>CM042150.1:60454100-60649100 GCA_023376005.1 Doryteuthis pealeii | reverse complement strand
GCACGTACACCTTTGATGATTCCACGAACAAAATTTAAGTCCCAATGACCGTCTTTGCATTTCGTTCTCTGCAATAATCCACGTTACATCTGTTACAGAATTAGAATCAATTCCGGGTTACTTTTTCCTGTGTAAATTTTGTTGAAGTTCATCTTCAGTAGGCATTCAATTATGATTGTAATTTTTACTAATTGAGAAAGAATGTGAAGGACGGATTAGTTCTTTTCAAATGGCATTTTACGAGGGTCATGAATAGCACTAGCTAAGAGCAGGACAGGGTACCCTAACCTTTTCTTCTCAGTCGTTTTATTAAAATAATTTAACGAACACGGTCGAATTATAATGATTCATTCATTATAAAAATATTCTGTTCACTCAATTAAAATCATTTTAAATCAATAATTAAATATGATTCGAAAATTCTGGACACGTTTTATAATAATTGGTTTCTATTTCCCAGATGTTTGGGTTCAGGTCTAGGTTCATTAATATTTGTTCTTAGGCAGCGAATAAAAGACACAACTTTTTTTTAATTGAAATAGATTACTAAAAGGACTGAACCTATTCTAATAGTGACCACCCCAATCGGAGATTTAAGAGGTTTGAATTCAAACGAGGAGGATGCGACACAAGGTCAATTTCTTAAGCGGAGTTTGACAGGTTTGAATTCAGAGTTTTCCTTCTCCTATACTGATTGCCTAACCACGGTTAACGAGCCCAGTCTGCCCTACTATTTACCCATAGCTGGAGGGAGAATAGTTGGATTCGTACCTTTCCCAAGGCTATTATCGCTATGTGAACTGTGTCTTCGTCCAGGTTTTGAACTCGGGTCCAAGCAATCCTTCTTTTGTTTTGTTTTTGCCAATTCAGTGCATGTTTTTGCTGTCATTTGTGTTATATCGTCTTTGTATCAAGGTCAAAATTGAAGATATCCAGAAATATACGCAAGTTACGCAATTTCACCAAAATTATAGAAGGAAATTGATGTAACAAATAATACAAATCCGTTCCGTAATTCACAAATATTATGTTGCTAAATGATTGTTTTTCCCTTAACTGAATATTTTGTTAAAAATAAAAGATTATTTTTAGCCACTGTACATTACCGCAAACAATGGCCAAAGAAATGTATTGCATCAGCTATTCCGAGAATTTCGTTCTCCATTTTGAAGCGGAATAATGGGTCACAGTATGTTTAGTTACTATTGCATTATAATTGTATTGTATGATAGCCCCTCACCCCGCTTCATCTCACCATATGAATAAAAGTCGACGACCGCATTCTCTCTCTCTCTCTCTCTCTCTCTCTCTCTCTCTCTCTCTCTCTCTCTCTCTCTCTCTCTCTCTCTCTCTCTGTCATATAACGTAACATGGTGGCAACTTGGATGACTCACAATTCTGAATACGAATATTTGCAATGAGAACTGGAGAAGAAAATGGACTACGCTGTCAACAACAGTAAACGTTCAGAATGATTACTAGACTCCGGTGCTGCTTCGATCAAGTATCTATTAGATACATCGCGGCCGATTGTGCTGGACACCAAGACAAACCCAATGGAAGGAGGTACTGACCCAAACCGCTGGCCACGGGCAGGGTGTGACACAAGGTCACAAGTATAAGACGTCCAGCAAGGATCGAACTCGCTATTCAGTAGTAATGGATCTGCGAGACTAGCTTACTAACCATTACACCACAATGGATCCAATGGAAAAATAAAAAAAACATGGCAACAAATGTGGACGAATTGTACCAGAAAGAGAGAGAGAGAGAGAGAGAGAGAGAGAGAGAGAGAGAGAGAGAGAGAGAGAGAGAGTACCAAATGATAAGAGGAAAAAAGAGGGAGTACCAAATGGTGCTATTTCTCTACGTGATAAGCCCAAACGCATGAACTATCTACAATGTATCTCAATTCACTCTAATAGAAAGAAAGAACGACCTGATCACAGTTATAACCAAATTTGACCTATAGTTCATTGAACAGACAAGCAAAATCTATGAATGGTAAATTTCTAACAAAAGAGACAAACAACAACGTGACGGCACTATGCAACCGAGCTAAGTCTTGTAACTTTTGTGAGTGTCTACATGATTCCCTTTTATGTGACCGCTTAATACTGGTTGTTAAGGATAACCATGCTGGAAAAATAATGTTGCAACAGTCAAAACTGTAATAAAACATAATTCACATACCTAGGTAGTAATATCTCATCCATAGAAAGCAATGTTAATACACGAATAGGAAAGGCATGGTCGGCCACAAACAGATTATCAGTCATATGGAAATCCTATCTCACTGACAAGTTAAAGCGACAATTCTTCCAGGCTGTGGTTATATCAGTACTACTGTATGGCTGTACCATTTGGACCCTAACGAGGCGCCTTGAGAATAAGCTAGATGGGAGCTGCACAAGAATGCTGCGAGTGGTCTTGAACAAATCGTGGAAACAGCACCCCACAAGGAAGCAGCTGTATGGCCACCTGCCCCCCCCCCCATCTCACAAATCATCCGAGTGAGACGGACAAGGCATGCATGACACTGCTGGAGAAGCAAGGATGAGCTCATGAGCGACGATCTCCTATGGAAGCCAACACATGGACATGCTAATGTGAGCCGACCACCAAAGACCTACATTGACCAACTACGCGATGATGCTGGATGCTGTGCAGAGGACCTCTCTGAGACAATGAATGATAGAGATGGTTGGCAGAGATTGTCATGGATATCCGTGCTAATTGCGCGAGATGATGATGATGATGATGATGATGATGATGTCACAGTTATGAAGCCACGATCACACATTTGAAAACCATAGAGGCAACAACGAAATGGAAGAAGAAATAAATGAGTTGCTGAACAAGGGACACAAACAAAAAAAAATACACAAACACGAACAAATAAGCTGTAATCGCTTCGGCAAGAGACACGAAAAAAAAAGAAAAGAGACGTGTCCTTGTTGGGCAAAATATGTCTAAAAACAGAAACCATTTTGCAATGAAGTGTCCGAGGAAACACTTCAGTGAAAAATACTTACAGATCAAACCCAGGTATAAAGACAAACCTATTTGGTTTGATTCTCCGAGTGACACAGAACATACTATGTGTGCATTTTGAAAGAAAATTCACGTAAAAAAACATATATATGTAAACATGGCACAGAACGAAAGAAAGGTCACATTTCAATTGGATTGTGATGTCACTGTGTTGTATCTTTGAGGTGGTAAAAGATACACAGAGAAATAATGTGATTGAGATATATTTTATTCAGCACTTCTATCTGGTGCTAACAGATACTTATTACATAAAAACAAGAAGTAGAACAATTCACAAAGACAAACTGACAAGAATGAGGAGGGTCAGATGTGTGTTGTCAAATGCAGTGATATTGTCCGAATATAATTTTCCGTTTCTATAATACTGCTGTGTCGACTATTATAGGTTATGAGTCAGTCCATCTTGTAGGGGTGTTAACTCCTCTTCAACACACTGATAATGTGATTCCGTAGAAATATGTGCACGAAGTCAGTCTGCAATGAGTGACTAAGAAACTGCAGGTGGGAAATGAGACCAAAGTCAAGGGCCATAGGTAAATCTTGCTTCCTGAAGAACCATAAAAAAATACTCGGTTGTGTTTAGGGAATAAAGACCTGGTCCTATTGTTATGGAAACGGGAAAGTGAGCAGATAAATCTAATAAAGGTGAACTATGTCAACATTACCAATACTAGTACAAAATTTAAAAAAACACGCCCCGGGCGATGTAAAAATAGATTTTTGAAACATATTGCCTGAGGGGTGGGAGTTAAAAATTCAATGTCAGCGAGTTTGTACCCTAAGTAATTAAAATCATCAAATTCATTAAAGGATTATAAAATAAAACAATTTGAAATGTAAACTTTAAATATGTATTAAAATAAAACAAACTATATATAGATATATAATGTCAGTCATGTATTTATTAAAACTTGTTTTAAAAAACAATGCGGACTCTCTAATGTTGCATGTTCAAATTTTGAGTGTATCTATTCTATGTTATGACGATTTTGGGTAATGTGACGTAAGCAGTGACGTAATTTTTGTTACAGACAAAAACCGGAGGCGAATCTCCATTATTAATAGAATTAATAGATTAGCTCAGAATCAGAATGGAAACAATTATAGAATGAATATTCTGACATATTTAATTATAAACTGAGATCATTACTTTGGCGAATATACTTACAGGGTGATGAAACAGTCACTACATATACGGCTCAACCTGGACGCATACTAGTGTCCTCAACATGATTTCCCAAATCAAGGAAAATTGTTATGCAAGTATTTGAAATAATTTAGAAAGGTTTATATATATATATATATATATATATATATATATATATATATATATATATATATATATGTGTGTGTGTGTGTGTGTGTGTGTGTGTATGTGTGTATATATATATATGTATGTATATATGTATATGTGTGTGTTTCTATATGTATATATATATATATATATATATATATATGTGTGTGTGTGTGTGTATATATATATATGTATGTATGTATATATATATATATATTACAACAAACTAGGCTAACAATAGCCACCTGAAATTATTGGACATCTCCCGGGGCCCTGGACAATGAACTGGAGCCATGGCAAAGAACTCTCGATATGGGGCAGACATCTTCTTCTTCAGCAAGGAAGTCCGCTTCAGCGGGGAGGACTAATCGACAGAGGTGGGGTCCGGGTACACATTCTTTTGTATAAGCAGGCTTATGGTAGCTGTGTGGAATTGAGGTAAGGCAGCTCGGGCACCCCATCCTAAAGCGGCCTCTGCGTAAGCGGCACATGACAGACGGCATGGAAACATCTCCTACATCTGGGACTGACCACATGTTTGACCTATGTGGCAGGGCTTGCCTGTCGAGGGTTGGGCTTCTCGGTCACATACGGTCACATGCGAGTGGAAACCTAGAAAGAGGTTCATGTGTGACAGGAAGGAAACAAACTTGAATCAGGGGACACTCGGCATGCTCACATCCGAACTACTTGTAGAAATGGCCTTATTCTTTGAAGAATATATATATGTATGTATGTATATATAATGGACTCTCTCGTCGATTTTCGATGCATGAAGGTTCATACAATGAACAACTTACACAGTGATTTGTTTATAGTGGTGAAGGCTTGTGTTGGACCATCCACACTTTTTGGCACAGTCGATAGGAAAGAATTGGTGCACAAGGAATGCCACAAACCCAATCAACAACTGACTTCAGGAATTTTGAATTCAGAGTTTTCCCTATCCTAGGCTGGTTACCTACCCAAGGTTAAAGAGCCCAGTCTGCCCTACTATTTTACCTATGTATATATATATATATATATATATATGTGTGTATGCATATATATATATGTATGTATGTATATGTATGTATGTATGTATATATATATATATATATATATATATATATATATATATATATATATATATTATTGAGAATTAATGTCAGTTTATCTTAAAATAGAATAGTAATAAACATTACCGCTTAAACAATAAAATCTAATCTCTATTAATAATTCTGAAGAGTTTGTCTTTCCTCTATAAATGGCCAAACAGTTATATATATGGCTTACAAATTTGGTATGTATGTTTATTGGACCTAGAGGAAGGTTTTAGCAAAAAATTTACTTCCTAGGGAAAAAGAATGCTCTCATTAGGATGAAGTCTCTAAAAATAAACAATTATCAACAGGAAACCATATTGCTGCAAGTTGTAAATAATTATACAGGATTTAAATTTCCAAATTTCCAAAGGAAAATAATAGGAAATTATTTACCTCACAAAAAGAATTATTTCCATTTAATTAAACATTACTAATTAGGTAGTTTTTCAATCTGGAGATATAAAATAATTACTGAATATTATTGATCAATTAGGAATAACTATCAGGGCAAAAAAATATTTGAATTGATAAACCCTGAGACATTTAATTTTTTTTTCTTAATTTCCTACAAAACTGTAAAAGATTTCATAGAATAATATCAACTAGAGATAACATGAAAATTTAACTATTTAAAATTTTACAAAATGTAAATAATACATGATAATATGATACATGATAATAAATACATAAAGTAAGTAAAGTCGTTGGGGTGGCCTAAAGTCGGTATCAGCCAATCAGCGAGGGAGTCTATCCCTTTTTCACTAGCACTAGACTAAGGAGATAGTTTTTGTTCTGAGGTGGAGTGCCACACCTACCATCAGCTCCTTTCTTTACCCACAATCCCTATGCTACTCATACACTGAGTTGGCGAGGACCGGTATCGAACTAGGAACATTGAGGTTTCTAGTTGAACACTCTACCGACTGAGCTAAACCGAATAAATACATAATACATAATTCATAAGACATAAGACATAATAATACATTATAAATACATAATAATACATCTTCTATTAATAATGGAGATTTCTGTCTGTCTGTAACAAAAACTACATCATAGCTCTATATCACAGCTTACGTCACAATATTCTTATGTATATACACTCAAACTTTGAGTAAGCAATTTTAAAAATTGTTTTTTACTCTCGTCCTTTTTTTTTTTTATAGTAACAAGAAGTTAACTAAAAGTTTACAAATGAATAAATACTACGATTTTGTGAAAAATTGATGTGGAAAATATTCAAATAATTGTTTGATCATTACATGCACACAACATTTTATTTGAGAGGGACGGGGCTCAGTTTTCATTTCAAATTTTTTTTTTGTTTTTTTACTCTTTTAATAAATATGAGGATTTTGCTTACTTATGATACAGGTAATGTCTTTCAAAAATTAATTTTTACGACGCCCGGAGGGTGTTTTCTGTTGCTAGTGATAATAAAATCTTATTTTACAAAAAAGAAATTTAGAATATTACAAAATCTCTTTTCTGTTATATGGATTTATCTTTTATAAAGAAAATTTTTAAGAAACTAAAATATTTTTAACAGTTCAGCAGAATCTTATATAAATTTTACAGTAAAATGAAGCACATTTCTACACAGAACATGTCGAATGTGTAAGAGCTGCAATGACAGACTCAGATATTAACTCTTATTGATTCAAAGAATCTTATTGATAAGAAGATGTTGAAGAAATTGTTTAGAGACAGATGTACACTTGTTAAAACAAAGAATACATAAGGAATGAACAATTATAGAATTTCTTTTAGAAATGTATATTTTCTATTCACAAACATATAGACATTGGCATTATGGAGGCACATAGTCTAATGGTTAGAGTCATAGGAATGGACTCGTCGACCTGAATTCAATTCCTAGACAAAGCTGTTGGCATTTTACATAGCGCTGATACTCTTGGGAAAGGTATTAGTTCTCCTTCCAGCTATGGTAAATAGCAGGGCAGACTGGGTTCTTTAACTATGGCTAGGTAACCAGTCTAGGAGAAAGAAAACTCTGATTTAAAACCTGTTAAACTCCGCTTAAGAAATAAACCTTGTGTCACATCCTGCTTGTGCAGAGGGGTTGGTAAATATATATATATATAGAGAGAGAGAGACATTGGTATTAAATGAAAGAATACACTCAATATAATTGTGAATCGGAAAGAATAGTTTATAATAATAAGCAATAATTAACAAAAAAGATTGTAAAATAGAAATTGTTTTGAGAAATAAAATCAGTTGAAGAGATTTTTTAACATTTGATTAAAGAACAGTTTTATGGTCATTATAATCAGCAGAGGTCTGTATCTTGACCTTTTAATGGGTACTTATCTTGAACTGGGTACTTCATTCATCTTTTACCTGGATACTTCATTCCCATTTTAACTTGGTACTTCATTCACCTTTAACTGGTACTTCATTCACCTTTTAACTGGGTACTTCATTCACCTTTTAACTGGGTCCTTCATTCCCTTTTAACTGGATACTTCATTCCCTTTTAACTGGTACTTCATTTCCCTTTTAACTGGATACTTAATCACCTTTGAACTGGGTACTTCATTCACCTTTGAACTAGGTACTTTATTACATTTTAACTGGATACTTCATTCACCTTTTAACTGAGTATTTCATTTACCTTTTAACTGGATAATTCACCTTTTAACTAGGGACTTCATTCCCTTTTAACTGGGTACTTTATTCACCTTTTAACTGGGTACTTTATTCACCTTTTTAACTGGGTCTTCATTCACCTTTTAACTGGATACTTCATTCACCTTTTAACTGGGTCCTTCATTTCACCTTTTAACTGGGTCCTTCATCTAGTGTATTTGTGTTCATTGGCATTGCTTACAGGAAACACTTTAACTTTTAAATCCATCTGAAATTATCAGCAGGAATTAGAATATGCTGAATGTATCCCCCTGCAGAGGAGTAAGACCCTCACACAACCCCAAGAGCTGTGCTGCATATGAGATTAAACTGCATCTGATGGTCACGCTCAAGTTCTTGTGATCTGGTTAGTGTGAAGTACCCCTTTTTGCCATTACTCCCAGGTCCACTCTATATGTATGTATTTACCAACCCCTCTACACAAGCAGTATGTAACACAAGGGCAATTTTTAAACAGAGTTAGTGCTATGTAAAAATTAATCAGCCTTGTTCAGGTTTTGAACTCACTATGTCCATTTACTATAACAATAACTATTTCCACTTCAGATGTAGGAATCCATAGATTAAATCCTATGGATCAAATAAATCTGTTTAAAAATTATTTAGTCTGTGTGCAACAAAGAAAAAATTCTTGAGAAACTTTACAAAGAATAACAAAAATGAAAATAAAATGAATTCCCTTGCACTCAAGGCATAAAATAACCTTAGACAGGTTGATATGTTATCAAAATCAATCAATCATCAATTAAAAGAAAAATTACGGATCATATGACCTTTAGGCACCCCTTTTGCGATCTCGTTTCATAAGGACATTTTTTTCATTTACACTGTCAACATCCAGTTGTTTGTTAGGGGTTAGGGTTAGTGTTAGGGTTAGAGGTTAGGGTTAGGGGTTAGTTTTATAATTTTTTAAAAATACTCTAAAAATCATCTGTTAACAAACAACAGGATGTTTACGGTGTAAATGAAAAAAATGTCCTTATGAAACGAGATCGCAAAAGAGGTGCCTAAAGGTCATATGGTCCAAAATTACCAACTGAGTTAAAGTAACATGTCCAGACTAAATCCTGTTAGACGATGGTGTCGAGTTGTAAACATTTCCAAAGTGGCAAAATGTATTCATAGCGAGACAAAATTAGACAGAAACATGAATGAATAAATAAATGAACAAAAATTGAAGAAAGAAAAGAAAAAAAGAAAAAAAGAAAAGAAAAGAAAAGAAAAAAAGAATTGAAATATGAAATTTCAACTAAATGAGTCAAATCAAAAATTGTGTTGATAAAACATTTGAAAATGACTGTAAGTGATGATATGCATGGTACTTGAACAAACAGAAACAGCTCAATGGTTAGAGAAAGGATTGTAAGCTAAAAAGATTAAGGTTTTTGCTCAAAGTGTTAGGCCAGTTATACTCATAAAAAATCTAACATATGAAGGAGAAAATCAATTCAAACAAAAAATGGTCTGGAATTGGTGAAAGCTGTAAAATATACAGAAATTCAATATCTATGAATACTAAAGTTAAAATCATCAAATTAAACACTTGTAAACAACATGAGAAAAATAATATCTGCTTGGTTTGGTTTGTTCTGTTTTACGGCATAAAAATAAGAAATAGAAAAATGTATTCATAAAAAAATTGTATTACCCATTAAGAATTGATTTATTTCAAAACTTTATCGGCATTAAATGACCCACTGAGGTTGATATGCCATAAAACAAAACAAACCAAACCAAACCAAACCAAAGGTAAAAATGATTATTCTAAGATTAAATAATTTCAGCAATTCTTATCAAAACTATGATATAAATTTGATTTCCAAAACATACCAATTGTATGGATTATATCCCTTACTTGCCACAGTTCTCCTATTTGATGCTAGGGGACATGAAAGGTAATTACCTCTTACCTAAGAAGAAGCAGCAAAGTCAAAACTCTCTCTTAGTGCTGTCTGCCTTAACAAGCAAGATGCATATTAACATGTCTCCAAGTCCACCAATTAAACAGAGGGACTTTGCCCACCCAGCAACCTTATGTCATATGGCATACAATAGCATGCTTAGCATGTGTTGTATACCCTTCATTACTTCTTACTTCTTGTCGTCTTTTCTTCTGGCCGCTTTGGTTCTTCTTCTATCATCTTAACTTGGTCTGGTCTAGCATCTGGTGTTGACTTGGGGATTCTGGTCTGGTCTTCTATGGGGATTTCTCGTTATCAGAAGCCCTGTGTCATTGTTAGTTTTTTAGATAATAAACACAAGACTTCGATTTACTTTTGATCTTATTTTATTTTTAATACCCAAACCAGATGTCTGCGCAGATCCTTACATCCTACGAGCTCGGCTTCTAATTTTAACTGACTGAGTTGCTTACTATCCTTAAACCGGAAAACAGGGTCTTCTATGCCTTCCAGTTCTCACGATTTATCCCCGGAAGGCAAGGTGAGAGTGAGGTCAAGCGCCGTCACTCACACTCAAGGCCACCAGCTGCACTAATCGCCATTATGATTTCTACACTATTGCCATAAATATTAGGTATCTAATAATTATGTAACACATGTAGGTCTTTACACTTTCATTTGTGGGAAATTACAGTATCCCAAATGTACCGATAAGAAAGGAATAAAATACAAGATAGGGTTTCTCTGAATGTTTGAGACGAGGCTTGATGATTAGTATTATATGCGTTATTCGACTATTGTCCTCATCTTCATTGTTATCTGTACAACGTTTCTGCTGATATGCCCTCCGGTTCAAAGTTCCGTGATGGCTCCTGATTACGACAAGAAGGTTCCTGACGCGACAAGAAAGTTCCCAAAGTTCAAAAAGAAGGTTTCCGAGTCCGAGAAGGTCCCAGTCCAAGAGGTTCCTGAGTCCGACAAGAAATACCTGAAGAAGGCCAGAGGGCATATCAGCCGAAACGTTGTACAGATAACAATGAAGATGAGGACAATAGTCCAAATAACGCAGATAATACTAAAGATAGGGTTTGTATATTTTAAAAGGGGTTTAATGGTGCAAAACATTGCTAAAACTTGTTGCTTTAGTGGTCTCAAGTCTCATTTATATAAGGTAACAATTCATGAACACACTTATCTTTATCTAGGATTCCTGCAGGGAAAAGAGTTCTGGTTGTAGATTCATTCATAGTTGGGATCTTCTGCTATGCTGTTGGTTCACCCAAAGTTGGGGGGGGGGTCTGTGTTGTTTCTACTGTCTCTGCAGCTAAGAATTTTGACCGTGTAGTCTCTTAGACTATTTTTTGCTGTTCTCCCAATAGAGACTTTTATCTCCCCAACCACTGTTACTGTTCTCAGGATTTCTAGGGTATTTGCCCCCACCCTGCTAGTCCCTTACTTCCGGTTCCGGGTCAGGGGAGGATAACCCATATTTTTCATAGATTTTCTACCAGCTACATATCAAGGACAACACTTTCTCTACTAAAGGCTCCTTTTCATTCTAGGACATTTCACTCATACAACTCTGTTTAGGCTCTTCTTTGTATCTTATATAATAATGAAATTTATTGTGTACAGTGCTCAGGTGCACCACAACTCATCAAAGTCTTATGTCAAGTACACAGAATAATGTAGTCAGGAACATGAACAGTTTACAGTAGTAATATGCATGTATGTGTGCGCGTGTGTGCATATGTATGTGGAGAGCGGCATCAGGTATAGTTCGGCGGACCACAGGAAGCATGGAGGCTTTGAAAGACTCAGTGCTTCAGCAGCCTACAACAGACGCGGGCAGTTTATTCCATGTCTCCGCAATTCTGAGCGTGAAAAAATGTTTCCAAAAGTTACGTGAGCAGTGTTGTTTTCTGACTTTGTAGGCATGCCCATGTGTGTTGGAAAGACGGAGATCAAAAAGGTGCTCAAGGTTGCTGTTGTTAAGATGATTAATGACCTTATGAGCGTTTACCAGGCCAGTTGCCAGACGCCGAAGTTTCAGCGAATCCATTCCAGGGCTGCGAGACGTTCAGAGTATGGTAGATGCCTGATGGAGGGTATCCGCCTGGTTGCACGTCTCTGTACAGTTTCTAGGAGGTTAATATTATGTCATGTTTGTATTCTATTCTGTTAAGTTTGCTCAAGCAATAAATATTCTCGTTATTACTTCATTGTGACTTGTTCTCAAATTTATTCTGTATGAATAAAAGTATAAGCAACCAACCAATCATCCTTATTCTAGATTATGATTGAAATTCTCATTATTTTTGTATGCATCTGTAATGGTATATCATCATCATCATCATCATCATCATCATCATCATCATCATCATCATCATGTCATGCTAGTCGCATGGATATCCATGACAATCTCTCACCAACCGTTCCTATCACTCATTGTCCCCAGAAGGTCCTCTGCACAGGATCCAGTATCCACACAGAGCTGGTCAGTGTACATCTTTGTTGAATAGCCCACACCAACCAATCATCCTTATTCTAGATTATTATTAAAATTCTCATTATTTTTGTATGCATCTGTAATGGTATATCATCATCATCATCATGTCATCATCATCATCATGTCAGTAGCATGGATATCCATGACAATCTCTCACCAACTGTTCCTATCACTCATTGTCCCCGGAAGGTCCTCTGCACAGGATCCAGTATCTATACAGAGCTGGTCAGTGTACATCTTTGTTGGATAGCCCACATCGGTAAGCCCATGTGTGTTGACTTCCACAGGAGAATGTCACTTATGAGTTCGTCCTCGCTAATCCAACAGTATCCAGTGTGTTTTGTTTTTCTTACTCGGATGATCTGTGTGATAGGGGGCAAATTCTTCAAACTGGAGATGTCATCATCATCATTATCAAGGTCCGCTGACAGTATAGATTCTCTTGACCCTTTCTCACATCTGTCCCTATCGACCATCGCTCTTGGCAAATCCTCTAGATGGCATCCAATGTCCATACAGAGCTGAGGAATGTAAGTTTTTGCTGATCGGACTACACTGGTGAGTCCATGTGTAAGAGTCCATAGGAGAACGTCACTTATGAGTTCGTCCTTACTTCTTCAGCAGTGCCCAGCATGTCTTACTTGTCTGACTTGGATGGTTTGTGTGATAGGAGATAAGTGGCTGTACAGGTGCTGTTTTATTGGGTGCTGATTCAAGTCAGCATGCAGCATCCTTATGTAGTTCCCATCTTGTTTTTCTCAAGCTGGTGCAACCATACAATAGTACTGACAGGGCTACAGCTAGGAAGAATTCCCATTATTTTTTTTTTTTGGTCATATTTATCTTTTTATGGCTATTGGTATTATAGCAAGATATTTTATAAGGAGTTGTTTTTTTAGTTTTTGTTGTTTTTTTGGAACTACATGGCCTGGGCGGATTGATATGGAGGATGTGCTGTTGCCCTAGCAGCAGCAGACCCCCCCCCCCTCTCCACACTGCCACTGTGGTCCAAAGTAACGGTAAGAAACCAATGCAGTTTGGCAACGGCAGTGTCGCAGGAGTTGCTATGTGACTCTTAGGTTCGGCATTACTCCATCTCAGGGACTCCGGCTCCAGATTTGTTTTAGGGATTTACTCCCCTAGCTTTCCTCAAGAACATCGGCACCGATGATTTTGTAACAAAATGGGTTGACTAGAAAGATATAAAAAATTGCATTTCTTAGGGAAGTGTAAAATGCATCACATTGATTCAGATAACATTTATCAGATTAGATTATTGATATATCATAATTTAAAGTACACATGTACACATATACATATACTTATATATACATATATATGCATTAATATATATATATATATATATATATATATATATATATATAAAACATATAACATAACATATAACATAGATAATGATAATCAGCTTATTACACCTACTTTTTGTTCTTACTTATTGTAACCTATATATATATATATATATATATATATATATATATATATATAGTTACAATAAGAAAGAACAAAAAGTAGGTGTATTGAGGTGATTATCATTATCTATGTTATACGTAAATTGTGTGAACTTTCAGCTATTATTTGACTATGAAACAAAGATAATGTTAAATGATACCATAGTATTTTTCAACATTAAACTTTCAGATTAAAATTTACAAGTTTTTGAACAAAATTTTCAAAGCTTGAAGCCTTCTATATTAATATTTTTTCATTATGAAAATGAAAAAACTTTATCTACGATAACTATTTATACATTTTCTGGTGAATTTTCTTGGGGTAATTCAATTTATCTGTGACTCCTGTCTGATGAGACTGAACTTCTAAGTAGTTTTAGAAATTTATTTAAATTTCTAAAAGCCTTTTGAGTTTTGGTCGAAATAAATTTATTACAGAATGACGGTTTATTAAGTTTTTCCTTTCTTCAAAGGTTTATATATATATATATATATATATATATATATATATATATATATATATATATATATTTAGTCACCTACGGACAGTCCTGTTTTGACTTATCATGTTTCCTCAGCATGGCTAGACAGCAGGCTACCTCCAGCCAGGATCAAAACCCGACTGATTTTTATCAATCAGAGTCCCTAACCACCGGGCCATCAGCACACCCATCTATACATATATATAAAGGGCAGTTGGTGTGTATGTATGTCTTGATGAAAGTACTTGATTGATACAAGTATTAATCGGATAAGTCAGATATATTTACTATATATATATATATATATATATATATATATATATATATATATATATATATATATATTATATATGTATATATATATATTTATTTATTTATTTATAGTCATGAATAGATTTCGAATATATATATATATATATATATATATATATATATATATATATATTAGATAGGAAGAAAAAACTCAACACTGTATATTATCTAAAAAGTTTATTATACATTGAGCTCTTTTTAGTGATTTAAAGATTCACTGTATTTATACATACTGGATCATACAATAATATATATATATATATATATATATATATATATATATATATATATTCGGCTAGAAACCACAAGGTTCCTAGTTCGATACCAGTCCTCGCCAACTCAGCATATGAGTAGTACAGGGATCTGTACGGTAAAGTAAGGAGCTGATGGTAGGTGTGGCGCTCCACCTCAGATGCTAAAACAATCTGCTTGGTCTAGCGCTATTAAAAAGGGGATAGACTCCCTCGCTGATTGTCTGATACCGACTTTAGCCCCCCCCCCTCGTCAATATATATCTATGACTTATCTGAAACCACCCGATTCAACCTTAGAATCAGCGAACCTATATGCTAAATCCTTAAACAGGCTTTTAAGTAATTTAAGTTGGATAAGGACACTGTTGAGTGTTTATTTATTTGAGAAAATAACAACTCAAACTCAGTGAAAATATTAACCATATCAATCTTGTATGGGTGGGGGGATACAGAAATTTAATCCCCTTGACAAAACCAACTTTTCACTTTCAGACAAAGCATATGAAGAAAAATTAAATATATGTTTGTCTGCAGTTATTGTACTGCCAGATTTCTTTCTAATGAGGAAAGTAAGAAAGTTTTTAGTTCTAACAGAATAATCTATTTTGTAATGTGTCGGCACTAATAGATAGATACTTTGAGAATCAAAATTTATCAAAAAAGCTAAGGGACTTCCAGGCGAATTTCCAAGAAGATTTTACTTGGGTTTTCAATGATTCAATTGAATCAGAATATATATAAATAAATAGATAAATATATATATATATATATATATATATATGATATATATAAATATATAAATAAAATAAATAAAATAAATAAATATATAAAGTATATATATATTAATATATATATATATATATTTATTATATATATATATATATATATATAATATATATATATATATATATATATATTTAATATACCAAACTTGTTGGTAAATCCTCGTGGTGAGAAAAAACCCAGCAAATAGTTTGATTGTAAAAATATACTACCAAACATCAACCGGGAAGAAAAAAATTTTTGTAAAAAAGAAAAGACCAAGGTAATCGTACCAACAAAAAATAATCTATTAGTACAATATTTTAGCCAAAAGAAAAAACAATTTATATGCATATATATATATATATATATAAGATATATATATTCATACAAACCTGCCAGGAGACTAAAGCTAATAATGCTCTTCAGATCTTAGCCATGAAGAGCATTAAGCGAAACTTTTAGTAGGTTCATCTGACTCATTAGATTTATCTTTATATATATATATATATATATATATATATATATATATGGGTGTGTTGATCTTTCAGGTTTGGAATATAGATCATATTTAAAATTCAATTTTGCTAAGACCACTATTTGGCATTTTGTTTAGTTATTAACATCACTTTGTTTTAAAGGTTATATCATCCAAATACTTGCCCTTGCTGTACACTCCTACAGCCTAACCCTGGAGTTCTGCCTCTGGTATTGTGGCTATTCTATAACAAATAAAATATTTCTGTTTATCAGTTATTTCCAGCCAACGTTTAAAGACTTGATCCTTCAGCTATCCACAGTGAAAATAGTCAAAAGGCAATAGATCTGGTGAGTAAGCAGGCCACCGGATACTACTGTAAAATTCAAAGTGATATATACTTGAAGATACAAACTCCGACAAGGGTTAATAGACAAAACATTTAATATGGTACAGCACATGGATAAACAGGGTACATAATACATAGGTGTACATAAACATACATACAAAAGTAGAAGGGAAAACATAAAAGTACAGACATGAGACTAAGAATAGTCCATGCCGTATAAATCACTTGCAGTAATGTAAGGGGGGCCAGAGCCCCAACGAGAAGGGATAGACCATGTCTAACCCATGTGTCTCGTATGTCGAGCGACAGGAAAAGAGAAAGAGACGTTCAAACCAGCCGCTTAAATATCAAAAGGCCCCTAGCAGGAACCAGCAAACTAAACGGGCAGACAACTCCCCCAGGTGAATACGAAACTAACGCCACACTACCATTTTTTTAGATAAGTTTTATTCATTTCTAAATGCACAATGATAACTAAAATGGTATAGATGTATACCTCTCACCTACTCACTGCTATTACTGCCTGCTATCAATGCCTTTTTTTTTAAAGGGCCGGGTTAGCTCAGTCGGTAGAGCGTTCGGCTAGAAACCACAAGGTTCCTAGATCGATACCAGCCCTCGCCAACTCAGCGTATGAGTAGCACAAGGATCTGTGCAGTAAAGTAAGGAGCTGATGGTAGGTGTGGCACTCCATCTCAGACACAAAAACAATCTTCTTGGTCTAGCACTAGTGAAAAGGGGATAGACTCCCTTGCTGATTGGCTGATACCGACTTTAGGCCACCCCAACGACTACTTCATTTATTAATGCTTTGTGGAAAAGGGGACCTCTCATTATGTGGAGGTCTTTAACTATAAACAATAATCAGTATTTCAGAAAAATGTGATTGATCACACAAAATTTAAATGTCCAAAATTCAAAAGAAAAAATGTATTATCTTACTGTAATAATTATATTAGATATTTCTAATCAAGATTATTGGTAATTCTTCAAACAGATGTCATCATCATCATCATTATTGTTGTGATGTTAATCCAACAGTAAAAATGAAGTCAAGTCGAGGTAGAGTAAAATAAGACAAGTGTATTTACAATAATGGTACAGGAACGGCTAGCTTGCTGTTAAACGGTAACAGTACAACCTTTTCACTCGGTGTCTCACTATTTATAGTGAGAACCGGTGTATATTCTCCACTGTAGGAATGGCCGGTACAACAATTATCAACACTGGTTTGTCCATGTGTAGTAGTAGTTCATAGGAAAACATCCTTACTTGCCTAGCAGTGCCCTGCATGTTTTGCTTGTCTTACTTGGATCATTTGTAAGACTGGCGGTAAGTGACCATACAGCTACTTTTTTGTAGGATGCTACTTCCAGGATTTTTTCAAGACAGCATGCAGCATTCTTGTGTATTTCCCATTTAGCTTTTCCACTAGGTGTTTCATTAAAGTCAGAGAGTAACAATTATGGAGAGTAATAATTATGGAGAGTAATGATTATGGAGAGTAATAATAATGGAGAGTAATAATTATGGAGAGTAATAATTATGGAGAATAATAATAATGGAGAGTAATATTGGAGAGTAACAATTATGGAGAATAATAATTATGGAGAGTAATAATTATGGAGAGTAATAATTATGGAGAGTAATATGGATAATATTATGGAGAGTAATAATTATGGAGAGTAACAATTATGGAGAGTAATAATTATGGAGAGTAATAATTATGGAGAGTAACAATTATGGAGAGTAATAATTATGGAGAGTAATAATTATGGAGAGTAACAATTATGGAGAGTAATAATTATGGAGAGTAATAATTATGGAGAGTAATTATGGAGAGTAATAGTTATGGAGAGTAATAATTATCATCATCATCATGTCATGCAAGTAGCATGGATATCCATGACAATCTCTCACCAACCCTCCCTATCATTTATTGCCCCCAGGAGCTCCTCTGCGCAGCATCCAGCATCCTCACATAGTTGGTCAATATAGGTCCTGGCTGGGCGGAATAATTATAGAGAATAATAATTATGGAGAGTAACAATTATGGTGAGTAACAATTATGGAGAGTAATGATTACCAACTGTTTAGTCTAAATCTTTAATTGACAAGAAAGATTATGAAATAAACAATATTTAGAAAAATGAAATAAACAGAAGAACTTTTGACATTTGTCTTTCAGTTTCACTGTGTCTTCAATCTAAGTCTTAACATCTCACCTCACATGGATTGGTACAAAAACTAAAATATATATATATATATATATATATATATATATATATATATATATATATATATATATATGTATCAATGCAATAATCAGTAATAAAGGACAAAAGGTTAGTGTGATAAAAATAGATTATCTTTCTGTACATGTTACTTGTCTAAACTTTCACCTGTTATTTAATTATATAAGCAAAAAAGTGGAAAAAGAAAACCCTTTTCAAAATTCTAATAGTACATAAAATTTAATTCAGAAACATTTTTAAAGGAATGATATTATGAAATGTTTTTTACAAAATCTAAATAACAAAATATATGTCATAAATACTAAGGTAAAGGAACACATATGCAGTTTATACTGTATGAGACTGATATAATAATTTTAAACGAATGCATAGTTTTGTTATGTAGTCCAAAATCAGAGTCAAAAGTCTGAACATTTATTTGATGCCTGTACGCAACATGTAAAGTGGTTCAACAGTTTCCATATGCCCGCCAGCCAGATTTATCTTTGTGCTTAATCTTGTTGCTTTCAATTTGAAGCATACTAAAAAAAAAAAGAAAGTCTGTGTGCTCACCTATATGTATAGGAGGTGGGGGTCTAAGAATTGATTGGGAAGCCAAAAGGGACGCTAGCCTAAAAAAGTTTGGGACCCACTGATCTAGATGGATAAAATCTTTCTGTTTGATTTAGGTTTGAAAACCAACCTCTGGCATTGGTGGGAATATAAACTAATTCAAGCCTGAGGAGGAACTCATGATTATTGTCTTTGGTTTGGTTTGTTTTGTTTTAAGGCATATCAACCTCAGTGGGTCATTTAATGCCGATAAAGTTTTGAAATAAATCAATTCTTAATGGATAATACAATTTTTTTATAAATACATTTTTCTATTTAACCCATAGATGGGTCCCTAACAGGTACTACCACTCCGGGTCAGAGTGGACCAGGGAGCAATGGTGATGAAGGTGTGCTCCACATTCCCCAAACCTCCAAAACTGGAACCTCACCATCAGATAGAGTTTAATGTCATTCCCAGGACATGTAGACCCGCAGCCACCGCCTTCTAGCACCCATATGATAAAAAGGGGTTGGGGCTTGCCATAAGGGCAATAGGGTAGGGAAAATCATATAGGTGCTAGGGCTTGACGTGACCTTCCTCATAAATTACCTTTGCACCTCTATGGGTCAAGGGGTTATTAACTGTCAGCATATTTTTTCCACTGGACTCCCTTGATTCTAAATCTGAGAGACCTGAATTTAATTCCTAGCTTACAGGTTTACGTCACAATTTATGACTTCTCATATGTGCTGGCACAGCCATGTGACAAGTGCATCAATCTCAATGTCAAGTATGTGGAAAAGTAGCATAGTAGTGCTGGTAAGTAGTAAGTCATCGGGGTGGCCTAAAGTTGGTATCAGCTAATCAGCAAGGAAGTCTATCCCCTTTTCACTAGCACTAGACCAAGGAAATATTTTTTAGCATCTGAGGTGGGGCACCACACATACCATCAGCTTCTTACTTTACCGCACAGATCCCTGTGCTACTCATACACTGAGTTGGCGAGGTTCGGTATCGAACTAGGAACCTTGTGGTTTCTAGCCGACCAATATATTATTTTTATAGTTATAAACATGTTGAATTAGTAAATGTTTGTTCCTTAGTTTTCAGATAAACCTCGAATATATTAGAATCGTTTCCATCAAAATGAAAGGATTGTAACGTAGGTTTAAAGTTATATATACTTGGAATACGAATAACTCCGACGAAGGTTAACAGACAAAACATTTAATATATACAGCACATGGAATCGAAGATACAATGTACATAGTAAAAGAGTTACATATATAAAGATAAAGACACATTCCAGAATGGTACAAGATAACATATAAAAGTACAGACATGAGACTAGAGGTAGTCCATGCTGTAAAGAACTTACAGTAATGTAAGGGGGCAGAGCCCCAACGAGAGGGATTAGATAAAATCTACCCCATGTGGCTCGTAGTTGCTGAAACAGGAAAAAGAGAGAAACCCGGCGCTTAAATACTATGGTGCCCTAGCGGGCACCAGCAAACTAAAAGGGGCAGACAACTCCACCAGGCAAATACAAACTAACGCTACAGGATTATCTATGTATGATTTGGCACATGCTTAGGATCAGAGTGTAGTATCTGCATGCTCTGCCTAGGATAAAAGTCAAACTTCTGCCTAGGATCAGAGGGTAGATGTTCAGCCTTTAAGCAGGAATACAATGTTAGTGTCTGTTCCACCTCCTCAGAATATATTTTAAAAATATATTGATAAAAGTAAAAATTATTTAAAAAATATAAACTAATAAATTTATATAATTATAATTATTTCAACATATTTATACCACTTCAAATGGATAAAATTTGACCATAATAATTGAATTTCTCATTATTTTGTAGTAAGACCAGGTTTCATAACCAATAGTTAACATGCCCTGTCTTTGAGGCGTGGAATATGCTGACTGTATCCTCTGCAGAGGGGTAAGACCCCCCACAAAAAGGGGTGTTCGGTTTATATGACACTAACCTGCATCTGGTGGTAAGGCTTCTGTTCTGGAGCTAATGAAAGTGTGGAGTACTCCTTCATGAGTCAAATAGATATTTTTGTAATTTATTTGTATTAGATCTGAATAGTTGATATTATATAACCGTGTGAAAAACTTCAGAAACTACTAAAAATATTGTAAATTATATGGATTTACATGCCATTAAAATCAATTGATCATATAGTTATTCACCAACGTATCTACACCCATAAGGAAATAAAAATAATCAATAAAAAACGTATGTATGTAGCCTTTATCAAAATCTGTATTACTACCTAAATAAACATTATTATATCTATATAGCAATAGTCATTTTTATTTTAAAATATGGCAAATAAATATAACATTGAAAACAATTGAGGGGTGGGGGCTTTGGAAAAAAAAAATTTTAATGATTTTTTAAGAAGTAGTTGTTAGAGTTATCTCCCTTCGCTATTCGAGACGCATTAGAAGAAAGAAGCAGCCGTGTTTGGTCAAAGAAAGATTTCTGCTTTTTCCTCTGCTTTGAATTATGAATTGTTGGGGAGTATGTTGTTAGAAGAGATTCTCGAGTGTTGCCCAAACACCTTGGCCTGTGCTGGTAGGTTTATTTTATTTAATTATTTTATTTTTTTATATAAAAACCTTACAGGATTATTTTTCATTTTGCTTCCCAATATTATTCTTTCTCATTAGTAATTATGTCCTAAAATAAAAATGGGGGTGCACTCTTCCTCGAGTTAATTGTTAAGAATTGATCCCCCTATTTTTCTCCGTGTACTCAAATAGTAAACTTTTTTTTCTTGCAATAAATAATTTTCTTTTTTTCAAACTCGAAATATCGGTTAGTTTGATTTTTTATTTTCCTATCTTTAGACCGTTTTTTAGACAGTATCCAGTGTTTTTTGTTTTGTTTTGTTTTCTTTTTTCAAGTCTATCTCTCGTTTTTCTTAATATTTTATGAAGAAAATGTGTTTATTTTTAATTTGGTTAGATATCATCAACGTGAAAATAGAATTAATTAATGAATGACCTTCATTCGTCAGAGGGAATTGGAAAAATATTTTAAAATATCTTATTTGTAAAAAAGAAAATTTACGTACGTCATTTAAAAAAAAAGCATGGATTGATTAACATTTTGAGTGGGCGATTTACTTTATAAAAATCTCTCGACAACATCTTTTGTTTTTAAATATTTTTACTCTTTTCTTAAAGATATATTTATTTTTTCTGGTGCTTTCTTTTCCTTTTCTATTTATTTTTGTTAGTTTTCTTGTCTTTGCCGACCCTTTACTGACAATTCATTTCTTCACCAAACACGTTATTTTTATTTTTAGCCACAAACTTTCCCGCAAGGTTGCCGATTAAAAATTAAACTTGTAAAAATATTGTTGCTATTTGTGTTTTTGTCTTTAATCAGAATGTTATGTTAATTTAATTATTCTGTCAGAGAAATAAAATAGGTTTCCATGTCATTTGTTCCAATTTTCAATTGTAATTAAAAAAAAATACCGTGTTCGTTTTTTCCCGGTCTACGTTTGTCTTAAAGTGCTTGTGCATCTTAATATTCGCCGACAGTGTTTGGATTAAATGTACTTTAAATATTCACTTTTCTTTTTGTTTTATTTAATTTAAACATTTTAGATCTTTATTTTTATTAAAGATACTAAAATATACACTTTTCTTTTTGGTTGATCGAGTGCATCATTGTATTTGCCGTGAAATAAGTCTTAAGATTACATTACGGTCACTACACCAATGAATGAATGACCCTTTTGGAATTTGTTTTTGTGCGTAAAGACATCGTGTTATTTTCGGTTCATAAAATATTTATTTATTTATTTATTTATTAAAATCTATTTTACTATTTTAAGAGTATTTGCTATACGCGAAGAATTATTCGGATTTTTTGTATGTCATAAACGTGTTTATTGTTTGTGTGTTTTGAGAAAGTTAGAAAGATCGGATCGAATCCATTATAATTGTATTTGTAACGGTTAAAAATAAATCGTATCCGACCGTAAAACTCAAACACTTTTTTAAAAGTTAATTTTCATTCAAATTCTTGTTAATTCCGACAAAAGGGAAAGTATTTAACTACTTTTTAATTTTCAATATTAGCTTTATTTTATGCTAAAAACTGAGCGATATGTTTTATTTCCTTTTATTTAGTTTTGCTTTTTGTAGACGACAAAAAATATTAACAATTTCGCTGACTTGAATTTTTTATTTTTTAATAATGAAGATGAAATTAAATAAGAATAAGTAGAAAAGTTAATGAATGATTATTGCTGTTTTTTGCTTATTTTTTTTTTATATTAAAAAAAAATTATGAATAAAGCAGAAAATAATTTTAATTGTGATTTGTGTGCGTGTGTTTTGCCTTTTCAAAAATGAATAATAAAAAAAAAATAACACCTAAGATCCTGAAAATGATGCAATAATTTTTGAACCAATCCCTCGAATTTGAAATAAGAAGTAATTTTACCGGATTGAATGATATTTTCTAGTGTAATTGTTTGTTTAAGACATCAACTTCGTTTCATTTCAAATAAAAGAGATCTTAAATAAATTAACATAATCATTGTTTTTTCTACATCGATACGCAGTTTTATAAATCCAGGTTTTAAAAAATTCTTAAGCAATTTAAACCAATTAATCACCTGCTGCAAATAATTAATACAGTTCAATTCAACAATACTTACCCCACCACTTTCAGCCCAAATATTATTTAATCTTTACAGCTTGTTTTAAAAACAATGTTTTGTTTTTTGTTACATCGATTTTACCAATGTTGTTGTTGTTATTGAGAAATTTTTATTAAAGGAACAACAATTAAGACGAGTTGTCTTTTTAGCCGGCGGTTATTAAAAAAAGTTCTTAAATTCTTTCTTTTTCAACTTTAAATGTCAGATTTCGATGATTTTTACCCTTTTAATTGTGATTGCTTATTTAAATAAGTTCCCCATTTTTAAGTTTGATTATTTAATTTTTTTAATGTGATTTTGCATTTGGAAATACATTGTATTTAATACAATGTTTTTCCTCAACGAATAATAATCACACAATCAGTACTCCTCTTTATTGATTTTTGGTTTTATATAACGTAAACAATAACATAAATGGTAATCGAAACAAAATAATTCACATGAAGAATACGATGATGTTAGCAGGAACGAAATAAACTTAAGTAATATTAAGTGCCCTTCATAATTCAGTTACGGTAATGATGATTTTCGTGTACTGGCAAAATGAGCCTAAAATGCGTTTTTGACAAAATGACTTTAGCCCCCCCTCCCCAAAAAAAATAATTTACCAAAAATCAGGGATTTATCGGATTTTAATGAAATTTTCAGTGTTTATTTATCAATGAATGATTTTTATAATGCATTATTTATTTTATTTCAAAACTTTCTATTTTTTTTTCAGGTCGCTTAATTTTGACCCCCCTTATGTTGGGGACTTAACATTTTGTTCAAGTTGGTCTTATATTGTACTAATTACATTATGAATAATGAGATAAAAGATCGAAGTTATGAATAGAAACAAAACAAAAAATTTACGGTGGCTTTTCTATGAGAAAATAAGTACCGAAAATCGAAAAATAAAATGTAAATAATAGATAATTAACTTTTTGGAGATTTCTTTTTTACTCATTTCGATAATTATTTAATTCTTATTCTTATAAAAGAAAAAATTATACATCGATATTTTTTCTGCTTAAAAAAAGGGTGGGTACATTTTCAATCGAGTTTTTCTTCAAAAAGTATACTTTGATGCAATGAAATAAGGTTTGCATTAAACAGATATTTATTTCTAGAATCTAAAAATATAACATTTTAAACTTAATATCAGATTTTTCACATTTTAAAGGAAATTTATATATTAATTTTTCATAGAAAAAATACTAAGTTAAAGTTTTGAAATAAAATAACTGATGCATTATAAAATTCATTAATTTTATAAATCAATACTGAAAATTTCATTAAAATCGGATAATTTTTGGTAAAAAATTTTTGCAATCGTGAATGTTACAGTAAAATTGTAAACAAGCACTTAAAACCATCGAAAAAGAGACAGAATGGTAGATCGCGTCAAAATTGACCAAAACAAATCCCTTTAAATGTATTAAAAATAAACTGCATATGTAATGATATTTTTCTTTTTTTAATAAGAATATTATGTTACTACTTATCAATTTAGACAAAGTTTGACCTGAAATAATAGATTTAATTATTTTTAATTCGCTTTTAAAACTCTGAGCAGAGGCTCATTTTGCCAGTACCTATCGTATTGATAATCAAATCATTGAGCATTAAAAAATAATGATCAATCGATAAAAATAGAATAAACAAATGATGAATTTTGATACTTCATGAAAAAATAATTAAAGAAATATTCACATAAAACGATTTTTTAAACTTGAATTTTATGTTTATTATCCAGCAACCTCCTTTTTTTTTTTTTTTTTTTAAATATAAAAAATATTACCATCTCCTTTAAACGGTTTTTATGATTATTTTATTTTTTAATTGACAAAATAATTTGCCCTGACATTGAACAAAAAATGCAATTTTTAAAACATAGAACAGAAAACTACCATTGCTAAAAATGGAACGACAAGACGAAATAGTCTTGAGAGTGGACGACCAAATAGGTACGAGGAATCCTTACAGGTTTATGCTGATAATAAATAAAATAAATAGATTATCGATCGTATGTTACATGCAAATAAGCTTTAATTCTTAATGGTATTACTGAACTCTTATTATCAAAAAAATCACAGACTAACTTTATTGTTTCGAAACTTCAATTCTAGATATAAAGGAACAATTCAAGCGTTTAAGTCAAATTTGACAGTACTAGTCCGTGACCTACGAAAAAATTTACCAAAAATCAGGCAATTAACAGATTTTAATGAAATGTTCAGTGTTGTAATGCATCAGTTATTTTATGAAAAACTTTCATATTTTTTTCAGGTCAGTTAACTTTTCCCAACCTACCCCCCCCCGCCCCCACCTTCCCATCTTTGGGACGCAACATGGATATTTAAAGCTGACTAAATTGTATAAATAAAAAGAAGATAAAGAAGATAATGAAGATATGAAGGGAATGAAAATATATTTTTTTTTAATTGATCGAATGCCGAACGGGAAGAAAATAAATACTAAAAATTGAAAAATTAAACTTTTTTTCAGATTTTTTAATTACTCTGGTGTGCATAAAATATAATCTTTTTTTTTTAAATTTTTTTATTATCAGAAAAATAACTCGATATTTTTTTCTGCTTAAATGATGGGTGGGGTGGTTCCGTTTAAACTGAAATTTGAATTAATATTCTTTTATAGCTGACAAATCTAAACATGTTATCAAATATTTTTTTACTAATGTGAAAATATAAATTTTGATGCTAGAAATGGAGCTATTATAATTTTAAATGAATTTTAATTATTAGATATAAAAAACAATGTTTGACTAAAAAAATTATGAAAGCAGCCATCAGTAATATTTATTTTAATTTATTAAATTCTTTTAAATTTTGACTTTTTTCCTTAAAAGTAGTGATTAGTTTAAAATTCTATTAGAATCGAATAATTTCCTGATTTTTTATAATTTTTTTTTATCAGTCAGAATTAGTGAATTGGTACTGTAAAAAAATGTTAATTCTGGGTTACCATACTTTCATAATATTTGGCGGGAAAAATTTGAAAATTATAAGATTTGTATTTGTGAAAAGGCGAGGTTGTTTTTCTGCATGTTTTGAACAAAAAAAGAATATTACAAAAATATACAATATAAACATGCAAGTAATTTTTCTGCATATAATGTATTTAATGCTATTTGTTATTGGTTTCTAAGAAGAAAAACTTATAATTTTTTTGTAAATCTTAACATATTTGCTTTAGTATGTAATTTACTTCACACAAGTGCCTATTTTCATAAATTTTTGACTGAATTTAATGTTTAAAATGTATTAAGAATTAATTACATATATAATATTATTTTGCTTCTTTTTTTTACTGATGCTCATTATGTTACTATTTTTCAACTACAACTAAAATTCAACCTTATGAAATCAATTTAATTACTTTTAATTCTTACTTTTGTTTTATTAAAAAAAAGTTTTTTGGTGGTCCCTAATTGATTGAAACTAGCTTAGAGTTCTAGCTCATAACTACCAAATTTGAATATATAATTCTTCTACGCTTTTTGATTCTTTTCTTTTGGACTGATTTATCGGTTTCACATAGTTTGACTAGTTTCCATTAGTTGATAGTTTGCTGGTATTAAAAAAAATTCTCCCTCCAGCTATAGGTAAATAGCAGAGCAGACTGGGCTCTTTAACCATGGCAAGGTAACCAATCTAGGAGCAGGAAAACTCTGAATTCAAACTTGTCAAACTCCACTTAAGAAATTGACCTTGTGTTACATCCTGCTCATGCAGAGGGGATGGTAAATATATATATTAAAATATTTCTGATATGTAAAAAATCTGTCCTGGTTTTCAATTACAACTAAATTGACCATGGGATGGGGGAAGCAAATACATTTTTTCCTAGATTGATTCACACTCACATAACTTTTATGAATGGATTTTAATGGGGAAATCTTGGAAAACAACTGTTAATATTCATTATTCAACCATTAATTAGTGCTATTTGATTCAGTCTAGTTAATTGTTGATGCTTTTGCGGCTAATAAAGGTGGAAGTATTGTCATTATGCATTCTTAACTTACCTATATTACATGCAAGTTTTCAGATGGTCAATGATATTGATAAAGTAATTTGTTGAAATCTTTCATTTATTTATACCTAACATACCTCTTGGGTGTCCCATCATGGTATAATGGTTAGCAAGCTAGTCTCACTGATCTATTATTACTGAATAGTGAGTTTGATGCTTGTGTCACACACTAAAATACCTACCTAACGTACCTCTCACTTTCAAGATTTAATCCACCTTTTCCGCAAGGCTTAGAACACACTGACTGTAGCCCCTGCAGAAGATTAGAACCCCCTCTCAAAGGGTGTCCTGGGTATGACAATAAACTGCATCTGATGGTAAGGCTCCAGTTCTGGAGAGTGTGGAGTACTCCTTCATTGCCATTACTCCCAGGTTCACTCTGACTGTTAGATTCCGATCTACAAGTCAAATAGATCTGTTTAAAAATGATTTGTGTTCAATAAGACCATGTCCAAAAAAAAAAAAAATCTCTTAACAAAAAAGCTACACAATATGTAAATATTAACATACAATGAATGCAATTCCCTGACCTTGAGGCATAAACTAACCTTAGACGTGTTGACATGCCGTTAATCAATCTGTAGTGTAAAATTATGGTCTACGGAGAATTCGGGATTAAAAGTAAAACAGTATTTGGATTTCTGGAGAAAGAGAGGCTAAAGTTTGGAACTCAACTGACCGACGAATGACCCTGAAATTAGATTTAAAAATAAAAACGGAAGTTCCGTGTTTTGAGCGGAAGTTGGGTGACCCACCCCCCACCCCGGGGTTAGAAACGGAAGAAGAGGAAAATCGGTCGTTTTTGGCTGGGCTTTGGTGGGAACCAGTCGTGGCCTTTTGGTTCTCCGTATGGGTTTCGCATAGTAGTACCAAACATGATTTACAATAGAGTATTTTGACCATACCGTCTCTCCCTCCCTCTTCCTCTTCCTCTCCCTCTCCCTCCCTCTTCCTCTCCCTCTCCCTCTCCTCTCCCTCTCCTCTTCCTCTCCCTCCCTCTCTCTCTCCCCTCTCCCTCTCTATCTCTCTCCCCTCTATCTCTCTCCCCCTCTCCCTTACCCACGAACCTAGAAATAAATAAACAGCCCCTTGTGGCTATACAACTTGAGTGTTGTTTCTGAACTAACGATGACTACTACTACAATTCGAACTTGGCCCTATGCAACACAATCAAAATCTAATATCACAAATAATTTCATTTGTAAGAGCCTCTGAATAGACAGCATTTTGTTCATGATGTATTCTTTTCTTTTTGATTCCAATATTTCATTCACTATAAAAGTAGTTTGATTTTGAGAAGGAAGCATCAAATAATTTTGGTCAAAATTTTAGTATTTTTGAAAGTTTGTATTAAATCAGGTAAAACATGACAGACATTTAGCTAGATGGACAGACAGACAGACATTTATCTAGATGGACGACAGACAGACAGACGACAGACAGACATTTATCTAGATGGACGGACAGACAGACAGACATTATCTAGATGACGGACAGACAGACATTTATCTAGATGGACGGACGGACAGACAGACATTTAGATGGACGGACGACAGACAGACATTTAGCTAGATGGACGGAACGGACAGACAGACATTTAGCTAGATGGACGGACGGACGGACAGACAGACATTTAGCTAGATGGACGGACGGACGGACAGACAGACATTTAGCTAGATGGACGGACGGACGGACAGACAGACATTTAGCTAGATGGACGGACGGACAGACATTTAGCTAGATGGACGGACGGACGGACGGACAGACAGACATTTAGCTAGATGGACGGACGGACGGACAGACAGACATTTAGCTAGATGGACGGACGGACAGACATTTAGCTAGATGGACGGACAGACAGACAGACATTTGGTGAATTATAAGATTCTACAAGTTCTTCAAATTCACATCTTTGCTGATTTTAACAAAATTTAGGGCCAGTTTAGCTCAGTCAATAAAGTGTCCACCTGGTTCAATATTGCCCCTTGCCATCTCAGCGTATGAGTAGTACAGGCATCTCTGTGGTAAAATAAGGAGCTGAAAGTAGGTGTGGTGCCCCCACCTCAGATGCCAAAAAACAATTTCCTTAGTCTCGTGCTAGTTAAAAGGGGATAGACTCCCTTGCTGTTTGGCTGATACCGACTTAAGGCCACTTTACTTATATATAAGGGTGGACCAATAAGTCTGTAACCTGACATGTAGTTATTGCTGAATTTTGATCTGTTCTTTGTTTAATGAAGTCTTTTTTCAGATTTATGTATGCAACTTCCTTCATCCTGTTCCCCTCCAGTGAAGTTTGCTATTATTTTTTTTCATCTCGTTCCAATCATATACTCCTTCTTATTTCTATATATGTTTAGTCATGCCCAACTTCAATATTAATAGTTTAATTCATAAAATCTTTCTTCTTTATATTTTTCACTGTGTATATATTTACCAATCCCTCCGCATGAACAGGATGTGACAAAATATCAATTTCTTAAGTGCAGTTCAACAGGTTTGAATTCAGTTTTCCTTCTAGACGGTTGTCTAACTAAGGTTAAAGAGCCCAGTCTGCTCTACTATTTATCCATAGCTGGAGGAGAGTAGGATTCATACCTTTCCCAAGGGTATTAGCACTAAGTGAAATGCAATTACCACATCCAGGATTTGAACTCAGGGCGACGAGTCCATCTCTTATGACTTTAACCATTACACCACGCGCTTCCATATGTATTTTCACTATAACTGTATGGGATATTTACACAGGTTTGGATCATATTCTTTTCATAAGGAAGTATGACTATAGTAAAGAAATTATTTAGTTTTATTGTAGAAAACTACTTGGTATTGTGTTTGCCATGATTCCTTTAAATCATTTTTGGTCAACCCCAATTATGTAAAGTTAGTCCATTGTATATATTTTAAACTCCTTCACCACAAGTAGGATACAACTCAAGGTCAATTTGTTAAGCGGAGTACAGCTGGTTTGAATTCAAAGTTAACCTTGTCTTAGACTGTTACCTTACTAAGGATAAAGAACTCAGTTTGCCCTACATAGCTGGAGGGACAAAATGGATTCATGCCTTTTCCAAGGTCATTAGCACAATGTGTAACACAAACAGCCTCATCCAGGATTTGAAATTGGGTCGCCAATTCCATTTAAAGATAACTGTTATGGCAACTTCGTCCTTACAACTGGTATCATTTCAGTTTGACATTCTATTTACTGGTCATGTAGATATCTACATTTATATCTAGTTAAATGCACTAACATTATCAATATAAGGTATTTCTGTATTCTATCAAAATAGAGGAAACTTAATCACCCAATAATCACCAATCAAGTTGAACTGAATTAATCTTTCATTGAGTGAAATTCAATATTTCACCCAATATTATGTTGTGATTTTTATTTATTTATTTTTATCCAACCTTTATATCTCATCAGAAAAATTAAATAAAAAACCCCAAATTCTGATGAGAATGTTATTTTAAAGGTGATCTGTAAAAAATTCTCTTGACTAGTATAATCTTTTTAGACTAATCCATTCTTAGTTGGCTTCGTTTTCTTGTTAATCTGACACAGTTTCTGGCCTGTATTAGAATTGCTCTTTTCTGAGGCCATTGTTTATATTTGCCATTTGAACATTTTAATGCTTCTTGTTATAACACAAAAGAATTTTCGTATGGAATTTTATTCAGGTTGTCTATTTATCAGATAGACAGGATATTTTACATTTGACTTCACCAATACTGTTTTGTTTTTATTTTTTGCAACAATCTGCTTTAAAACACTTCAAATTATGCCTTATAAAATTAACATTGAAGGTATGTTATCTTTATTTTGATTAAAAAAATGATCGTCTGAATTAGGAAGTTACTGTTGATTAAAAATAACTAGTTCATATTATCAATGATAAAATGTTGGAATATGAATTATTCATTGAAACAGCAGTCAGTTTGGAGACATTTTTCTTAATGATCAATCATTTGACTTGTTTTGACCAAAGATATAAAAACTTTTCTATCAGCAGAATACAATTTCTCAAAACATTTTTGTTGCTATTTTGGGTTTATTTTTATTATCTTATTTTTAACATTACTCATTTGTGAAATTCAATTTTTTTATGGTTGCTAAAAATATAAACTATGTAACTTGTCTCTTAAAATAAATGTACAGATAAAACATATAAATAGACAAATTCAGATACACAATAAAACCTGAAATAGACAAATTCAGATATGTAATAAAATCAAAATGCTTATATTTTGATATATAGAATTCTATTCATTTCGCTCTTGTGGAGTTAATTGGAAAATCTTGACTACAGAATTATTTTTTAATTTAAAAACTTTTTAAATGTGTGTAATTATATTGTTTTTTAGGGGGGGGGGGTTGCCGTAGTATTTTTTAAATTTCTGGTCTTTAACATTTGAAGAAAAAAAATTGTTAATATATAAACAAAAACCACATTATTACCTTTTGTAGGAAAATTTTTCTATTTTTCTTATACAAATATTCTAGTACTCTAAATTATTAAACTAAGCCTTCTTTTTTTCTTTTACTTTCAATGTAAGATTGTTTTTATTTGTTTATAGTTTAACATAAAATGGTAACTTTTTGTCTAAATCTGAATCCACTTAGATTTACTAGTTCTTTTTTGCTAGTTCTTTTTTCATATTAATTCTGTTTTCTTCTATTGTTATTTTTGTTATTTAAAACAATATCTGAGAGAAAGTATTCTTATTGATCATAATGCAGCAGAAATATTATTGTAATGCACAATATACTGAGGGTTACTTTTTTTTTCCTAAAAAGAAAAGCAGAGGAAGTATATTTAAAATATAATTTGTTATTCAATAATACTAATGTAGTATTCATGTAGATAGTACAGAACAATAAATTGAAATAAACTTTTAATATTTTCTTAGTATTTTAAAGTTGTGAAATATTCCTATCATTCCTTCATAATATTTTAATTATGCAGCTACAAAACTTGTATCATTTTGTACTATCAAACAGAACTGAGCATTGATCTGTGATTTCAAAAACATTTGTCTTCAATTTCATTTTAGTTTTGTTGGAATGATGTTTTATTTATTTTATAAAAAAAAACACATTGCTTTAAAACTGATATTTGTAATTATGCTCATCGCATTTTAAATTTTTAACAAGTAAAATAACTAACTCTCCTATTTTTCAGTTTGTTTAAAAAGATTTCAACAATATTATTTTTTGATAACTGCATTTTAGTATCCAAATGAATATTGTATAACATTTCTTATTACCATATGTATAATCCATGAGGGTTTTTTCTTCTTTTTTTTTTTTTGCCAAATTAGGGCTTTAGAATTAATTTTATTTATTTATTTTATTTTTTTTTCAAATTCAGGATTCTTCAGACATGGGAATTGATCTTATTATTACAACATTTTTTGAAAAACTTGAAACCATATACTACACCTAATTTATTATTATTATATATTGCTGTAGAAGTTTCTGATAGGCTAATTGACATCATTGGAGTCAACTGGAAGTTTACCTATAGATGTAATTTAAGGTAGACTTTAAAATACATCGGTGCTTCTTTGCTTGACATCATGGGGAAATTGAAATAAATCTGCTCAAATAAAAACCTCAAAAGAAAAAAAAATTGTGAACCTCTACAAATCTGTTTGATCATTGAGAGCAATTTCCAAATACTTAAAGTCTGTACAAACAATAGTGTGCAAATATGAACACCATGATGGCATGCAGTTGTCATGTTGCTCAAGGAGGAGACGTGTTTGACCTCCTCAAGATAAACACATATTTTGGTACAAAAAGTACAAATCAGTTTCAGAATAACACCAAAAGAACTTTGTGAAGATGCTGGAAGAAAAAGCTATATATATATATATATATATATATATATATATATATATACAGAGATGCTGATAGGTATGTGTCCTGTGTCCCTGATGCACAAAAATTTAAAAGGACATAGTAAAATCATATCCATGCATCCTAGTGTTTTTCCTTTTTCTTTTTTCTTCCCTCACCATTTCAAGCTAACTGTAAATAACATTTCAATAGTCTCTTAGAAATGAATTACACAGGATAAGTTACAAGGTAGGAGTTAGACGGCTTTAGTTGTTTCCCCAGATCATAAATAAAAACCCTACAATCTATTAAGAAACTTTAGTTGGGACCAATAAATTTTTCTGGGACTTAATCAAATAAAATATGTGCATCCTAGGTTGCACTAAATCAAAAAGCTATCAGCATCACTGTGTATATATATATATATATATATATATATATATATATATATATATACACACAGTAAAATGAGTATTATCTCAACATAAACTGAAATGCAAGGAAAAGAAATGTCCTCTTATCTGGTGAAACAAATATTGAACTGTTGGCCATAATGACCATAATTATGATTGGAGGAAAAGGGGAGAAATCTGCAAGCCAAAGAACACCATCTTTTACCCATAATGCATAGAAGTGGCATCATCATATTGTTAGGGTTGTTTGTTACAGAATTAGGCTGGTGGACTTTACAAAATAGATGACATCATAAAGGAAATTTGGTTATATTGAAGCAACATTTCAAAATATCAGCCAGAAAGTTAAAGTTTGGTTGCAATTGGATCTTCTAAATGAACAATAACCTCAAACATATTTCCAAAGTTGTGGCAAAATGACAACAAAATGAACATACTATAGTAGACATCACAAAGTCCTGATCTCAATCCAATAGAAAATAACTGAAAAATTGTGTGCAAGCAAAAGCTAAAATAAAATCATTATCTCTATTATTATTTGAACATTTCTCATTCTTAAAGCACGGAATCTTTTCTAAAATCAAATATCAGGAATTGTATAAAAAAAAATCTAAGTTTGAATGTATTTGGGTAAGATGTATGTGAATATCGGACTTCAGTTTTGTGTGTGTGTGTACATGTAGACAAAATTATATAACCTTTACTCATTTTTTTGTCTTTGTTTTTTTTTAGCTTATCTTGCACAGCTTTCTTTAGGAATTCACACTTTTATCACATTTCATTTGCTTCTTATGATAGCATGTAAAAGAAATGTCAATTGATGAGGCTTTCAAGTATAAAATTTCTAATAAGAAAATTTTGTAGTACACATTATTGTCAGTTGTTATATAAAATTTGGATCTATTTCTCAGAATTTTTTTAGATGAGACTTGATAATTAGTATCATTTAGTTTATTGGGACTATTGTCCTCATCTTCATTGTTATCTGTACAACGTTTTGGCTGATGTGCCCTCTGTCCTTCTTCAGGTATTTTTTGTCAGACTCGGGAACCTTCTTGTCGTTCAAAGTTTCATGATGACTTTCGATTACAACAAAAGGTTCCCAAGTCCGAAAAGAAATATCTGAAGAAGGCCGGAGGCACATCGGCCGAAACATTGTACAGATAACAATGAAGATGAGGACAATAGTCTGAATAATCCAAATAATACTAATAAAATTTGGAGATGAGAAATAAAATGATTTTATGTTTAGTAATATATCTTGTAATATTTTCTTACAATGGGCTCTTGTTTTTAGTGTAAATTTAAAAAAAAAAAACCCAGATAATGAAGAGTAAAAAAAAAAAAAAAAAAATATTTTGAGCATTTTTTCCAGATTGATTGTAAAAATAAAATGACAATTCCGAAGAAAAAGACCAAACCCAAAATAAACATGAAAATTCTTAAAATCAAAAAGAAAAACAAATATCTAGCAAAGAGAAAAATGCTGTATCTTTTGTTACATTTGAAATTAATATTTATTGAACCATTATATATTCTCATATAGTAAACAGCAGATGTCTTCTCTCATGAAATTGTATGAGATGTCTCTGTCATAGATCAATCTTTTCACCATGCCTTATGAGAAAACCACTGGTTTTGATTTCTCTTGCATGCTCATATAAACAATAGATACTAATTTGTTTTTGTTTTGTTATGTAACCGACTATGATGAAAATGATTTTGAATATTACTGTTTCCTTCTTGTCATAGATTAACAGCTTAATACAATAAAAAGTAATTGAAATGAAAGGGAATATCAGTCAGTAATCATTAGGTGTCTCGTCGTGATGTAATGGTTAGTCTCACAGATCCATTACTACTGAATAGCCAGTTCGATCCTTGCTTGGATACCTGTGACCTTGGTCACATCCTACCCATGGCAAGTGGGTCGAGTAAAAAAAAAAGAAGTGTCCCATTGTGGTATAATGGTTTGCAAGCTAGTCTCACAGATCCATTACTGTTGAATAGTGAGTTCGCTCCTCACTGGATGCTCCATACTTGCGATTTAGTGTCACATCCTACCCCTGAGGAGTTGGGTAACTTGTCAATATCCTTATTAATAATGCTCAGCTAATTTATTCCCAGTTATTAATACTTTTGATTATAATTCAAAAACAACAGGTGAAATTAGCAACATTTTATTTGAATAAAAATACAGCAATGTTGAAATTGTTTGTGTTAAGCCTTAAAATGTTCTAAAATCTTTCAACTTGTAGATTATTTCTTTTGTTTGGCTAATAGAAATTCATATCCTATTTTTACCTATTATTTCTTGATTAGATTTTGTCTTTGTTAAACATAGAAATTCCTAAAAGTTTCCAATTTGTTTTATGTTGAATATGGCATTTTGATTTATCAAAAACCCTGTAATTATTGTAAAATAACCATTAATATCTCCTGTTTTCTACATTTCTTTTTTGTCGTATTTTCAGGTTGAGTTGTACTTTACCTATATCTACTGGAATCTGAATAATCAATTTACTTTGGATAAACCTCAAAGTAAGTTACTTTCTTTTTACTCTGGAAAAATGTTCTCTTAAATAATGTTTAGATTTAAATATCTTTAAACTTAAAACCGTTAATATTTCTTTCATAAATCTTTTGCAAATAATATTCAAAAAACTTGATTGTGCTCAGAAAATTATTAACAGACTTCAAATTGTTTAAAGAGAAAAAGGAAAAAAAAACAAAAAAAACAAAAGAATCATAATATAATCTCTTGAAATTTCATCATTTTGAAGTTTTAAAAATCTATAAAACTGTTAATGTTTCTTACTTTAATAAAATCTTGTTTATAAAGATCTTATATTGAAAAGAAATTTAATTGTTTTTTTTAATTCTTATAAAAATTGCAACAATCTACTATATTTTTCATGTATGATATGAGTAATATATTTTGATGTGAAAATATGTATAGAATAGCAACCTTTTTATATAATGTTGCTTGTAGTAGTGGTAATATATTTTTGTTGTTATGGATAAATGGAGCTCATCAGCTAGGTGGTTGGGTGTGAACATTCAACTCTTTCTGGTAACACTTGCAGCCAAGCTATCCCCAGACATAATGCCTTGTATTCCCTTGGATCTCATCAGTATAGCAGTGAGAGGGCACTGTTGTCCGAGCAGGTCAATGCCTCTATACATTATCACTCGTGCCTGTACTCTCCAGAGATCACTTCAGTCTCTGAGAGCGTAACATGGAAGAATTTTTGTTTGACTGTCATTGTAGGATTGTCTTTGATGGTGGGGATGAATCACTGCATCCCATTGGTCAATTACCACCACCAACCTGATGCTTGATAGAGAAATCAACAACCACATTGCCAAAGTTATGGATATGATAGCCAAATCATACGAGGAAGTATGGGACAACAAGCAACTGACTTATGTACCAGGTGTGTGTGTCTCCAGTAGCCTCCTGTATGGTAATGAATCCTGAACTATTGAAGTCAGTCAGTCAGTCAACAATTGGTGTGAACATTCAACTCCTTCTGGTAACGTTTGCAGCCAAGCTGTTCCCCTGATGTAATGCCTTGTATTCCCTTGGATCTCATCAGTATGGCTGTGAGAGGGCACTGTTGTCCAAGCAGGTCAATACCTCTATACACTATCACTCGTGCCTGTACTCTCCAGAGATCACTTCAGTCTCTCTAGAGATCACTTCAGTAATTGGACTTAGTATGATTATTCTACAGACAATTTATGTCAAGCAAAAGAATCCCCAGGAATTCTTTCAATTTTACTGTCTATATGATGGATTCTTAACATTGCATGAAGAGACAATTTCACTAACACTGTTGTACTGGAACAAGCTGATTCCCTGTTTATACATCTCCCCCCCCATCAATAACGCTTATAATGGCCAGAATATGTGTGGACTAGAAGATTCCCTACCTCTAAGCACATCCGTATATGGCTGGCCTGTTTGAGGGTGGGGTAGCGGATGACAACAGATATTGAACTCGCAGCCTCCTCGTCACAAGGAGTGGCTTGTAGGTAGACTATTGTCACCCCTGTTGAATATGCAAATTCAGCACATGTCAGGTAGTGCTGAGTGATTAGCTCGGATGTAAGATCTTGGGGAGGGCAGTTACTTATTATTTAAGGCCTACTTTCATACACCATGGACAGTTGTGTTTTGAACGAGTGAACTTTTGACGGATTGAGCAAGGACTACTGTGATAGTGTTGCAGGCAGAAGACTGTGTCAGGAGATTTTTGTGTTTGGATAAATTGATTACAGTGGTTGCTTTCAGTCGTTACTTCACTCAAACAATTTCAACATGTACACTATATGAAGAATTGTTATAAGGAAATCTTCAAGTACAACCTAAAACTATATGAAGAATGGTTTCAAGGAAATCTTCAAGTGCAACCTAAAACTATATGAAGAATGGTTATACGGAAATCTTCAAGTGCAACCTAAAACTATATGATGGTTTCAAGAAATCTTCAAGTGCAACCTAAAACTCACAAATAGAAACTAATTGCTGATAACCAAATTGGCTGATGCCATGCTATTTGAGTAGGAGTCATGTTGGTTGAGGAAAATTGTGACCATCAGCTGGAAGACAGAAGATAATACAAGAAGTGAAGACTACAAACTCAGACCCTTGATTCAAACTCCAGCTTAATTTTTCTGCTGGTATTACAGACATTTATGCAATGATCAGATTGCTTCACCACCATATACATTGCTCTCAATAGGACTGACCTTGGCTGTCCAAGGTACTATCATTATCTTATTAGATAAATGCCAAACAAAATATATAACCCAGGTGCTTAATTTGGCTCTACATTTTGACAGTTCCACCAATTTTTCTGTTTCAGTCTTCTAAATTTGTGTACTACAGTTATGCAATAAATGCCCACTATTTTTATATTGTTTACTGTTGAGATGGTAATAATTTAAATTTCATCACGCCCTGTCGGCTGAGGCGTTAGAATGCACCGACTGCACCTCTGCAGAGGGTAAGACTCCCCCAACGGGGCCACCTGTTGGCCATAGGTGGCGACCCGTGATGCTTAAGGATAGAACCCAGGTGGATGAGCAGTTTATGACATGCAATACTCCACTTTGGCCCTATCTTGGGCTAGACGGGCGGTCGGAGAGGCCCCCTCCGATCAATCGGCTGGTCACGTCAAGCCCTAGCACCTATATGATTTTCCCAACCCTATTGCCCTTATGGCAAGCCCCAACCCCTTTTTATCATATGGGTGCTAGAAGGCGGTGGCTGCGGGTCTACATGTCCTGGGAATGACGTTAAACTCTATCTGATGGTGAGGTTCCAGTTTTGGAGGTTTGGGGAATGTGGAGCACCCCTTCATCACCATTGCTCCCTGGTCCACTCTGACCCGGAGTGGTAGTACCTGTTAGGGTCCATCTATGGGTTAAATAGAAAAATGTATTTATAAAAAAAAAATTGTATTATCCATTAAGAATTGATTTCAAAACTTTATCGGCATTAAATGACCCACTGAGGTTGATATGCCGTAAAACAAACCAAACTAAATTTCATCAAATGAAATAACATAAGAAAAAACAAAGGTCTCTAACATTGTATACTTGATGCATTCAGTGTTCTCATTGTTAAGGTTGTATGAAAACTTTTTATTAAACTAAAACTACTGTACAAAATATATTTCAAAAGACTAAAAGTTCATAGTTGTGTTGTGTACATTTCACAGGAAGTAAATATTGTGATACTCAAAAATTATATTTTAAAACCATTAATTTTAGTAATGTATAAACCATTTTTTAGTACAATCCCTTATTTTTCATTTGGATTTAAGTAGAAAATGTTTTGAGTTATACATGAAAAATAGAGTACTGTATGGTCACTAAATTCTATGAGGTTGCATTAGAATTATTCATTGGGGGGGGTATATATATTTTTACAAGATCTTGCATAATAAAAAGCAAGACAATTGATATATATCCAATTGGTACTAAATTCATAAAATACATTTAGTTGATTTTTTCTTACTGTTTGCACTTTGAAGAATCACTCGTCCTTTTTATAAAAAGTATTATTCTCTAGTTTTGTGTTAAACTAGAAAACCTAAAACAGAAATGATTTATCCTTTTGCAATTAGAAATGAATAATGAAAGATTTTCAAATGACTTCATAGGCCTAATCAGATAGAATATCTATTTTTAGCACTTATAAGTGCTAAAAGAAAATGTTCTATTTGATTAGGTTGTATTTGTACATTATAATTTATACTATATGTACAAATACAACCAGCTATACTAATTGTAGCAGTAGAGAAATCAGAACATTTATGTATGTAGTATTTGCTTAAATGCCAATTTTGGTAGGATTCACTGTAAACTAACTTCTCATAAGATTTATATAATCACTAGCTGTACCCTTGGAAATTCTATGCAATATATACATAATTTATGTATATTTTATATATATCATAATATACATCATACAAGTTTAAATGATAAATAACGTTCTGAGATAAATTATTGATCTCTTATTCTATTTTTAAAAATATCATTTTTCATTTTTTTAAAATCCTTTTAACCAAAATTTGATGTATTTATTTATATTTGCTATTTATCTCAATATTATTTAATTAGATTATTTACATTTTTTGTAAACTATCTAATTAAGTTGAGATAAAATATATATTTTAAAAGGCATTTTTATTTATTTACAAAATTTGTGTTGTATATACAAATTAAGTTTTAAAAATATTTGTAAAGCCATTTTTATTTTATTATTGCCTGAAGATTTTTGTATTCCAGCACAATAAAAAGAAGACTTGATTAATTTAAAAAAAAGGAAGAAAAAAAACGCTTCTTTGCATCTTTACAAATAAACTAAACCAGTTTGGATTTAATGTTTTCTTTTTTCATCTATTAATGAATAAGAACCAACAATTTTATTAAAATTGAATAATTGGTTGATGTTCAGAAAATTGTATTATTTATGAAATAACACTTTTTTTCTTTTTTTAAAAAATTAATCTTCCAAATAAAATCTCCAAAATAAGTTTTCTAAATGAACATTTATTCTCTCTCTCTCTCTCCTCTCTCTCTCTCACTCACTCACTCACTCACTCACACACACACACAACACACACACACACACAGAGTAAATTTCTGATTTATAACCTTATTGTTTCTCTCTCTTCTCTTTATTGTATTTGCTTTTCTTTCTCTCTCTCAATCAAAACAGAATGGTCCATTATTTATCTGAGGTGATAATAGGGCATAACATTTGAACAAATTCATTTATATCTTATTCTATTAATATTATAGAGTATTTATAAATGCTAATTATGACTAAACTTCAATGGTTTTTCTTGTATATACTTATTTCTTTATTAAGAAAAAAGGAAACAAGTCTAAGTTTTTTGACTGAATTTTAAAAGATTATTCTCAAACTAAGGGCCTGAACAGAAATTGCTTTATAGCATTTTAATGATATTTCACTATGATGTCCTATTTTTGTTGACTTATGGCTACACACACACACACACACACACACACACAGAAATTGTATTGGTATAATATAGAATCTATAAAAGATTAGATTTAGTCATAACTTTTTTGTGTTATATATTGTTACTTTTATAATGCTGTATAAATATAAATCATTTGAAATTATCATTTTATCATGACATAATCCAATTAGTTCTGATTCTCTATGTTCTTCATATACAATTATTGATTTATATATGTAATAAATATCTTTGGATTTTACAGCAAATTCAATTTAATGATAGCAGTAAATTGTGAAAGAGACAATTACCAATTTTCAGATTTTTTACTATTTTTCTTTTCTTTTCCAATTTATAGTAAAGTGACCATTAACCTGTTTTGTTTGTTCATCTATTAATGAATAAGGACTAAAAATATTTGTTGAAAAGATTGATTAACTCTTAACATCCTATACCACCTCATTCCACCCGCCCGGAAGTCACATTTATTTTCCTAATCCACCCTAAACGATAGCCTTCGTTTAAATGTAATATTAAACAAATTTAGAAGTCTTTATTTTTAGGGAAATAACAGGTAACTTTAAATGAAACAAAATTTTTAACCATTTTTTGATAAATCCTTAGAGGAATGGGGCTTTGGACTCAGAAAATTCTCAACAGGATGTTAAGAGTTAATAGAATCTTCTTTTTTTTTTTAATATTTTTACTTATCTCATTTAGTTTAATTATTTTCTTTTCTTTTTCACTAGTTATTGCACATATCAAACTAGAAATAAACATCCATAGTTTTATAGAAGTTTTGTCTATATTTCAGGGTGAAACTATTTAGCATTGTAGTAATTATCAAACATTGGAAATTATATATAAAGAATAAGCATTATCTCATCTAGTTTTTAACTGCTTTAACTGAATTCTAAATTAGAATTCTAATGCACAATTTCTGACTTCTATAATTTCTATTAAAAATAACATTTTCATCATTATAGTTATGCATTCCAAAATAATTACAATTTGAATGCTGAAAAATAAACAGAAAAATAAACTTAAAAAAGGATAAAAAGAAACAAACTAATTGCAAAGAAATGATGTAAACAATATACAAGTTTTAAATATTCATAAAAAAAAACTTAATGTTATAATAGGTTTATGAGATCATAAGTCTGATAGAGGTTATTGTATGTTATAACTGACATATAAATGAACAGATGTCATTCAATTGGATGTTATGTGGTGCATAACTGTAATCATATAAGCCTAAGATTTTGCCTTTTAAGTGGTTAGAATTATTTTTCAGTTTTAATTTCAATTAAAAACTGAGTTTTAATCATGATTCATTTTTGTATTTATTCAAAAATCTTTGAGTGGATTCAAAATAATACCATAAAAAAAGAAGCAAAATGTAATCACAAAATCATTCAAAACAGAAAATATAATTCCAAATTCAAGTAGGTAATAAAATTTTATTGTTCCAATCAAGGCATATACATAAATGTAAACAAAGGTTTATAGTGAAAGAAATATTTATATAATCTCTAAAGTAATTTTAGAGCTTGTTTTAAAGAGTAAACAAAAAAGAGAATTCTAGAGAAGACACAGACAGAAACTACAATAACAATCAAGGAGATTAGGAAACTGACTGTTCATGTTTTTTTTGTTTTTGTTTTTTGTGGGGGAGGTTTTTTCATGGTCATTTATCTTGGCTGTGAATTTTCAAGGTTAAGATTAGTTCTTTTCATTCAAAGAATTCTTCAGACAATTGAACTTCTAGTTTGCAACTGGTATATTCTACGGAATTCTTCAGGTGTAATATACACTTCTGTTAAAAAAATATACTTGTTTTGGTCTTTTTCTTCTGATAGTAAAACAAAAATGTTATAAAATTTTTTTATTCTTTTTTAAGTGGAGTTGTTCTCAAATCTTTTTCCTAAACTCCATTTTGCCTCTCTTTTATGAACTGCAAAAACAAAGAATTTCATTATTTGAAAAAAATCTTTGAATGTTAATAACCCTTCTTGAAACTTTCTTTCTCTATAGATCTCTTTATTCTGATAACATTTCCTTTTCAATGGAAGAAAAATGGATTCATTCAATAAAAATTATGTATTAACTAGAATTTAATTTTTAAATTAATCATTAAAGAAATGATGTTCGTGTGAAAATGGCAAAAATCAAAGGTTTGAATAAAATTTGTATAATATTAAATTAATTATAATATTTTATGTTTAAGTTTTTTATACTCAGATCAAATAAAGCTAAATTATTATGTTTACCAAATCAACATCAGTTTTGTTTTTTATATTCTTGTTATCAGTTTATTAAATAATAATTTGAATATATTGGCATATATAGTGATGTCTGTAGAATGACCTATTGATGGTATCAGCCGGACAGTGAGGAAGTCTATCCCTTTTTCACTAGCAATAGAACAGGGAGATTGTTTTTGCATTTGAGGTGAAGTACCACACCTACCATCAGCTCCTGACTTTATTGCACAGATCCTAGCTGTGCTACTCATGCATTAAGTTGGCAAGTGATGGTATCAGATCTGGAACCTTATGGTTTCTTGATAGTAGCTCTACCGACTGAGATAAACAAAAATTGAAAGTATTTTTTGTTTTTTGTTTTGTTTGTATTTTGTTAATCAATCATAAAGTCAGAAATTATATGATGGGAATATTAATTAGAACACCAGAAAATCGACATTTTGGCTTTTACTAATTTCTAATTGAAGCAATTTAGGATTCGTTTTATAATGAATGTCTTTAAGGAAAACATTGATGTGAAACTATCTTGTTACTTGGTTGCATTAATTTTTTTCACAATCTCAGTTGATTAATTATAGAATTTTTTTTATGAAACTGGAAATATCAAGATATTATCATCTTCAAAAGATATGTAATTGTTTTGTATATATAAATTAAAACAAAATAGCAATTTTATAAGAATTAGCAAATGTATTTTAATCAGTTGAATTTGTTAGTGAATAAAAGCATTCTAGTTTTTTGTATTTGGTTTAGTGTTTGTTTGTTTTGTTTTTTGTTTTGTTTTGTTTTGTTTTTGTTTTTTTTGGGGGGGGGTTATGAATGCTATTATGTCTGGTTTCAAATTGATATTTTTATGCACAAACATGTCCTTTCGATATTTGTATGATTAATGCATACATATAAAAACTGAATATAAACTGCTTTTGTATCTCTAAAATATTTATTGATACAACATAAAATCAACAACTTTCAATTTTCATTTGTCATAAAGTGAAGAAACCAAAAGAACATTTCAATATTATTTGTCACTTGACTCTATCACTTTCTTGTATGACTACTTAATTTTGAAATAAAATTGTTATAATAAAAAATGTATAATAATTGAGAAATATTTACTGTTGATTTTGATCAATTTTCCATAAATTTCAGATATGTCAATATTTATACAGTTCATTATATAGTGATATCATTTCTTTTCCATCAGCAGCATAAAGAATTTGTGTCAATTCAGAATTCAAAATTGTAAAAGGATTGTGATATAATTCTTGATCATATTGTTGAAAATATATTTTCAACAATTCCTTTCAATTCTGAGAAAAATTCTTCCATGGGATTAAACATTGGAGAATTAAGAGAAAAATCTTTTATTTTGTTGTTTTAAGAAGTTGTCTTTTTTAAATAGGTGCATTGTCTATTATAAAGATATTTTTTTATTAATAGGATTTTGGAAGTATTGATCAAAAATATTGAAAGTAACAGAAGAATTTCTTAATGAGTTACAGAGTCTAAAAATATCAATAGCAGCAATTCTATTAAGTTTATCTCCATTGGTTAAAATTGCAAAATAACCTCTGGATTCTACCAAATAATTGGCAAGCCCAAATATTGTTTCATTGATAAAACATTTTTGGGTATTCACTGTGTTATGTATAAAACCAAATTGAAAATTATTGGCATATATATGTCTTTTAAATATTTGTTTAAAAGGAATTTCAAAATTCAATATATCAGAATTTTGAATATGCCCAAAAAGTAAGGTACAAACATTTATTTAAACATATTCATTAGTATACAAATAATACATTGTGTTACCAGCACTACTATGCTATTTTTTTATATAGTAACTATCAATATTGATGAAATTTTTCTATCAGTTCATGAGCAAATAAATACTCTTCTCAAAAAGATGGCATCAAGTTGCTGGAGCCACCATTGTATCTGTGCAACTACATCTGTGTAGAAGTGCTTGCTGAATAAATGTCATTTGAAAGGCTCCAAACCCAAAAGAATAATCTGAAGTTGCCAAATCCGGATTATATGGTGGATGTGGTAAAATATCCCAACCAAATCAACCCATATGTTGGGATTTGCTCTTTAGTCAATTGTTTTTTGGATCCAATAAGATGACACTTTTCAATGCAACACCCCACTTTGCCCCTTACTTAAACTAGACAGGTGGTCAAAGAGGCTCCCTCCTATCAATCAGCTGGTCATATCAAGCCCTAGCACCTATATGATTGTCCTGATCCTATTGCCCTTATGGCAAGCCCTAACCATTTTTATCATATGGGTGCTAGAAAGCAGTGACTGAAGGTCTTCATGTCCTGGGTATGATGAGGTTCCAGTTCTGGTCTGGGGAATGTGGAGCATCCCTTCATCACCATTGCTCCCAAGTCCACTCTGACCCAGAGTGATAGTACATGTTAGGGTCCCATCTATGGATTAAATAGAAAAGTGTTTATAAAAATTTAAAAAATGAGTACCCATCAAGAATGAATTTATTTCAAAACTCTGTTGGCATTAAATGACCCACTGAGGTTGATTTGCCATAAAAAAAAAAGAAAAGACACTTTCTATGGTTGGATTTACACACCACTAACATTCTACATCCATCTTACAAATTTCTATTTGTCTACTGATTTCTATTGGCATTCATCTTTGTTATGATGTCACATGTGCATGTCCTCAATATTAAGATTGTTTGGCAGTTGTAAAAAAATATTGCATATCTCCTGTTGCTCTCTGTTTACAACTATCCTAATGTTTTAATTCTAGTTGATTTATGTCTATCTGTACTTTACTTTTCAGACATCCTTCATATATTATCAGACCATAAATCAACACATCAGCTGAGGTGGTGAGTTGACCACAAATTATGTATCTATTTGGATTTGATAATTTAGAAGTAGAGCTGGGTAGCAGCAAACTAAAAGAGTTACAGATCTGGAAACGGTCAGTGAAGGAGAGGGGGGTCAGACTACAAAGAAGATCAAATAAATTTAAAGAACACGAGTCATGAAAAATATCCAAATGCTTTTATCTTTGGTTTCCTCTTTTCAAAGAAACCCAAATGAATAAACTATTGAAGGTTCTATATTTAAAGATAATAAGAGGTGCATGGTCAAATGGTTAGTCATAGGAAATGGACTCGTCGACCAGAGTTCAATTCCTGGACAAAGCTGTTTGAATTTCACATAGCGCTAAACCCTTGGGAAAGGTATGAATCCAATTCTCCCTCCAGCTATGGGTAAATAGCAGGGCAGACTGGGCTCTTTAACCATGGCTAGGCAACCAGTCTAGGAGAAGGAAAACTCTGAATTCAAACCTGTTAAACTCTGCTTAAGAAGTTGACCTTGTGTCACATCGGAGGAGTTGGTAAATATATATATTTAAAGATAAATGCTTGTTAGTGGTTTTGATTCATTTTCTTCATGAGATGATCACTGCCACTGTTTGTTTGCTTCTCAAGAAAAAAGGGATCTGCCTGGTGGTCTCCTATAATAACCAATGCCCTTTATGCAACATTGTATTTTGGGAGCTGTGCATGTACAGCTCTGTAATTTGTTATCCCTGTTTTGTTATTGTGTCCCTGTAATTAGTTGCTGTATATTGATTACACTGGACATTTATTTTGAAGCCCTGTAATCTGTTGTATCCCTAATTGTTTGCTGTGTCCCTACATAAAAAAAAAGCTTGTTTGAAGCTCTGTAGTCTTGATGGCTGGGTCATGTCCGCTGAATGGATGCTGGACGAATACCAAAGGATACCCTTTATGCAGAGCTTTCATCTGGTAAGAGACAGATTGGTTGCCTCCAATGTGTTTCAAGGATGTCTGCAAGAATGGTCTCAAGTCCTTTGGCATTGCCCCTTCCAGCTGGGAAAATTTGGCTCAGGACCGGCCTTGGTGGTGCAGGCTCTCTGTAGAGGACTGTTTATGTCTGAAGTCACCCTGGCACAACACCATGAAGCTGGGAGGTCCAGAAGAAAGCAGCAGTAACAAAGCACCGGTACATCAACATCTTCAGGGACAGCCTTCACATGCAACATCTGTGGTCGAGAATGTTTTTCTAACATTAGACTTTACAGTCACAGGAGGCGCTGTAACTTCAGGGGCACAAAAACTATATTATAGTCTTCCGAAATGCCAATAAATAAAATAAAATAAAATATTTGAAATTGGTTCACTCATAGTTGAACAATAAGATTCTTGATATTATATCAGATTCTATTGGGATGATTGTCTATTGAAATTGAATTTTTCTTCTTGGGAATTGTTGGATGTTCTTGGAATTTTTCTTTTTAAAATGATTTCTATGGATATCAGTTAACTTTTTCAAAAGGAACAAGATATCTTAATTTAAGGAGATCCTTTTCAGAATTCTTTTTTGCAGTATTGTCATTGAAATAAATTAAAAAAAATACAAGGATATTTTCTCCATTTTTGCAACAGAAAGAATCTGTATTTTGTCTTCAACAATGTTTATAAAAAAGGGGTTTTGCTATCATTTTCTTTTGGTTTTAAAAGTTTTTAAATATCTTATCAGATTATGTTTTCTTTAAATTATCTTGTAAAATCTGCATGTTGTCAGTGAACAAAAAAAAATGAAAATGAATAGTCATTTGAGAAATAATGTAGTTAGTCTGCTGATATTAAAATGGATTTATACTGAATTCAATAATGTTGGGTGCACAATGATATGGAAATACATCAGATCAGGTCGAAGTAATTTATTATTATTATTATTATTAATACACATGTTCCTAAATCTTCCATCCGTTATCATCCTGTAACACCCTCTGTTTAAAAATGAGACCATCCAAGATGCAATGCAAAAATGTAAATACAGATTATCTGGTGTCGCTTATCCGCCGAATTCTTATTTCTTATGAATGTTATCACCTCAGCTAAATAATGGACCATTCCATTTTTATTATAAAGAAAGAAAGGACATGCTACACAAAAAATATACTGAGAAAGAAAGAGAGTGAGTAGGAGAGAGAAAGAAAGAGAGTGAGTAGGAGAGAGAGAAGAAAGAAAGAGAGTGAGTAGGAGAAAGATAGCAAGATGGTGTGAGAATGCGAAAACAATAACACTAATCTATTCCAATTGAAGAAAAAAAGGAAAGAAAGAAAAAACCAATGGGAAGAGTTAAATCAAGATTATTATAATTTTTACATATTGAACTATGTGGCAATAGCTCTTAAATGAACATAACAAACATTGTAATAATTAAACTATCATACTGTGGTATATCCATAGGTCCTGGTAGTTATTATTATTTGCTTGTTGTATCTGCTGTTGCTTATTGTATCAACATAATCCGGGCTTGTTGATTGCTGTAACATATTTTGTTATATCTTTAGTCACCCCAAAGCAATAAAAACTTCCTGATTACTTTATTTGTAACTCCAGTTTACTGTCACTCAAGAACAATCTGCATCTCTGACAATTGTTTTACAACAAATTTTGATCTCAGCTTCCAGAATTAGTTGCTTAATAGATGGTAGGAGGTGGCATCACAGTAGTAGTGAGAGTATCCCACAGTGTATTATACATTTTTGATGAGACTTTGTATATAAAAAAAAAATCAGAACTTGTTTTAATATTTTCTCTTCTGATACTTATAGATATCGAGTTATCTACAATCAGCAATTGTTCCTCAGTTTTTGTTGAGTTTATTATAGAAAAGAAGTGATGTATAGTTAATATGAATGTTTTTTTTTATCTTAGATATTTAATTACTTCCTAAATATCCGTCTAAATCAAGTAGACATCAAAATTTGGATTGCAGAGATGCTGAGACTCGCAGATCAATGTAGAAAAAACCACTTTGTTTATTTAATCTTTCAAAACAATGCCTAAAATTTTTTTAATTTAAAAAAAAATTGACGTAGATCACTTATTGGTATTTCAGTCTCAGAAGACTATAATAAAGTTTTTGTGCCCCTGAAGTTACAGCGCCTCCTGTAACTGTAAAGTCCAATGTTTGAAAAACATTCTCGACCACAGATGTTGCATGTGAAGGCTGTCCCTGAAGATGTTGATGTGCCTGACATAGATCACTAATTAAGACTGAACCTATTCTAGTGGTGACCACCCCAAGCAGAGATTTAAGAGGTTTGAATTCAGTTTTCTTTCTCCTAGACTGGTTGCCTACCATTAAAGAGCCCAATCTGCATTACTATTTACCCATAGCTGGAGGGAGAATAGTTTGATTCTTACCTTTCCCAAGGGTATTAGTGCTATGTGAACTGTGGCTTCGTCCAGGATTTGAACTCTGGTTGACGAGTTTGTTTCCTATTTTACAATATTTTTTGACGGTTAAAAATTTTCACCAAATGATTACAAATGATAATTGTTGCTATAAGAGATAAATTGCATAAAAGAGAGAGATTTATTAATTACTAGAAGTGGCTACCCGGCATCGCCTGGGTAAAGGGGGATTTTTTTAAGTTAGTCCTGCAGATCAATTATTACTGAATCATGAGTTGAATCCTCGTGGGATGCCCCATTTAAATCCTATGTAAGAAAGTAGACTTTGCTTTGATCCAGCTACTCTGAAAAGAACTTCTAATGTCTACTATCTAAAATATTAAATGAAAAAAATCCATACTGTTATCATTTAAATTTTATTTTTTTATTATCTTCACAAATATAAATCAAATCTCTATTATTTTTGCTCAAAAACCAAGCCCTGGTGATATTTAATGTGTCTATATATTTACTTTGTCATTAATTGTTTTATTTTCAAAGTTTCCTCCGGACATACATATACACACAACTGTCCATTATATATGTATAGATAGACTAGAAGCGGCTACCCAGCATTGCCTGGGTAGTGGGGAGATTTTTTTTAATTTAGTCTTATAGATCCATTATTACTGAATCATGAGTTGGTTTCCCACAGGATGTCCCATTAAAACCCCCACGTAAAAAAGACCGTGCTGATCCAGCTACTCTAAAAGAAAAATTAATGTCTACTATTTACAACATTAAATACAAAAAAAATTCCATGCTGTTATCATTTAAATTTTATTTTTTAATTATCTTCATGAATATAAATCAAATCTTCATTATTTTTGCTCAAAAATCAAGATATGATGATAGTGAATGTTTATATATATTTACTTTGTCATTAATTGTTTTATTTTCATAGTTTCTTCAGGACATACATATATACCAACTGCCCTTTATAGATAGATTATACATAAGATTTTCATGCATCGAACCAGAAGAAATGATATGAATATGTGTAAGAAGAAAAAAAATTGAGTTTTCTTCCTGTTATTTATAAACAGCTATTATCATCTTTAGTTTTTTTTGCATTGTGCAAACATGTATCAATTGAAATTATGATGTAGGGCATTTGAGTTGAGGATTTATTCAGCTCCAGACAAGACCAGAATTATGATCAAGGTCAGTTGAATGTAGGTTGCCCCCCTCCCCACTGGAAACAAGTGCAGTGTACGGGGCTCAGTTCCATCAGCATTCCCTTGAAGGGCACCTCAGGTACCAAGCAATGAACCCAACCCTTACCCCATTTTAGGTGAAGCAGCAGGTGTTATCTGGGGATGGGGGGGGAGGCCCTTTGAAACATGAACCATTAATTTCGTTGATCACCACTTAGCATGGAGGTCAGATTACAGAAATGCCTAACAGTTTTATATCAATGCAAGTTCATAAAGTTATATCAAAATAGGTTTCATAATGAATTTAGAGTTTTATCTGAATTTCTAAGATAGGGGCCAGGTTAGCTCAGTTGGTAGAGCGTTCGGCAAGAAGCCATAAGTTTTCTAGTTCGATACCGGGCCTCGTCAATCGTATGAGTAGCACAGGGTTCTGTGCGGTAAAGTAAGTAGCTGATGGTGGTGTGGTGCCCCACCTTGGATGCAAAAAAACAATCTCCTTGGTCTAGCGCTAGTGAAAAGGGGATAGACTCCCTCGCTGAATGGCTGATACCGACTTTAGGTCACCCGACGTCTTTACTTACTACTACACTGATATGCCCAGACTTGTATCCTCATCTTAGTTATCATTACCCTTTGGCCATTATACACTTCAGGTGAAGAGTACAACAGCCAAAACATTGTAACTATGGCAACTAAGATGTGGACACAAGTGTGACTACATCAGAGTATAAATTTATAGTTGTTTAAAAATCACTATGTAATACAGTTTATTTCTCAGTAGATAATTAGTGAATTACATTTGATTATATGATCATCATCATCATCATCATGTCAAGCTGACTACACAGATTGCCATGACTCTCTCTCGCTACCTGTACCTATTGGATATTTATCCTGGCAAGTCCTAACAACATCCAGCCCAGAGCTGATTGGCCCACTCTAGTGTTCCATGTGTAGGTATCCACAGGAGAAAATCATTTATTAGTTCATCCTTACTTCTCCAGCAGTATCCAGCATGTCTTGTTCATCTTACTTGGATGGTTTATGTGATAAGAGTTTAGTAGCCATTGAGCTGCTTTTTTTGGGGTACTACTTCCAAGATTTGTTCAAGACAGCACATAACATCTTTGTGTAGTTCCCATCTAGCTTTTTCTCCAATTGTTTTGTTAAAGTCCAAATGGTGCAGCCATACAGTGACATGGCTACAGCTTGGAAGAATTCTCACTTTATTTTATCAGAGAGATCAATAATCTGTCTATAGCAGTCCATGTCTTTCCTATGTGTATATCAACATCATTTTCTGTGGATGAGATATTACTATCTAGGTATGTTAACTGGTCTACTAATTTCAGTCTTATTGATTATATATAATCATATAAAAATATAATTATTGGTTATATAGATAAACCGAGTTTCTAGACTCATAATTAAGAAATTTAATGGAACATAATGTTTAGTGTTAACATAAAAGTTGTTACATTTAGTGTATGTGTGTGTAAATGTGACTTTTATGGAACAGAAGTAGTATTTAAATGACTGTTTAAAAAAGGTTATTAATGCACTTAAAAGAAGAAAAAAAAGCAAAAGACTGAATTAGTTTTTGTTTTGATCATAAAATTTCAGATGGGGTATTCTGCAGCCTTTTTTAAGTGTATATCACTTTTTTTTTTTTTTTTTTTTTTTTTTTTTCTTTTTTTTTTTTCTTTTTTTTTTTAGGTTATCCTTTATTTTTTCACAGCAAAGATGAGGATGCTTGAAAAAAAGAAAATTCAATGATATTAAATTGGAAATTCAATGTAAAACTATACATAACTACAGTACAAACCTGCTAAATTAAATTTTATTGAATTTAAACAATCTAATTTGAACATTATGAAAAAAAAGCTATTCAGATTTGTTTTTTTTAATGTTATTTTTTTCTTTTTTTTCTTTAAAAAAAACTGTCAATATTTCATGGTAATGTATCAAACTTGCATATCATCATCATCAATCAATTGCTGTCCATCGTATCCGATGATGACACCACATGAATCATTTTCCTCCATTTTATTCGGTCTCTGGTTGCATCTTGCAAACTGCCTATGGGGATGTTTGTCCTTCCAGTTTCTCTTGACTGAGCTTTGGTCTACTGATTCCACGTGATCCCTCTCTCAGTTGAGAGTACAGAATCTGCTTTGGTAGTCTGTCATCCCCAAGTCTGTTTAAGTGTCCAGCCCATCTCAGGTTGTGTTGGATAAGTATTTTGTGTATGCCAGGAGTCCATTTCTCTTCAGGATTGTCCTGTTTGAAACATCTTGCCACCACCTGACATTTAATATACTGCACAAGTGACGCATGTAGTAGACCTGTAGTCTATGGGCATCCACTTTGTATATCATCCATATCGCTTTATATATATATGCATATATGCAAGGCACCCATAGAGTAATGGTTATCATCATAGAAAATGAATATGACAACAAGAGTTCAAATGCTGGATGAGGCTATTTTGCATTTAAAATAGTGCTAATACCCTTGAGAAAAGTATGAAGCTAATATAGACTCTTTAACTTTGGCATGGCTACTGGTATAGTAGAAGGAAAACTCTGGATTCAAACCTGTTAAACCTCACTTAAAAATTGACCTTGTGTCACATCCTGCTCATGTGGAGGGGTTGAATAAATGCATATTTAAGGACAAAAATTAATAGAAAAAGCAAAAATAATACTTGATGCTATTTCCTTGGCAAACTCAGTTGGGCTCATGGTATCTGAAATTGACAAAGATAGACATTATGATCACCTCAGTCACATAATAATTATTACACTTATGCAAGTGTAATAATGTAATGTAATTGTGGAACAGGGGAAGTATAATATATCATTAGCAGTTATTAAAAGTTCATATGAAAACAAACATGTCAAAGATAAACTGAAGGCTCTGTAATTTACAACAATGTGTTTGTAAGAGAAAAAAATCTCTTAAACAAAACTATTATGAACTAATTCTTCTCATGTATTTTATTCAATCTAATGGACCAAGTAACCAATAAGCACCCCAGCTGGGAGCTGTTTTGAAAAGAACACCTTTTGCTTTTCACTGTAATCTCCGATTGTTTGTTTACAAACAACAAACGATTTTTTCACTTTGGAATTTCACTGTAAGATTTTTTTTTAAAGTTTGTTCATGTATATTTACAACACAAAGGAACGTTTTTATACTAGTTTTTGATTTTAATTTAAAAAATAGTTATTTATTGGTTACTTGATACCAAAATCCTTTTATTGAAATAAACAAAAAATATTTTGTAAATAAAAACTATTTTCATTTCAATAAATATATCTGCATTTCTCTTCTGATTAAATAAAAACTATTTTAATATAAAAACATGTCTTTCGTTTAAAGTTTTGAAAACTTAAAAAATTCCTATTAAATTAACGACAACAACATGAAATAACTAATTGTTTTTATTAAAATCAAAAACTATTTTAGTATAAAAATGTGCTTTTACATGAACAAACTTTTTTAAATCTTACAGTGAAATTCTAATGCAAGCAAAAAGTGTTCTTTTCAAAACAGCTCCCAGCTGGGGTGCTTATTGGTTACTTGGTCCAATCTAATTTGTTAAACTGGATAAATTGCTACGCTCTGGTAACAAGAGTTTATTTTTGTAAAGATGTTTTGACTAAATGTTTATTTTAAAGTAATCATTTATGATAGGATTGTTTTTCATATGGATCAGCACTTGTGTGTTTTCTAGGATTGTAGATGGGGGAAAGCAATTGTGGATTGAAATCCACTCAAATCACTTAAGAAAGGACAGCACTGATAAAAGTAATGTTGGAAAGAAAGAGAAGTTGAGAAAATATAATATTATGATAGAAAGTTATTTTGTGAGAGGGTAAAAAAGAAGATGAAAGTTCAAGAGAAGGAGAGATTAAGTAGTGTAGTCTGCCTCATGGGGAAAAAAATCAGATGTATTTGAATTTCCAAGGTTTTTGTTTTTTGTTCAAAAAAGAAATCAACATGCCTCATGTTTCCATAACAACAGAATTTCTCAATATCTGTAATTTAACCAGATTGCGTGATTTTTTAAAATATGTGTGTGATTTAGTAGCGCATCTGCCTAGGAACCACAAGGTTCTGGGTTCAATACCAGCCCTCACCAACTTGGTGCTGAATAGAACTGATTGGATATGTGCAGTCAAGTGGTGAACTGATGGTAGGTGTGATGCTCCACATCGGATGCAAAAACAATCTCTCTGGTTTAGCACTAATGAAAAAGGATAGTCCCTCACAGTCTGGCTGATACCAACAATAGGACACTTCTGCCAACTTTACTTGTAGCGAGGGAGTCTATCCCCTTTTCACTAGTACTAGACCAAGGAGATTGTTTTTGCGTCTGAGGTAGAGCGCTACACCTATCGTCAGCTCCTTACTTTACCGCACAGATCCCTGTGCTACTCATACGCTGAGTTGGCGAGGGCTGGTATTGAACTAGGAACCTTGTGGTTTCTAGCCGAACGCTCTACTGACTGAGCTAACCTGGCCCTTATACACACAGCCTAGGGAATCCCTCCTTTAGAAGAAAATTACTTAACTAGAAATATAGTTTACATTAGGGCAACCCTGGAAACAATGATTTTATAAACATAAGTAATCCTTCCTGAATAAACATTACACAAATAACGCTACATTGTTAAAATATATATTGGAATTAAAAAATGCAAGTTCTAACTTTAAATTGGTGGCAATTTCTAAAAAGAATGTACGCATGATGTAATGAAGGGTCAAAATCATATAAATAATGTTTGGAAAAATGTACAATAGAATTCCCAGAATAAAACAAATTATCTAAGTTGATGTCTATATGTAACCACAACCCTGAATATCCTATTTGCTGCCTGACTGGTTTAGGTCACATGATAAAGAGTCAAATGGGAGTCAAACATTTTTAAACTGTAAAAAAACAAAACAACCCTAACTAAGCAGTAAGAATAATTATCTCCTTAAATGTTCTATTCCTTCTGTTTTCTAATTAAGAATGTGAAACATTCTGACTTTTAACATTCAAGGTTAATTGTATATTGCTGTACCTAAGGAGTATTAAACCCTTTTTTAGTTTTTACTTACCACATCATTTTATTATTTTTTGTAGTACACACATACATACATATATATATATATATACATACACATATATATATACACACACACACACACACACACATTTATAGAACGGACACACACACACATAGAATGGACACACACACACACAATGATAGACACACACACACACACATATATACACACACACACACATATATAATATATATAGACACACACACACACACACACACACACACATACACATATATATATATATAATATATATATATATATATATATATATATATAATATATATAGAAGACACACACACACACAATATATATTATATATATATACACACACACACACACATATATATATATATATAAGACACACACACACACACATATATATATATATATATAGAAGACACACACACACACACATATATATATATAACACACACACACACACATATATATATATATATTATATAATACACACACACACACACACACACACATATATATATATATATATACACACACACACATATATATATACACACACACATATATATATATATATATAGAATAGACACACACACATATATATATAGATAGACACATAGACATATATACACACACACACATATATATATATATATACATGCATGCACACACACACACATATATATACATGCATGCATGCACACATACGTATACATACACATATAGTTGCGATGTTTTATAGCAACATAAGAAATGTCTTGTGATATTGAATTATTTGAGGATTATAATCTTGTATCTAGAGTTTTTTGTTAATTTATATATATATATATATATATATATATATATATATATAAATCAACCAATATATGTAGATTGGCAAAATTTTAATTTATTAATCCATTATGCACTATATTCTGAATCCTAAAATTCTTAAGTGATCTGTAATTTCAGGAGAAATAGGTATATTTCTTAAATTTAATGAAATATTCTCTAATGGTATATTGTGCTGCTTTATTTAATATTACACCCACCTACACATTGGCACCTTTGCAAGGTGATTTTAGTTACCATAGCAGCTCACACTACCATTGATTGAAATCTGACTTCTTTTATATTATGAGATATTTTCTATTATGTCATTCTGTGTCAACAAATTTGGTATATTCCTACATACCTGTTTATCAATCCACGTTTTCATCACGTTAAGTGTGTGTGTTTGTATTTTCTCTCTTTCTGTATGTGGTTGATTCTGTCTGCTGAGGCACTTAAGACGAAGAAGAGAATTTTTTTAATACTCTCCTGTCAGTTATCCTATATGATATATAGAGCACATGCATGCATGTGTGTGTGTGTGTGTGTGTGTGTGTATCTGTGAGTTAAGTGGGGAGGTACTATGGAATGTTGGCACTGTTCTGCTACCTGTGTATGGAATTGTATTATTTGTCTGTTCTCGGGTTTGCTTTATTCTAGCAGCCAAATGAAACTATCATATCACTAGGTAGCTACTGCTAAAGTCACATGTTTTGTATGTTAGTTAAACTGGTTGTTTATCACAGACTGTTTCATTAGGCTATAGCACTGCTGGCAGGCCAGTCCTCGATTTCTTCACTCTGTCAACTCTCTCTAATATTTCCAAGTGCCAGGAAATATTATCATAACAACTATTAATACCACTACCATTCCCCTAAAGTCAGTGTAAGTGATATCAACACTCTGCTCCTCCATTCTTTTCTATATCTTTATTCCTTCTGGATTATTCTTTACCTTTCTGTAAATATACACAACACCAAATCACTAATCTAATTCTTCTAATCCTCTCTTCTGTTTTTGTCTGGTTTTTACCGTTTCTGTCTGTGCACCTGCCGTACACAGTTTATCCTTGTCTAAATACGTTCTTGCTTCTATCCTGTTAGTCCTGACTCTCTCTCTCTCTCTTTTTCTTTCTCTCTCTATCTCCTTCTTTCTCTCATGCACATCGGAAATCGGCTCATATTCAAGACATGTGTTCCAGAGGTTGTATTCCTGGATAATGCTAGTGTTGATACAATATTAAAAACTTGTAGTACCATATGTCCAGTAAATATGGTTTTAAAACTGTTCTTATTATGTAAGTTGAAATAGCAAAGGATATCAGTTGGTGGTTTCTACTTAAAAGCATCAGATGGAAATTATTTGAAGGACTTGCTGCTTTAACCTTACAACTTATTAATCACCATTTCAAGAGAGCAGCTCTATCAGAAGGCATTTGCATACATTTCTAATGGACTAACTCTAGCTGTATATGTATGCATAGTGTGTATATGTAAATATATATATATATATATATATATATATATATATATATATATGCACACACACACAAACAGCCTTTCTAAATATTGGATTAATTTTTAATTGTCATAAAAACTTGTATGAAATTCATTTTCATCACTTTTAAATGTGGTTTTATATTCAAACTACAAACATTCTTTGCTCAAAAATTTTCTTTTTCTTTTTTTTTTTTTCATACCTTCCTATATTTTTTTTAATAAATTTTTCTCTTTCTCTCTCTTTTTTTCTCTCTCTCTCTCTCTCTCTCTCTTCTCTCTCTCTCTCTCTCTCTTCTCTCTCTCTCTCTCTCTCTCTCTCTGATAAATATTTTTATAATGTCTATAAAAATTCTATTTCACACATACTCTCTCATACACTTATATAGCCACCTGCTATTTAATGCTAAGAGATAACTGGTTTCCCTTGTAGATTGGGTAGGTATATCCAGTAGCAGAACACGAGTGAATTGAATATGAATAATAATTCTTTTGGTGCTCTTAAGAGAAAAGGAAAAAAATGTTTTTCTGTTCATTAAATTTAGACAATTACTAGGATATCAATAAATTTGAAGTTTTTTTAGCATTATTTGTGAAAGATATTCTATTATAAAAACTAGTTTATCTTTGTGTAAGTGACTTGAAATCTTAAAAATACTGCAAATTAGGAATACCAAAAAAGCTTTTAAGATTTTGGATAGCTCTGTTTTATCAGAATTTCAATACAGTACATTGAGAGACCTGAATCAGTTGGAAAATAAAGATTTTAATATATTTATGTTAATATAAATATAGGTGATTTTTTTTAAAAACAATTTAATATGTTCTACTTTTTTAAATTTTACATATATTTTGAGTTTGTCTCATTTTATATATTGGTATCATGAAAAATGTTTGGTTCTTCAGTTAAAATACTTAAAATTTTAATATTTATTTTTGTATAATAGATTAGATTTTATATGAATGGATTTGTATACCTCCCATATCATTTAATTCTAAAACTAACTTGAATTTTTGGGTTTGTATAAGATATAAATCTTGAATTTTTCAATCTTTTATCCAAACTATTTTTTCTATTCATCAACTTACTGTTTCATTATCATTATTTCTTTCTTTTCATTTTTTTCCTTTATTTATTTATTTATTTTTTTTTTTTTGTAAAAAGAATTTAAATATTTTTCTGTTTTGAAAATTTTTTTCTATTGCAGTATTAGATTTTTTGATACATTTTTACAAATGCTCATGAAGAAAAAAGAAATGGCAAATGATTTCTGTTTTTTTTTTTTACTGTTGTTTGATAAGTAATATTGTAATTTTTTTATTTAGTGTCTATTATTACAATTTGTTTGTTATTGGCTGCAAAATGAAAATATCTGACAGCAAGTCTCTTTCTCTTTAAATAAAATACTATACATTTTTATTAAGACAAAACAACAATATAAAACTACATCTGTTCTATAATAGTTGGTGTATTTGCATATATATTTCATACACTATAACAACTATTATAAGGGAATGAGGTAGTAGTTGGTAAACACATACAGAATATATCTTGCAATATAATTGCTTGTTTGTTTAATTGAATATTTTAAGGTTTTGCAATCTGTATTTAAATTATCACATTTGATGGCATATAGGTCCCACTTTTCCCTAAATATTCAAATCTCATGAATCTGTTATGAATACACTAAATACAGAACATATATATCATTCCAGTAACATTTAATATATTGTCCAATCTTTTCTTAATATTCTCTGCTGAAATATACACCAATTATCTTACACTAATGAATATCATTAAGATGTTATATTTTACCAACTTGTATAAATGATTGCAACATTGCTAAGCATGTCTATTACTAAATATTCATTTTCATTTTTTGTAAAATTCTAATTTATAAGATTAATGATTTTTCTTATAAATAGTACAATGTTATTATCCACTGTTTTGTAAAAAAACATAATATATTTGTCAATGTTAACATTTTGTGCTTATAATTTATCTTGTTAAACTATTACAAATAGGCATAAGAATGTTTTTGTAAAGACAAGTTGAAATGATCCAATAATGAGAACAAAAAGTAATTTTGTCTCATATAGTTATCATTGATTGATAATTTAAAAAAATAAAAATTTGGTTTATAATGTACTATAACTGATATTTATTTATCTATTTCTGCTTTATTAACTGTTTAGTTTCTTATAGATATATATTGATAGTTTAGTTATATTTTAAACCTTGTTTAGTTGCAAAGATGAAAATAGGATTTTTTTAGTTTGATTAGAGTAGACCTGTTTACATAAGTAAAAAAAATGAATATTCTGATAACTATAAATTATTTCCATCTTTTGAAATATTGATATACTTCATTTATTAGGATGAACCAAATAAATTCTTGATGCAGAACTGTACAAGTCTACGTAAAGTATAATTTGTACAATAACTTTTTGACAGGGTGAACATAAAATTATATATTAGAACATGCATTTCAAACTATATATATATATATATAGAGAGAGAGAGAGAGATAGATAGATAGATAGATAGATACATTTTCTTTTCTTGTTCTTTGTTTAGTGCTTATTCTAAATTTTACTTGAATCAAAATCTTTTTTCATAACCTATTTGATATATGTTTTTAATTATTTTTATATACCTTAAGTAGTAAACAAAATAGAAACTACTGCTTTTTTTAGTTGTATTTTTCTATGTTATTGTTATTTCATCCCATCCTGTTCATCTCTGACCAAAAATTATTCAGTCAATTATTCAAGCTACTATTTTTTGAGAAAATTTAATACACTTAATACATTTTCAGTTTTCAGGAAAACCTAAAATAGCTGCCTTTTTACAAATTATCATTCAAACCTCTAATTCTAAAGTTGCTGCATATTTGGACATATTATCTTTTTTATTTTATTCAGATGAATGAATATTTACCACTACCTATTTATTTGTCAGATTGCCAGGTTATATAATTATGTATAAGGTAATTTATGAGGAAGTGTGTCCCGGTCTCCTGCCTCAAAAATTGCTACCCGGTGACTATCAAAATAACAACCCCAGCTCGTCATAATTCTTCTTTATTTATCGTAATTTGTAATTCTTGTTTAGATATGAAGATGGATATATAGTTTGGAATAGACTGAGATAGATAAACAAACAAAATAATATAGATAGATATGAACAACTGAAGATAGATAGATATTTTCAACAAGTAAATGTATTGGGGGGGGTCGCATCTTTTTTTGTCGTAATTCTTGTTTATTTAAACTAAAAACAAGACATTAAACAAACCTGAAAAAAAAAAATTTTAGTATTTAAAGTAATATAGATAAATATGAACAAATTGAGATAGATAGATATGAAGATGGATAGTTTTGAATAGACTGAGCTGGGTCGTTATTTTAATAGTCACCGGGTAGCAATTTTTGAGGCAGGAGACCTGGATGCACTTCCTCATAAATTACCATATATAATTTCATGATGATGATATTTCACTTATTGGTATTGTTTTATTTTATTTTAAAACTTGTGAAATACTTCAGATATCCTTATTTCTCTAGGTTTAATATTCATAGTTACCAAATATTTGTGAAACTTCCAAATGTGTATTATTTCTTGAGATATTCTCTTTTGTTTGAGGAACAGTTGATTTATTAGAAAACAAGTAACAAGAAAGCAAATATCTTAAAATTTTTATAAAAATTACTCACTTAATTGCTGCCTGATAAGGGTGGCTTTTAAGCTAGTTATCTAATAATTTTTGTTGCTATAATTTTAGTGATGTTTTTCCATAGATCAAATGTCTAAATTTACCAAATTTTACTATAAAAGAGTGGTATATTTTAGATCCAATTTATAGAAAACTCTGTGATAATAAGAGGTTCCAATACTCTAGTTATGGGCTTCCAAAATTTTCACTATAGATGAGGTTTCTTAATATTACTGAAATTTGCTGAAATGTTGTGAATAGTCTGATCTTGTCATTTATTTATGGTTTAAAATTCATGTAAATCAAAGGGAAAAAAAATTCTGCAGAGGTTTGTGTCCCCATTTTCATTTAACTCTTAACATCCTATACCGCCTCATTCCACCCAGCCAGAAGTCACCTTTGTTTTTGTAATCTACCCCAAACGATAGCCTTTGTTTAAATATGATATTAAACATATTTAGCAGTCTTTGATTTATGGGAAATAACAGGTAACTTTAAATGAAAAAGCCATTTTTTGCCATTCTTTGATAAATCCTTATAGGAATGCTCTGGACTTAGAAAATCTCAACAGGATGAAATATACTTGTCCAAGTACCCTGGATAATGTAGTTTTAGAATATATATATATATATATATATATATATATGGGTCTATCTCTAAAACCATTGGAAGAGTTTAACAAACTAACAAATAGACAGGAACTGCAACTGTGTGTGTGTGTATATATATATATATATATATATATATATATATATATATATATATATCAAACTGAATTATTTGAACATCACATAGCCTTATATATATATATAGCAGATATAATGAAAACCTTTTTTTTTTTTTTTTTTTAAGTGTCTTCATTTTATGCCTCTTTACATTGTTTTATTGTATTCATACATATAGATTTGTATAAGGTGAAAGTGATATCTAAAATTAATCTAATGGATAATCTTTATTACTTTATATTTTCTCATATCAAAAATTGTTGATGTGTTTGGAAAAACCATTATATACCCAAACAGTGCTCAAGATTTTATACAAGACAAGGAAAGTGTCTTATCAGGAAGTCACTAACAATATTTATTATGAATTGTAATTGTGTTGTATTATTGTCTTCCCTATTACTTCTGCACCACTTTGTATACAAAAAAAAAACTGGTTTTAAAGTAAAATGTTTTACTCATCATGCTCTGCTGCTGTTTTTTGTTAAAAGAATTGAATTAGTAATTACAATACAACTTGTATTATATTAAATGATTCTATTTCTTCACATTCCTTAGGGAGGAGTAAGGGTTAATATTTGTCATATTTTGAATGATATTATTAGTTAAAATATATTGATAATCTTTGTTATTTACTAATATACAATTACTTATACAGTGGTATCTTGACTTACAAATGTTCTAACTTAAAGAGTTTTCCAAGTTACAAACTGTCACTCAATTGTTTTTTTTTGGGGGGGGGGGTTGAGAGCTAAAATTTGAGGTATGAGTAAGCTTCAGATATGCTTATGTTAATAAGTTTACTAAAAACATTTAAGTTTCCAAGTTTATTACACCAAAGAAAAATATTATTTATAAAAAAAAAATAAACATTAAACCATATTACAGCACATAATTCATTACATTCTATTTTATTATGTTTTTATACAATACACTGATATTTTTATTTAAAAAGCGTAGCAAAAAACTATGGGATTGAAACAGATTAATGGCATTTCAGTTTATTTTAATGGGGAAAATTGATTTGATGTACGAGGGAAATGAGTTACGAGTGGAACAAATTACTAGTAAGTTGAGATACCACCATATTTTAATCATGATTGCAGGTGCTGGAAGTAACTCTTTAACATTGTTTTGTCCCCCCCTACACACACACACACACACACACACACATAATTTAGCATTATTAATACAAATTAAATAAAGACTATTTTTATCCACTTAGGAATAAATTTTCAGAGCAAAACGACTAAAATGATGTTTATTTTCAGTGTTTCATTTGTCATAATGAATTTTATAATTTTCTTCAAACATTGTTTATATATATATATATATATATATATTTTATTTTTTTTTGTTGCAGGTTTCCACTCATTTCATTAATTGAGGTTGCACTGTGGTCAATATGCAGGCCATGGTATGGCTTCCGAAATGTAACAGTCACTCTGTATGGACTCAGTGTGTACGCTGTGCACATACACTCACAAAGAATGCACAGGTAGTGTCCTCAAAAGAGTTGCAGCAGCTTATCCAAGCTGTACACAGCATGCACTCAAATAACTACTGCACATCTTGTTGTAAAATGTTGTCTCCAGTTGGACCAAAACTGAATCTACATCGCAACATGGCAATTTCTGAATCACAAACATTACCTCTTCTCTTACCAATCGCAAATGTATATAATTTCCGGTGAGTAGATTTTTGCCTCTTGATCTAATAATTTGGAATTATTCAAAGTAAATAATGATTTTCTAAGATACCCACTGATTCTATGGTTCTGTTTTTGTTTTTATTATGAAAATGGTGTGATAAATGTTTTCATTTCTTATATTCATTTCAAAATATTGTTATATAAATCAAAAATAGAAAAGGAAAAAAAATGACAATTTCCCTTTCACCTGAAGTATATATTATAACCCTAAAAAGTTTGCTTGTAACAAAATTAGACAATTCAGAAATTCATATTTTTGGAATATTAGGTTTGTTCTATATATCCCAGTTATGAATCAGTAGTATAGGAAATTGGGCTTGTTAAGGCAACCAGTCTAGGAAAAGGAAAAACTGAATAAAAACCCTGATTAGTGCTATTTAGAGAATCCGTGGTGCACCATTTTTCTGTTATCACCTCACCTCTCCACCCAAAGTGTGGCTGTTCTTACACAAGCCTTCACCACTATAAACAAATCATTTATGTAATTCATTTGCTAAACATTGGATTAGTTTAGGGTCATCATCAAATCAATGGATAAATATTATATTTATGAAATTATCTCAAAACAAATATTCAAGTGATATTTTATTATTGAATTTACTATATGTTTGAGATACATCAGACTAAACAGCGTTGGATAGCGTCGTCAGTTGTTATTAACTGGTTTCATTGGGGGGTTTCAGGTCTTCCAACATAATACCCCCCTCGCCAGTTAGACCCCATTAGAGATGATCAAACCCTAATCCGCTACCCGTTAGTTCAATGCCAACAGAAAAATGGCTTTAACTCTTAACATCCTATACCGCTTCATTCCACCCAGCTGGAAGTCACATTCATTTTTCTAATCTACTCCAAATGATAGCCTTTGTTTAAACGTAATAATAAACATTTAGAAGTCTTTGATTTAAGAGAAATAACAGGTAACTTTAAATGAAAAGGCCATTTTTTTTTTTTTTTTTTTTAGACATTTTTAATAAATCCTTATAGGAATGGGGCTCTGGACCTAGAAAATTCTGCAGACCTCAGACTCTATATGTCTGGTTGGCTAATTCTACAGACAATCAGCGTTCAGAGTAGTTGTTAAAATCAGGATCGCGTGGCTCAGACATTTTTTTAAAAATAATTCAAAACTGGGACGATACTCTTGGTGTAAAATTTAATGGAGAAGAAAAGAAAAAAACAATGCATGAATATGCGGGACAGAAAGGAATGTAGCATAATTTTTGGTGTTGCTGAGTCAGAATTTCTTAAGTTATGTTGTAATTCTTTCTGTTATAAGTCTGGAAATTCCCAAAAGTTTTTGATGTCTAGTCTATTATTTAGCATCCAGCTCATCTGAAATTGTGTGTTTATTATTTTCCAACTATTGATCTATTTTTAAATGGATTTAGAGTTTTTACTTACTAAGCAAGATTATTTAGTTTGGCACAAAATCAGAGAGGATAGGTTTCCAGTGAGAATATTTAGAATATATTAGCTACTTTTTCTGGTCTGATTGTTCCAGGGTTTTACTACTCACTGATTAAAGAATTTTTCTTTAGGATGAACTTATTTTTACTAAAGTATGATTTTGGTTATATCTTGTTTTGTCTTATTCTTAGCTTTCACATTACTTTACTATCAGATGTTGAGGATTTTTCAAATCTCAATCATTGCATCCTCTCTCTTATTCTAACATTGGTCGTTTTGGTTGCTGTAATTTTTCTTTATAACTAAGATGTTTAATGAGGTAAACACATTTTATTATAAGATGCTATTCTGATTCTATAAGTTTAATGTATTTTTTTAGATAGGGACGCTAGAACTGATTATCATATACTAATTGGAATCTGACATGATCCAACTAAAGTAATTTGAATGTTTCACTAACAATATCTTTAAAGGTTATTTTTATAGTTCCTATTATAAAATTTGCTTTATTAACTTTTAGTCAAATTTTAGTTTTAAATTTACTATTATACCCTAACATTACTTGTATATTTCAATTAATTGTTTCCTTGCACATATATATATATATATATATATATATATATATATATTTGTCTGGTTTATCATTTTTATTTGTTGACATTAAGTTCATATATTTGTCCTGATAGAATTTTAAAATCCCTATTTACTATTCATTTAAGATATCTAGATCTTGAATGACCATCTTCTAAATCTGTCAGGGGAGCCATGTGGCATAGTGGATAGTGTATTGGACTGCAACAGCATAGTAAGCGAGTTCAAATTCCACCCCTCTATTATGTTCACTTTTAATGAATACCCTTGGGAAAGGTATGAACCCTCTCATTTACATTTAGCTATGGATTAAATAGTACCACACTGTTCTACAACTTGGGCATTAATTAACCCACAAAGATTGATATGCCATTAAACAAAGAAACCAAACCAAACCAAAATCTGTTTTCTCTAAAGAATGCTGTGTCATCTGTAACAGGAGAATGTATGATTCAATGCTTTTTTGTCGGTCATTAATAAATAATAGAAATGATAAATCTCCTTGAACATTTTTGGGGAAAATTCCTGATAAGGCATTTCTCTATTTTTACTTTTTATCATTTACGTTGATACAGTATTTTCTGTTCTTGAAAAAATCTCTCCGGTAACAATATTTCAACTGATACTCTTGAATTTTGCTAATAGTCTTCTAAAATCCATATTTATTTTATCTATGATTCCCCTGCATCAAATATATTTTACCAGATTTCTATAATTTTTAGAAAGACATTCATCCAACTATTCTCCTTCCACCTATGGATAAATATTAGGTCAGGCTGAGCTCTTTAATCTTGGTTAAGCTACCAGTCTAGGAGAAGGAAAACTCTGAATTCAAACCTGTTAAACTCTGCTTAAGAAATTGACCTTGTGTTGCATCCTGCTTGTGCAGAGTGTTGGTAAATGTGTATATATATATATATATATATATATATATATATATAAGTTAAGAGAAAAGAAATGAATCCGACGGTATGAGTATAGATAAAAGATATGAAAACAACACAATATGCTGTTAAAGGAAAAGATTTTATATCATATTCATAGCTAATATTAAACAATATTTCAATTTATAAAAATCATCTTCAGAGCTTGTTTATACTCCAGCCTTATCAATAGCGGAGACTAAAAAAAACAAAAAAGAATTGATACGGCTGGAGTATAAACAAGCTCTGAAGATGATTTTTATAAATTGAAATATTGTTCAATATTAGCTATGAATATGATATAAAATCTTTTCACTTTAACAGCATATTGTGTTGTTTTCAATCCTTTTATCTATACTCATATATATATATATATATATATATATATATATACACACATGTAGAATTAAACAAAACAGATGTCTCCTTTTTAACAATTTTATTAACGATCTTTTCAAGTTATCTGGCCAACTTTTTTTATATTTGGATAGAATCCATGGATTAGTCCACCAAAGTTTTTGTCCCAAATACTTTTGGCACTTAAATAAGATTAATTTTGAATACAGTAGTCACATTTTAAAATGCCTATAACCCTTTTCCTGCCAATTCTCCTCTTTTCAGCCCCACACCCTTTAATATAATTTCTACGAGTTCCCTCCTACTTACTCCCACTACTACTAATTTGAAAAAAAAACTGGAACACAAACACATCACCCCTGAATATGGCACTTTGAAATTCTAATATTTCCTGTATCATGTTTATCAAACTTATAGTTCTCAGAATTTCCTTGTCTTCTTTCATAGAAAGCTGTAATAATAATCTTTTCCCTACTCAACAGTTACTTTGGGATTTCATTAGGCTATCATGCAGTACTAGTGATGTACAATTTCCTTTGCTACCTCTTTTCAAAATGTTTGGATTTATTTCATCTGGACTTTGTAGTTTTGTCTAAAGTCTTTGATATCTTTAAAACCATCTTTTCACTTGTAATTATGTCGTCAAAATGTTTTGATCTGCTTTTCATTTGCTTTCAAAATGTCACTCTCTAATTCTTTTGTAAAGATGGATACAAAGAATTTTGATAAAAGTTTTATTTATTCACTTTCATTATTCTTGTCATATAATGCTGGGATGTTTTTTTTTTGGGGGGGGGGTATGTATTCTTCATCTAATCTATGTTGTATTTTATATTCCAAAATAAGTCTCTTTTTCCCACATTATACCAACATTTTTATAATCTAATCCATATTGACACACACACACATATCCAGCGTGTAATGGGTAAATTGTTGTGGAGAGTCCCTGTGATGTAGTGGCTAATGTGCTGGGCTGCAACATTGTAGTAAGTGGGTTCAAACTCATGCTATTATGTTCATAAAAAATTGTCCCTTTATCTTGTTGAAAAATAGTGAATGTCTTTATACACTACCTGCCTGATAAGAAACTCAGACACTCCCATGTCTCTGGCTATGAACCTGATTGACTTGCTGAGATCATTGTCAATCATGGCTTGGATCTAACCAACAGGAGTTCTTTTCTTATCAGAACAATCAAAGTGAGGCTTCCAAATTGCCATATCTTCATAATCAGCATAGGACTCGTCCAACTCTTCAACCTGAAAAATGTTAATTTCTATAAAAACATTATTTTTTTAAAAATATCTTTTACTAAAAATAAAATTATAATAAACTATAATTACAATAAATATTGAAAATAAAATAACATAAGCATACAACAATAAAAACCTAATTATTTTAAAGACATTTCAAACATGTTTTTTTATATAAGACATGGAACATTACTTGTGAAAAAGCACAAGCAACTTAGGTATACTGTTTATATTAAAATATTGTAGCATTTTCTAAAAAAAAAAAAATAAATGTATTATTGACATAGTTGTTATAGTTTTCATGAAATGTTTAACACTATAAAAAATTAATGGTAATAAACAGAATTTTTTGTATATTTACAATTGAAACTTTATCTACTCTGCAAAGAATATTTTCCTCTTTATTGTTGATTACAAATTGTCTTATGCATTGATTCTTTACAAATCTTAACCTAAGTAAATCCAATGGTCATATAGCTGTTAAATTTTTCAATTTCCTGGGAGGTATATTTTCACTTGAAAATAATTCCAATATGTTTTTAGCATTTTGAATCCACATAAAAAAATCAATATCCTTTGAAACATAAAGATACCAACCACACATTAAAAATATTTAATTTGATATTACTTTTTTATTTTCTAACATAAAGTTGATAGAATTTATTAAAACATTTTCTTCAAAGAAGCAGTAGAAATTTTTCATAAAGTTATTAGATATCTAGTATTAAAACCTATTCAAGTCAATGATCTCCAGTGTCCGTGACTTGTTTTGAACATGGTTTCATTTTATCAAATAATGTATAAATTAAATGTATATACTCAAACAAAAAAGATTAAATATAAATATGAGTAAAATACATTTCCATGAATTGTTTTTTATTATCAACTGAATTTTAATTTGGTATAATAGAATGGGCTAGTTTAGCTCAGTAAGTAGAGTATTTGTCTAGGAATTCTAGGTTCTAAGTTCGATACTAGTCCCCGCCAACTCAGTGCATGAGTAGCACAGGTTGGATAATTTGATCTGTGCGGTAATGCATCTGGGAGCTGACTGAAGGAGTGGCACTCCACCTCAACACAAAAAAAAAACAATCTCCCTGGTCTAGTTCTAGCAAAAAGCAGATAGACTCCCTCATTGTTTGGCTGATACTGACAATAGACCATTCTGCAGACTTTACTCTAATAGAATACTTATCTGAGGAAAATGACAAAGAAGAAACTTTTTATATACAATTCTTTAGGCTGAAAACTTAAATGGCTTAAGAGTTTTAAAAGGATGATTTTAAAAAAAAAAATGTTATTCTAAATATATCATGAATATTTTCTAAAATTTATTTTCTTTTCTTTTGATTTTCAATTTAATAGATGCAGTAGCACCTCACAACCATATTGGAAAGATGTAGTTCGATCAGTACAAGCAGCTACTGTAAAATGGCAACAGATGCAAGAACCTGGATATTTTCCAGCTTCCAACAGAGAAATGACCACAGATCTAGGACGTTTTCTGAGTGAAGTATGTTATCTGAAAATTAAACTAGAATTAAGAAATAATAATCAAGAATAACAAAAGGCATTATTTACATTGAAGTTGATTCTTCTATTTGTATTACTATAATGATTCTGAAATATTTATAAACAATAATAACCTTTGTCAGTCTAATACTGTCTTTGTTAATCTGTAATTTTAACATTTATTTAATATTTACTAAATATATTTACACTATTAATATGAAGATATAAAGTCATCCTAATTTATTTATTTTTACAAGAGTAAAGTAATCATTATTTCATTTGTATATTTGAAATAAGTAAATTCTAAAATTTTCCTAATTTGTTACATAGTGTAAAAGTATTCTTTTTATATTTTGACTTTTCAGGTTGGAACAGATCCTAAAGAAGCTCGTTATTGGCTGAAGCAATTTATCATTGGTGAAAGTATCAGGCCATTTGCAGTAGTTCAAGTAGATCCTGAAGTATTCTGTGAAAAAGCACAAGTTAGTAAAATGTTAATTTTTTTTTTTTTTACTTTTTTTTCCAATCTTATCTCTTATGAGTTTTTAAAAAAAAAAAATGATTTTAAAAATTGGTATAAAAGATTTTAAAAATTGGTATAAAAAGATCTTGATGTAAATGAGAACTGGTGATTAAGAGTTTCAAATTTATTTTAAGAAAATTGTATTAATTGTATATTATAGAGTAGACAAATTTTCATGTTTTTTTTTTTTTCATGTATATTTTTAAAAACATTCAAGGTGAATTCAGAAAATTAAAGCTGAAACTTAAAATGTTCAAAATGAAATTATAATAAAAGTAAATAGATTCAGTCACTTGTCGGCCTTTATAATGTTTTAATTAATTGGTTGATTCTCTTTTTGATATCATTTCTTTAATATATCATAATAATGAAATTATTGTGTACAGTGCTCAGGTGCACCACAACTTATCAACTTCTCATGCCTAGTACATAGAACTATTATTAGTGTCAGAAACATGAATAGCATACATTAATAATATACATGTATGTGTGAGTGTGCATGCATGTGTGTGTGGAGGGGGGTATAAGTTCTACTAGACTGAATTTATTATCATTAATTTTGACTATTTTCTATCATACTATAAAAAGCAACTAAGATGAAAAAGATAAAAGAAAATGAGTCAACATGAAAATGTTTCATATAAGAAATAATTTTAAATATAGTATTAACCCTACCTAGTACAAATAACCTGGTTTTTCCAGAGCAAAAGAGGATGAGAGTATCACATAGTGTTTATCCTTTATTATTGTCTTCAATATGTGCTGTTTGTTGTAGGAATCATAACTTGAGTGAGTTACAGTATAAAGAAACTAAAATTAAAAAGATGATAGAAATTAACATGAATAATAATGTTTGTAAATGCTTTATAAATTTTTTTTTTTTTAAATAATTTATGTATGTTGACTTCAGCTTTAACTACTTTTGTGGTAATTTACATTCTTTTAAATTCATTCATTTAAACATCAAAAGCTGGTCAAATCTTAGGATTCTAGAAAATGGATTTTATTTTTCTTAAAAAGTTTTGGGGATTTTTTTAATTATTTATTTATTTTTTTTTTTTTTTACTGAAATAAAAGACCTTAACCTGTAAATGAAAATTGTTTTCTAATTTTTCTTTCTTTCAGCTTGAAGCTTTTGCTTCTTGCATATCATTCCTTCACAGAAATAGCATGCGTCCTGTTGTGATTCTTGGAACTAATTTACAGGACAGCAAATCTATAAAAACCCAAGATCTGAAGGTCAGTTGCATTCTGCATTATTTAATTGATTTTTATTCTATCTTTTATTGTTATTTATTTATTTATTTTTTTACATCATTTGAAAAGTGTTGATTTTAAAATTATATTTATAATTTCAATAGTTATTCTTTATTTTTAAGTATATTAATAAAAGTATTAAAAAATTTCAATTTCTAACTTTGTAATACATTCATGCTAAGACCCTAATATTTTCTACTTGTGATAAATATTATAAAATATGTAAATTTAAAAATTTCCCAATATATGATTATATTATAATAGCAAAATAAAGGCTTTTTAATTTAAAAATAAAAGTGCTAATAAATTTTGACAAATATGTAAATGATAATCTGAATAAATTTCTCTGACTTTAGATTATTTAAAATTTCCTTCATAGAATCAAATTTGTTATTTTTATTGGGATTGAAACTGATATAATCTTGCAAAATGCTAAAACCTTTTAGAATTTTGCTTTTAAATATTTGAATAATTATCTCCTGTTAATGTATTAATTTTGAAAATTTAATGATTGTGCATATCTGTTCTGCTTTAGTTTTGAAGGAACCAGCTTTTTTCGATTTATTCTATTTATTTAGATATATATGAATAATCAGTTGAATCCTAAAGTAAATAAAATAAAAAAAATAAAAAGCTAGACATGCAGTCCAAATGAATGTACCTTTTGACTTAGACTCTCATGCTAATTTTGTAGCAATCAGTAGAAAAGCTTCCTTCTCTCTTTCTCTCTCTCTCGTTTCATTATGTAATTATAAGCTGTCGGCTTTTAAATGCACCACTGCACTCAAGTAGATATCAAATACAAATTTACTGAGAAATATTTTGAGTTTTTATACAAAATTACATCACAAATGTAAACTCTAACTTGAGTGGTAAAATGGTCTTTTAATTCATTTCATATTATTACAAAACATTTTTGTATTTTTTCTATTGTTAGATTGCCCGAGCAAAAATGCTTGGAGACTGCATAATATTGACAAGTATGCTGGAGTTATTTGGTACCAACACAAGACCATTCTTTAGTGGCAGTAACATTGTAGAAGCAGTTCAAGATAGCAGGTAAGCATCATTAAGAACTGAAGAGTTTTTACATATTCTAAACTCACTTTGAAATTTTCTTTATCAAACACTGACACTGTTTGTTGCACTATTTGTCTGCCACACAAAACCATTCTCTTATTTGGGTTCTTATTTATGATTTATTTGAAAAGAAAGAATTCATAAAAATGACTTTGACTTTTTAAAAGAAAGTTAAACATACATCAAAATACCTTTTGAGAATTTAAAAAAAAAAGTGTTTGTACAATCCTAATTCTTTGGTATATGCTGAATTCCATGAAATATTGTTATAATAATAATAATAATAATAATGAAATTTATTATGTACTCAACTCATCAAAGTCTCAAGTCTAGTACATAGAATAATGTATTAGTGTCAGGAACATGAATAGTGTACAGTAATAATATACATGTATGTGTACAGTGCTCAGGTGCACCACAACTCCTCAAAGTCTCATATCTTGTACATAGAATAATGTATTAGTGTCAGAAACATGAATAGTGTACAGTCATAATATACATGTATGGGTGCGCATGCATACATATGTGTGTGGATGGGAATATCAGCTACAGTGTTGGTGGATTACAGGAAGCTTGGAGACTTTGAAAGATGCAGTGTTTCGGCAGCCTACAACAGATGCAGGCAGCCACTCTGAGTGTGAGAAAAATGTTTCCGAAAGTCATGTGAGCTATGTTGTTTTCTGACTTTGTAGGCATGCCCACATGTGTTAGAAACATGAAGATCAAAAAGGTGCTCACAGTTGCTGTTGTTAAGATGATTAATGACCTTATGAGCATTTACAAGGTCAGTTGCCAGACACCGGAGTTTCAACAAATCCATTCCTTTGGCCTTAACAAGAAAAACTTATATGAACCTAAAAATTTTTAAAACTAATTTGGATATAAAATGTTCCTAATAAATTCCAATATGGATGCAGCATGAAGAATTGTCTTGATATTATGATGTGCCTAATAGTTACAAAGGTAATGTTAAATCCTAAAAGTGTGATATTTCCATTATTCTTTTAGCTATTATAATATTAAACACCTGGGAAAACAGGACATTTTATCATGAACTAGGCACTAGATTTGCCCTGCAATGAAAGTGACATTGGTTTCAAGTTTATTCAACTACTGGGAATCAAGTTATCGGTACTTTATGGGTATCCCAACTTGGAAAAATTTCAGATCTTACTGATCTTACAGAAGTACTACAATTATCTCCCTTTCACTCTTTCAAAATCAAATCAATACCAAAACAAGTAAGCAGTACATTAGTGTTGCATTGTTAAAAGGATGACAAATCAGGCAAAAGAAAAGAGAAAAAATTAAATAATATTCTCTTATATTTATTTTTTGTTTATAAATAAATATTGATTTGAAAAAAAAAAAAAAAATGACTCTAAAATAATGATGATTATTAATATTCCTGTTTTTTTTATGTTTTATCTTCTATGTAAAAAAAAAAAAAGTATGATGGGAAATTAGATAATCTTTTTAAATTTTTTATTTTTGAAAACTGCTAATAATCTAAAAAATTGTATTGTATTTTGTTAATAATTGTGATTATTTCTTATTGTTTGTATTTTCTTGATAATCACATAACTTCATAGAATTTAGATTGTTAAAGATTTTGAAAAGAATAAAAAATGCATTAAAACTTTTTTTTTTCTTTTTTTTTAAAGTTTATTTGGAAAGTTTTACATTTTTATTCTAGAAAAACTTTGTAGAAATATTTTTGTTTTTGAACCCTTTAATATTTTTGAATTTTACTTTTAATATATAAAAATCTGAGAAAATATTTCTAATATACATTTTGTTCATTTAGCAATGAAATGAAACTCTATTTCAATCTTGGTTTTATTAAGATCCTTTTCTAAATAAAAATAAACAAATAGATTACTTAATTTAAAAAGAAAGAAATATATTATAGAATACATTTCTTACTATACTGTTATATGTGATGTTATTCCTAATATTACTTAACATGAAAATTCTGCCTAAGAAATTGAAAATCTTAAATAAACTGCCAAACCAACCCACCACACAATATTTCTCTTTTGAATTAACTCTTAACATCTTGTTGAGAATTTTCTAAGTCCAGAGACCAGTTCCTATAACCATTTATCAAAAATGGGTAAAAATAGGCGTTTCATTAAAAGTTAACTGTTATTTCCCATAAATCAAAGACTTCTAAATATGTTTAATATTACATTTAAACAAAGGCTATCGTTTTGTGCAGATTAGGAAAATGAATGTGACTTCCGGCCGGGTGAAATGAGGTGGTATAGAATGTTAAGAGTTAATGTGACTATTTAAAGACAGACATATCTTTTCTGAGAGATAATTGCATTAGATTTATCTTATTTTATCTTCTTTTTTTTTTTCTTTTTTTTAATATCTGACAATATTATCTGGTTTATGTCTTTGCAGTGATAGCGTCTTTGGTAAAGTAAGCTCGATAAATAGTGACCCAATAAAATGGTGCCTGCACTCTAAACATGTGCCTGTCATTGCTGCTGTGGGTGAGACACCTTCTGGACAGATTTTGGCTGTGGATTTGTGGAATGTCACTGAAGAAATTGCAAAAGCCCTTCAACCTCTTAAAGTCATGAAAATAAATCTGAAAGGAGGCTTTGTTGATGAAGATGGACATGTAAGTATTATATAAGTGGACAAATATCTGTGTGTGTGTATGTGTGTATATATATATATATATATATATATATATATATATATATATTATATGCACATACCATGTGTACATTATTTATTTCTTGCACGTTGTTTTTAGAAATTAAGTGATTTGATAATGACTTTACATGAGGACAAAATTACTTTAATTATTTTATCCCTAGAATTAAAGATTTTTTTAATTAATTTTTTGATGATTTGTTTTATTTGTTAAAGTTCCCTTTAAGTAACACTTCAATTTCTTATACTTTTGAAAATTCTATTATAAATAACTAGAAAGGAGAGCATTTGTATAGTGTAAATGTTTCCACTGTAAATCTTTTTCTTTTTTTTTTTAAGAAACTTATAAACAAATTATAGTAATATATTTTTGATGGAGGAAGACCCACACTATTTAAGTGATAAGATTTCAACTTATCACTGATGGGGACAAACTCTATTTCTTAAAGAGACCGGATATATTTCTATGAAAGAAGACATTCAGCAGATAGGCTATCAAACCAACTGATTGATAGATATGGAGCAAATTTAATTATTTGCTAAACTTAGATTGTCTGGCACATATTCAAAGGAAGCGTGCATTAAGTGGCGGATCAAACTCACTACCTAAATAAACTGGTTTGTAATGCAGGTTTAATAATCATTTTTACAGTATGTATAGGGCTGGATTAGCTCAGTCGGTAAAGCGTTTGGCTAGAAACCACAAGGTTTCTACTTCAATACCGGCCCTCGCCAACTCAGCATATGAGTAGCACAGGGATTTGTGGAAATAAGCAGTCTTACACTCTTTAGGGAAAGTTTGTTTTTTTTTAAATCGGCAGATTGGCTTATTGTTGGTATCAACCAAACAGCGAGGGAGTCTGTCCCCTTTTCACTAGCGCTAGACCAGGAAAGTTGTTTTTGCATCTAAGGTGGAATACCATACCTACCATCAGCTCCTTACTTTACTACACCAATCCAGACTGTGCTACTATTGTGCTGAGTTGGTGAGGGCTGGTATCAAACCTGGAAACTAGTGGTTCCTAAGCAGATGCTTTATTGACTGAGCTAATAATAACTAAAAACATCTATTTTTCATCAGAATTACATATTTATTTAGAATGTATACACAATGTGTTTCCTTATATATATCAATAACACTGATTATATTACTTGTATATTTTTTCTAAAAAAGCTGATTTTGTATCTTATGCTCATGTGATTGTTTTATAACAATTTTGTATTTTTTCTTTTGTTACTTTTTAAATGTTTTCAAATATTTCATATTTTCTAATTTTTTTGTAGGGAAAAGTTGTTTTTTTTTTGTTTTTTTTTAAATGTTTAATTAAAGAAATTCATGTGATTTTATTGCAGGTTACAATTTTGGTTTTATTTTCCTCTTCTTCCCTCTGAATTTTCTGACATCCTACAAATTATTAAATGGTGGAGTTTGAATATTTTCAGATAAAATTTGGATTATTACCAGTTTATTGCAAAATAACTTCATTTTAGTAATCTTGTTTTTATGTATTAAGTTGTTTGGAAAATAATAGCCAATTTTACATTTTAAATATGTAATAAGTATTGGCCATTATTTTCCAAATAACCCAATATCTATAAACTACTAAATGCAAAACACTTTTACACATTTTTTTCAGCTGCTCAGATACAAGTGAATTAGTGTTGCTTTTTTTATTTATTATTTTTTTTTTTAATACACATTGAATTTTTGTGTTTAATATGAGAACCTCATATTGAACTAAAATTATTAATTTTTTAGAATCATTCAACTACAAAGAATGATGTATTTGAAGTACTAAAAAGAAAATTAAAAAAATAAATTTTTTTTTTTTTTTTTTTAAAGATATTTTATGCCTTTATGTAGTTTTCTATATTTGAATGGATTCAGTGAAATGTTTTCCTTTCAACTTGCAAACATTGTCTTGGGAGTCTGTTTAATTGCTACATTCTGTTACTCAAACTATTTTTATAAATGAAACTTATCAGTCTGTGTGTATAATGCAAGTTTATTTGTATGCATAAAGTCCTAATTCTAAATGAATATTTGAAAAGATTAAGTTTTGCTGTATTTTTTATTAGCATATCAAAAGAAATAGGGAATTCTGTTCTGCAAATGTTTTTATAATTCAGTTTTTATAAGCATAGCATTTTAAAAGTTATTCAAGAGTGTGTGTGTATATATATATATATATATATATATATATATATATATATATATATATATATATATACTAGCAGAAGTACCTGGTTCATGACCAGACTAAAAGGATTTTAGGAATACCAGGGAGTGAGATAGAAATAGGGAAGAGAGGAGTAACAGAATTTAATTTTAATAAAACAGGAAGCTAAGAATTCCTATATTATGATATTTGTTTATTTTAGGCATTGTTTTTTTTTTGTTTTTTTTTTTTTTGTTAGCATTTAAAATGTTATTTTAAGAAATGTAACCCGTCATGATTTGTTTGAAACAATTTTATTTTTCGAAAGGTTACGTTTTGTACTTTGAAGAGTTCAACAGTGATTGATTTTTAATTATTGAATTATATCATTTAATCAGTAAAAATCAAAAACTAAATTTTGTATTTTTCCTTATTATAAACATATTAAAGTATATGCATGATTTTAATTCTCAATAGCATTTCTGTTCTCAGTTATAACTTGTCATGTATACCAAAACAAATGTGACTCCTTTATATATATATATAATGTAGATACACACATAGCTTAGTTTAGCATGAGGCCGTTGGTATAGGTCACCTATTATACAATAGTAGTATTCTGCTGGACTAGCTATGACATCTTTGTGAAGTGTTCTATATGAATTATTTTTGTTTGAAATCAGCTGTTCTTATTGTATTTTTTCCCTTGAATATGGTATCAGAATTATGGTTTCTTCAAATGTTGTTCTGATTAAACACTAAAATTTTGATTTGGAAAATATTGTAAAAATTTACATAGATTTTTTCATATACAGTAGACTTGTTACTACAGCACCATAAGAGATTTAAAAGTTCTGTTGTAACAAATTTACCATTATAATGGGTAGATTTTATACTTAGTATATTAATAAACCAAACTGACTTTTTATTACCCTTTCACAGTCTATTGTTCCATATAATAGTTATATACTGTATATTATAAAAGAACAAATATTATATTCAGAAAGGAATGCAACTCTACTTACACCTTGTTCCATCTTAATTATTTCAAGCATATTATTACTTGAGATTTTTTTGTGCTTCTATAGAATACTCCACCTAGAGAACTTCCTCAAAATCACTCAATTTTTCTGGTATGAGCTTCTATTAATTTTAAAGATTTAGAAATTTCATTGCTTAAATTTCAAAATGTTAGCTCTTAGCTCATGGAAACAGTATTTTTATATATAAATTATCTTCTCTTTTTTTTTCTTTTCTTTTTTCTTTTTTCTTTTTTTTTTTTTTTTTTTTTTTTTTTTCTTAAGTCTAAAATGGTTAATAACAAAATGGGTGGACTCTTATAGAAGCACTGATTTTTCTTTTGAATTTCTTTTCAGATTTCTGTATTACTTTAGGATTATTTTTATTTCAAGTCTTTTCTAATTTTAGTTTTTAAAGTAATATATTGAAATCTACATAGTTTGCAACAACAGATTCAACAAATCTCCAACTGTAGTCTTTTAAGAATATAAAAACAAATGTACCATTAGAACTAATGTCATTAAATTGTGTCATTAGAACAAATGTTTATTGTAATTTTAATCAATGTGTTGACATTTGCTGATATAAATTGAGGAGTTTCTAAATCAACTAACATTTACTCAAGAACTGATGAAAACTAATTGTGAGAAATATAAATGGGACCAAAATCTGAAGAGAAAAAATATATCAATTGTTGAATGAGTTATTTCACAGGGTCAATTTTATTTTTATTTACCTCACGTTTTTGTTTATTAAGCAAATAATGATTATGTACAGTTTTGTTTTTTAAAGATAAAATAATTTCATAATACAACCCAAGATTTTTTTTTTATAATTAAAATAATTATATTATTAAAATAAAAAATAATGAAAGTTAAAACAATTTATAGGAGTTACACCCCCTGTCCTAGTAAAAATTAAAAAAATTGAAAATATATAAAAATGATTTTATAATGCTTTCTTTAAGAATAGAATTAAATAAAAAGCAAAACTTTTTTTCATTCTACAAATTTTTAAAGATGGTATTTGTTAGACAATCTCCTCTTTAGTTACCTTTTATTATTACCAGAGATTTTGCTTCTTTTGGTATTCTCTTTTTAAATAACCAATAAAGACAAAATCTTAATTTTTTATTTCTGTTAGTTTTAAGGAATATTATTTCAAATATTATATTATGTGCTACATTGCCTGCATAACAATAAAGATGAAGACAACAGTCAAAATAATCTAAATAATAAAAATTATCAAGCCTCATCTCAAAAATTCTGACAAATTATTTTTTTCTCAATTGAACCCTAATGCATGTTCCACTAAACCCAGCCTGTGCTTTTATTCTGAAAATTATAAATGACTGAATAACATTTAAACTGTCACAATTGACCCATATTTTTTAATAGGAATATATTTTTTGAAATTAGATACTTCTTAAATCACTTTTTAAAATTTATTTGAATGTCTTATACTCAGTTGCTTAATTTAAATTTATAATACCTTATTTTAGTCTTAGTTATATTATTTATTAATATTTTCTTCCTTTTTCATAATTATTTCATTAACAATATTGACAATATACAATAGATATACACTGTTAAATTGTAATTTAACTTATTTTTTTTAATACTAGCACTTTACACAGTATTTTACTTAAATTTATTTTGGCAAGATGTTCCTAATGATTTCTTTTCCAAAAAAAGGTTAGATTTCATTGAATAAATAAAAAATTTGAAAAATTAAAAATATATTGTAAAAATAAGAATGTTGACTCAAAGAATTTATTGAAGTTGAATAATTTCTGAAGCAGAAAGTAATCACCTGACAATTTTTGCTTCTATTTTAAGTAATAAATTATTGCTTTCAGTATTTTCTCCATGTTGCTATTTTGTAAGGATTTATTTAATGTTAGGGATGCACCAGTATCTCTGTTAAAAATCCACCTAATAGTGGATTTTACTTATTAATTTTACTTATTTTATTGCACAGCTTTGTAGTATTATTTAATTCTTGATTCTTTAAAAAATTGAGAGGGTTGCTTGTTGAACTAAAATGTCCTGCTTTTGTAACTTTTCAACTTTTTTTTTTTTTTTTGCTATTTTGTTAAATATTCCAAGTAACCATTTTAGACTTGTTCAATATGAAGTCATTATTAAAATAACTAATTACAAAAAAAAAGTTATATATTAATAAACCAGCTATTTTTTTTTTAATTTCTAATTTTATTTTATTTTATTTTATTTTATTTTTTTTATTTTTTTTTTTTTTTTAGATTAATAATTGTCAGTCAATATCATTATTAATTTTGACTAGAATTTTTTTTTTTTAATTGTTTTTTTATTACAACTCATAACAGGAACAGAAATAACAATAAAGGATAATCTCTTGATGAGTCTTGAACTCATATCACCTTTTGCCTCAAGGAAGCCTTGGTTATTCATATCTCAACTGCTTTAGCATTATACTATAAAAGTTATTGATATTGCAGAATCCTAAATCACACTTATAAACTTATTTCTTATTTTGTTTCTCAATCTGTTGGCACCATGTTACTATTTATGTTTTATTATTGTTAATGATTGACAATTGTTCATAAAACAAAAGGCTATTAACTAGTATATAACTCAGCTTCTCTGAGACTAAAGAAGATGTTTAATTTTCAATGAGTTTATCCTTTATTATCGTAGATACAAACTATTCCTCATTGTCATAGAAATAATGAACCAAGTGAGTTGTTATTAAAAAAAAAAGCATCAAAGATGAACAAAGATTTTAGTCAAAATTAATAATAATAATGATTGGCTATTTTATAAAATTCTAAGCTCATTTTTATAGTCTATATCTACTTATTTTTAATAAGTCCTGCATTTCAATATATCTTTTTATGTATGTTGTATATTTTTTACTTCATCTGACTTTCTAAATCTGAAATATTGGTTCAAATAGAAAATGCTGGTCATTTTGATTATGGAAAAATGTTCATTTTGATATGACTTAATATTGTTTCATATTTTTTTAGAATGTACTTTTTTTTCATGCAAAGATTCTTTTTTTTAATCTCTCTCTACTCATTAGACAGGTTGGGCACTGTTTTGCTTTACAAATAAAAATATTGATTTTTCTCTTAAATGTTAGAAGCAGAAACCATTTGAGTTTTTTTTTTTTTTTTATGGATGCTAGGAAAATTCAGTCTCAGAAAATTAGACCATGAAAAGTTTGAGTCTGGCAATAAATATTATTAATGCCTTAAATACCTTTGGGTTTTTTTACATTTGAAATAACTTTACATTATTGAAAATAGAAACATATTTGATAACCAAATGTTGAAACCAAATTTTCTGAGATTGAATATTCTAGACCAAATTTTTTAAGATTGAATTTTTTTCATCATTTTTTTATGACGTAATCTTTTCTTTTTATTGTGAAAGTAGTTTCCTATTTATTAATATTCCATTCATCAAATTCCTCATTTTCCAATGGGATGCATATTAAATGCATCATTTGACAAATTTTCCCTAATTTTTGTCTGTTGAAGGTCCAGGAGGATGTAGGCTCCTGGCACCATGTTCCAATTTCTAATCTTCTGCTTAAAAGAAAACAACCGCCAACATCATCACCACCGCCACTGCCACCTACCACCAACACCATGAACACCTGTACAGCTGTGGCTGGGGTCACCTAATTGAACATGGTACCTACCTGATCATGGACTGTTTGCCCATGCTCCTTCATTTTGACCTTTCTCTGCTGAATGGTGGATTGAAAAAGGTAAAATTCAAAATGATGGCTGAAAATCGTTCCTCCCAGTGTCAACTGACACAAGTCCGAATGGGGGTCACTTGCTGAATGATGTCCACAACTCCATATTTGGCTGCATCCTTCCTGAGAAAAACAAAAACCCCAAACACATGGAATGAATGAGAATTGATCACACATCATTTTAAAATGGTTCAATTCCCACCAGAGAAGGTAGGAGACGTTCATCTCTAGTGATCCTACTCATATAATTGCTATAATTACTACCACTATCACTACTACTACCACTACTACTACTCTTGCTATTATTCTTACTACCCAGTTATTTCTCTTACTACTTTTCCCCCTTTGATATTCTTCAAGTTTTTATGGCTTTACAAGTTTTCCTATTTTATTAAGCAGTCAGAGAAACTGTACCAAAAGTTATGAGCACCACTGAAAAATGCAATTATTAATTATCTTATAGTCAAGTTATTCTGTTATATCTTCTGATATACTTAGACTAAATTTAACCATTGATTGTGAGTCTAAATATTTGTAGTGAGAGGAGAAATGAATTAACTTATTAGGCTAATTGGGCAATGTAATTATCTTGTGTGCAAGATGTCTGCTAATCACTTATAAATGGTTGAAGAGATGGTGGAGTGAACTGTACTGCCCTGCTCAGAGATTGAACTCACAACCTCTAGGTTATGAGTAATGTCTAGTTAAAAAGCATTCTGTCACTGTTTGCTGGAATGGAAGAGAAATAAAAGCCAAGGCAGTTTCTCTCTCAGTGAGTTACTTTTTGTTGTTGCCTGGAGAATCACTACCACATTTTTTTGAGTTAGATGTGGGTCATATTGATTTCGGTACAGAATGTACTAAGTAACTTTTTCTTTTTATATAAGACAGTAATATTTCACTTTATTTAATAATAGTAAAATTACTTATTTATTTATTTCATATTATGATTAAGTGCACATTTATTGTTAAATCTAAAACTTTTTTAATTCACTTTTCCCATGAAATTAATTCAAGTTTAAACATAACCAGCAATTAATTAATCTTTGCTTATATGGAATATGAGTTTGATTTTTAGTACAACCATGATTTTTTAATACATTTTTAATTGGGATTTTGAATGATTCTATGCCCTGTTGTCAGGGCTTAGAATTTATGAACTGCATCCTCTGCAGAGAGGTGAGACCCTTACTAAAAAAGTGTCTTAGGTATAAAACTAAATGGTATCTGGTTGAGGCTCCAGTTCTGGAAATCAAAGGAGTGTGGAGTACCCCTTTGTTGCCATTACTCCCAGATTCACTCTGATCTGGGGTGGTAGTACCTATTGGGGTCCCATCTATAGGTCAAATTGATCTGTTTGAAAATTATTGATATTGCATAGGAATACTTAAATATAACTGTGCAAACAAATGATTATTGTTATTATTAAATAGGAATAATTACTTGGTATCATATAAATGTGCAAATTATTGGCATTAAATAGGAATACTTGATACCGCATAACTGTGTACAAGCAAATTATTATTATAGACAAATAAAATATTTTAAAAAATGTGTGATTAACAAAAGATGATTAGAGTGGAACATATTACAGTGAAAATATGATTATAATAAAAAAAATTTACAAAGGAATCAAATTTTGGCATTAAATAACCCATAAGGAGTTGATATGCCATTAAATAAACTGTGGTCAAGTTTTACTTAAGGTTCCCATTGAATGAGGACAAGGACAAACTCCTACATTCTAAAACTTTTTGTGAAAAATAAAATCTATAGAATTTAACTGAATAGGGCAATCCTTATTTTGTTAATCAAATTTAAAAAATAAACCATTTTTCTAGAAGTGGGTGATGCTCATAACTTAGGGTATGATTTAGTGTAAATTGTTTTTCTGTATTTTCTTGTCATTCTTGCTTTTATGTATTAGAAAATCTAACAATTGGTAGTCATTTTTTACAACCCATATAGATTACTGGATTCTCTGTGTATACAATTTTTTTTTCTTGTTCAGCCTATATATTTTCCTTCATTTAAAAGTCATAGTTGAAACTAACTTCCAATTATAATTATTCACTATCAAAAAAAAAAGAAGTTTTGTTGCTGTCCCATAATGGTTATTACATTTAGTTATATATTTCATACATTGAATTTAACAACTGTTATTGAACAAAGCTCATATTATGTTTTGAATCTTAATCATCTACTAGATTTATTGGTATACTTATATAGACAAGGGTTTCTATTGTATTTGTACCATAGATTTATCAGATCAAAAGAAAGGAAGCACACTTCACATAATGGTTATCATCATAGGAATCAGCAACCCAAGTTCAAATCCTGGATGAGTCTATTTGCATTTCATTTTATGCTAATGCCCTTGGGAAAGGCATGAACCTGTTGTTTCTTCCCCTCTTCCAACTATGGGTAAATAGTAGGACAGTATGGGTTCTTTAGCCTTGGTTAGGCAACCAATCTTGGAGAAGGTCAACTCGGCTTAAAAGTTGACTTTGTGTCACATCCTGTCCATTGTGGAGCAGTTGGGTAAATACTTGTAATTATAATCAAATTACAGTTTTATGAATATCAGATGCTACAGAAAATATTCTGGAATTTGAACTGAAATATTTTGAACTCATCTCTAGTGATTGTGAAAGTTGGGGTTTTTTTTTTTGGTTTTTTTTGGTGGGGGTATTTTTTATAATCCCTTGCTGCTACATTTTTTCTTTTGGATAATTTAGTCTCTTCTTTATGTCTACTATTATAATCCTATTCTGACCGTTCCTTTCTACAGTCTTCTTCAAGTATATTGTCTGTATGGAAATAAAGAATCTCTTTTTTTCTGGCAGCCTAAAGCAAAATAACAGTGTAAACAAATTTTTTAATTCATCTAAGCAAGCGATGCATATGATCTCAAATCTGAGAAGATTTCCACATAAAAGTTTAGAAAAATATGCGCACACAACTGAAAAAATAGAATTGAAAAACAAATTTGAATGTTAATAATTCTTGGATTTATAAACAATACAATCACTTGTTTGTATTGTTATAAATATTCTACATTGTTTTGTTGGGATGCGCGCTTTGTGTAATGGTTATTGGAAGTTCAAATCCTGGACAAGGCTGTTTGCGTTTCACTTTATGATAATGCCCTTGGGAAAGGCATGAATCTGTTGTTTCTCCTCCCAGCTATGGGTAAATAGTAAGGCAGACTATGTTCTTTAGATTTGTTTAGGCAACCAGTCTAGAAGAAGGAAAACTGTGAATTCAAACCTGCCTGTGGCAGAGGGGTTGGATAAATACATATATTGTTTTTTTATGTTCCTCTCATCAAATTGTTGTTTTTTTTTAACTGGATAAAACCATATTGTACCAGTTCATTCTAAGTGATAATATCAGTGGTGATTATTTTGCTTACTATTTTTGCAAGCCTAGAAAATTCAATATTTAGAAATTTTTTTACCAATAAAGTATCTTAAAATTGCATTTCAAAAGGGCCGGGTTAGCTCAGTCGGTAGAGCGTTCGGCTAGAAACCACAAGGTTCCTAGTTCGATACCAGTCCCCGCCAACTCAGCGTATGAGTAGCACAGGGATCTGTGCGGTAAAGTAAGGAGCTGATGGTAGGTGTGGTGCTCCACCTCAGATGCTAAAACAATCTCCTTGGTCTAGCGCTATTGAAAAGGGGATAGACTCCCTCGCTGACTGGCTGATACCGACTTTAGGCCGCCCCCGTCGACTTTACTTTTACTTTACATTATATATATATATATATAATGTACCAAGCACCAAAGGTTCAAGTTAGACAGTTAAGTTGTGGCGAGTAATTGTTCCAAGAATTTTGTAAGACATATATCTTTTGAGCTGGCAAATAAGTTATGCTATTTTAGTTTTATTTATCTTTAAAAAAAAACAACCTAATACATAAGATTAATTTATTAATACAGATAAGGGAATTGTTTTTATTAAAAATTAAACTTTCAACATTTTTCTTCCACCAATGTTGTGTGTTCATAACAACTAGTTTATTAACAAGATTAAGTTTCTCTTAACGCATTTACAGTTATTGTTAGGCTTATTTTAAATGAATTGAATTTGTATCAAACAAACAATTTCTTGGATTATGACGAGTTTTATTTGAGAATTTTAAATATCTACTTAAACATGTCACTATAAACATCATTAAAAGTTTTCTTTTAAGATATTTAGTTGAAGAAAATCATATTCCTTGACTATTTCACTTATCAATACCATCAAATTGTGTGAATCAGAACTCGTTTTTACATTTTGCATTGATAATACTAGAATCATTTTGATTGGTTTTGCCTCAATGTTTATTTTGCAATTTCATGTTGGTGTGTTTGAATAGTTTCTATGAGTTCAGGCACAAAATTTAGATGATTCTTAATTTGGTTTTATATTTTAAAAGCACTCACATGATGACACTATAATGATGTAGGTTGTGGGATTTTGATGTTGGTAGACAGTTTGAGAGACGCACACATCTTTAATGACACGTTTATTAATACTGGAGATGCATAGGAAATGGACTCATCGACCCAAGTTCAAATTCTTGACAAAGCTGTTTGCATTTCACAGTGCTAAAACCCTTTGGAAAGGTATGCATCCAACTATTCTCCCTCCAGCTATGGGTAAATAGTAGGGCAGACTGGGCTCTTTAACCTTGGTTAGGCAACCAGTCCATGAAACAGAAAACTCTAAATTCAAACCCATTAAACCTTGTCTCATTCAACAGAGGATTTGGTAAATATATATTAATACTAATTTCACCTGCACAGAAATACAGGAAAAAAATAATATGAGTGAACTTTTTTTTTTATGGGTATACTCACTGGTCATTTGATATTCTATATCTAGTCAAAGCTATGACATGTACTTAGGCTACATGACTAGTTTACATGTATTACCTTTATTCACTTACATGTGTCATTGGCATATCCTTTAAACATGTTATTTTGTTAAGCTAATTTGTTGAGTGCAATTTAGAATTTGGGAGGAAATGTTTTTAAAAAATGATCAAATTAAAATAGGGTCACTTAATTTGAAAATCATAATAGGAAAATCATCTCCACAGTTTTAACTGTGTTCTTTTTCTATCTGTATAAATGTAGTTGAAAAATTTGCAATGTTTTCTTTTTATCATTAGTAAGAAAATTTTGGATAAAGCAAAAATGTCAGGTCATATAAAATGTATGTGTATTAACAATTAGAAATGCACACCTGACTTATTGATTTGTTCTGATTCACTTCGTTTGCTGGTAAATTTTTCATGGTTGTTTTTGTGCATAACCCTTTAATATTTATCAACTTATTCAAAGTTGTTTCGACAAAACTTGGTTTTGTGATCTTCATACTCACTAAAGAGAATATTTGTTTTTCTGTTTAAATATTGACATATATTTGGAAAAAAAAAATCTTCCCCAAAAAATATTGGGTTTTTATTTTGGTAATTTTAACCACATCTGTCAAATATCTCTAAATACAATATTTTAAATATATCTGGTATATTTTGTCCTTTTGAGTATTTTGTGTAGCAAATAAATAAATATTTATCTAGTAAGTTATTAAATATAATTTGCCTAAGCCAAAAATCTAGCATGCATATTTTTTTATATATATACTAAATAGTTTTGATTTAGTTTGGTCTGAGATGTAAATCTTCAAAACATTCCAAAAGTAATTAGTTTGTTTTTATCTTTCATCATAAAGTTTTTGAGTCTCATTTTGATTTTTCATTTTCTGAAGAATTTGCCTTTGACTTATATAAAAGTTTATGAAATCTGATTATACTGTAATATATAACATTTAGAGCAGAACTTGCTTTTAAATAATAAATATATTTATTCATTTATTCTTGATTACAACTGAAATGGCTACACAATTATTTCTTGGTTTTATACAATTTTTTTTATTTAACTAGGTTTGTGGAATTTTTATATGAAAATTTAAGCTACTTAGAAAAAAAAAAAATTGTTATGAATTAAAAACAAAATCTTTGAAGCATAAATAATTGTTGATGTTTGCAAAGAAAGTGAGTTGTAGATAAATGAAAAACAAAAATCTATATGGGACATATGTACATGAGATTAGCTGTTCCATAATGATCTATTATGTGCTTCTTTTTTTTCCAATCATTCCTGTTTCTGTTGTCCTCAACTATCATTCCAGATTTGATGCTTGGCTGTTTACCCGCCGATGCCTGGACAAAACTACAAGAGGAGTCTACCTACTACTACTACTACAATAGGTTCAGGGAACAAACTTTCTCTCTTATGTTCCACTTTTATTTTTAACAGTTTTTCCATCATATAAACTTTTAGGTGATCATTTTTCACTGAGTGAATCCATAAAATATTCCCTTGATTTTTTTAAAGAGATATTACACACTTTTGTTTTAAATTAGTAGGTTGATTTATGGAAATCATAATAAGTAAATTAGATTAAAAACCGAGATAATTTACTGTTGTGTTTTCTATAGACTTGTGATTAATCATGGATATTTCATCTGACAGTTTTGTTAATTCACAAATTGTTGGTTGAATTATTTATGAAATCAAGGGAGAAACAGTTTTAATTGAACAATTAAAACTTTAATTATAGTTTCAATGTGTTTGTATTGATGTACACGTTTAATTTATAATAGTCTATAATTCCTCATCAAACAAACCTTATAAAAAAAAAAAAAAGAAACACTTTAGCTAAAAAGCTTCTTCATCTAATATTCCAATACTGAATCCCATCTTCATATTGTTTATGATTCAGATACCAATTTTTATTTGTTATATAAATGTTTGCTGATTGTTGGATGATGGCAACTTTTTAAATATGAAATGCATGGCAGTATTTTTAATTGCAACTCTTTGGTTTTATTTTGTGTAACAAATTATAGATAAATTATTCTTTATAGAAGCATCTTTTAGTATACTAAAACATTGTCTTAGTATTTAACTCTTTGTTAAAATTATTTGCTTATATAGATAACATTTAGAAAATGAAGCTATTTTTCTGGTTGCAATTCTGCTATGTGTGCCTTTCCCACTTTTGATTCAGTTAGGGAAATTACAATTTAATGATATTTTGATATTAGTGTTTAACAAAACATCCATTCTCCAAATATGTTTATCATTTAGGATATAAAAGAGATTGTATGAATGTGAAAATAATTAAAACCAAAAATTTGCATTTAAGAATAATTTAAATGAGTAATATTTGTGTCTGTGTTGGTATCTGTAAGTATACTCTTGATGTTAAAATTATTCTTATCTGAATTGAATCTTATTTCTAAATATTTTCATCAAGATAGCAAGAATAGCAATTTATTTTTCAGTATTAGAGATTATATTTCTGTTGTTTGTTAATTTGCAATAAAGATTATTCCTCAGATTTAGATTGAAGTAGTTTTAATATCATTTTACTACTTCAAAACATTAGAATGTAACTAAGAAAAGAAAAAAAAAACATTGTTATTTATTTCAAATTCTGTCAATATAGGAATATTTATTGTCCAACTTAACCTGTAATTTGGGGGTGAGTCCACATGGCATAGTGGCTAACATGCTGGATTGTGACATCATAGTAAGCAAGTTCTAATTCCAGTTGCACTATTATATTAACTTTCAAACTAATACCCTTGGGAAAGGTATGAACCCTGTCATACTCCCAGTTATGGGTTTAATAGTAACACTACTATTCTTTACACAAGGATGGATTTAGTGTTAGATGACCCACAAAGGTTGATATGCCATTAAGCCAAAAATAAAACTATCTATTTGTAATTTATAACTATTTAATGATATCCTAACTTGTTTATATATTTCATCTGCCAGAAGAGTTAAATTTTCTTCACCATAAATAGCAATCATTGAAATGTATACTCAGATATGTCTACACACACAGTGTGTGTGTATGTATGTGTATATATATATATATATATATATATATATATATATATTATATAAAGTAAAGTTGGTATCAGCCAGACAGGGAGTCTATCCCCTTTTCACTAGTGCTAGACCAAAGAGATTGTTTTGGCATCTGAGATATAGACGCTACATATACCATCAGCTCCTTACTTTACCACACAGATCCCTGTGCTACTCATACGCTGAGTTGGCGAGGGCCGGTATCGAACCAGGAACCTTGTGGTTCCTAATCAGAGACTCTACTGACTGAGCTAAATCGGCCTTATATTTTTATATATATATATATATATATATAAAACTCACTAATAAATGATCCTCCAGATTGTTCATTTATCCATGCCATTTTCATGTTAAAACAAGAAGATACATTTTTTGGCATGACAACTGACCTCCACTTGCAATGTGAAGTTGACATAGGTCATTCAAGGTCACAAGTGGACAAACAAAAAAGATCTGATTCACTGGAAACAAATAATTTTTATATCATAATATTCTCTGTTCATTCTTCTTATGACCGGCATAATAAATTAATTATTATGCAAATTTTGGCATTTTTTTCATCATATATCAATTATCCTTGCCTTTTCCATGGGTAGTTCTATGTTGTTTCATACTATCACCCAATTGGAGAAGCACTAATATTGTGTACCTATAAGTTTTGTCAAACTAAGGAACTACATCATTTGATTTGGGGTTTGGGCACCTGAATACTTTTTACTATAATAGTGACTTTTTCATGTGTAAATAAATTTATTTCCATTTTTTGTGTTGTTAGAACAAATATATCGACACTCATATTAAATTATTTTCCCCAATCATTGCTAGTATATTACAATAAAAAAAAAAAATACAATTATATATGAGTTATCTTTTCCTGAAGCAATATTATTTGGATAGAATGAAGATGTTTAATTTTTTCACCAATTACAAACATAAAAAAAAATTAATTCATAATAATTGAATTCAACTTCTAGAAACAAAAATATTTTTATATTTATTTATTTTTAAATTGATCATATTCGCCTCTAAATATTTTTACATAATGTTTGCTAATTGTTGTTTGTTCATGTGAGGAGTTTTTCACAGTTGCCTTGACCACAGGTTAAAAAAAAAAAAAAAAATATTATACACTGGTATTATTTAATTAACAATTACTAATCTCTCATTCTATTTGCTTGTCTTTATATGAAATTAATATCTTTAAAATTTGTTAATAAAATGCTGCTCTTGAAAAAAAAAAAAAAATGAAAATATTTTTTAAAAATTTGAACTTTCATTTAAAAAAAAAAATATTTCATCTTCAGTTTTGTGACTAACAAAATGTTATTGATTCATCTATCATTGTAATCCATTTAAAACAATTAGTCTACAAATACAATTTGTCTACACTATTTTTTTTCTTTTTTTAGATCTAAAAATCTTTTAATAGCTGAAACCAAATGACATAGTTTAAGTCAAGGACATTAACTTTTATATTAACTTATATAACATCTGTTGCTGTGGGTGCAGCTAGAATGATTAACTCTAGAAAATTCCTAATTCCTATCTCTATAAATGTCATTGTGCTAATACCCTTGGGAAAGGTATACATCCAACTATTCTCCCTCCAGCTATGGGTAAATAGTAGGGCAGACTGGTCTCTATAACCTTGGATAGGCAATCAGTCTAAGAGAAGGAAAATTCTGAATTCAAACCTGTTAAACTCTGCTTAAGAAGGGGTTGGTAAATATATATAAATGTTAGATCTGTGTAAAAATGGAATATTGCTTACTCATTTTGGCTTGTATATCAATCTTTAACAGATAGAAAACTGAATTTGAGGTCTGGTTTTGTTTTTTCATCTCTCCAACTGATGTAACAAATTGGTAGTTTGTTACTTTCCTAGCATTACTTTCAGACAAGCGCCATATCTTAGTACTACCAATCTAGGAATTTTTAGTCAAAACCCCAAAGTTTTGGGAACTTTCTTCATGTTTTCTTGGTATCCCTTATTGTCAATGCAAATGTCACCCAAACAGCTTCTTCCCAACAACATATGATCTTACACTCCTTAAGTCTAAGGTCAATAAGTTTTTTATTCGTCCTTAAACATCCATATATTCATATTTCTTTCTTCAATCATTCTTCATATTTATTTATGTCTCACCACCATGTCTCCTGCATAAAGAGGGGTAAGACTCCCCCAATGGGGCCACCTGTTGGCTGTGGGTGGTGACCCATGATGCTTAAGGATAGAACCCAGGTGGCTGAGCAGTCCATGACATGCAATATTCCACTTTGGTCTTTACTTGGACTAGACAGGTGGTTATATAGGCCCCCTCCAATCAATCGGCTAGTCACGTCAAACACTAGCACCTATATGATTGCCCAAAGCCCTAACCCATTTTATCATATGGGTGCTAGAAGGCGGTTGTTGAGGGTCTACATGTCCTGTCAAGGACGTTAAACTCTATCTGATGGTGAGGTTCCAGTTTTGGAGGTTTGGGAAATGTGGAGCACCCCTTCATCACCATTGCTCCCTGGTTCACTCCAACCCGGAGTGGTAGTACCTGTTAGGGTCCCATCTATGGGTTAAATAGAAAAATGTATTTATAAAAAAAAATTGAGTATCCATTAAGAATTGATTTATTTCAAAACTTTGTCGGCATTAAATGACCCACTGAGGTTGATATGCCGTAAAACAAAACAAACCAATCCTGCATAAAATAATCCAACAAGGGGTGACATGTCGTAAAACAAAACAAACCAATCCTGCATAAAATAATCCAACAAGGGTTGACATGCTGTAAAATCATAACTTTTTACCGAGTATTGACCAGTTTGTTCATAATTAAGATGAATCTTTTCTTTTTTTTTATATATATATAAATATATGAGTAAGTAAAATAACTCTTTTATACTTTTTATACACTATTGTAGGCAAATTATATCTGTGAATAAATTATTGTAGAGAAACTCACCAGACACCATTATTTAGACAGTATAATTATTAAGGTTTGCTATTGATTTCTCCGTTTTGCCTATGAGATTTTACAAAATGAATATCTATCTAAATTGCAAATTTGATATTGATTTTAATGCTACATGAACTAAATTTCACTTGTACTTTTTGATTATCAAAAAGACAAAGAACGGTATGAATTAGAATTACCCGACGTACATGGGTCATTTATGTATCTGAAGTTGATGAAATTAACCCTTTTCTGTCACCATTTTGTTGTGTAAAGTCATCATTGGGGTGGCCTAATGTCAATATCAGCCAATCAGCGAGGTAGGGTTGTGCCGTTGTGTATAGATTTGTGCTTGCTGAAAATATAAGACAAAACTTTATATATTTTTATTTTGGAATAATTGAAAGATGTACACTAGCTCTATACATCTTTCAGCTAATTTGAGTTTTTGTATTTATAAAAATGATTTTGTCTTTAGCAAAATAAATCTCTAAGATGCAGTTGGATGCATCATCAGTGATGTCTTAGTTTATTAAGGATTTCAGGTCTTTTCAACATCCTTATCACTTGGTAAAATGACCTGGATGAGATTGATCCTGTTTCAACATTCATCCAACATTGGTGTTTATCAGCACTTCCTGTGCTGCAACCAGTTAATCTTAAATGGTTTTATATATATGGTCAGAATGTTATTTGACCAATGTGTAACAGTATATATATATATATATATATTATATATATATATATATATATATATATATATATAATGTGTGTGTGTGAAGAGAAATAGAAGTGAATCCGACGGTATGTAGTATAGTGAGAAATTCGAAAAAACACAGGTTTAAATAATTTACCACTCATTTTATTTAAACCTGTGTTTTTTCAAATTTCTCACTATACTATATATATATATATATATATATATATAATATAATTCAATGAACAACTTTTTCTATGTTAATGTAAACAAATACAATATGCTATCATTAGTACTTATAAAAGCATTTAAAAGAAAAACAGACTATACTATATTTCTAGAGGTTTCTTTGGAGGCTACTCAAATATATTCTTTGGTTTGTAATCATAATTTGATATCTATAAAAAAAAAAAAGATCTTTTTTTGGGGTGGGTGGAGATTTTCTCACAGATTTTTTTTTTTTAATTTTATATTTTTGCTCTTGCCTTAGACATTTAATATTTTTTTTCTCTTGCTTTATTTTTTTTTTTTTCTTAATGCCTTAGATTTTTTTTTTTTCCTTAATGCCTTAATATTTTTTTTTCCTTAATGCCTTAGGCATTTTATTTTTATTTTCTCTTGCCTTAGGCATTTTATATTGTTTTATTTCTTTAGACATTCTGAATTAGGTTGAGAGTTTGCAGAATTTTTTTTTAATATCATTTATACTGCAGCTATTTTATTTTTGTCTGTATGTATATAAAGTAAAAAAACACCTTGCTAATTAAAAAAAAATGTATATTTCTCATTATCATATTGATTTTCTATTTGGGTCATAGAGTTCTAAATTGCAAAGAGAAAAGTATAGTTAGTATGCATTTTAAATTCTTAGAAGACTTGTTTCTTCTGGTCCTGATGTGCTGAACTATTTTCTGTTTTGATTACACAGTCCATCAGCCAGTGAACAGAATAATTTCAAATTCAACCCCAAGCAACCAATTGCCATTTAAATTTGGCAATGGAGGTGATTACTAAGCAAATCTCACTTCTACTTTTTTGGCTTTTTTTTTTTTTTTTTTTCACAGACAAACAAATAAAAAAAAATTATTATTCAATAATTATTTTTGCACAATCTCACTTTTCTCAATTGCTTATCTTCTTTTTTTTTTTTTTCTCTATTTATAAAATTTCCCATCTACACATTTCTTCTATTTCCCACACTTGTGTGTATATTTATATGTATACAGTTATGAATATAAACAGTATGTCTACTTGCATGGAACTTTGCACTGCATTTACCTTTTCTGTTTGAATAGTAAATTATTTTCACTGTATTGTTAACTCATTCAACAATTTTCCAATTGTTTTGCAAAGGGTTAGGGACCTTTTCATTCAGATATGAAAACTTTACAAGATCTTTATTTGGCTTATATTTTTACCAGTTTTACTACTTTTTGAAATTAGTACCAAACAATTTATTTTGAAAAATAGAATTATCTATTGATACTCACACTCGTAAATTCTGTTCACTTTTCTTCTTTTTTTTTTTACTTTTTGCTTGGAAAAAAATATATTCTAGTTTAGCCATTCTGTAATATTTGAGTAATTTCACAATTGCATTACAAAAAATATTTTTCCAAACATCAAAGGTTTTTCAAGTGATATATGATCACCATTTTATGCTGAATTCAAAAATACCATTCATTGTGTTTAGTTAGGTCTGGTTTTTAAGATACTTCACAACAAGTTGTATGTACATAATTACTTATTCAAAAGCCTGTGGACTGTACTTGTCACAGTTCTAAGACTGTTCTATACATTTAAAGTAAAGCTTTAATCTGATTAGAAAAAAATGAGTATGATTTTTGGATTCAACATTAAAAAAACTGCCTTAAAATCGGCTATTATATATTCGACCTTGAAAACCTCACAGGCCAGCGTTATACTTAGATATCTAAAATATTATGTTGCAGAACATTTTCTTGTTTACATTCAATACTTCCTGAAGAGGAAATTGAAATAAAGATAAAATGAGGTAATGGAAAAAAAATCATCTTCTGTCTGAATTGTGAGATGCATATTTATGCATATATTTTAATTTTTTATAGAAGTGAAACTAGATATAATTAAATATTGTTTGATGCCACCATAAAAGTCGTCGGGGAGGCCTAAAGTCAGTATCAGCCAATCAGCGAGGGTGTCTATCCGCTTTTCACTTGCGCTAGACCAAGGAGATAATTTTAGCGTCTGAGGTGGAGCGCCACACCTGCCATCAGCTCCTTACTTTACCACACAGATCCCTGTGCTACTCATACGCTGAGTTGGCGAGGACCGGTATCGAACTAGGAACCATGGTATATTCCTATCATTCAATTCCACCAATGTGCAGACACACTCAAGTATATATTCATCAATTCCACTATCTTTTCAGGGTTTTTTATTTGTCATTGAGCAACATTATTAACCTCCTCTTCACTATTGTTGCTCTTTCATATTTGATTTTAATTTTTATTAAATACAACATTTAATATGTTGGCAAATGCTGCTTCTGAGCAGAATCTTTTTGTTTGGTGTCACTATATCTTTCAAAATTCATACTTAAAAGAAAGATTATCAGGTTGAAATATATAATAACATGAATAGTGTAACATAATTATTATGGTCTACAGGGAATTCAGATTTCTGGTGAAAGAGAAGAAAAAGAAATTAGAACAAAGGTTAAAGTTTGGAAGGGTATACACTCAACGGGGTACCAGCAATTGACTGGCGAATCACCCCAGAACTGGATTTAAAAATAAAAACGGAAGTTCTGGGTTTTGACTGGAAGCGGAAGTGGGTGACCCTCCCACCCTGGGATGAGAAACGGAAGAAGAAAAATGTTTTTTTTTTTTTTTTTTTCGGCTAGGCCTTTGTGAGAGGCAGACGGGGCTTCCCGAGTTCCTCCGTATGGGTTTCGCATAGTAGTACCAAACAGGATTTACGATAGAATAATTTGACCTTACCCCCTCTCTCTCTCTCTCTCTCTCTCTCTCTCTCTCTCTCTCTCTCTCTCTCTCTCTCTCTCTCTCTCTCTCTCTCTCTCTCTCTCTCTCTCTCTCTCTCTCTCTCTCTCTCTCTCTCTCTCAAAAAGAACCCACGAGCCTAGAAAGGAATAAACAACCCCTTTGTGACTATACGACTTGCATATGTTGTTTCTGAATTAACAATGACTACTACAAAAACTCGATGCAAAAATAGATTATAGAGGTTACATCTGTTGTGGTTTATCATAATTGTTGTAACCAGTCCTATACATTTTTTTTTTCATAACTTGGGATTTCAACTCTGTAAGAATTATCAAACAAATACATGGAATTTCATTAGGATATTATTACTTCTTAGATATTAATAATCAGTTGGTGGTGTGACTATTACTAGAAGTGCAGTCAGTATTATGATTTATAGCATCAGTCAGAAGGTTGTTATACTTACAGAAAAAAAAGCCATATATATATATATATATGAGGCCTAATAGGCCGAAATGTACATACAGAGATTGATTTTTCTCGATTTGTTTAGCCATACATTTAATAGGTATTCCCGCCTAATTCATTATTAATTAATTAATTTCTAAATTAGGTACGACTCCAATTAAGCACTTATTCTCCAAAAAATTATCGGCAAAAAGCCATTCTAAACAAACCTTGTTTACAACTTATCATATCGTCGTGTCATAAAAGTCACTAGAAGTGGAATGTTAACCTACTCTAAACAAATCATAAAAATCTAAGAAGTTCGTTTAGTGTTGAGGTTATGGGATCGGCCTGTCAGCTTGGCAGTCCGGTTTCAAATCACGCACAGGGCGGTCTTCCGATCTATAGCTCTGCTGATGAGGCCTAATAGGCCGAAATGTACATACAGAGATTGATTTTTCTCGATTTGTTTAGCCATACATTTAATAGGTATTCCCGCCTAATTCATTATTAATTAATTAATTTCTAAATTAGGTATGACTCCAATTAAGCACATATATATATGGATTTTATACAACAAACTTTAATCTACTAAACATTGCTCATAAATTAAAACTCTTAAAAAAATGTGTAAAGCAAATGCAAGACAAAATTATTTTAGTAACAGAGTGGTGAATACATGGAATAAACTACCATTATCAATAGTAAATGCCCCATCTCTAAACTTCTTTAAGGCAATGTTAGATAATATGTGGAAAGAGTATAAATATTCTGTGGATTTAAGATGAATGTTTATAAGGAACAGCTGACAGGTCTCAGACCTAATATACTAGCTGAAAAAGATATTATTATTATATGAATTGTAGTAAAAAAAATGAATTCATTATTTTCAATTAGAATAATAAAATCTATGACACTTTTGTCTCTCATCTTTTCAACTTCTTTAATGTGTTTGATTTTTAGTTCCTTAAAACAAAATGTTAGTGATGTCATTTTTCATTAATCTTTTCTCGTCATTTGTCATTTGAATTTATCCATATCATTTTTAAATGTTGCTGCCTATGAACATTTTTACTTGAATACAGGAAATATCTTTTCATCTATCAAATTCAATTCTTGAAACACTTTCTAATCTTTCTTTCTTAATCTCTTTTCTCTCACTGAATGAAAGCAATTTATTTTAAACTCTTTAGGAAATATACACACAGACACGCACACACTAGAAAAAGAGGATTGACCAATTATCTTTTTAACAAGATTACTTGTGAACCCATTATGATGATTTAGTGTGTCCCAGGATGCACATATTTGCTTTGAATGAGTCCACGGGAAATTTAATGGGTCCCAAATAAAGTTTCTTAATAAATTGTAGGGTTTTTATTTATGATCTGGGGAAACAACTAAAGTCGTCTAACTCCTACCTTGTAACCTACCCTGTGTAATTCATTTCTAAGAAACTATTGGAATGTATTTACAGTTAGCTTGAAATGGTGAGGGAAGAAAAAAGAGAAACACTGGGATGCATGGATATGATTTTATTGCATCATTTTAAAATTTTTATGCGTCACCATCTCATATATATATATATATATACATACATACATACATACATACACACTCTCTCAAAGAATTTATGTTCTATTAAGAGTCAAAAATATTCTAGCACAACTAAATTTCTATTTTTCTCTCCACATTCATTATAGTAACATTCTTCTATTCTTTAATCTTACTCATTTTGTTGTGTTTGGTATTGTTTCCTGTCTGCTATTACTTGACTAGGATAGCATTTTGTTTTTCTTTAATTATATTCAACACATTATTCACTGCATACCTCATTGTTTTTTTTTTTTGTTTTTTTTTTAATTCAACTGCTATTTTAAAGAATAAATCATAAGTTTATTTGATTCTATAGAATTACTACTAATATTGATATTAGCAACAACATGGGAACCTCAGTAATTGAGTAAACAACAACAGTATAAAAAAATATAACATAAGTTTTTGTTTTCACTTTCAAAAGAGAAAAGGAGAGATTATTTAATTTGTTTTTTGTTTTTGTTTCGTTTTTTTCAACCAAGAGCTTTTATTATTTTATCTTTTAATTCTTCTATCCAAAACTAATATATAAATTTTAAGAAAGACAGACAATTACAAATCAAATTAATTGATGCAAAACCAATTTTCTAAACTTTATTTAAAACTTGATGTGGGAAAAGGTAGACAAACATGGGATGTTGTACAAAATGGATGTTTATTGTGGGTGATGCAATGTTAATCATATATAAATGAATTTTTTGAGATTGGCAGTGGAAAAGACTATATAAGTTATATAAGATAATTTTAAATATAGTCCAGAATTAGTAACTAGGCAGTAGAATAGTGTTACGTTTTAAGTGTTTACCAACATACACAAGAGGTATAAAACTTATGCACATAATGGAGACCATTGATATATATAGATATATATAGATATGACAAAATTTGATGTTGATTTCTTCTAAAGCTTAAGTTCATTTTTATATATATATATATATATATATATATATATATGGTAGACCCTTTATTTTTCCTCTAATAATAATATTAGTATTATTATTATTACTGCTCTATGTTTTTAATATATTGGGCACTTTTGTATTATTTACTGATGCCACTGCAACAGAAAAGTTAGTGGCAATTGGATACTATATATATATATATATATATATATATAATATATATATTTCAAGCATATGTTATTGAATAACATTAATATTGTTGTGTGTGTATATATATATATATATATATATAATAACATTAATATATATATATATATATATACACACAACAATATTAATAAGAGTAGGCAATTTCTCTTGTTGAATTATGAATTACTCAATTCATTGTGAAAATATTTTTTAATGAACAGATTTTATTTTTTTAAATCTGATAAACACTATATAAATAGTTATCCTTTTCTTTCTTAAAGTAGTTGAATAAATTTATTTTTGCTGTTACTCTTTGAGATATGCATGTGCCAACTTTTTTTTTCCCGCACTACTTTTTTTTATATAATGCAGCTGTTTTTTTTTTTTATTTATTTATTATTTTTTTTTTTTTTAGTGTACTAACTTTTAAAATGCATTGAAAAACTTTATTTCCCACTTAGATCCTAAATAACATTTTGCATGTCACCTGAATTGAGCATCTTAGAATAGGTTTAATAATATTAACAATGTATTGATTAAATTATCAGTTGATGATTTGAAAAGTGTTCTTTTTCTCTAACTACTGAATTCTGTTCTTATTTCTATTAATATTGATCTCATATACCAACGCAAAGATTTCTGATAACATTTTAGTATTTCAGTTTTTACTGTCCAAACAATTGCTTATAATTATGTGCTATATCCATATTTCACTACTGTATTAGCCACTCTGATTTTTAGCATTATTTACAGAATTGAAATATACTCTTTTTTTTTTTTTTATCATTTATATGCATTCAAAGTTTGAATGTTTAAAGCATTTAAGGCAAAAGTTTATTCCTATCCTGTCAACCAACAAAATTTGTTGTTCCAGTCAATTCTTGTAATTTTGATATTCAGTGTTTTCTTTATAAGATATTGATATCAGTCACATATGCATAGGAATATATATATATATATATATATATATATATATATATAAGTTTTATGTATTATATATATATATATATATATATCATATGTAATATATATATTTTATATATATTTTATATATTTTATATATTATATATTTATATATTATATATTATATATATTTCATATTTATATATATATATTTTATATATATGTAATATATATATTTTATATATATTTTATTTGTTTTTTATATATTTATATATCGTATATATTATATTATATATATATATATATATTTTATATATATATTTTATATATCGTATATATTTATATATCGTATATATTATATATATCGTATATATTATATATATATATCGTATATATTTTATATATCGTATATATTTTATATATTGTATATATATATCATATATATTATATATATTTTATCTTTATATATATTTTTTTCTTTTATATATATATATTTTTATATCTTTTATATATCATATATTATATATGTTTTATATATATATTTTATATATCATATATTTATATATAACTTATAATTTGTTATATGTATCTTATATTTTTTTATATATATTTTATATTTTATATATTTATATATTTTATATTTTTATATATATTTTATATTTTATATATATTTTATATTTTTTATATATCATGTATATATCATATATATATTTTGTATATATATTCTACATATATATATTATATTTTATATATTATGTATCATGTTTTGTATTTATATCATATATATAAATTGATACTACTAAACTTTCTTTCTATTTTTTTTATTACAATAATGAGATTACTTTAATTCATTATTATCAAATCTCTAGAGTTTTTTTTTGCTCAAGAATTTAATATTATACAATGATTTAATTTTTCTAAATCAAGATTGTCTTATCAATTTGTCTTATTTTAGATATTCTATTTTTATTCTTTAATTACTGTCTACGTTCTGATCATTATTTTCAAACTAGATTAGAAAATGTTGCCTAACAACAAGTTTATTATTTTCAAATCAGTAAGGCTTGAAAATGTATTTATAAAATAATCAATACATTTGGCTTCATTTTTCGTGAAGCAAAAGGCAAACCAGCCTTTCACTCTTTCACTGACATTATTTTCAGGAATTTTAATTTGTCTGTATTTTGCTGTACTTTCTTTTTTCTTTTCTTTGTTTTTTTTTTTTAACTGACTAAAGGCATAAAATCTTTAAGTCAGTCCTTCAAAGAGTCAAATATTTTTTTTTATCACTGTAGATTTTGTTGTGTAATTTTTAACACAGGAATTTTAGTATTTTTTTAAAATCATAGATTCATTTTCAATTTATTTTCTTTTACCTTTTAGGTTATTCCCAACATCAATTTACCAGTCGACTTGGAAACTGTGGCTGAGAAACCCTGGTACACTCCAGAAATCAAAACTAGAGTAAGCACCTTAATTCAGTTTAAGAGAGATACAATTTTCATCATAAAATTTATTTCAATATCTACAATGAACAAATATATATATATATATATATATATATATATATATATATATATATAATTACATGGTAATTTTTACCCCATGTTTCATGCTTTTTATACATTCATCAGTTAGTCTAATGAATGAGTAAAAAGCATGAAACCCATGGTCACAAAATTTCCCATGTAATGTGTGTGTATATATATATATATATATATATATATCCATCCATCCATTGATATTGAGCACTACTAATAATACCAAAAAAAAATAAATTGGTTCACCACTAACTCACAAAGTGGGCTAGTGATAACCACGTATTATTACTATACATATATTCTTTGTGGGTAGATTTTTTTTTTTACTATTTAAAAATAAAAATTATTTTGTTTTTATTCAGTAGTTAAAACAATAAAATTTCACACAGCAATATCAGTTAAATGCTTTGTTAAAAATATTAACAAGATTCTACTTTGAATTGGATCTAAGATAACTTACATTTTCAAAGACTTTTTTTTTTTTTTTTTTATCATTTACATTTTGAAAGTAAATAGATGTGATTTATAACTTTTAAAAAATCACAATGTAAATCTGAACTCCAATGATTTTTATTTCAACAGATTAGCAGGATATCAGATCTGCTCTATCAGCTTCCAAGCCACAGTTCTGTTGTCATCACCTCAGTTGACAAAATGTTACAAGAACTTTTCACACATCGAGGTAAGGAGCATTTTTTCTTTTATGCATATTTATATATATATATTATTATAATGGAGATTGTGTGTTTTTCTGTCTGTAACCGAAACTATATTACTATTCAAGTAACAATTCCCTTAGTTATTTACGTCACATTCTACAGGATTTTATTTTTATTTAAACCTCAAATTATTAATAAAATTGTTTTACATTAATAATACTGTTTGTAATATCTACATACTAATAACATACAATTGTATTTATATATACAACAAAATAGCAGTTTACAGTGTGAATGGGAAGGCTAATTTGCATATTGATATTAAAAATCTGATTTTAATAAATATGTGCTTAGTATTACTAATTTCTAATTGTTTGGTTTTATCTTAATGAATATTATCTAAAATCTCAGGGATAAATCTTAAAAGAAATCCATTAACAAGAAAAAATAACTGTAATTTTATTCTTTAATTCCTATTTTAACTAAATAGTTAAATTAGGAAAATTTAGCAATGAAAGATGGGAGTGAGGGAAGAGTAAGTTTCAGTTGTTCTATTTTTTTAAATTATAGCCTCCTCTGTTTCAAATATTTTTATCTGCTTTCTTATTTAGTTTCATTAGCATTTCTAATTTGATACAACATTTTATTACATTAAAACTTAAATACTAGCACCCGGAGGGTGCATATATTTGCTAGTATATATATATATATATATATATATTATTATATTATTATTTTATTATTATTATTATCTATTAATTACACACAACCTCATACATCACCAAACAAGAACACCAAAAACAAATACGCACATCCATATGCGTGGATATGATCATGATGTCACAGTCCTTTCATGTGTACACGCATGCCAACATACACACACATATGACCAGAACAGATGCATCCAACATTACACACGCAAACAAACAAGTGACATGTGAATACAGTTAAACAAACGCACACATTTGACCATATTTATATTATTTGCATCATTTTCAAAACACTTTCGTTGCCTTGATGACTGCCACAGAGCAAGAAATCAATGGTAGCAAAGTTGTTCCAATGCAAATAAATATAAACTAATATATATATATATATATATATATATATATAATCCAAAAGTCCAGAGAAGAAATCTTCCTTACGACACAATAGTTTTATTTAAAAAACTGTCGCAGTTAGAGAGCTCAATGTGTGCTCTTAATGTTAGAGTCACAGAGCAAATATATAAAAGAAATAACAAAAGACTTAGAGATTGAGCATTATAGTCTATTTCAGGGAGCTCCCTGAAATAGACTATAACGCTCAATCTCTAAGTCTTTTGTTATTTCTTTACTTTATATATATATATATATATATATATATATATATATATATATACTCATAGTCTTAAAGATTTTCTTTAAATGTAGAAAATATGTTGATAATGAAAACGAAAATTTGCTTTTGTCAATAGAAATACAAATTTGTATTAAGGATTTTTTTAAATTACAATGATAGAAACTAAGTTATCAATTTGGTGTTCCTGTGCAAAAAAATCTCATATTTTCTTGGTTTTTACAATTTGAAATATTACATTGAAATTTAATAAAATATAAATAAGAATTTTAACACCATTAAACTTTAAAGTAAATAGAATTTACATAACATAAATGTTTTCATATGGTCAGAAATATTTTAATAAAATTGTTTTTAGCGTTCAGATATTTTGTTGTTTTATGCTCTTGATTTTCTATAAACTACATTTTGACATTTTATTGTCTTTCCCAGGATCCGGAACCTTTTTTAAGATAACAGAACCTATCCACAGCTATCACAAACTTGATGATGTTGACCAGCATAGGCTTCATAATCTTCTCTTGAAGTGAGTTTCTTTCTTTCTTTTTTTTTAATATTAAACTGATTTATGATTCGAAATCAGCAAAAGAAACAGAATTTTATTCATTTATGATTTTGTGACATTAATATACGAGATTAAAGCAAACAAGATATAATTTTGATATTTTTATAATTTCATTGACTAAAAGGAGAATATGTATGATTAATTCCAATATAAACAAAACAAATATAAATATATGAAGTTTATTTGTTTGCAATTCAAAAATAATTATATCATTTAATACAACCAAAAATAAATATTATAATTTGCAGATAATGTCAAATTGGTAATCATTTAAACTTCCAAACCAATGATGGTCATTTTGTATTGTAAATAGTCATCGGGGCGGCCTAAAGTTGGTATCAGCCAGTCAGCGAGGTAGTCTATCCCCCTGTTCAATAACACTAGACCAAGGAGATTGTTTTTGGCATCTGAGGTGGAGCGCCACACCTACAATCAGCTCCTTGAATGTTATTTTTCAATTATAATATTTGACTTAGTAAAACTTATATTCAGTCTTTTTTTTTTTCTTTTCTTTTCCAATAGTATATAAAATCATTTCTTAAATGTTTCAATTTCTTGATTTTGCTTCAGAGCTTTTGGCCGAACACTTAAAGAAGGATATTTCAATATGATTAGAGAGAGATTACACACCTTGTATCTTTCTGAAGAGTAAGTAAATCAATTTTTCTTTCAACTATTTGTTATACTGTATAACTATCCAACTTTATTATATTATTACATTTATAGATATTTATTCAAACTGGAGATGTAATTAAACACTGTAAATCCTCAAGTATAGTCTGCCCTTGAGTATAATACACAGAGGATTTTTAGGGGGCAGTACCTCCTGAAAAAAATGTGTCTGAATAAACATTGCCGGACAGCAAATAGACTGACATTGCTTAGAAAATATTTTTCACTTTTAACCTCAAATATAGTACACACTTGGGATTTGGACCTTTAAATTTTGGGGGAAAAGTGCGATTATACTCAAGGATTTATGGTAGTAGAAGTAACAATCTAGATGAAAAACAATATTTAGAATTAATGAAATATTTTAAGTATAACTCACTTAAAAAAAAATAAAAATTTGATTTAATTTTGTACAAAATACCAATACATCTTTCACAGAACAATATTAAGTTCATACTATAAAAATCTAATTAATAGATCTTTTTTCTGGTATATGGATTCCTTTTTTATAGTAACAATAAATGTCTATTTGTGACCATTTGTTAATTAATAAGAAAAATTGTAAAACAAACATGGTTTAGAAAAATAGAAGATTTTTTTTTGGATTTTTTTTTTACTGTCTGTTTGTCTTGCCATCCAAGTCTTGATCTCTTATAGACAACTAAAAAGTAAAGTCTACTGAGTGTCCAATTGTCAGTATCAGCTGAACAGCAAGGAGTCTATCTGCTTTTCACTAGCACTAGACCAGGAAGATTGTTTTGCTGAGGTAAAGTGCCACACCTACCGTCAGCTCCCAGATGCTTTACTGCACAGATCAGATTACCCAATTTGTGCTACTCTTGCACTGAGTTGACAGGGACTGGTATCAAATCCAGGACTTTGCAATTCCTAGGCGAATGCTCTACACACTGAGAGTTTGGCTAATTTAGTTTAATTCAAGAACAGTGGAAACTATTTAAGACCAGTACATGTCTATTAATAATAATAATAATAATAATAATAATGAAATTTATTGTGTATTATTTTATTAGTTTTATAGATAATGTATACATATGGGTAGGAAAATTGAAGATCTACTAAAACTGGATTTAACTTTTATCTCTTTACAAAAATGAATTGGTAACTTTTTGTCTTAAAAGCCCTTTTTATTACGATTCTTCATAAAAGTGCCACACCTACCGTCAGCTCTCAAGATGCTTTACTGCACAGATCAGATTACCCAATCTGTGCTACTCTTGCACTGAGTTGACAGGGACTGGTATCAAATCCAGGACTGAGAGTTTGGCTAATTTAGTTTAATTCAAGAACATTGGAAACTATTTAAGACCAGTACATGTCTATTATTTTATTAGTTTTATAGATAATGTATACATATGGGTAGGAAAATTGAAGATCTACTAAAACTGGATTTAACTTTTATCTCTACAAAAATTAATTGGTAACTTTTTGTCTTAAAAGTCATTTTTATCATTTGGCTGAATGATAATGTTTCCTCATAACTTCAACTTATTTTGCTTTCTAAAATCCTTGATTTTATTCTTGCATTTCAGTTACAGTGCAGCCGCTATCATTCTGAGTGAAGAAAATATAGATGTACCCTACCTTGACAAATTTGCTGTTTCCCAAAAAGCACAGGTAATATTTATTTCTTGAAGTGAGAAAATAACATTTGTCTTGTATAAATTTATATACTTGGACTATTATCCTGATCTTAGTTTATTTAGTCACAACTTTTTGTTCATTGTTAGTCATCCCTGTGGATCGTCCAAAGATCCCTTGTTTCAAAAGTTGTGGATTCTTCCAGCTGTTTTAATGATTATCAGCTACTTTTAAATAATGCTGCAAAAATAATTCAATAAGACAGATATTCAGATGGCTTTGTCTCTAAAATGACAAAGGCATAAAATTTACAGATTCCCTGGATGAAGAAGAAGACAAGTCATATTATTTTCTTTTATAAAATTAACACATTCCCTGGATGAAGAAGAAGACAAGTCATATATTATTTTCTTTTTAAAATTAAAAGTCATATATTATTTTCTTTTATAAAATTAACACATTCCCTGGATGAAGAAGAAGACAAGTCATATATTATTTTCTTTTTAAAATTAAAAGTCATATATTATTTTCTTTTATAAAATTAACACATTCCCTGGATGAAGAAGAAGACAAGTCATATATTATTTTCTTTTTAAAATTAAAAGTCATATATTAATTTCTTTTATAAAATTAACACATTCCCTGGATGAAGAAGAAGACAAGTCATATATTATTTTCTTTTTAAAATTAAAAGTCATATATTATTTTCTTTTATAAAATTAACACATTCCCTGGATGAAGAAGAAGACAAGTCATATATTATTTTCTTTTTAAAATTAAAAGTCATATATTATTTTCTTTTATAAAATTAACACATTCCCTGGATGAAGAAGAAGACAAGTCATATATTATTTTCTTTTTCACACAAAGAGTTTAAGAAAAGAGAGAAGAAAAAAAAATCACTTTTTCATAAATTAAAACTTTGTCAATAGCAGTGCAGGTTGTTGTTTCTACTCTGCAGTTTTTTCTTTCATTTTTTTTTCTACATAATGGGAAATTAACACTGGGGAAGGGTTAGGAGGTAAACAAGGGGTTGGAGGCATGTGGTGTAATGCTTACCATCACAGGAAATGGACATGGCAAGATGAGTTCAAATCCTAGACACAGTTGTTTGCTTTTCTCATAATGCTACTACCCTTGGGAAAGCCAACTATTCTCTCTCCAACTATGGGTAAATAGTAGGGCAGACTCTTTAAACTTGCTATGGAAACCAGTTTAGGAGAAAGAATTATTATTATTATTATTATTATTAATTTTTCTAACTTTGGTATTACAGGGCGAAGGCACGGGAGAAATGTTGTGGGCTTGTGTAAGACAAGACTTCAAACAGCTTTTCTGGAGATCAAGGGGAGATAACCCTATAAATCCTTGGTAAGTGTCAAACGGTTTTTTTTTTTTTTAAAGTTGAATATTTTAATTATCAATTTATAAAGGAGTAGCTAAAATAATTTATGATAAAAAGTAGTTAATTCAATTTGGATATTTTTTGTTTATCAAATCAATAAGATACTGAAGAGAAAGAAAAGAATTTGACATAGTGTTTAGAAGAAATAATTTCTGAATATTATAATAATACATTTATTAGTTTGGAAAAAATATCCAAATATAATCAAGCATTTAATAGAAATCTAGTTTCCTTCAATTTTAGAACTCTTTATTGCTTGTGGTGTTATAATAACTATCATATTTTTTTATATATAATCTATATATTTATTTCAAATGTATCTTCATAACCTCTTAGGCTACTGTAAAAAAAATGTAATGTCAGCAAAGTGGCCTATTGTTGCTGGACAGCGAGGGAGACTATCCACTTTTCACTAGTGCTAGACCACGGACATTGTTTTTGAAACTGAGGTGAAGCACCAAACCTACAATCAGCTCCCCATTTTACCACTCAGATCCAAGCTATGCTACACATGTGATGAGTTGACAATGGCCAGTATCAAACCTGGAACCTTGTGGTCCTTGGGCGTATGCTCTACCAACTGAAATACATCGGCCCCTTTACTTTCTTTTGATAAAGAATACATAGCTTAATTTTAAGGAATCACTTTAAGCATTAAGTTATTTCTTTTTCTCTATAAAAATATCATAATGTGATGATTTTATCTTTAGTTAAAGCATTTTCACTATTATTATCTTATTAGTTTCATTTATTGTTTTTTTAATACAAAGTTCTTATGAATTTCTTATACAATCTGACTTTTATTCATCGCCGGTGTATATACTTGAAAAGTACCGGTCAAAAAGGCCTTCGTGTATCCCCCTTTATTTTATATTTTATTCCATAATAAAATATTACCCCCTAATTACATATGATTCCTCCACTTTTAGTGTTATATAAGTTCTCCTGTACCATATATATATATATATATATATATGATCTCACCAAGTCACCCAATATATCAGGCTTACAATGTATCATAAAATATCACCCAGTTTAAAATTGCTACTTACGAATTTAAAGGGTAATAATTAAGCTCTCTCTCATTTAAAATGATTGCTATTACATTAACAAATTAGATTGTTTTTAAGTGAATGTACTGACTGATCTTTTGAGTTTTATTTTTATTTATTTCTAAGTTGATGTTTAATTTTGAGATGTCTTGTTTTTGAAGGTACTTCAAGAAATCTGAAGGAAGTTGGAGCAATGGAAAATGGACAGTTTTTTGGTAAGTCTTTTTTTATTATTTTTTTTTTTATGTTCCATTGTAATTTTAATCTTCAATCAATTAAGATTCTCTCAGGCCTTATTCTTTTATTAAGCTCATTTTCATTTCATTAAATGGTAATCTGAACATTAGCTACATAAATGAGAGTAACCTCCCTTGTTTGTTTCACTTTGAGGAAGTCTTATGTTTTGGTCAGCCATTTTCATTTCACCATAAATCTACACTGAAAAATTTGTTTGACTCAATACAACTGCATGTTTTAACATGAAAATATCATAAAGTGTTTTTAATTGTGCTTGCACATTATTTGAAATGAACTTAATTGTTATTAAGGCTTCCTCAAAGTGAAACAAACGGGAAGGTTACTCTCATTTATGTAGCTAATGTTCAGATTACCCATTAAATTACATTAAATTTAAGTGTAATATATCCAGAGATATGACAAGTATAGAAACCTTAGTTGTTACAGTTTGATTATCATTTATTCAGGATACAATTGTAATGTTTGTCATATCTAATATATAAAACAAAAATCTGCAATGAATAATGTATTATTTATTTCTCCGAGTTTCATGTATTTGGAAAAGATGATTTTCCTTCTGATAAAACTATGCATAACATTGCAGAGTTTTTTGGTTTTTTTAATATTTTAAACTGGCTTCATTTAAATAAAGCATTCAGCACTATTTTAGACATTTTCTTAAATTTTGGGCTAATCATTTGGTGTTGTTGGCACCTTTCCATCCACTAAGGACGATGGAGTAGTGTCCAAAAAAAAAATCTGCGCAAGTGACTCTGCAGGCCAATTCTTGAGTGACAGTCTTTGGTGCACTGAATGCACACAAACTGTGATACTTTCTGGGGTTGCTGTTTTTTCTCCTTCTTTCTTGCTCTCTTTGCTGTCGAGGTTACTCTTCTCTCCGCCTCACCCCTCTCTGTGCCTTGCTTAATGTTAAGGCACCAGGGCGCTCTATTTTTTTGCATCTACCTCCCACATGTTTGTGTCAATATGGCATATCCTCATGATTCTCCCGCAGACATCTTTAAATTGTAGGCATGGTCTACCTATCGATCGGGAGCCTTTTACTAATTTGCCGTACAAAAGATTTTAGGATGCGGCCATTTTCCTTTCTCTTGACATGTCTAAGCCAGCGAAGATGCCTCTCCCAGAGAATAGAGAACTAGCTGTTGATGTCTGTTTCTCCCAATCCAGTGTGTGTGTGTGTGGAGGGGGGTATATATATATATATATATACACACACTGGATTGAGAGAAACAGTATATATATATATATATATATATATATATATATATATAATCATCAACAGACACAGTGTTTCGACGTTTCACGTCTCATCAGTGTGGCTAGACACAGCAACTACCTCTGACCAGGAGCAAAACCCAACTGACTTTTCATCAGCCCAATCCGTTAACCTCTAGGCCATCGCCAGCAAGGAGCGTTTTTTTAAACTGTTTTAAATACATACATCTGTGTATATACTTTACGATCACCAGAGAAATCAAATTAGTAAACAATAGATGATCATTGTGTTATGCTGCAGTGAAAGTTAAAGTCACTCCTAAAGAGCTCTATCGGGTTTCGGATGAAAACTTTAAATTTATCAGATATAAATTTACTTCAGACTTTTTGGCCTTTTCAAATCTGATTTCCATATATGAAAAATGTCTGCTTGCATTATGTGCTAATATTATTGTAAAAAAATGTTTAGAAATAAATCCCTCTATAAATGGAATATGTCTACATATAACTCGGCCTTGTAAAATGATATTTTAATTTTGACAGGATGTTAACCTCTTTGTCTATTTTATGTTAAAACTATTCCGTTTTAATGATTGAACCACATATCTTTGAGGCTTAACACAGATTCTCAAAGATACATGGTTCAATGTTAACTGACCTGAAAAAATGTTAAAATTTTTAAATAAAATAACTGGTGTATTATATCTTTTATTCATTGATATATCAACACTGAAAATTTTGTTAAATTCGGTTAATTCTCTGATTTTTTATAATTTTTTCTTTCGGCAGGGTGATATACGATGGTGGAATTTAGGTCCATTAAATTGGATGTAACCGATAATCTTATTTACATATGTAAACAGATTGTTAAATTAGATTTCATTCAGTTTATAATTTCAAAAATAATTGTATAAATTTTATATTTTGTATATGTATTTTATAAATTCATTATTCTTTTTATTTCGTATTTTTTTACTTTCATGATTTTTATAGATTTTACTTGTAATTTTTTAAATTTTATTTTATATCCTGAAGAGGAAGAACAAATACTTGGATCCTAGCACAAACCCAGCAGTGGGCATTAAATAACTCACGAAGGTTGCTATGTCATTAAACAAAAGAAACTAAACCAAACCTAGTTCAAAGACTAGAGAGCTACACTCTGATTCTAAGTTCCACAGGATTGACACTTTTAACCTAGATACAAGTGCTGCATAAATAATCCCATCATTTTAGTTGGAACTATACTACTACTACTACTACTACTACAACACACACGTGGATATGTATTGGTTCTGAAGACAAACGCAGAAAAAATGTAAGCCTTGAAATACCTACTGAAGTATGGAAACCAAGGAAATTTGATAATATACAATTATGCAATGCTGTATATAACCAAAACATAATTGAGAAAGGCTGCATCCTCCTCTTCCAAAGAAAACTGCAGAGGTATAACTCTTACTGCCATAGTTGCTAAGGTTTATAATGCCCTGCTTTTCAATTGTATCTAACTTGATGTTGAGAAAATTCTTAGAAAAAATCCGAACCGTTTTCAAAGAAATCAATCCACATCTTCTCTTTGAATTCTTTGAATATTCAACAAATCATCAATGGAGGAGTACGTGCAAAAAATCTCAAGTTTGCACTTTTTGTAGATTTCTCCAAGGCATTTGATTCCATACACAAAGGAAAGATGGAACAAATAATTTTAGCATATGGTCTTCCCAAAGAAACTGTTACCGCTAATGGTTCCCTCACCGATAGTGACACTGTTTTTTTTGACATTGTCGCTGGAATCATACAAGGAGATACATTGTCATCACTGTTTGATGGCTACACGGACTGACGCATTGTATGTGATTTAGAACATCAATTTGTATTTCCTACTGAAATAATGTTAACAGCCCAGCGTCCTGATATTTTCATCTGGTCTATTAATCAAAAAAAAGTTTCATCGTTAAATTAACATTCCTTTTTGAGGACTATCTTGACTGGGCACATCAGCGTAAATTGGAAAAATATGAAGATTTACTAACAATGTGTCAGAAATCGATGGATAACGGATGTATTTCCTATCGAAGTCGGATGCCGAGGATTTATTACCAACTCAACCTTGGCATTTTTTTTTACTAAACTTGAACTTTCTCAACCAGACAAGAGGAAATACATAAAAAAGATCCAGGATAAAGCTCTAACCGCATCAGCGTGGATATTGCAATCTTATAATGTGACATCAAACCAACAAAGTCTGGTGGTATCATGAGATGCTGCTGGGGTGCTCTGGGTTAGTGGCAATGATGATTCAGTGTCCCAAAACCATGCCTGAACCCAGAGTTATCATCTGATGAAGGCTTTGTTGGTTGCAATGCTACTGTGTAAATAGCAGTCATTGTATGAAGATTATTGGCACCATTTCTATCTACCTATATTATGCACTACAAACATCAATAGATCTAATGAAAGAAAATAGCTTCACACTAAAGAAGGCAAGAAGCAGATGATATCTTATTAGGTGACACTATTACTGATGCAGACTATGCAGATGATCCAGTGCTTCTTGCAAATGCACCTGCTCAAGCTGAATCAGCATTGGTCTCTACATGAACTCGGATAAAACAGAGTTCATGTGTGTTAATCAAGATGGCTCCATTTCAAAATAAGCCTTGGAAGTTAGTAGACCTGTTCACATATCTTGGTAGGAATATCTCATTTACTGAAAGTGATCACAACATATGTAAAGCATGGACTACTATTGATAGGTTTACAACCATATGGAAATTTCATCTCTGATAAAATAAAACAGGAATTTTTCCAAGCTGTAACTATGTCAGTACTATTGTATGGTTGCACTACTTAGACTTTAATGAAACACCTGGAGAAAAAAAGCTAGATAGGAACTATACAATAATGATGCATGCTGTTTTGAACAAATCCTGGAAGCAGCACCCCTTCAAAACAGCAGCTGTATGGCCACTTACCTCCTGGAAGCAGCACCCCTTCAAAACAGCAGCTGTATGGCCACTTACCTCCTGGAAGCAGCACCCCTTCAAAGCAACTGTATGGCCACTTACCTCCTGGAAGCAGCACCCCTTCAAAAAAGCAACTGTATGGCCACTTACCTCCTGGAAGCAGCACCCCTTCAAAACAGCAACTGTATGGCTACTTACCTCCTGGAAGCACCCCTTCAAAACAGCAGCTGTATGGCCACTTACCTCCTATCTAACAAACCCTCCAAGTAAGATGAAAAAGACATGCTGGGAACTGATGGATAAGGGATAAGTAAGGAGAAATTCATAAGCAACATTCTCATATGGACTGCTACACATGGACACACCAGTTCTGTCCAACCAGCAAAAAACTTAATATTCTGTACAGACACTGAATGCCGTCTAGAGGATTTACCAAGAGCGATGACCAATAAGCAAGAGAGTGTCAAGGGAATCCATGTTATCAGCATGCCTTGATAATGATGATGTGGGTGTGTATATATAGGCTTACATATAAATTCCTAATTTTGAATATGAGTATCCATTATTGAAATTGTTTAGTATATAAACATATGAAATTGTACAATTTTTATCTAATTTTGTCAATATTTTCTGAACCCGTTAAATTTTTCTTTTTCTTTTTTTCTCTTTGTAGGTATGGCATCCAGTATCATAATACATCATCGCATTTAATAGATTCAGCCCTAGCGAAGGATAACTCTTTCACATCATAGAGTGAAGACACAGAATTATTGTTGTTGTTGTTGTTGTTGTACATACCTCTAAATCTCGGACATCTGTCTCAAACTTGGTCTCAGCAGAACTTTAAAAAATTAAAATCCAACATTCTGGCACAAAATGTTTGGATATGAACGATAAGACCTCATTTAACCATTCGTAACAAGAAACAAAACTGAGTGTGTGCGTGCGTATGAGAGTATGTATTTGTGTATGTATGCGTGTGTGTATGTGTGTGTGTGTGTGCACGCACACAAAGAATCTTGCATCCAAATTTTAAATTCTTGTCCTAGTTGTTAATATTGCAGATATTCAATGGTTTATTTTATTTATAAACAAAAAAACAAAAAAAGAAAATAAAAGTTTGGCATTGGAATTCTGCCATTTTCAAAAATTGATTTCTCCTTCCCCCTTTTCCGCTACATATCCAAATGATCCGACAGTAAGCTGTGCCAAAGTATCAGCCACATTTTGGTAACTGATGACAGATATACACAATGTGATTGTAATATGTATATAGCATCAGCATGTGTTACTTTTTGTTTATGTATATTTATATAAAATATATATACAAATTATATGTATACTTGTCTGTATGTGTATGTACATATTAACTCATATACAATCTGTTGGGGATTTTTTTAAAGAATTAAAAAAAAAAATGGGGAAATCATGTAATAGGACTTATTTTCTTTTTATAGATTTCTAAAATTCTTGTATGTTTATAGAACTTATTTTTCTATTAATATCGATGTAAATTTTGTTACTCTTATAGACAAGAATTGCAATTGTATTTTTTTTTTTTTCTTTCATTTCTTTCATTTTTAATTGAAGTGGCTTCAAATTCTTTTGCTTTTTCAAAAAAAAAGAAGAAAAAAACTTGTATTCTTAAAATACCTTTTTCCATTAAATGTGGTATTCCTTTTCTTCATAGATAATTTAAACATTCATGTCTATGATGAAGTTACTGTTCTGGATTTCATTTTTAAAAAAATACAAAAAAAAACTCCTTAGATAACATGGCAGCAATAGATGTTTTAACTTGTACCATTTAGTTTATAAAATAATTCTTGGTTACTTTAGATGTGCTGCATTTTTCTGTCCCCTCATTTAAACTCATACTTATTTTCAGGCATTTTAATTTTCATTGTCTGTAAATATATGCCTGTGTTTATATATGGGCCGTTAGTGAATTGCTTGGAAATGCTCTAAGAAAGAAATAAGATTCTCCTGGATTCTAATTTCTGTCTTCAGTCTCCAAACATTATAATGTGTGGATATCAATGTTAGCTGCCTTCTATTCTGCATTTTCTATTTCGATAGAAAATGGAAAGTTTCTTTTAAGTCTTTCACTTTAAACGAACCCAGCTATGGGTTAAATAGTACCACTACTGTTTTTCTACAAGGATGGCTTTGGCATTAAATAACCCACAAAGGTTGATATGCCATTAAACAAAGAAACCAAACTAAACTTTAAACGAATGAAACCAATGTAAAGAAAACTAATGAGAGAACTTTATAATAAATGCTTTGAAGAATTATTAAATATCAAAAAAAAAAGGACTAGATGAGTTTTAAGTATGTGTGCATATATATATATATATATATATATATAATACACACACATACATTATTAGTTTTTACTCAGGTAGGAAATATTTTCTCATCCATAGTTCTTTCTTTACTGCTCTCTCTCTCTCTCCAATTGTCGTTTTGTAAGCTCTGTGATAATTTCTAATTTGGTCATGTACAGGCTTCCAGAGGAGGAATGTGAAATAAATATATTTATCTTCTTCTCTTAACCAGATAATGTAGATAGTATACTAAATTTTTGATTTGCAAATCATACACTGTAAAAAGAAAAGAAAAGAAAAAAAAAGCTCAAACTACAGTTGAATATATGTATCTTATGTATAAAATGTGTGCATTGTGCTAGTATCTATATGTTTATACAAAATTGCAGGAACTAATTACTAGAAGATTCCATAATTGTGAAAATAATGTTAATGTCTTTGTTTAGGATAGTCCTACAACCTGGAACAAAAAAAAAAGTTTAATTACAAAGATTCTCATGAAAAAAAACTTGTTATAGTTTTGTACTGATATGTGACAAGTTTATGAGTATTTGTATATAGGTGCATGTTTCCCCACTTTATTTATTTATTTTTTAGTTTTTGAGAATTTCCTGATATTATTTATTTAAATCCTTCCCGGTGAAGTTTTTATTTATTCCTACATCTTTACTCAATAGTGTTTATATTAGAGGATTCCTTCTTGTAGTTATATTTAGGAATTCAGTGATATCTTTTTTTCTTTTTCTTTCATCCTACCCATTTACTAGGACATTCCGCCCTTTACCAAAGAACTTCCCACAAACTCAGTTTCAAATTTTGTCTCCTTTTAGATTAAAAAACAAAAAAAATCATTGTTCACAATGCATATATAATTTAGATATTTGTAGGATTGGTGCCAAACTATGCTGCTTGGTATAACATAATAGATGATGCATTTAGTATACAGATATATATATACACACACACACACACACACACAGATATATATATATTGCATAAAACTATTTCCAAGTGTTTTAGGTTTAGTTAGTATGTACTGGTAGTGTAGAAATAAATGTTTAAAAAATGTTGAATTTAAATCTAAACAGTTGTAGTTGAATTACTGTATCATTGTATTCATAAACTTCTGTAAAGTCTACATCAATCTACTAGAAGATATTTCTGTTATGATTTTTAGAATTTTTCATCTGCATTTTATAAACTGTGCTGTTTTAGATTACTTCATGCAGGCACCAAAATAATAAAAATCAATTGTCTTTTTGTTCATCAAACAGCACATTAAATAAATGTTTCCCCATAACATATTAGCTCATTGGGCAGGCTAGGCTCCATATCTTTAATATGGCAACCAATTCTAGTAGAAAGAAGTCTCTGAATCCCAACCTGTTAAACTCCACTTAAAAAGTGACCTTGTGTCGCATCCTACTTGTGCCAAGCGGTGACAAATACACACACACACACACACACACACACACACACACACACATCATAGATAATCATGCTTAGTATGTCTCTTTGTGGATTTACTTGGTGTTGTCCTGATAACATGCAACAGGTTTTATTAGGTAGCATGGTACCAGCAACAAGGAACAATCTTGACCTGTGACCTCTAAGGACAGATTAGACACTTAACAAGTTTTAGCATAATTCTATGTAAGTTTGAAGTCTATCTACGTGAATTTTTTTTTTTTTTTTTAATAATTAAGATTGTTTTGAATTTATGAAAATATGATTGCTTCTTGCTTAGATAGATACAGAAAAATTCCAAAAATCTATTCTGAAAAAAAAATATCATTTAAAATCTTTGAGTCTTTTAATATTGCAATATTTATACTTTTAACTCTAATTAAAGAAGATATCTAGATATCATTCTCTCCTGAAAGATGATCTTTGTGGTGCCTTCTTCCATTTGAGATGTTTTTTTATCTCTGGAGAAAAAGAAATTTGGTTTAATAATGATGATGATAATGATGATGATGATGACTGTCTTTTTTGAGGTTATGAAGCATTAAAACTTGTCTTTTCTCAAAATGTAAATTGGTGATCAGTTTAAATTACAAAAATTATAGGGCCGCAAGCAAACAAAACAAAAAATTGCTTGTCTATTGTATCTTCTTTTTTTTTTCTTCGTTATCAAAAACTCTTTGAGAATATATATATATATATATATATATATATATATATATATATATATATATATATATATATATTTTTTTTTTTTTTTTTTTTTTTTTTTTTATATAGTTTATCTTGAACCAACTAAAATCATGACTAATATTCTCATCTTTATTTTCTTTGTTTATTTTATTCCTATTTCAACCAATATATTCTGCAAGCAGAGCGAACCGGTGCTGATTATTATTTCATATAGTTTCTCCACGTCTCTGAGTAATCTTTGTTTACTTACAGAAACAGACAGTGAGAAGTGTGGAAAATAACGATTACAAAAATTCATTTGGTGAAATGAGACAAAAATAAAGATGAGAATAATTTTTTTTTAAAAATGAAAAGAAATAACCTTTGCAAAAAAATTGATTCAGTTGCTGAAATGACTGAAACAAAATTATTTTTTGTCACTGGTAAATAATGTGTTTAAAGCAGTTCCTTAAAAAACTGGTAACATGTTTAAAGCAGTGGTTCTCAGACATTAGAAAGGTGCAATAAGAAATATATTTAACTTATGAAGCACACTATTTACTCTCATTAAAATATTGAATATGTATTACTATATATTAGACCATAAAGTATGAGACTGTATATACAGGTTGCCTTGAATTAAACTGATTGACCAGAATGGCAGTTTGAAAATTGTCCAAAATATTATTTTTAAAATATTTTTCAAAATTCATGAACACAATTGCTGGTGCAATTTCGACCAATCAGTGCAAAGTTAAGGTGAACATTTACAAGCGTAATGTTTTTTTTTTTTCGTTTATGTACTATTTGAAGAATTTATACAAACTTTATTCTTTGTTTTAAACTGATATACTAACAATTCCCATATGATAACCAGTAAAGTTATTATTCATTTACTAATTAGACATGTTATTTAACTACCTCAAGAGATGATTTCATAGTTATTAATAGGGTTTATTTTCAAAATATATTCTACAGTTCATATCTACTTATAAGTACTCCATTTATTTACAGTATTTTATTTGTTTATTAAAATAATGAATTAATATTAAATTCATTAATAACAACTTATGTTTTTATTAAAAACAATAATTAAAACTACATTTTAGGTGGAGGAGTCCTTGTGGTGTAGTGGCTAACCGACTGGACTGTAACATCTAAGTAAGAGAGTTCAAACTCCAGTGGTGCTATTACATTCACTTTGGGACTAATACCCTTGGGAAAGGTATGAACACCCTCATCCATCCAGCTATGGGTTAAATAGTACTCATGAATGTTGATAAGAAGCCAAACCATTTTCGGGTGTATAGAATACATCCTCATTCTCTCAATGGTGGATTGATTTTGCACCAATTTCATTTATACAGATTTTTATAGGAATGTCTCCTTAGTATAAAAATCAGGGCAGTGTGTGTAACTCCATATTTGGAAAAAAACAAAAACTGATGTAGCACACTTGGACCATGGCCCACAGTTTGAGAACCACTGGTTTAAAGTAATTCTTGTAGGAAAATGATCATGAAATAAAAATCTTCTTGTGGTATCTAACCCCCCCCCCTCACAGTTAATTATCAAAAGATTATTTAATTATAAGTAAATTGTTATAAATATTTGTAAAGATTCCTGTTTATCAATGCTTTTATTAAATTCCTAACAAGTTGTATGCTTCATTTCTGTCAGTAGCCAAAAACTCTTAAGAAAATCATGTAAATATGTTTATAGTAATCAGTTATCTATTCATAAAATCATTATATAATAAATTTTCTCATTTTTTTTTTTTTTTTTTTAATGTTTACAATTGTTGGCAGAATTTTAGTTTAATAAAAAAAAAAACTACAAATGTTTCCAATTACATATCAAGGTATTCTAACCTGTTTTACTTATGAAACGAAAAATATTAAAAAAATGATGAAGCATTTGATATTAACTTTTCCTCTTGGTTTTATGGAAATATTTTTTTTTTTAATGCTTGAATTTCATCTCCAGAAAAATCTGACAATAACTATTTGATTACTATTTGGCATTTTTCTCTCTAAAGCAATTTACCACTTAGATATTTTTAAAAAAATAAAGTATCGGTATATATGGCAATAGATCTTAGTATGGGCAGGGCTTTTGTGACAAAAAAAAAAAAGAGAAAAAAAAAAAGAATTACATAACCCATCCATAATGCAAATTTCTTTTTATATTTTAGAATATACCATATATGCTTCCAAATGCAGTCATAAAACTTCACCCCCCCCCAACCTTTACTGAGTTTGTTTCAACTTCTTTTAATTTCATTAAATATCCATAACTTCTAAGAAATATATTTCTCATATATCGCTTTGGTTTTAAAACTTTTGCCATCCTCTCCAAAGTTTTCTTTTCTCAAATGTTAATACCTTCAGATTCAGCTAAAAAGTATTTGTATTTCCATTGCATGGAAATACAATCTTTTTATCAATATTTGTTTAAATACTTAACTGTATTGGTTATATTTTAAATATTTCCTTTACTTAAGAAAGGATTTGTAATTCTTTCTCTTCTTTTCCAGAGGTATTGAATTTTTTTTAAAGTCTTCTCTCATACATTTACATTTTATCTGGTTTTCATCAAAATTCCAAATCATTTCATTGGAGGATTTTTAACTCCTCCTTCTCCTCCTCCTCCTTTTACTCTTCATGGTCATCACTAACAAGGAGCATTAATGACTTTCAAACTGGTTCAATTTAATCATAACTCATTTGTATAATTCAATTCATTGTTATTTTGCTCTTGTTTCTGGCCGACATTGCTTAACATTTGTCAATTCTTTATGTAAATTATTGTTGAGGAATTATATAACAGTCTGCAAAATTTCAAATGTGATGCTTTTTATTGGCAGTGGATTTTTTTTTTTTTTTTAATGTTTCAGTTGTCAGCTAACAAAGCCACTGACATGAAGAAGCTCTCATTAAAAATTCTGACAAAAACATTAAAAAAAAAAAAAAATTGCCTATCAATATATTTATTGTTGCTCTTAGTTAACTCATCAACCAGTTCATATTTTTCTAAACTTTTTTTTCCCTCCTTCTTAATATTTGGATGCAGTAACTATTAAAAACATTATCTCAGTTTTTAATTTATTTTTTAATTTTTTTAAAATTTTTTTTTTTTTTTTTTGCTCTTGTTTGATATCAGAGCTGAAATAAAAAGTTGGTTTTTGATAACCAATGAAAAAACCCAGTGATTTATCTACTACAATATAGCAGGACTTGAAGCAGCAAAAGGATGATATTCATTTATTTACTTTATTAAAATCACTTATGAAAATATTGTCTGATAAGAAATTAGCTGAATTAATCAATGATTCTTTTTTATTTTATTTTTTTTTTTTTTAATTGGATATGCAACAATGACCTCCCTACAGTAAAGGAAAAAAGGATTTGATTAATATAAAATCGCCATAGAATGTTTTTGTTAAAATATTTTATCTGAAAAAGAAAAGCCCACTGAGTAGCAATTAAAATCCCATAATAATCAGTCTAAATGACTTGTACATTCTTTGTTGTGTATCCAAATAATTTCTCTCTAATTTTGCATATCATTCCATTAGACATTGTGCATATCATTCCACTTAGCATTGTGCATATCCTCTAAATAAGTAAATTCAGTTTTGTGTTGATTTCATTCAATATTCTACATTTATTGTAAAATGTGAATATGCTTAAATAAATAAAGTTTTGTTATATTTAAAATGAAAAAAAGAAAATATTTTTGTTTTGAGTATTCATATTATTATGATCTGATCTTTTGAATGTTAACATAATACAGAAAAATTAGCATAGTATTGTAGAGCATTAAAAAGAACCCTTCTAAGAAAATAAAACAATTTCCAGTCCAATTTGCAAATTAATAATATTGGGTTATGCTTGCACACACAGAAACATGAACATATATATATATATATATATATATATATATATATATGCGTGTGTGCCATTTTCATTAAATTTGTTTGTCTGTTAATCCAAATGTGTCACACAGAAGAATTTAATATGAAATTAAGGACTCGAAAATCAAAATGATTTGAAACTGCATGTATAATGGAAGGCCAGCACCGTAATGACAAGACGATTAGAAACCTGAATGATAAAATAGATTCTAATTTCTATGATGTATTTATTGCATTTAAAACCTTTAGTTGAATATAGGTACATAAATATCAAAGTATTTTTTTATTTTTTCCTTTTTGATCCTTGAAATATCCAAAGTCTCTACATATTCAAATAAGAAAATTATTAGTAAAATTTCCCATTTTTATGTGATTGTATTCTTCTTAGAAATTATCTTGTAGTGAAAAATAGAAAGAAGAAAAAAAATGGAAGAAATTGTCTTTGTCAACTGCAATTATTTAATTATTTTATTTTTTATTTTATCCTTTTGCTGCTTTGTGGGTTGCAAATTTAGCATTTTCTCTTCTTATTTAGAAATGTATAATTATTTCTACTTAAGATTTTATTTTAATGTACATTTTTTACAACAAAAATATAAACATATGAAATTGCTGTTTAGTATCATTTTGAACTGCTAATCATTCATTGTCTCTTTTTACTTTTTGCTGCTCGCCTCAAATATTTTTTTCTGCCCTTTTTTTTAATTTTATTTTTTTAAGCTAAATTCTTGGGGCCTATATATTTTACATCTGTTTACATAGTTGATGTATATCTGTACATTAAAATAAAATGAAATTGTTATGAAAATAACTACAATTTGTTAATGTCACTTTCTCAAAATGAAATGTAAAAGTAAATAAATATTTGGTGAATGTTTATAGTAACAAATGTTGTTTTAGTTTCAAAACGTTTGTTTTATATTCATGACTTTTTTCTTTCTTTTGTCGTAACAGAAATATGAACATTTTTTAATTCCCTTGCTTCACACTATATTAAACTTATGGATAGAAAGTCAATTAGAGAAAATTTATAACTCAATCGAATTGATTATGCAGGGTGGTTACAAAAAAAAAAAAAAAAAAAAAACATCAGTTTCAAAAATTTATTAGACCAAATTATCTAAAATATTTCTCATTTTCATGTGATTTATTTTCTTAAAAATTAACTATATAGGAGGAGTTATGTCCCTTTGAGTATTTATCACTAGAAAAATCTGAATGGCAAAAGGATTCTAGGACCATATTACCTTTAGGCACCCCTTTTTGATCTCTATTAAGAAAGGACATGTTTTTCATTTACACCGTCAATATCCGGTTGTTTGTTAGGGGTTAGTTTTATAATTTTTTTTTAAAACTAAAAATGGTCTGTTAAAACAGTGCCTAAAGGTCATGGTCCGGATTCTAGATAAAGTCTGTCTGGTGATGAGAACTTAGTTTGACTAAAGGACATTCCTACATCAGTCTCGGGTACACCTGTCAAGACTGACTATGGATATAGCAGCTAAGTTATTGTTGGGGGGGAGTCTCCATGGCTAACATGCTGGACTGCGAGATCATAACTTTTTAGTCATGCAATTAATTAAACCACAAGACATTTTTTTCCTTGATCAAAATTTATTCCTCTAGCCCATGTTCTTCTGCGGGGGAGTTAACAACCCCAGCAGAGTGATGCATGTGTTCTCTGTTTCAATCTGAAGTTGAAACTAAATCTTACTAGTTATGTTTTTATCAGAGTGCGCGAGATCCACACCTGTGTAGTTAGGGTCAGTTGGGGTCATCCAACGGAAATCTACCCACCTACACTTTTAACTCCAATGAACCTATTTCAAACTAACTACAGGGTCTTGTCAACAATTTATGACGCCACATAATATGTAACATTATGTTAATTGCCATGAACACAGCTGTTTCATAATAAAATTCAAATTGTCTGAACAGATCTTATCTACTTATTAAAATCAAAGTTTGTAAATCTATTATAAAAATCCACTCCACATGGTCACGTGTCATGGTTAACAAACTCCTCATAGTCTAATCTTAACTATATGCCTACTACAGCTACGGGTAAATAATAGGGCAGACTGGGCTCTTTAACCTTGGTTAGACAGTTAAAATCTTAGACGAAACTGTGTGCATTTCATATAGCGCTAACACCCTTGGGAAAGGTATGAATCCAACTATACTCCCTCCAGCTATTGGTAATAGTAGGACAGACTGGACTCTTCAACCTTGGTAAGGCAACCTGTCTAGGAGAAGGAAAACTGAATTCAAACCTGTTAAACTCCGCTTAAGAAATTGACCTTGTGTCGCATCCTGCTTGTGCAGAGGGGTTGGTAAATATATATATATATATATATATATATGCCTACTACAGAGGCCTTTTGCCAGACTTAGTAAATAACTATAACTGTAACCACATAGATGCATACTGTGATGGTTAATAAGCTCACATATCAATTCTAATGCTTTCTAAGGCTGGATATATCAATCATAGGAAATCTCATCAGAGACGATTCATACAAATTCCAGGAACAAACAATGTGTCTTGTGCAATCTGTAACAAAGTCTGTAAGTTAGCTTCTGGTCTTAAGAGACACATGGTGGTGCATAAGCATAACATTTTATCATCTGATACAAAGAGAAGGACGTCCTTCTTATGTCATTTGCATCAAACTCTGGATCTGCAGCAGGTTTGATGAGTCATTTGAGGGCTCATAAGAGGAAAGGTTCTGGTGGTGGGGTTATAGGATTGTGAGGGATGCCAGTGATCTGTAAAGATTATGCTATTGCTATATCAATTCACTAGTATAGACTTTGATCCCCCACTACCTTATAAGTAAGTAAAGTCGTCGGGGCGGCCTAAAGTCGGTATCAGCCAATCAGCGAGGGAGTCTATCCCCTTTTCACTAGCGCTAGACCAAGTAGATTGTTTTGGCATCTGAGGTGAAGCGCCACACCTACCACCAGCTCCTTACTTTACCGCACAGATCCCTGTGCTACTCATACGCTGAGTTGGCGAGAACCAGAATCGAACTAGGAACCTTGTGGTTTCTAGCCGAACGCTCTACCGACTGAGCTAACCCGGCCCTCTGTAAAATGGAATATTCATTTTTTTTTTTTGTGAATAACTTTTATATTTTTTGTTTGAATTTGTTTACACTTAATAGAATATCAATTTGATATATAAAAATAATCTAATATTTCACTGATAAATTATGTTTTCTTGAAATGCAAAATTCTTGAAATTTGAAGATTGTACAGCCTGTAACAAAAAGACAAAAAAATCCCTGTTTTTTTTATCAAGAAAAAGTATTTATTGATAAACACACTTTTGAAGAACTGTATTAGAATGACAGGTCCACCCCACCCCCCTCTCTGCCTCGCTGGCATGATCCAAAAGAATGGTGAACCAATTCATTCAGCGTCAGTTTGGCTACAGGAGTTGCCAGTTAGTGTTTTACACACTGAACTGCCTAACGGAGTCCAAGCCGTGATTTCTATCAGGGTTTTCTCCCTTAGCCTTTTCCTATCCAGAGGATACCATAAGGCAGCAGGGGTTATTTAGACTATTACACGCCTGGATACCAAGCCAGGTATTTCTATGTTCTCACGTTAATGTGCTAGATTACCGTTGAGCGAGAAGCTTCCTCCACTTTCACAGGTTTTGATTTTTGTCCTGCTGGGTGTCTAGCCACCCTCCTCACCAGGCAAGCTTGGTGGGGGTACCAGTTTAGTCGCCGATGATCCGACTAAAAAGCATGTCGTACGGGGTTACATAATACCCATAGCGCTTTGTGCAACCTGACATACTTAATAGTTTGTTGTATCATCTTTTGCATTTACTATTTCTTTCATTCATTCTTAAAACAAACTTATTAAATCACAACAAGTCTCTGTTGACACCGATACCCACACTTTAGTAATGGCTCACTTCAAATCTTCAAGAATTTTTTTATCTGCTCTTGAGGATTCCCCATAAATTTTCTATTGGATTTGCACCTGGGCTATTCTCAGGCCAATCAAGAACAGGTATCCTCTTCTCCCTGAACCATATGGGTTGGAGTTTTTACGATTTTTTGTGGCCATCCTTTAGGCTTCAAGCAAGAGCGCTGTCCAGCGGAGATCCTTTGTGTTAAGCAGAGCACAATCCTAGGGAAGAATCCTTGCATTCCTCCTTAGTGTTCCTTAATATTGGTATGATCCTTTGGTTGTTCCTTGGTGCTCCTTCGTTCGTCAATGAGTGCAACTGGTTGTCTGTCAATATCAGCCGATTAAGTAGTTAACCAACCACGTTATTCGGGCTGTTAATTGTGTTGGAGTTCTTTTGATATAAGATGTGCTCTAATTACCCACCTAGATTTATAGATTAGCCAAGTCACGTAATTGACTCTTGCAACCAATCACTAGCAATACTACTGGCCTGATAGAATACTTAATTCAAATTGCACTCTTTGAGGATGGACACACATAGGATTGCCGGATCTGTTACTCTCGAAGGACTTATACTTTAACTGACTTTATTTCACATTATTCTTTATCAAGCGTGTTTAAAACGTAACAAATTGGCTGAGGTTTAAACCACATGGCATAGTCTATAAATTCAAGTGGTGTATTGCAGCACATCTTATATACAAAATAATCCAACAGCACCAAAACGTGTCCTTAATGTATGGGATAAGGAAATAATCTAGGACATAAACAATAGAATTAAGTGATCTTTCAAGAAGCAGACATTTTTGGTGGCAGATATGCAGGAATTTCATGCATTTGGCATAATATTACTCACATGACTTTCTTTAAATGGGGGGAATTTAGTGAAATAGATCAGTATTCTAGTAGTTGGCAACATGGACAAATAAGTCAGTTTTTGAGCATTCAGTAATTTGATTAAAAAGTTGAAACATATAAAAAAAATGTTTAAAAAATTGATTATATTACTAGTGAAATAGATCACTAATTAGGACTGAGTCTATTCTAGTAGTGACTGGGTTTAACAGGTTTGAATTCAGAGTTTTACCTCTCCTAGACTGGTTGCCTAACCAAGGTTAAAGAACCCAGTCTGCCCTACTATTTACCCATAGCTGGAGTGAGAGTAGTTGGATTCATACCTTTCCCAAGGCACTATGTGAACTGTAGCTTTGTCCAGGATTTGAACTCAGGTCGATGAGTCCATTTCCTATGACTCTAACCATTAGACCACGCACCTCCATATAAGTTTGAAATAGTGATCCTATTCAGCTGATGTTTGGTCATGTCAAGCCCTAGCACCTATCCCTTATGGGTGCTAGAAGGCAGTGGCTGCGGGTCTACATGTCCTTGACGTTGATGGTTTGCTCCCTGGTCCACTCTGACCTGTTAGGGTCCCATCTATGGGTTACATGAGTTTATAAACAGAATTGATTTATTTCAAAACTTTATCGGCATTAAATGACCCACTGAGGTTGATAGGCCGTAAAACAAAACAAACAATCAGCTGATGTTCATTTCTAATTGATGTTTTAGGTTTTGAACCACAGTTGGATTATTTTGAACAAGTTCATCTTAACTGTTGCCATTCATGATATTGGGCAATAATATGAACATGAAGATTTCACTCTTTTTATACCAATATTCTCACACTGAGGATAATCATAAAATTACCTATGTAAATCCTTGAATAGATTTAAATTATCAGAGAGAAAATGTCAGATTATTTACATATATCAAATTGATATACTATTAAGAGTAAATTGTCTAATTTTAAATAAATTTGAACATGAAATATTAAAGTTATTTGCAAAAAAAACAGAATAATCCATTTTACTGAATTGTCGTAGTAGATAACAGCTGCCACTAGATTTAAAATGATTATGATCACAGATTTACGGTAAATTATGCAACCAAGAAAAGAAATATAATCTTTGTCCAATAAGAACTTTTTTAAAAAATATTTAGTGTATGAAATAGATATGCAAACATAATAAAGTCGTCAAGCGGCCTAATGTCGGTATGAGCCATACAGCGAGGAGTCTATCCCCTTTTCACTAGCGCTAGACCAAGGAGATTTTTAGCGTCTGAGGTGGATCACACCACACTACCATCAGCCTCTTTACCACACAAATACCTGTGCTACTCATATGTTGAGTTGGCGAGGGCTGGTATCGAACCAGGAACCTTGTGGTTTCTAGCTGAACACTCTACCAACTGAGCTAACCCGGCACTTACAACATAATAATGTGACCGATGTAGTAGGTATTTATCCAACCCATTTACTACGGGTAGGATGTGACACTGTCACAAGTATGGGGCACCCAGTGAGGATCGAACTCCCTATTCAATAGTGATGAATCTGCGAGATGAAGTTGCCAAACCATTACACCACAATGGGATGTTTTTTTACCCAAACCCTTCACCACAGGTAGGATGTGACACAAGGTTGCAAGTATGGGGCATCCAACGAGGATTGAACTCGCTAAGTATGGACTTGCGAGACTAGGTTGCTAACCATTACACTACAATTGGGTGCCCTTGGGACAGAATTTGAGAATTTCCCTTATTACATCCGATTTTAATGTACTTTTTCACTAAATATTTTCTAAATTACCCTGAGATGCAAAATTTTGACAAGTCTATTCATGTTCTGACACTAAATTAATGTTCAAAGGCAAAACTGTTAAAAATAAGTAAAAAAAAAAGAAAAAGCTTATTATTTGTTTAATTGAAGATGAAGATTTTTACAAGGTTACCTGGTTGATAAGTATTTCCTTAGACAATTGATATATGTAGTTGAAATTGAAGAAACTATTGCATACTTTTAAGAGATGTTTCGAGACTCTTAAAATTTCTCGGTGGTAAGCAAGTAATTTCGGATGAAAGAAGACAAGAACAACAATTGAAATTAAAGAAACATATATTCAAAAGGTACAAAAAGGGTTGCAAATTTGTGGCATTTGCTAGCCAGACTTATTTTGGTGTAAAGGTAAAGGTGAGTGCTGGTTGACAAGGAGAAGGGCGCTGGATGAACCCACTCACTGTTTGACAAGGTAAAGGGAGCACTTGAAAAATGCGTCTCTACTGTTGAATGCTCATACGATAAGTGACTTTCGTCGAGGGATTTAATTTTGGCGCCAATATCGTACATTGGCGATTCACCCCATGGCAACAGGGGGAGATAATTCAACTATAATTTTTCCGATACTTTCTGTCAAATTTTAAGGTCATCTATAAAACTTGGGATGCAAGAATCATCCTCAGCTGATCTACTAATTAAGACAGCAAGGTAAGTAATGTCATTTTTACCTTCTATAAAAATGAGATCTTTCTGATCAATTTTAGTCAAAATGTTCCAGTTGATCTATCAACCAGTACACAAAGAAATTTTCACCGAGAACTGCATGATCAGTTTTGCGGGGGAGTTCTTTTGAAATACATTAACAAAAGTTTGGATTTATTAAGATTATAGAAATTTTGTGCATCTGTCTTTTCACAAACACTACATATTGTGTTACATAATGATAAGCATAGCCTATCATTTTTGTAAGGAAGATTTTAAATTTAATGGTAACACTGGAAAAAAAAAACAGTGAAAGTAAGTTCATAGTTTTATTGACAGCAGTCTTGAATCCAGGTTCATCTGGAACAGGATTCTGGCTTTGAGGGTCACGTGATCAGATGAGCCTGGGAAAAAAGATTTAGAGTTAACTCAGTCAAGCTAGCATCCATGACTAAAGAACAAAGGTTTGAACAGAAAATGACAATCACAATAAAGAAGAACGTCCAACCCAAAAGAGAACCCAGTACAGTTCAGCAGAAAATAAAAGACATTAGAAGATGTTAGAATTTAACAAGGATTCCTCAAAATGAAAAGTGAAAGCTGAGATCAATGTTTGATACAATCAAGCACATGCTAAAATTCATTTTTAAAATGTCATCCAAGTTCACTTCAAAACAAGAATGCTATCTTCTTTTTAAATGTATTCTTTATATATATATATATATATATATATATAAGTCAATGACAAAATTATTTGTACACCCATGAATATTGAATATTTTGACCTATTCATTAGAATTTAATACCTGTATGGTACCAGATATATTTGTTAAATATAAAAAAAGAGCTATAAATATCAATTTTGAGAAGGATAGGTTAAATTTAATTAATATGATGAGTAAAATAAACAAAATTATTCGTACAATATGAAAAATAGAAAAAAAAATGAACAATAACTTGGCCTCTCATCTTTATAACTTGTAATTGTTAACAAAAGATTTTGATTTGAACAAATCTTTTCTGGGATTTTCTTCTATTCTTCAATGGTTACACATTCTAATTTCTGAAGGTTTTTAATGACTTATTCAAACTTTCAATTCTTGCCATAGGTTTTCAATAGGATTCAAGTTAGAACTCATTAAAGGCCATGGCAGAACTGTACTGTAATCTTCTTTTTCTGAAGTTACACAGTCACTAATTTAGACATTTGGGATCATTATCTTACTGGAAAGTAAATAGCCAACCTAGATCAAAATTTTGTACTGATAGTTGTAGATTTTCATCCAAAATGTTGATATAGTCTTGAGATTTCATTAGTCTTCTTATTGCATTTAATTCTCCAGCCCACTTGAGCTACCCCCCCCCAATAAAAAAGAACATTATCGAGCTGCTTCCATTTTTTAATGTTGGCACTGTGTTCTTTAGAAGGAAAATGTGACGAGACTGAAAGGTAGCCCTATGAACAGTTGGATTCCCATCCCCCATAAACAAAGCGCGTCAGGATATGTTTGGCCTGTGGTGAGCGGCTACGGATACTCGAACTCGCTACCTCCTCGTAGCTGAGGTATTGTTAGTAGAGATCCAAATAAAGTATATCCAAATTTGCATAAGCGCATTCGAACGAGCAGAAATAAAGACGGACTGTCGCTGACAGGGTGAGTGAGGAAGAAAGTGTTTGGACGGCAAGTGAAATCTGACGACTGCTATTTGATGTGAGAGTGGCGTGTTCAGTTGGGAAAGGAATTGCATTTCGTTTGCTGGAGAGACTTTCAAAGGATTGATATTACCTTGAATTTTTGGACCCCTTCAAAAGAGAAAACCTCACCTTTCTTGAGCCAAATCTTTTGTACATCATTATATCCAAAAAGTTCTTTTTTTGTTTTCATAACTCAATAGTACTTGTTCCTAAAAGCAATTTTCTTTGTCCAAGAACATTTTGGGAAAATTAAACCCAGAAAACAATGTGACATGATTTGTTAGAGACGGGGTTCATTGTGGTCGGTTTCCATAAAACCATTTCTATCTAAACAATGTTGTATATTGTGCAAGTACTTATACTGATACCCATTGGATCCAAACTTTTGACAATGTCTTTCAAAACAACTCTTAGGTTAATATCAACCCCGCAAAACTTATTGTACAGTTCTCGGTGACAATTTTGTTGTTGACTGGTTGATAGGTCAACTGGAACATTTTGACTAAAATTGATCAGAAAGATCTAATTTTTATAGAAAGCAAATAAAATTGGTATCTGCAGGAATGCTCCCTTCCTAGCCATGGAATCCAGGATTTTTTTTAGAGTAAAATTAACCAGTAAAGCTTCATTTGGAAGCAAATGATATTGGATGAGCTACCCTATACCTGAAAGCACAGACTTAATCTGTAATGACGTTTTATACTATAAAAGATTGGTATCCAGAAACTCGGAAAAACCAAGGATGAACTGCCCTACACCCAATAGTACACACCCAATCTTTAGTGGCTTTTTATATCATAAAAGATAAATGAAATATTTCAGTTATACATGATTACCTAATATAACCTAAGTCATTGTACTTGATAAGATGAAAGATAATACATTTTAATTTGTCTATCATCTTTGCTCAAACTTGTATTAAAGAAAGACTGCTTCATAAATAAAGATAGAAGAAATGTGTCAGTTATATATCATTACTTAACAGAACATCATACTTGTTAAAATGAAATATAATATCTTATCATTTCTGTATTATCTTCACTCAAACTTGTATTAATTAAAAATTACTAATTAACACAGATGAGTTAAACATTTTTTATGTTTTAATAATTTTAGTTTATTTTCTTTAAAGAGTGTTAGTTTAATTAGCTTTAAAAAAGAAACTTCATCCTTGGGAAGAAAAACTCTTGTAGAATAAATAAATATTTGTTTAACAAAATATGCTTTAGGAATTTTTGATCTTGTGTAAAGCCGGGTAATTTAATTTGTATGGATGTTTATAAATATGTATAAAAATTATATGTGATCGGATTCTGCTTCTTAAAGCTGGATATGTCAATCATAAGAAATCTCAACAGAGACAATTGATGTACACTTCAAAAACAGAACAAACAATGTGTCTTGTGCAATCTGTAACAAAGTTTGTAAGTCGGCTTCAGGTCTTAAGAGAAATATGTTGGGGCATAAGCATCAAATTTTATCATCTGATCCATCCAATCCAGTGGGAAGGACGTCCTTCATATGTCATATTTGCATTAAACTCTCTGGATCTGCAGTGGGATTGATGAGTCATTTGAGGGCTCATGAGAGGAAAGGTTCTGGTTGTGGGGTTGTAGGATTGTGAGTGACAGCAGTGATCTGTAAAGATTATGTTATTGCTTTACAGATAATACTGATGCTAGAGTATTGTGTATATTGTCCTGGTGTATAATGTAAGATACAGTAAATATCTAGTCTATTAATAATGGAGATTCGCTTCCGGTTTTTGTTGTAACAAAAACTGCGTCATTGCTTACGTCACATTACCCAACACATAATCCAACGTCATAACATAGAATAAATATACTCAAAATGTGAGCATGCAACGTTAGACAATCCTCATTGTTTTAATAAATAGATGCTGGCATTATATATTTATATATAGATTGTTTTATTCTAATATAATATTTAAAGTTATCGGAACTGTTTCCATTTCAAATTGTCTTTCTTTCTTTTTTTTTTTACTCCTTTAATAAATTTGATGATTTTACATACTTATGGTACACACTCTATGACATTGAATTTTCAGCTCCCATCCCCTCAGGCAATATCTTTCAAAAAATTATTTTTACATCGCCCAGAGTGTGTCTTTTTATTTTGCTAGTTAGAATAAATGATGGAAGACTTCCCAAACAGCTTCTTTTTTTTATGGAGAAATAGTAAATGAAAAGCACCTTTGCAATAGACAAATAATGAGTTACAAAAATTGTTGGAAGGAATGACTTAAAGCAGCAAATATCTCAACTGACAACTTGGAGTTTCAAGAAAATAATGGTAATCATTGGGAGGAATTGGTTCATCTGGGAAAATTGCCTTTGAGCAATTCCAGATTGAAAATGAAAAACTTAAAAGAAATGCTCGGAAAAACTAAAGAAAATTTCAATAAAGTAAAAAGAATGAAAATATAAAGTTGTCTATCAATGATTTTAATTAGAGTGCTAATGAAATTTATCTATATTAATTATAAAAGTAATTTTAAATTATCTGAGGTAAATTCTCTCTGATTAATTATTTGATTGTTCCTTTTATTGTGAAGGCAATTTGTGTAATGGTTACTGTCAAAGGAAATGAACATGGCGAGACAAGTTCAAATCCTAGACACATCTGTTTGCATTTCACATAGCGCTAATACCCAAGAATCCAACTATTCTCCCTCCAGCTATGAGTAAATAGTAGGGCAGACTGGACTCTTTAGCATGACAACCGGTCTAGGAGATGGAAAATTCTGAATTTAAACTAAAGGGTTCTAATTCTCATTAGTCGAAATTACTTTGAAAGCACCTTCTCCTCCCCATCCCCCCCTCTTCCCAAAAATATGGCTGCTAAGTAATAATAAAACTTTTGAATTGAAATGAAATCTATTTATCCTAAATATTAAACCCAAACAATAGTGACACTAAGGTTAAACTTGAATAAAAATGAAATCCAGTTTTAATATCAATTTTGCTGTAGAAATCTGTTATGTAACATAAACATGCCATGTCCATTACATAAACATTAAAACACGCCTCCAAATTATGTATAAACCAATAAAACAATAAGGGCTTGCATCACAAAACACACCAAGAAAGGAGTCATCAGAATCACTAAGAACTAGGCTGGTATAACTCTTACTGCCATAGCTGCTAAGGTTTATAATGCCCTGCTTCTCAATTACATCCAACTTCCAAGTCGTGAAAATTCTTAGGAAAAATCAAAACGGATTTCAGAGAAATTGATTCACAATTACTCACATTCTGACAATTTGTCGAAGGAGTACAGGCAAAAAAACGAGGCAACACTATTGTTAGTAGATTTCTCTAATATATTTGACTCCATACACAGAGGAAAGATGGAGCAAATACTTCTAGCATATGGTCTTCCCAAAGGAATTGTAATGATGCTCTACATTCATGAAAACAAAGGTTTACTCAAGGGTTCTCTTGACTCTCTCTCTCACCATTTGTCATCATTCCAGGCAGGAGCCCAACACAGCATCCTGTGTCCCCACAGAACTGATGAATGTAAGTTTTTACAGGTTAGCCAACACTGGTGTGTCCATATGTAGGAGTCCACTGAAGAACATCACTTATGTGTTTGTCCTTACTTTTCCAGCAGTGCCCGGCATGTCTTGTTCCTGTTACTTGGATGGTTTGTGTGATAAGAGGAAAGTGGTGGTATAACTGCTGTTTTTTGGTGTGTTGCTTTCAGATGTATATATAGTAATATAGCTTTATTATTATAATGGTGGTGATGCATATGTTTGTCTGTCTGTCTGTAACTGGAACTATATCACCACTGATGTCATAATTCCCTTAGCTATTTACATCCCATTCTCCATGATTTTATTTCATTTTAAATCTCAATTATTTAGAAAATAGTTTGATATTATCAATAGTATTGATTTTATCTACATACTTATAGAATGCAATTGTATTTATATACGCAACCAAATTTACAATGTGAACAGGAATGTTAATTTTCATATTGATCTTAAAAATCTAATTTTAATAAATATTTGCTTGGTATTATTGATTTCTAATTATTTGGTTTGATTTTTAAAAAATATGAGCAAAAAAAACCTGTTGATAAATCTTAAAAGAAATTCATTAACAAAAAGAAATAACTGTAAAATTATTCTTAATTTAGTTGAATATTTTAAGTTTAATTTTTTGGACCAAGTTACCTTTAAGCACCCCAGGGGCGACCTGGATTCAGAAGGACATGTTTTGCTTTGCACCGTCAACATCTGGTTGTTTGTTAGGGTTAGGGTTAGCAGTTAGTTTTATAATTTTTTTAAAAAATGCATCTAAAAATCGTCTGGTAACAAACAACAGGATGTTGATGGTGCAAAGCAGAACATGTCCCTCTGAATCCAGGTCGCCCCTGGGGTGCTTAAAGGTAACTTGGTCCAATTTATTTAGTTATAAATTTTCCTAATTTAACTGAATTAGGAAAGTTTAGTGAAGAAATTTAGGACTGATGAGTTAGTATCCAAGCTATTCTATCCTTTGATTATACACCATCTGTTTCAAATCAGTTTCTAATGATTTAATTTTGAATAATATAAAATGCTTTTTTTTTTCTTTTTATTCTTTACCCAATATTGATATTTTTTAAATGTTTACATATACATACACAAAATAAAAGAATAAGTAAGCTACTGCCTAATTTAGTTAAATTATTAAAATTTAGCAATGAAAACCAAGAGTGATGAGAAGCTGTTCTATTCTTTGATTACACCCCTCTCTTTTTCAAATAAGTTTAATGTAATTGATTTAATTTTAAATAATTGTAAATGCATTTATTTTTACTTTGCTTAATATCAATATTATTTCTTTTTAAATATTTACACGCACATACACAAAGAATAAGAAATTCATTAACAAAAAGGAAAGAAAAGAAATATTTTTTTTCTCTGCTTTCTCATAAAGCCAGTGTTCATTTTCCGGTCTCGACTGGAGATCCGGTGGCTTCGGCCCTGGACCGCAAAAGTTAACCCAGTACAACCCCCCAGGCAACACCTGTCCCTTCAATTTAAAGGGGCAGGGCTGGGTTTATTGCCCGATGTCTGAGGCACCCCCCTTGAGGGGGAATGCCGACAGGATCAATGCATTTTTTGCACCCGCCTCCCATGAGCTTTGGTTCATGGGTGGTCCCACATTAATAGGGCCTTGTGCCGAACCCATACAACATGGGGTACATGGTAAATATAATTCTATGAAAAATTTGGTCTGCTAGTGTTCTCGATTGAATGTGATTTAATTTTCAATAATTTAAAATGAATATTCTTAACATCCAGAAAACACTGGTTCCTTATCACTCCTAGATTTTAGAATAAAAATATCACCAACAGATAAAGGATCTCTTTGTACATTTCAAATCAGCAATTCCACTCAGTTCCAAAACAAATTACATTAGAAATGAAATTAAGCGAATCCACAATAGATGTAGTGAAGATAAAGATAAAATTACACACACAGCACACTTTATGAACACCCTCAGAAACAATGGATACCCAACTTCATCCATACGCCATTTAAATAATAGAAAATCATGGACACTACACACACACTCTAACACCTGTTTCCTGAAACTACCACATTTCAGCAAGACAATCACCAAAGAAATACGCAGGGCTATTTATAAAGAGGGACTAGATATCCAACTAGCCCACTCTGGGCCCTCACTACGCTAACACCTAACAAAAAACAAGAATGTTATTACAGCATGCACACTATCAACTGCCCAATAAGAGATCCAAATATATGTCACAAAACTTACACCATTTATCGTTTAACTTGCTCTAAATGTCTTAATTTCTATATAGGAAGTACAATCAGACCACTCCACATTAGAATTAAAGAATATATTCACACACATGCATCCTCATTCCATAAAAATTTAATCAAATGCAAAAATAAGGACAATAATTTCTCTATTAAAATAGAGACAATAATACGCAATGTTTATGCAAGGGTGTAACTTAGCTATTAATAAACTTTCTCTAATTCTCAGAATTAGAGAAAGTTTATTAATAGCTAAGTTACACCCTCGCATAAACAGTAGGTTAGAATTAAACACTGAATATATAATTAGTTAACATACACATTCCATAAATACACATATATATAAAATAAAATAAATAAATAAATATATAAAAATAAAAGGAATGAAATTGAAATTGATTGAACAACAGATATCACAGCTCTTCCACATGGCATTATAACAACCCACCATGTTTATAATGTCCAAAACAAAAAACACACAAGACCGCGTCCATTTCAAAAACAGTCTCTGAAGATGAGGTTTCTTTGAAATTGATTAGACACTGGACATTATTTCATTTTTTTTATATGCATTGTAATTGCCTTCTTAATATAAATAAATAAGAATATTCTTAAATTTAGAAGACAAATAAATATATTTAATTTTTATTTATTTAAATGCTTACTAAATTAATCATTTAAAAAATAAACTGATATATAAAAAAATAGATTAATAAATCTATGAATGAAAAAATATAAATCATACTAGAAACCACAAAATTCCAGGTTCGATACCAGCCCTTACCAACTCAGCGCATGAGTAGCACAGCTTGTATCTGTGCAGTAAAGTGGGTAGCTGATGGTAGGTGTAGTGTTCACCTTCGATGCAAGAATGATCTCTCTGTCAGCTAACCTTGGTATGGTAACTGATCTAGAAGGGAAACTCTGAATTCAAAACTGGCTGTCATCATCATCATCATCATCATCATCAAGTTGTTCTGACAGAACTGATTCCTTGTTACTCTCTCTCACCATCTGTCCCTATCGCCTATTGCTCCTGGTAGGTCCTCTAATTATTCAAACTAATGGTATATAATTTGCAAAGGAAAATATTATAAAATAACCAAATATTAAGAAAGAAATTATGGAATTCATTGAAAGGAAGTTAATGGCAGATCTTCTTAATAAATGGATGGAGGATTCTCATGGACCATTTTTTTAAAATTTCTCCATAAATTTTCAATTGGATTTAGATCAGGATTGTTCACTGGCCATGTCATTGATTTTATATTCTTTTCCTGAAGAAAAACCGTGTATTGCCTTTTTGAATGAGTTTTGCAATCGTTTCCATTGTTTTAAATTGACAGTTCTTTTGTTGAGCCATGTTCCCTTTCAATTAGGTACACCCAGTTACTTGTTAAGGTATGCAAGAACTTTCTTTTAATTGTAAACCTATTTGCATATTTAGCTTTCTACTGGTATTTGTTTTAGGAATGCAAGATTATTCCATAATTTGATTATTCCATAATATTTTGCTCTTTATGGCTTTGAAAGAAATGATACCATTGATTTAAATAATTTTAATCTAGTGTTTTTTAAGGGATATTTTATAAAGTCAGAATGTTCAGCTATGATTATTTATCATTTTGCATCCTATCTGTTATTAGTTTATTTACTGCTAAATAAAAAAAAAACCCTAAGTGAACATCCTCTAAGTGTGCTAATTCCATAAGTTATATGTTGCATAGAGCCAATCAGGTTGTAGTAGTAGTAGTCATTAGTATAGTTGTTGTCATTAGTTCAGAAACAACATACGCAAGTTGTATAGTCACAAATGGGTTGTTTATTCCTTTCTAAGCTCATGGGTTCTTTTTCAAAGAGAAGGAGAGACAGAGAGAGGGTAAGGTCAAATTATTCTATCATAAATCATATTCTGTACTACTATGCGAAACCATACGGGGGAACCTAGGAAGCCCTGTCTGCCTCTTATGAAGGCCCAGCCAAAAAAGACCGATTTTTCTCTTCTTCCGTTTCTGTCCCGGGGTAGGAGGGTCACCCAACTTCTACTCCTCTGCAGAAACTAGAACTTCCGGTTTTATTTTTAACTTTAGTTCCGGGGTCATTGGTCGGTCAGTGGATGACCCCGCCCTCGTTGAGTGTTTACTGCTTCAAACTTTAACCTCACTTTGTTCTTATCTCTTTTTCTTCTCTTTCTCCAGAAATCCGATTACAGTTTTCTTTTCAATCCCCAAATTCCCTGTAAACGATAATAGTTATGCTACATATGCAAAAAGTAGTAGTTTATTTCCTCTTTGTTGGTATTTATAAAACTTTGAATAGAAAGATTTACCATTCAGACGTTAGATTGCTTAGAGTACCTGCTGTTACAGAGTATTTATTTTCTAGGCCTCCAACTAGATTGGACTAACATAAAGACATTTTTATGTGGGGGTGACACGCACAAACCAAAGTTCATGCATGGCCAGTGTAAGAAATGCATGAACCTGTCAGCATTCCCTTTAAGGGAGCCTCAGACACCGGCAATAAACCCAGCCCTTACCCCTTTTAGATGAGGGGACAGGTGCTGCCTGGAGGAAAGACCTTCTGGTCCTACACGATTTATCATTAACTTACTCAATAGGATCTGAAGCCCCTACATCAGGTAAGTATATTAATGTATATTAATAACTTTATAAGCTTATTAATCATTATTAATAATTTTAACTATCATCATTATCATAAAGTCAAAACAACAGCATGGATCTCTCTGACTTTTGCTTGCCTCCCCCCCCCATGTTTATCATCCATCACTCCTGGCAGGTCCTCTGCATGGCATACAGTATCTACACAGAGATGATCGATGTAGTTTTTTTGCTGGCTGACCCACACTGGTATGTCCATGTGTAGGTGCCCATAGTATAATGTCACTTATGAGTTCATCCTTACTTCTCTAGCAGTGTCCAACATGTCTTTTAACATTTTACTAGTGAAAATTATTGATAATGAATGACAGCACTTCATCTCTCTCTTTCTCACTCTCATTCTCTCTCTCTCTCTCTAGGATAATACTAGTAAACAAACATTAATAATAACAATGATTGAATATTAATTATTATGATTGATCAATATACAATAAAAATGTGAAATTCAGTCAATATCTATACATATATAAAGGGCAGTTGGTGTATATGTATGTCTGGAGGAAACTATGAAAATGAAATACTTAACGACAAAGTAAATATATATACACATTCACTATCATCATATCTTGGTTTTTGAGCAAAAATAATGAAGATTTGATTTATATTCGTGAAGATAATTAAAAAATAAAATTTAAATGATAACAGCATGGAATTTTTTTTTGCATTTAATGTTGTAAATAGTAGAAATTAATTTTTCTTTTCAAAGTGACTGGATCAGCACAAGTCTTTTTTACGTGGGGATTTTAATGGGACATCCTGTGAGAAACCAACTCACGATTCAGTAATAATAGATCTATGAGACTAAATTGAAAAAAAACATCCTCCCTCTACCGAGGCGATGCTGGGTAGCCACTTCTTGTCTCTATATAAAGTAAAGTCGTCAGGGTGGCCTAAAGTCGGTATCACCCAGACAGCGAGGGAGTCTATCGCCTTTTCACTAGCGCTAGACAAAGAAGATTGTTTTGGCATCTATGGTGGAGTGCCACACCTTCCATCAATCAGCCCCTCATTTTACCACACATATCCCTGTGCTACTCATATACTGAGTTGGTGAGGGCTGGTATTAAACCTGGAACCTTGTGGTTCCTAGTCGGACGCTCTACCGACTATATAAGTTCATCTTCATAATTCTAGTTTCTTTTCATCAAAGCTCATTATAAATATTCCCTATTGAATAAAGTGCACCGACGAAGAAGGAGATTATGTTTTAAAAATTTTTGCGTTAAATGCTTTTTCATCATTTGGCTATGGTATTTATGTATTGTTTGCTGGGTTAAGTCTGGTAACATTTGCATAGCTATGTTGTGCTATATAACATGATTATTTGAAATTGGCTGAAAGTGATGTGTAGACAAGCTGTGACATGCACTAAATATGGCTGACCAGCAGTTGTGTGGCCGACCAGAATATACTTCAAGAAATGAAACATTTTTTTAGAAAATCCTCTAACAAGAAAAATAAACATGAATTAAAGGATACATTGCCATTCTAATTATGATGTATATATAGTTCTATCTCTTTCTCAATCTACCTGGTCTAGCGCAGGTATTGGTATATTATATCTATCTATACATATATAAAGGGCAGTTGTGTGAATCTGTATGTCCGGGGGAAACTTCCAAAATAAAACAATTAACGACAAAGTAAACATATATATACACATTAAATATCACCAGGGCTTGGTTTTTGAACAAAAATAATGAAGATTTGATTTATATTCGTGAAGATGATTAAAAAAATAAAATTTAAATGATAATAGTATGGAATTTTTTGCATTTAGTATTTTAAATAGGAGACATTAATTTTTCTTTTCAAATTGTCTGGATCAATGCAACGTCTTTTTTACATAGGGATTTTAATGGGGCATCCTGTGAGGATCGAACTCACGATTCAACAATAATGGATCTATGAGACTACCTTTTTTTACCCACCCTCTACCCAGGCGGCGCTGGGTAGCTGCTTCTAGTAGATAATATAGGTGCTATAGGGCCGGCTTAGCTCAGTTGGTAGAGTGTCCAGCTGTGAAGCGCAAGTTTCCTGGTTCGATACTGGCCCTCGCCAACTCAGTGTATGAGTAGCACAAGGATATGTGCGGTAAAGTGAGTTGCTGATGTTAAGAGTGGCACTCTGCCTCAGATGTCCAAACAATCTCCTTGGTCTAGTGCTAGTGAAAAGGGGATAGACTCCCTCGCTGTGTGGCTGATACCGACTTTAGGCCACTCCAACATCTTTACTTATTTATATGTAAACAGTGCTCAATATCATGGATAGTGCATTTATATCTAGGTTAGGGTAGCAGGAGTCAACGGTGTTTGGTTACTAACAGTTTCTCACCTATGCAATTTTCAAACCAATATATATATATATATATATATATATGTATAATTTTCAAAGAAAGAAAAACTTAATGAACAGGATGACGGTTGGTTAAGTGGGGATTTCGAATAAAATACGATCTAAGTAAATCAAAGTCTTGTGTTATTATCTAAAAACTACCAATGACACAGGGCTTCTGATAAAGAGAAATCCCCAATGGAAGACCAGACACGAAGTCCCCAAGATGAAGTCCAGACGAAGAAGAGACGCTAGAAGAAGACGTAAGATATCAAAGACGTCAGAAGAAGAATAGAAGAATAGAAGTAAATAAAGTAAGAAGGCTATACAACACCTGCTAGAGAGAGTAGCTTTTATAAATCCTGTAATAATTATAAAATTAGTTTTTTGGAACCTAAGTTATATATGGGTAATTCCATATCAAATCACCCACCCCTTTCAATTTTTCTGAATTTTTGTCCAGGCGTGGACTATCTTAAAATTAGACAATCCCCAAAATTTGAGCTTCAAATTCCAAAAATTGGCAGAGTTATGTCGATTCTAAAAATCAACATAACTTTCCAATTTTGGGTGGGCATTGTGAAAAATGTCAACTTTTTGTAATCTATAATTGTCTGTAAAATGTGTTCTAGAGTATCCCTACTCCTGAAAATTGGTTTATAAAAGTATTTTAGTCCAAGGAATCCAAAACTGCAATAAAAAAAAGTCTTGAAGTTAACCAATTTTAAGCATCACTGATAAGATGTAAAAGTCAGTTACTTACATATAGTTTATACACACACACATACTATATATATATATAGTCGGTATCAGCCATACAGCGAGGAAGTCTATCCCCTTTTCAATAGCGCTAGACCAAGGAGATTGTTTTAGCATCTGAGGTGGAGCGCCACACCTACCATCAGCTCCTGACTTTACCGCACAGATCCCTGTACTACTCATACGCTGAGTTGGCGAGGACCGGTATCGAACTAGGAACCTTGTGGTTTCTAGCTGAACGCTCTACTGACTGAGCTAACCCGGCGCCTATTATGGGTTTACACTCATAACTTGAAGTTTCATGGTAATCCAATCATCAGATGAGTTCAATGGTTGAGATCTTAAAAACCAGTCGTGAAATGGTTGAGATTTTAAAAACCAGTAATTTTTTTATTTTTTATTTTTTTTTTATATATATATATATATATATTTTATATATATATAATATATATATATATAAAAAATTGCTCCATATATATATATATATGTAAATGAATATATAATATAAATATATATATATATTATTACATATATATTCATATATATCAATTAATATATATATATTATATATATTATATATAATATTATATAATATATATATATATATATATATAAAAAAAATAAAAATAAAAAAAAATTACTGGTTTTTAAAATCTCAATATATATGCTCCCCCCCATCCCCTAGGGTTGAGCACTCTGGGGGGGATCTTGCTGACGGCCGCCAACTCAAGCGTAAACGCAACGCTCTTCTAAGGAATGGAGCACTTTGTGACGGCCTTTACACGCAAAGCGATGTGTGTATTAAAACAGTTAAAATCCCCTTCCCATTCTGTAAGTGAAGACAGCATAATGGTTACGGTGCCGGACTGACACCCAACTGATCGGATTTCAATTCTGGCTGTAGGTAGCTTACAAAATGTCTAGCCACACTGAGGAGACTTGATAAGTCGAAACACGTGTCTGTGGATGACCCTATATAATATATATATATATATATATATGTGTGCATATGTAAACTTAATATATATATAATATATATATATATATATATATAAAATTGCCCCATATATATGAATATATATATATGTAAATGAATATATGTATATATGTAGGTATATATATATATATATGTGCATATGTAAACTTTATTTACATGTATGTTTAGCACTTATCTTTTTTGGATGAATTCTATCACTGAAATATTTTATATTATTCAACCATATATATATATATATATATATATATATATATGATACACTTTTAAAAAATCTGACCATCAGAATTACCCCCACATCCTGTATAGAGAATGTCAATCTCCCTCAGTCGCGATGAAGACATGCTCTAGAAAATTTCCTTCAATTTTATCTTTCCAACATATTTTTATAGTGTATCCTATATGTCTTCTTATATGTTGCAATAAAAAAGAAGAGAAACTTAAGTAGGTAGATTTTAAACCATTCGATTTTAATCGTCTATTTAGCTCTTTATATTGAGCACTTTTAATCGTTTTTTAAAAAAATTATTTCTCTTGTATCAATCTTATTTACAAGTCAAAATACATAAATTTAATAAGTTATAATGATTCAAAGAATGTATACATTATTTTAGGACACCCTGTATATATATATATATATATATATATATATATTGTAAGAAATATACCTTTATCTACATTATTTTCTTGAATTAAATACAAAAAACTCTTATTATCATAATTTATAACATCCTACATTTATTTTGTTTTAATTAAAATTTAGACCATTAAGCCAACTCTTCCAAACACTTATTTACTAGAAAGAAAAAAAATTACCATACCATAAATATTTTATAAATTATTAAATAATTTCACATTTATTATATAACGCAATATTACATAAATAATAAATATACCTAAACCCATTTCATCCCACATTACCAGGCCTCAAATTTTCAAGCAATAATGAAATCACACCTTTCTTCATTTTAAAATACACCGTAACTTTAGACTATTATATATATATATATATATATATATATATATATATATATGGTTTGGTTGTTGGTTTTGAAATACAAGTGTAAAAAAAATGAGGCAACTATGATTATGTTTGTTTACCTTTGATTTATTCTTAATATTTCAGGATAAAGATCCCTTTGTCAGAAGATTTCTGAAAGCTAAGTTCTGGAGCTGTTACCTTGCTTCTAGGATTTGTTCATTCTGTTGTATGCCTGGTGATATCTTTCTCCAAATATTAAGAATAAATCAAAGGGAAACAAACATCATAGTTGCCTCATTCTTCTTTACACTTGCATTGTGATAGCTGTTACAATCTTTTGGGCCATCCTAGCGTTCGTTGGTAATCCCTTGGTAAAGATTCCTTATTGGAAATTCCATAGTTAATTATCTCCCCCTGCCGCTAGGGGGTGAATCGCCAACATCGTATGTTAGCGCCAAAACCAAAAACTTTACTTATCACGGAGCACCCACTGAGGGTAGTCGCGTAAATAGCGGTCCCTACACTTCATTCATCACTTAGCCCCAAAACGGGGCTTACTTCTACGGACCGTTGACCTGGACAGAGGCATTTTTTCACAGCACACTTTCGAAGGCACAAAGCATACTATAGAAGGCTGAAGACCAAATAGTCTACTTGAAAAGGGCCCATTCACCGTCATTTAAAGAACTGTTACCCCGGGCGAGAAGCTTCTAAATAGCATCCCCCATCACTTATCACAGAACCGGTGACGAGGAAGAACGAGAAACGTCCGAAGAAGCGTTTTATCAACATTTCCTACCAACAAACAGAATACCCCTGTTTTCACCACTACTCCAAGAACTCTGCTTAACCCACAGATAAGTCTGGTAGCAAATACCAATACAATTTGCAAAAACATTTATGTAATTTTTGTCAATACAAGTGTCTGCATTTACTTTCGTGTTTGTTCCTTCTTTGTCCGACAATTTGCCTACAGCTTCAAAGAAATAAGAGCTCCTTCGAAATCCATAAATACTTTTATCCTGTAGGCCTTAAGCCAGAGTGCTTGTCCAGTGGAATTGGATCTTTGGTAATCTCTTGGTGAAGAGTCCTGAGTATTGGTAATCGTCTGGTAATCCTGAGTCGTGCAATTAGAATTATGCCAATGTGGGGGGTTTGAATAGAGTATCTGCCATGCAGTATGGCTAGTGATTGGCTAGAGGAATAAACCACGTGACCTAGGCTAGTCTATAAATCCAGGTGGGGAACTGGAGCACACCTTATATACTCAAAATATAATAATTTTATTTTTATAAAAATTTTTTGTTTTTATTTTCACTGGGGATTTTTATTTGAAATAAATATCAACTTTCCCCCCTCCCTCACAACTTGTAAGTAAGGGTTTAGGTGTAGGATTTTTCCTAGAGTGAGTGAGACGTTTTGGTCATTGTTGTGTGACTTTGTTTTGTGGTGAATGGGAAATTGTAGAATGAATTAGGCACGAATTAGACTAGTTAAGTTAAAAATTAGGATAAAGATGACCAGCCTTATCCCCCTCCCCCAAATTCGGCCGTGTGCCATATTTTTTCAACAATAAATATCTATATACTCAAAATATTCCAACAATAGCCTTCAAAACCAACCTTCAAGCAAATTATAAAACTCTTGACCTACCTTGGGTCCACCATCAACCTGTTACTTTATACTGAACTCAGTTGCCGGATCAGAAAAGCTCAGTGAGGGTTTGGGATAACAGCAGGCTCACTATCCATTAACACAGCTGATAATGCATCTGTCTAGGAATCCAAGATTCTGAGTTCAGTACCACTCCCCGCCAACTCAGCGCACGAGTAGCACAGCTCAGATAATCTGATCTGATCAGTGCAGTAAAGTATCTGGGAGCTGACGGTAGCTGTGGCGCTCCACCTCAGCAAAAACAATCTCTCTAGTCTAGCACTAGTGAAAAGTGGATAGACTCCTTCGCTGTTCGGCTGATGCCAACAATAGTCCACTCTGCTGACTTGTGTGTGTGTGTGTGTGTGTGTGTGTGTCGCAGTTACCATTAAATCCAGCAAGCAAATAAGTATATTATACACTCTTATTTATTTCGAGATTTTTTCACGAAAACCGATTAAAAAGTGCTCAATATAAAGACCTAAATAGACGATTAAAATCGAACGGTTTAAAAACTACTTATTTAAATTTCTCGCAGTAGTGAGAATCTTCATAAGATTCGCGCTACTGCGAGAAACTTAAGTCGGTAGTTTTTAAACCATTCGATTTTAATCGTCTGTATATTAACAGAGAAAATAAGTTTGAAATTAATTTTCTTTGGAATTGGCTAACTTTCAACAAGGCACTTAGATTATTTTTAACGAATAAATGAGAAGTGGAATCTCAAAGTAAAATAAGAAAAAAGAAAAGAAAAATTTAACAAAAAAGAAAAACGAATAAAAGTAGAAGAGAATTAAAAAGAAAAAGAAAATAATAATAAAGAGGAGGAAAGTGTAAGAAAGAGAATAGAGTAGGGAAATTATAAATCAGCAGCCGTTGTATAAAGACATTTCCAATTGTCCGTAGAGTGGAGACATTTTATTTTATGATTTGTTCCCCCTCTTCCAATGACTACAAAAATCAATGTTAACTAAACTAAGTGTATTGTTGCCGGCGGGTGTCCGAACAAACTAACTCAAAATAAGTTGTCATTCCAGGCCATTGCCAAATCCAGTTACACAAATTTCTAAAATATGAGTAAGTAAACGTTTATTATTTTAACTTATATATTGGGATTTAGTGACAGATTTTTTTTTCCTTTCATTTTCGTTTGACGTTTCGTTTACGGTCGTTTACTATAACTTTTTTTTATCGTAAATAATCGCAACGTTTAAAAATGCTCATTTTTCTTTTTATCTTTACATTTTCTAAAAAGAATTTTAATTGGTCCCTTGAACTTTTATAAATCCCGTTTAAATTATCTTTTAAAAGCAAAAAATAAAAGAGAAAGCTGAGCATTTTTTTACGACACTTGTTGACATGCACCTCTGTTTTTCTGACAGCACATTTATTCAATCGACACTTTTCTAACACGATGACAAAAAAAAAAAAAAATTGTGAAGTATTTAGTTTACCTGTGTACCTGGTTAATAACACTTACAACAATGAACTTTCCTTTTTAACTCAAGGATTCCGCGCCCTCAACAGGATCTTAATCTTAAATACGGGTGAAATCTGTAATTTCTCATTTTGATATTTTTTCCACCTGTGTACCACAGTTATCACCAATTTTCCCTGTGAAATTTACCCCCTATATCTGACACAATGAAACTTGCATAAAGGTTAATGTTATCTTGAAAGTTTTTTGTCCATTTGAAAGAAGAAACATTAAACAAACTCCCGATGATTAAAAAAAATTCAGCTTACGGAAATAATGAAAATTATGAACAAAAGACAATGTTTACATTTTTGCACAGTTAAATCAATTGAAATTTAACCTAGCCAAAAACAAGTTATGATTACCGGCTTTAAAAAAAAAAAATTCTATGAAAAATCAATTGATGGTCCGATTTTCACGAAAATTTCCATAATTATTTACCTTTGGATGAAAATATGTCTGAAATAGTTTTTTTCCAAAATATATTATGGGAATTTTTTTTACGAGGTCTACCCCATTTTATTTTATGAAATATGAAAAAATGAACCGACAAAAAACGATTTTTACTTTTTTTTCTATAAAGTATTTATCTATAAGTTTTTAGTAAAAAAAACATTAATACAGAATTCTGCTAAAAATATCAATAAAGAAACTGACCCGGTTGTAAAAAAAAACGAACTGTTTTACTTATTTTTCAAGATAATGGTAATTTTTCCCCAATCGGATAATTTGATCTTTGAATTAACTGTTTCTTTGCAATAACTATGTTTGTTCATTATTTCTTTTTTGCGAAATTTTAAAAAAAAGTTAAAAAATATATTTACGTTTCTTCCTTCAATATGAACTAAACTGATCACGTGGCCTATTTTGGGGTACCTCATACCACAAAAAAAGATGTCTGATAGGTATTAAAACAAATATATAAATAAACATTTAAAATCCTAATTATTTAATTTTAATTTGTTAAGTTAAAAATTAATAAATTGTGTTTTACTTCCTGATTTGTAAAGAAAGCATTACAATTTGTGTGTGTGTGTGTAAACAAACAGAAGCGTTAAAAGTGAAGATTGTGTTGCGCCAACGTGTGAAAAAGTATTACCTACTATTAACATTCTGAATCCTTGTTTTTACCTTATTTTCACAATGTGAGAAATACGCAACTGTCTTATCATCCCGTCAGTCGGTCCATTCGCGTACGTGTGAAAAAGACAAAAAAGTTTTATAAACTGTTCATAGGCAAAATGATAATTATAGGGAAGAAAACAGTCTTAAAGGGTCAAATAGGTGTAATAGGCAGTTTTAATGTTGTTGCTGTTATTTTTTCATACCGCATAAAATCTATCTCTTTCTATTCATTGATTTTTAATTAATTATGAATAAGATTTTCTTTTTTTCTTTTTTCATCAAAATTATCGTTTTGTTAGAAACAAATGATAACTATTAGGGCCGTTCCAATTACAACTGGTATCATCTTCTTTACCCTCGTGTTCCACAGTTTTTTTTGTTTTTTTTCTGAGTTCTCTGGCCAGGTCCAAGTATTTATCCATCTTTTCGTTTTCTTTCTTTTTCACCCCATGATCCACCTGGACGGCAAAATATACTAGTTGAAAAGTTCTCTTTTCCTTGTTAATTAATACTACGTCTGGTATAAGGTCAGTTGGGCTGAACTTGCACAAAGGTGTCAAAATTAGGGTGACCCAGAAAAAACAGAACCCACAAATTTGGTAATAAAACTGTTTATTTTAACTATGGGGGTCTAGGGTTTGGGGTTTAGGATTTGTTTAATTGGAAAATGAATAAATAATTTGGGTTCTGTTTTTTCTGGGTCACCCTGTATACCGGTGACCCAGAAAAAAATAGAACCCACAAATTTTGTAATAAAACTTAATTTTAACTAGGGGATTTAGGGTTAGGCTTAGGGGTTTAGGTTGGTTTCATGGGAAAAATAAATAAATAATTTTGGTTCTGTTTTTTGGGTCACCCTAATTTTGACACCTTTGTGCAAGTTCAGTTGTTTTGTCTCTCAAAATCCCATAGAATTTTATGTGTCTAATTCTCTAGAATGGAATACAGTTTGTGCGTATATATATACCATTTGGTTGTATGGTCAAAATTTAGGGTTTGTTTTTTTTTTTTTGCACAATTATTATTATTATTATTTCACTCCATTCAGTTTTTCACACCTGCCGTAGCCGGTGGTTCACTGGAGGCTGAGTGACAGCAGGTCTCCAGGACTCTTCTGAGTATTCCAGCCGATCTCAACAATGCTGTAGTCTGGATGGTCTCAATTCTTCCTGTGATTGCCAATTCATCCAGACTCTTTTCCAGACCCCTGGGGATTGTTCCAAGGGCCCCAATTACAATTGGTACGACCTTCACCCTATTATTATTATTATTATTATTATTTCACTCCATTCGAGTTTTTCACACCTGCCTAAACTGGTGGTTCACTGGAGGCTGAGTGACAGCAAGTCTCCTCAGGTCTCAAGGACTCTTCTCAGTATTCAAGCTGATATTAACAATGCTGTTGATTTGATGGTCTCGATTCTTCCTCAGATTTCCAATTCCTCCAGACTCTTTTCCAAACCCTTTGGGACCATTCTCAGGGCCCCAATTATGATTGGTACATTCACTTGAAGAGGGGTAAGGCACCCCTAAAAAAAAAAAGGGTCTCTTGCATCTAATAGTGAAGCTCTAGTTCTGGAGATTTGGAGAGTGTGAAATACTCAATCATTGCCATTACTTCAAGGTCCACCCTAGCCTGGAGTGGTAGTACCTGTTAGGGTTCCATCTGTAGGTCAAATAGATCTGTTTGAAAATTATTCATATTTGATTAGACTGTGTGCAAAAAATAAAACCAACTACACAAAAAATGTAAATATGAGCATACAGTGAACATGATTCTCTAACCTCTATGTATGAAATAACCCTAGACGTGTTGACATGCTATTAAAATCAATCAATCCACTCAGTCTGTTCCAGCCAACTTTTTATTCTACATAAAATAGCAATATACCAAATCTCTCATTAAAGTCGAATCTGATTTTAGTCTACAACTATAGAATGATTGCAGCTGTTATACAACAGCCGGATCCATCCGCCAGCTGATTTCAAAATATCAGCTTAAAAGTTTATGCTAACAAAAAGTACGTCTCTGACCATAAAAAAATAAGGTTTCCTTCAATGGACAAAATATTAGTGATTATTCTTAAAGAATTTTTTTTTTTTATCTATTATAAAACTTGTCTGTTTTGACAATAAATATAAAGAATTTTATTGATTATGAGTTAACAGAAAAAAGTTCAAAGTGTTTCAATGAGTTTCCATAGAATAAAAACATAAATAAAAAAACTTCCTGTACACATTTAACATTTGTTATCATTGGAAGGTCAAAATGTTTGTCAATATTTACCACATACCCCATGTGTACGGGTTAGGCACAAGGCCCTATTAATGTGGGACCACCCACGAACCAAAGCTCATGGGAGGTAGGTGCAAAAAATGCATTGATCAGTCAATAAACCCGGCCCTGCCCCTTTAAATCGAGGGGGCAGGTGTTGCCTGGGGGGGGGAGGGGCTCTGGTATCAATGATGTTAACTTATACGGTCTAGGGCCGAAGCCATTGGAACCCCCCCCTCCCCGGGTCGAAACCGGAGTTTTAAATATTAACATCATTTCAAAGTTTATCCGAAAAAACTACAGAAAACATTTATTGAAAAACAACCTTTTCTCGGTCCAGCAACCACTAAATATGGACTAGATGCTAGGAGTCTCTGTCCCTTAAGTGGCAGGTTCCCCCCCCCCCAAACTATCAGTAAGTGACTTAGTTCTTCTTCAGGAATTTAGTCCTATCTGCTTCTGTATCTATATTGTATTTTATGTATGTATGTCTTTCTCCATGTGCTCAGACAATAAAGTCTGTATTTGTTTGGAGGTAATGTTTATGTGAAATGTAACATTAAATAAACAAGCAAAACAGTACAAATAATCACAAAGAAGTTTGAGTCATAATAAAATTGTCCTTTATATGCGTATTATAAATTGTATCCAATGAACAACAAGTTACAAAGGTGTGGTTTGGTTAATGAATTTTCCTTTTTTACAAATTCTTATTAGTATTAAAGCTTACTTTTATTTGTTCACTGATTTGAGGAGGGTTGTTATTTTGTGACTTGCCTGTTTGCTGACTATTGCTTTTCTGAGGGTTCTCTACTACTCGGATCTTCTTTTCCCCTGCTCTCAGAATGTCCATTAGTTGGCAGGAGTTTTTGAACTTTTGGCGTCGGTCAGTCTGGCTTTATCTAATTTTAGAATACGATCCTTTTTCTTTGTTCCTCCAAACTTGGTGTAACAAGAATCTACAGCTTATGAACCATTACAAATTTTTTAGCCTTCATTTTTTTTCCCCCAAGGAAAAAGAAGTTTCTCTTTTTTTTTCTTTCTTTTGGATTATATAACTGAAGAAAGCTGAAGAATAGATCAGCCCAAATATTGTGCATCAACAATACAAAGAAGAGGTTCAGTTATCCAAACGATTTCTAATAAACTGAGTTTACAGCTCACAAAAATGAAACAAAATAGGACAATTGTTATGATTTTTGTAGACATTTTTAGGCTTCAAGTGAGAGCACTTTCCAGTGCAGAGCGCAATCTTTAGTGAAGAAACCTTTGGTTGTTCCTTGGTGTCCCTTAGTGTTGGGTATGATCCTTTGGTTGTTCCTCGCTGTCCCTTAGTGTTGGGTTGATCCTTTGGTTGTTCCTCGCTGTCCCTTAGTGTTGGTTAGGATCCTCGTGTCCCTTAGTGTTGGTAGGATCCTTTGGTTGTTCCTCGTTGTCCCTTAGTTGTTGTGTTGGGTATGATCTTTGGTTGTTCCTCGCTGTCCCTTAGTGTTGGTTAGGATCCTTTGGTTGTTCCTCGTTGTCCTTAGTGTTGGGTAGGATCCTTTGGTTGTTCCTCGCTGTCCCTTAGTGTTGGGTAGGATCCTTTGGATTGTTCCTCGCTGTCCCTTAGTGTTGGTAGGATCCTTTGATGTTCCTCGTTTCCCTTAGTGTTGGGTAGGATCCTTTGGATGTTCCTCGTTGTCCCTTAGTGTTGGGTAGGATCCTTTGGTTGTTCCTCGTTGTCCCTTAGTGTTGGGTAGGATCCTTTGGTTGTTCCTCGTTGTCCCTTAGTGTTGGGTAGGATCCTTTGGTTGTTCCTCGCTGTCCCTTAGTGTTGGTTAGGATCCTTTGGTTGTTCCTCGTTGTCCCTTAGTGTTGGGTAGGATCCTTTGGATGTTCCTCGTTGTCCCTTAGTGTTGGGTATGATCCTTTGGTTGTTCCTCGCTGTCCTTAGTGTTGGTTAGGATCCTTTGGTTGTTCCTCGTTGTCCTTAGTGTTGGTAGGATCCTTTGGTTGTTCCTCGCTGTCCCTTAGTGTTTGTAGGATCCTTTGGATGTTCCTCGCTGTCCCTTAGTGTTGGTAGGATCCTTTGGTTGTTTCTCGCTGTCCTTAGTGTTGGGTAGGATCCTTTGGTTGCAGTTCCATTTGTCAATGTCAAATAACATGCAAATGTGAATGGCTATCAATATCGGCGATTGAATAGTTAACTAACCATGTATTCGAGCTGTTGATTGGCTGGGTTTAATCCATGTGACCACGCTGAGTCTATAAGTTTAAGTGGTAGATTCCAGCACTCCTTTTATTACCAAAAAACTGCAACATTAAGTAACAATACAGGATTTTTCTGTAGAAGTCAGGGCCAGTTTAAATTACCTGCAACATGGACAAATAAGTCAGTTTTTGAGCATTCAGTAATTTGATTAAAAAGTTGAAACATAAAAAATGTTTAAAAAATTGATCTATATTACTAGTGAAATAGATCATTAATTAGGACTGAGTCTATTCTAGTAGTGACCACCCCATGCGGGGTTTAACAGGTTTGAATTCAGAGTTTTACTTCTCCTAGACTGGTTGCCTAACCAAGGTTAAAGAACCCAGTCTGCCCTACTATTTTACTCTTAGCGGGAGGGAGAGTAGTTGGATTCATACATTTCCCTAGGGTATTAGTGGTATATGAACTGTAGCTTTGTTCAGGATTTGAACTCGGGTCAATGAGTCCATTTCCTACAACTATAACCATTACACCTCCAACATATAAATTGATGTAACATTTTGTTGTAATAAAGGATCACAGAAGTTCAGTTAAACATGTCAAGCACCTATTCATGGAATGCAGGTTTTTTTGCTCACATCAGAAACCGTTATTTTAATGCAAACAATATGAAAGATCTATTTGAAAATGTCAACATGGAGGACATTCTGTCCTTTTTGAGGGAAATAAAATTATACCATAGAATATAGACATGAACTTAATCAATACCATACAACATAATCCCCAATGGTGCTAACACATTGTTAAAACCAATTACTAAAAAGTATAAATATAAATACACAACATATATTACTTCCTAACTGTTAGGCATGACATAACCCCAGACAGATTGATATGCTGTTAAAATCAACAAACCAAGCAACCAACCAACCTGAGGCCAGTCCTGGTTGAGGGTAGATGTACTTAAAGTTTTTCTTTCTTTTTCCATACAGTACCATACATTATTCTCTGTACATTATCATACAGATAAATATTGTATTAATTTTTAATTACTATCAAGGGATTTTTTAATTAAGGTTACCAAATTCTAATTTTCATTTAAAGTCAAACAATAGCAAAATAGAAAAAAAGCTAGTCTATACATATATAAAGGGCAGTTGTGTGTATCTGTATGTCCGAAGGAAATTTCAAAAAATAAAACAATTAACAACAAAGTAAATATATATATCACATTAAATATCACCAGGGCTTGGTTTTTCAGCAAAAATAATAGAGATTTTATTTATATTTGTGAAGATAATTAAATAATAAAATTTAAATGATAACAGCATGGAATTTTTTTTCATTTAATATTTTAGATAGTAGACATTAACATTTCTTTTCAGAGTAGCTGGATCAATGCAAGGTCTATTTTTTTTACATAGGGATTTAAATGGGGCATCCCACGAGGATTCAACTCACAATTAAGTAATAATGGATCTGTGGGACTAACTAAAAAAAAATCCCCCTCTATCTATCGACGCCGAGTAGCTGCTGCTAGTAACAAAATAAATAAATTTGAATATATTTTTCATAAACATGTTGCATGAAAAATTCCTGATCCAAATTCCTACTATCTTCACCATTTGGAAACTAAAAGATTTTATACACATTTTGTGTTGGTAAATATATTTTTATAGTTAGAATTTCTTTTTATAAAATATTTTTATATTTATATGATTTGTAACTTTGAATTACCATTGAGCTTTCTCTCTAAAAAGGCTGTCACATATTGTAGTCTCAACATAAGTAAAAAAAAATATAAAAATACTGTAGACTGCAAGGTGTATTGCATATGCATTTATAATGCACTCTCCCAATTTCAGATGAAAATTTCAAGAAAAAAATTCAGTTCTCTTATTCACTCTGCAGTACTTTCTGTCTGAGATAAAAGGTTGTCATATATGAGGAAAAATGGCGAAAAATAGAGCTACATCTTTTTTCTTTTTTTGGTGAACAAAAGTACACAGCCGTTTATAGTATTTTTCTTGAGGTCAAATGTTTTATATAAAAAATGGATTGTATGTAATTTTTATGCAAATTTTATTTTAGTATTATCTGTGTTATTTGGACTATTGTCCTCATCTTGATTGTTATATGTACAACGTTTCGGCCGATGTGCCATCTGGCCTTCTTCAGGTATTTCTTGTCGGACTCGGAAACGTTCTTTTTGAACTCCGGAACCTTATTGTCATAATTGGGAACCTTCTTGTTGTAATCGGAGCCATCATGGATTTTTGAACCTAACCCTTTATTCAGTCCACAGGGGTATCCTGTTCTTATTCCGCTAACCATAGCTGGGGTAGAGGTGTTAAGCTGTGTTAATTATTATTCTATGTTACTGCTGCCCTAGTGGATAAATGAATTAGGTTAAGACAGTTCTGAGTGACAGTTATCTCTAGACTGCAGGTTCAATCCTAGTCAAGGGCGATTACGACAAGAATGTTCCCGAGTTTGAAAAGAAGGTTCCAGAGTCTGACAAGAAATACCTGAAGAAGGCCGGAGGGTACATCGGCCAAAATGTTGTATAGATAACAATGAAGATGAGGACAATAGTCCGAATAACGCAGATAATACTAATCATCAAGCCTCATCTCAAACATTCAGTGGAAATAGTAAATTTTATTTTATTGTAATTTTTTTATGTAAAAAAAACAAAGCAAATTTCATTTTTTGATGCCAAGCAAATTTTTAAAAAAAGTAAAATTTCTGGAATTTAGCATAAAAAAATCCAGATGGTCAACTGTTGACCTACCTAAAATAAGTAAGACCTGATTGTAAAGAGTATTATTTGGATTATTCAGACTGTCGTCCTCATCTTTATTGTTATCTGTACAATGTGCCCTTCGGCCTTCTTCAGGTATTTCTTGTTGGACCTGGGAACCTGCTTTTTGAACTCAGGAACCTTCTTGTCATAATCAGGAGCCATCACGGAACTTTGAACCCAACCCTTTATTCAATCCACAGGGTATCCTGTTCTCATTCCGCTAATCGTAGCTGGGGTAAAGGTGTTAAGCTGTGTTAATTATTATTCTATGTTACTGTCGCCCTTGACCAGGATTGAACCAAGAGATAACTGTCACTTAGAATTGTCTTAACCCAACGCCTTTATCCACTACGCTATGTGTCTAATGGAACAATTCAGTGTAAATAACAATAAAGATGAGGACAATAGTCAGAATAATCCAAATAATTTTAATTATCAAGCCTGATCTCAAAAATTCAGAGAAATAGTGATTGTAAAGAATTTAGTGAATATAGATCTGATGAGGATAAACCAAATTCCATTCCCATAATTGATTTGTTTTCATTTTTTTTAGTTGTTTAGTAATTTATTATAACTACTAGCAAATATATGCACCCTCCGTGTGCAAGTATTTAAGTTTTAATGTAATAAAATATTGTATTAAATTAGAAAGGCTAATGAAACTAAATAAGAATACAGATAAAAAGATTTGAAACAGAGGGGGGTATAATAAAAGATTTGAAACAGAGGGAGTATAATAAAAAATGGAACAACTGAAACTTACTCTTCCATCACTCTCGTCTTTCATTGTTATTTTTTCTAATTTAAGTATTTAGTTATAAGAGGAAGTAAAGAATAAAATGACAGTTATTTTATCTTGTTAATGGATTTCATTTAAGATTCATTGAAGAGATTTTTGCTTATATTCATTAAAATAAAACCAAACAGTTAGAAATCAATAATACTAAGCACATATTTAATAAAATCACATTTTTGATATCAATATGCAAATTAGCCTTCCCGTTCACACTGCAAACCGCTATTTTTGTATATATAAATACAATGGCATGTTATTAGTATGTAGATATGGTTAACAGTATAAATAATGTAAAACAATTTTATTAATAATTGAGATTAAAATAAGGATAAATTCATGGTGAATGTGACGTCAATTACTAAGGGAATTGTGACTTGAGTAGTGATTTAGTTTCGGTTACAGACAGAAAAACACACAATCTCCATTATAATAAGATATTGCACACTATTTTGTTTTCTGTAATTTTATTATATACAGAGAGTAATTCAAATTTGATAATTTTGTTTTTCAAAAAATAAGTTAAATAGAGTTTTACATTATCCTTCTGCTAAATATCTAAATGACAGGAAATGCGAAGGTTCCAAACAGGAAGTTTCAGCTTCATTTCTTTTTTTCCAGTAAACTGTACTGTTACAGACTCAAAACAAAAAAGACTTATGTGGAGCTTTCACTCTCATAATTTGGTAGAAATAATTTTCATTATCTTAATGTATAAGAATGCAAGAATAATCTTTGGCATTACCCCTTCCAGCTGGGAAAATGTTGCTTGGGAATGCCCTCAGTGGCAGCAGGCTCTCCATAGCAGACTGTTCATGTCTGAAGTCACTCTGACCTGGAGTGGTAATGTCTGCTAGGTTCCCATCTATGGGTCAAATAGATCTGTTTAAAAAGTGTTGCAATTGTTGAAAAATGCTGAGAGCAATGCTGAATTCAAGGGTTTGGACACTGACCACTTAGTGATTGAGCACATTCAGGTCAATCAGGCTCCCAAGATGGGAGGAGGAGGACATACAGAGCCCATGGATGTATCAATCCCTTCATGAGCAGCCCATGCCACATTGAAGTACCTGTCCCTAAGCCTGCTGGTGGAGAGGATGAACCTGTGTGTAAGAAGGTTTCATAGAAAAAATTGAAGAAACAAAAGATGATGATGAGAGACTAAACACTCTGTGAATAGAAACTGAAAATAAAAAAAAGTGTGAAAAAAAATCTTTTAAGAAACTACACAAAAAAATGTAAATATGAATACAATTCCTTAACCTCTACATATCATAGACAGGTTGGCATGCCATTAAAATCAATTAATCAAGTAACATTTATAGCTCCAGGTATATTGCCAGTGTATTGAGAGTGGTGGGGGTGGGGGTTTCAGATGAAAATGGTTTATGGTGTAAGAATTAACACAGAAAAATAAGTTCACTAATTTTACAGGGGTGGGGTGGGTGGTGCAGGTATTGATTCTTAGGGGACCGGCCATTCCCACTGACAATAGATTTATATGGTTTCTTATTCCTAATAAACAAAGAACAACCAAAAACACCAGAACTGAACATTTTTGATAATCTTTTTCAGCTGTATAATCTTTTGTCAGAAAATAAGAAAAAAAACGAATAAAGAAAAAATTTACAAGGCTTCCCTTGTTCCCAAGATTCAATAATACTATAAAGAAAAATTAATGCACACACACACACACACACACACATATATATATATATATATATATATATATATATATATATGCAGTAATTATATTTATATATGCAGTAGTTTTATATATATATATATAGAGAGAGAGAGAGAGAAAGGTAGACAAACACGGGATGTTGTACAAGATGGATATTTATTGTAGGTAGTGATGTCAACATTATAACGATGTTATCACCACCTATAATAAACATCCATCATGTACAACATTCCATGTTTGTCTACCTTCTCCACACATTGTCAGATTAATTTCCCCTTATTTCTCCATATATATATATATATATATATATATATATATAGTAATTTTTTTTTACAAGTGTGTGTGTGTGTGTATATATATATATATACTTACTATGTCATTGCTGTAATTTAAAACGTTTGTACCAGTTGTTTACAAGGTGGGGGAAAATCTCATTATTTTAGAAGACAGGTTCCATTAGAGCATAGAAAAGATTTTTGTAAAGACTTGCTCCCAATTTATTTCAAACATTCTAACCAATTATCCATCATAAAAGAAAAACATTGTTCTTCTTGACATTGTTTCCATCTTATGTCAACTTTGACATTCAGGTAATTTCAAAAGTTGATCTTAATATTAGAGATGATATTTTCCTTCTTTTTTTTTTTTTGTATATTTTAAGATATTTTTCATTTTTAAGGAGTGAACTGTTTGTGTTCTTGTTATAACAGTTGATCTATTATGATATTTATGCTTTTATCTTTGAAGGAGTGAAGGTTTGCATAATTATTTCATAGTTATATAAAAAATTGGGATGAAATTATTATTCAGTTGTAAATTGCTTTATTTTCATAAGATGTTTTGAATATATCAAATACATACAGACATGTCCATATGTGTGGCTGGGTGTGGGGGAATTTCATGGTTAATTCAAATTTTATATTGCTGAATTAACACTTCATTGCTGGAAATAATTTTTAAACAGATCTATTTGACCCATACATGGGACCCTAACAGGTACTACCACTCTGGGTCAAAGTAGATCTGAAAATCAGTAAAATGGTATCAATGCATCCCAGTGTTTTTCTTTTCTCTCCCCACCATTTCATGCTAACTATGAATACATTTCAATATTTTCTTCGAAACAAATTACATGGCATAGGGTACAAGGTAGGGATTAGATGACTTTAGTTGTGACCCATCAAATTTCTCGGGGACTCATTTAAATTAGATATGTGGCTCCCAGAATGCATTATATTAAAAAACTATCGGCATCACAGTATATATAATATATATATATATATATATATATTATATATATATATATATATATATGGGATTAAATATGGAAAATAAATCCGACAATATAAAGAAAATTTGAAAAAACAAGTGTTCCGAAAATGGGATGAATTTAATTATCGATGTTTAACCATTTCGGTTTCATTGAACCTTCATCAGGATGTCTCTTGGGGTGAAGAAAATGATGGATGTTTTTATATGTGACAGGAGATGAAAATCTTTTTAGTTGACTAAAAAGATTTTCATATATAAAAACATCCATCATTTTCTTCACTCCAAGATACATCCTGATGAAGGTTCAATGAAACCGAAATGGTTAAACATCGATAATTAAATTCATCCCATTTTCGGAACACTTGTTTTTTCAAATTTTCTTATATATATATATATATATATATATAATCTACATATAACTAAAATTATCTTAATGTTCATGTATCTGTGTCATTACACACATACACACACACACACACACACACACACACACTATATATATAACTCTTCATGCTTAATTTTTAAGTCTGTGATAATTGGATATAGAAGGCAATTTTTCTTAATATAATTTCAAAATAAGTTTTTGTTTTATGAAAGACTTTTTGAACACAAGCGCACCATCTTCTGTTTAATGATGGAAAATAAAAGTTTAATTTCTCTTCCAAAGATCTCAAATGTTCTACTACAAAAGGATTAATTTCTTTTATGCTTATTTTGATTATACTTTTGGTGTGCCATGGCTCATAGTTTGGGTACCATAGTTATACTATATTTCTTTTTGTTTTTTGTTTTTTCTCAATACATTTGATCACATTAAAAAAAATCCAGAATTAATGGCAGAGATGCTGATAAGTATGTGTCCTACGACCCTGACGCACAAAAATCTAAAAGGACGCAGTAAAATTGTATCAATGCATCCCAGTGTTTATCTTTTTTCTTTCCTCACCATTTCAAACTAACTGTAAATGCCTTTCAATAGTTTCTTAGAAATTAATTACACAGGATAGGTTATAAGGTAAGGAGTTAGATGGCTTTGGTTGGGACCCATAAATTTTCCCGGGGACTCATTCAAAGCAAATGTGTGCGTCCCCGGACACACTAAATCAAAAAGTTATCAGCCTCAGTGTAATAGTATTTAAAGTTTGATCACTTTCTGCTGAGTCAAAAGTTTCTCTCTTCACAAATCCTTTTTTTTTTTTTATTTATTCTGTAAATTAATGAATCAGCAGAAAATGGAAATATGTTTGTTTAGGTAGAACACATTTTTAGTTGTATCCAAAGTTACATTTTTAATTCGTTATGCTATAAATATTTTGATGGCCTCAAATCTGACTTGGAATTTTTTTTTTTTTTTTTTTCATTTAGTTTAGAATATTTATAATTGTTGATTTGTCCATAACTAATTAAACAGGACATTTTTAGAGTTTTTTGTGTTTTCTAAAAATTCTTAAAGGTCTTTTATTTTTTTATCTATTTATTTATTTTTGTTGATTTTCTCTAAGATTTGTTGTTGAAGAAAAGGTACTTGTTTTTAATGTTACAATTTATATTTATTAAGTATATTAAGTATCTTTTTTTTTAAAATTATTTGGATGCTTTTTTGACGTATGTAATTCTCACGTAAAGTCTACACATATCTTTTAATCTTATTATAATGGAGATTGTGTGTTTTTCTGTCTGTAACCGAAACTATATTCCTACTCAAGTCACAATTCTCTTAGTTATTGACATCACATTCTCCATGATTTTATTTTTATCTAAACCTCAATTATTAATAAAATTGTCTTACATTATCAATACTGTTAACTATATCTACATGCTAATAACATGCAATTGTATTTATATATACAACAAAATAGTGGTTTACAGTGTCAACGGGAAGGCTAATTTGCATATTAATATTAAAAAATCGAATTTAATAAATATGTGCTTAGTATTATTGATTTCTAACTGTTTGGTTTTATTTTAATGAATATAAGCAAAAATCTCTTCAATGAATCTTAAATGAAATCCATTAACAAGATAAAATAACTGTAATTTTATTCTTTACACCCTCTTATAACTAAATACTTAAATTAGAAAAAATAACAATGAAAGACGAGAGTGATGGAAGAGTAAGTTTCAGTTGTTCCATTTTTTATTATACTCCCTCTGTTTCAAATCTTTTATTATACCCCCCTCTGTTTCAAATCTTTTTATCTGTATTCTTATTTCGTTTCATTAGCCTTTCTAATTTAATACAATATTTTATTACATTAAAACTTAAATACTTGCACCCGGAGGGTGCATATATTTTCTAGTGATCCTAATAAAACGTAATTTAATGAAAAAGATAAAACTGCAAATATACTTTAAAAAAGAACTAAAGTAACCAGTACTTATAAGATATTAGTTTCTAAAGTTTTCTCATTTAGTAAGCATTGCTTTAAGGTGAGGATACTTGAATATTTCATCTTGGGAATCACTAGGGAGTTTTTTTGCTTAATGTTACTACTCTTTTTTTTTCTCAAGTCTTCTTGCCAATCACCAATGATTTAAAATGTATTATTTATCTTCTTTTTGAGACATTAGTTTCTCATCCTGCTTGTAGGTTCTTGTTTTATAACTTTTTTAGTTTAAGCTTTACGCTCAGAGAAAATGTTCTTCATTGATTTTTTTAAACTCTATTAATAGAACTTGATTGTTTCATTGTGTCAACTTTTATACAAGCTCCAAATCAAACAATCAGTGACCAGCAAAAATCAGCTGTTCAATCCAATCTCACAATTAGATTTTTTTCACCTTATCAATTTTCTAAGAAGGATTTAAATCAATAATCACATTTCTACAACTCTACTTCCTTCTTACAAATGTCTTTTTCCCAACCCTATTGCCCATGGCAAGCCCCAACCCCTTTTTATCATATGGGTGCTAGAAGGCGGTGGCTGCAGGTCTACATGTCCGGGAATGACGTTAAACTCTATCTGATGGTGAGGTTCCAGTTTTGGAGGTTTGGGGAATGTGGAGCACCCCTTCATCACCATTGCTCCCTGGTCCACTCTGACCCGGAGTGGTACTTCCTTCTTACAAATGTCTTTTTCCCAACCCTATTGCCCTTATGGCAAGCCCCAACCCCTTTTTATCATATGGGTGCTAGAAGGCGGTGGCTGCAGGTCTACATGTCCCGGGAATGACATTAAACTCTATCTGATGGTGAGGTTCCAGTTTTGGAGGTTTGGGGAATGTGGAGCACCCCTTCATCACCATTGCTCCCTGGTACACTCTGACCCGGAGTGGTAGTACCTGTTAGGGTCCCATCTATGGGTTAAATAGAAAAATGTATTTATAAACAAAATTGTATTATCCATTAAGAATTGATTCATTTCAAAACTTTATCAGCATTAAATGACCCACTGAGGTTGATATGCCGTATAACAAAACAAAACAAAACAAAAAAACAAAAACAAATGTCTTTAGCAGTACAGCCATTTTCTCCCTTTTCTTAATAGTTCATTGCTTTTTTTTTTACTTTTATATATTCAGTTCTATTGGAAAAATTAGGGATAAATTATCTGCCCCTGGCAAAATCGCAATAATATATGATTTTGGTGCCTAAATTGAATTCTATGACAAAAGTTACTTATAGTTTTGAGCGTACACCAGCAAGACGTCTATTCCAGTTGCTCGCAATACCTTCAAACCCTCAGTAGATAAGTCTGGTCGCAAACGCCATTAAGTTTGCGACTTTGTACCTTTTTGAATATATGTTTTTTTATCTTCAGTTGTTGTTGTCTTCTGCATCCGAATTTAATTGCTTATAACCTGGGAAATTATATGAGTCCCCGCGAAACATCATATCTTGCAAACTTAATGGCATTTTTGACCAGACTTATCTGCAGAGGGTTTGTAGTTATAGTGAGCACTGAAAAGACATCTTGCGATTGACTGCTCAACATTATACGTGACTTTTGTCATAGAATTCAATTTAGGTGCCAATATCATATATTGGCATTTTCACCCTCTGGTGCCTGGGGCAGATAATTTATCTATAATTTTTTTCAATAGTTCTTAAATTGATTGATGTTTTATATCTAAATTGACTCACTGGCTTCCTTTTTTTATGGATGTTGCTAAGATGCATGTATGAACAATTATTGATTCATTGAAACATTTTATTCATATTTCACTTTGTTAATTAAAAAATTGTTAAAAAATAAAAGATTTAATTATATTAACATTGGTGGGGAAAAAAAACTTTGTAATAAAATTACAAACTTCTTTTAATTAAACTCTCTCTCCCCACTCTCTCTTTTTGAAAGTATCCAATTTTTAATTGAGATCATATTAAAGAAAAAATTCTTGATAAACTTAACTTTTCAGTATCATTTTTCACATTGTGGATTTTTTCTTTCTTGTTCAAGTATTTAAAATGGTTCAAGCAATTATTGAGAATAGATATTCAATTTTACATTTGATTGTTCCCTTTTTCTATTAGTTTTACTAGCAAATATATGCAATCCGGGTGCAAGTATTTAAGTTTAAATGTAATAAAATATTAGATTAAATCAGAAAGGCTAATGAAACAAATTAAGAATTCAAATAAAAAGATTTGAAACGGAGGGGGTATAATTGGAAAATAGAACAACTGAAACTTACTCTTTCATCACTTCCATTTTTCAATGCTAAATTTCCTAATTTAACTATTTAGTTAAAATAGAAAAGTAAAGAATAAAATTACAGTTATTTCTTTTGTTAATGAATTTCTTTTAGGATTTATTGAAGAGATTTTTACTCATATTCATTAAGATAAAACCAAACAATTAGAAATCAATAATACCAAGCATATTTTTATCAAAATCAGTTTTTTTAATATCAATATGCAAATTAGCTTTACGTTTACACTGAAAACTGGTATTTTGTTGTATATATAAATACAATTGCATGTTATTAGTATTTAGGTAAGGCCAACAGTATTAATAATGTCAAACAGTTTTATTATTAATTGCGGTTTAAATAGAAATAGAATCATGGAGAATGTGACGTAAATAACTAAGGGAATTGTGACTTGAGTAGTAATATAGTTTCGGTTACAGACAGAAAAACACACAATCTCCATTATAAGATTTCACTTTTTTTATTCATTTTATTCTGTCTATATCTCTTCACTTAAATTCTATTCATTTCCCTTTTTTATCTACAATTTTCTCATCTACAGCTGTTGCATTTATTCCTTTCAAAACTTTCTGATTTTTCTCATTTTCTATTAAAAATCAAATCTGTTGATAATCTAAAACATTACTTTGATTTCTAATTGACATTTTTTAAAAATTGATTGATTGATTTAAATGGCATGTCAACCTGTCTAAGGTTATTTATTTTATGTCTAGAAGTTAGGGTTTCTCATTCATTGTATGTTCATATTTATGTTTTTGTATAGTTTCTTAATATTTTTTTTTTTTTTGCTCAATGACATCTCTTTTCTGAGTTATAAGTCAACACATACATACTAAAACAGTTGATATATATAATAATTCTAAAACAGTTGATATATATAATAATTCTAAAACAGTTGATGTATATAATAATTCTAAAACAGTTGATATATATAATAATTCTAATAAGAATATTCTATTGTCAAGTTTTTGTCAACAAAATTAGTTGTTTTTCTTTCCACACTAAAATTCTTCACAGTGGTGGAAGAGCTGCTGTGAGTGGCTTAAAGTAAGCAAAGGGTTAATAGGGAAATTTTAATACAGGTAAATTAGGCTAAATGCTAATTATATGGAGGTGTGTGGTGTAATGATTAGAGTCGTTGGAAATGGACTTGTCAACGAGAGTTCAAATCCTGGACAAAGCTGTTTGCATTTCACATAGTGCTAATACCCTTGGGAAAGGTATGAATCCAACTACTCTCCCTCCAGCTCTGGAAAAATAATAGGGTGGATTGGGCTCTTTAACCATGGCTAGATAACCAGTCTAGGAAACACTCTGAATTCAAAATCTGTTAAACTCTGCTTAAGAAATTGACCTTGTGTCACATCCTGCTTGTGCGGAGGGGTTGGTAAATATATATATGCCTACTACACTGGCCTTTTGCCATACTTAGTAAATAAATATAACTGTAACCACATAGATGCATACTGTAGTGTGATTGTTAATAAGCTCATAGGTAATTTATGAGAAAGTGCGTCCCGGTCTCCTACCTCAAAAATTGCTACCCGGTGACTATCAAAATAACAACCCCAGCTCGTCGTAATTCTTGTTTATTTATCGTAATTTTTCGTAATTCTTGTTTAGATGGTAAGTTTGGAATAGACTGAGATAGATAAACAAACAAAATAATATACATAGATATGAACAAATGAAGATAGATAGATATTTTCAACAAGTAAATGTATTTGGGGGGGGGTCGCATCTTTTTTGTTGTTGTAATTCTTGTTTATTTAAACTAAAAACAAGACATTAAACAAACCTGAATAAAAAAAAAATCTTAGTATTCAAAGTAATATAGATAAATATGAACAAATTGAGATAGATAGATACATATGAAGATGGATAGTTTTGAATAGACTGAGCTGGGTCGTTATTTCAATAGTCACCGGGTAGCAATTTTTGAGGCAAGAGACCGGGACGCACTTCCTCATAAATTACCAGCTCATATACCAATTGACTAGTATAGATTTTGATCCCCACTGTTGTGACATGGTTGATATCATCTGCAGATGGTTGGCTGGAATTTTTATTCCAAGTGGTAAAAATGGCCTCACAAAGATCATACACTATTTAGAATTGACATACATTTCTATAGACTTCCTTTGCTATGCGCCCATCCCCCAAGATTTTCAATGGGGTTCAGGGTGGGTGGACATGTTGGTTGACCCAAAAGAATCCCATTATTTGTCATGAAAAAGTCCTTTTGTCCTGTGGGCATTCTGGATTGCAGTATTGTCCTGCTGAAAGATCCAGTCATTTCCACACGAGCAAGGGACTCTAGTCAATAAGGATGCTTTCTCAAGCACGCCAATGTAACCAACCTTATAACCTGAAATTCCATTGTTCCTTGGAAAGAGAAAGCCCTCAAGATTATTATGGAACCTCCTCCATTCTTTCATGTAGAAAATGCCTCTAGTGGCATATTATTGTGCCAATAATGTTGGTTAATTTTTTCTCATTAGAGAACAAACCTTTCTTTCATCTTTCTATATCTCAAGTTTGGTGCTTCTCAGCAAAGTTTGAGCTGTTTTATGGTGTGAAAGGAGGCATAGACTTTGAAGACGTTTACAATTTTTAGAGCCTTTCACTTACATGTACCTGTAACAAGATAATGAAGGTCCTGAGTTTTGGGAGGACTACGATAGAAAAGAGAGGAAGAAGAAATAAGAGAGAGTAAAGGTTTAAAAAAAAAGTGATGAACATAAAACGGTTTGTCGTGAATTTGACAGGGGCATGACCCCCGAATGAGAATTGAAAGCCGACCGGAAGTTTCGGGTGTTGACTGGAACCGGAAGTCACATGGTCACGAGAAACGACAAAGAAGAAGACCAGTGTCTTTTTTGATTTCAGACAGCGTAGAGTACGACGGCCCTCTGGTCCTGGTGTGGGATTACAGTAATTTAACAGTGTCCTCTCTCTCTTTCTCTCTGCCTTTCCTCCTCTCTGAAACAACCCACGAGACGAGCCCGAAAATAAAAGCTAAGCAGCTTGTGATGATATCTTTCTCGCATTGTACCTTTTTATTGACAAGACGACCGTCGCATAACGAATACCTTTTTAGTGCTGTGAATTTGGAGGCACGTTGACAAGACCTGCTATACAACATATATCGCTTTTGGTACTGTGACCATATATCGCTATTAGAATGTTACATACCATTTTATTGTTTTTGAGTTGAATTCTCTGTCTTAAAAGCCTTAACCCCCCCTGCTTAATGCTGACAAAATTTTCTTGAGTTGATCACTTGAAATTCTTGTTCTTTTTCTCTGAAATTTTAAGATGAGACTTGATAATTAGTATTATATGAATTATTTGGACAATTGTCCTCATCTTTATTGTTATCTCTACAACGTTTCTCTGAAATTTTAAGATGAGACTTGATAATTAGTATTATATGAATTATTTGGACTATTATCTTCATCTTTATTGTTATCTCTACAACGTTTCGGCTGATGTGTCTTCAGGTATTTCTTGTCAGACTCGGAGCCTTCAGAAAAAAGGTTCCCAAGTTCGAGAAAGCTCCCAAGTCTGATGAGATACCTGAAGAAGGCCATAGGGCACATTGAATGAAACATTGTACAGATAACAATAAAGATGAGGACAATAGCCTGAATAATCCAAATAATACTAATTCTTGTTCTTTATCTCTCAGTGTCTTTTAAGAAATCTCACCTGCAATGGCACATTAAGACAGACCTTGATTTTGCAACTTGATAATTCTGCCATGTTCAAACTCTTTGCCATGTTTTTTAGCTGTTGCCCTGTTTTTTACCTAAAGTAACTGATATATAATGAAATATCTCTAAAAGCGTATGGTTTGCAAAGAAGAAATGGACGAGAAAGTTTGGATTAAATCGTTTATTTTAGAATAAACAAAAACTGGAATCGTTAGTATTGTCGTCGGCAGTAATAGTAGTAATTCCTTTTTCGCTGCTTGGTGAAATGAGGTAGGCGTGGGGTTAAAAGTCAGTTCTGGCTCTGCGGAACGCAAGGTGCGGTGTGGGTGTGGGTATAGCGGCTCCTTGATCCTGCCTATCGGGTGATGTTCCTTGTGTGGAGGCCCTCGATCAACTGCCTTAGCTTTAAGACAGTTGTTATTTATAGCAAGGCACAGGATCCAAAATGCTTTTGAAGTGTTTTGGGGGGAAGGTTTTTTATTGGACAAAAATCGGATTCTGTTTATAATATTATTTTTTATTGTTTAGGAATTCCTTTCAAGCGGAAGCTCTGCTCGAGCCTATGTGCAGATCTGTGTTAATTTGGTCACTTCGTTTTAGGGTCCGTTGAGTAACTTCCGTGGTAGGCGTCCGTGACTTGTGTTTTGTTTTGTTTTTAATTTTTGTTTGTTGGCGAGTGAATGTAATGTGAAGTAAGGATTGTGAATCATAAGAGATATCTATTTCTGTTATAACATAACCTGGAAGACACCAGTCAGAGATGTTGACTGTGCTTATAATGCTTGAACACAAATGACTAAATTTTGTTTACCAATTAGAGCTTTGTTTAAATATTGTCTTAAACTTTTTACCAGTTAGTATTCAGCCCTAATTTCCCAGTATTCAAATTTTCCCTATTAAAAAAAATTTAAATTTTTCTTTTAGTTTTTCTTATTTTCAATTTTTGAAACTCTATTCAAAAAGGCAAACTTTAACAATGTAAAAAGTATATTTTTTTTTATTTCATTGACCTTAACATTTTGGCTAGCAGTGTATTTATTGGACTGCGAAAAATATTTATTTTATAAAAATCAAATTGCTCAAAAATTCAAAAAAACTTAAATTGGAAAACTTGTTTTGAAAATTGAAGTTCTGCACAAAATTTTGATTGTGTAATTATTTAGATAAAATCTGCTATTAATTCACTAAGAATATCTATTTTAATCTAAGAGCAATGAAATTCCACATCTTATTGAAATGTTGAAAGTAAATGTTTTAGAGAAAAAATTATTTTTAATCACACAATCAATTACTCAACTGCTCAAAGAAAAATACAAGCAGATTGATGATTGGTTTTAATGACATGTCAATCCATCTAGGGTTATTTTATGCCTATATATTAGAGAATAACATTTATTGTATGTTCACATTTAAATTTTCTATGTAATTATTTTTAAGATTTAAAGAATTTTTTTGCACATCATCCTATCTAATATGAATCATTTTCAAACAGATTTATTTGACCTATAGATGGGACCCTAACAGGTACTACCACTCCAGATCAGAGTGCACCTTGGTGTAATGACAATGAAGGGGTATTCCACATTCTTCAGATTTACAGAACTTAAGGCTCACCATCAGATGCAGTTTAGTTTCATACCCAGGATACTCGTTTTGTGGTGTTCAGAAGATACAGTTAGCATATTCTAAGGCCCATTAAATACATAGAATTAATATTTCCATTTTATTTTTTTCCTCCCTAAACTTTGAAAATATCCTATTTTTAAATCATTTTTCCTGCTCTGTCATCTGGGTCTCTAGCATATGCTACAACACCTCTGCATAGGGATGACCCCCCCCTCTCCAATAGGGGGGGGTATTTGTCTCATACCCCACCTGTATGGCCTCGTTTTAATGTGGGCCCACCCACAAGCCGAATCTCATTGGTAGGAAAGAACAAAAATTGCATTGATCCCTTCGGCATTCCTCCTCAAGGGGGCGCCTCAGGCGCTGGCAATAAACCCAGCTCTGCGCCCAAGAGGGCAGGTATTGCCTGGGAGGGAAGCCCCCTGGGATCGACGCTATTAATTTAACACAACTCACCGGTCCAGTGGCCGAAGCACACCGGACCCCCGCCCCGAAAGACGAGGGGAGGTCTCCATTAGGACCACCTGTTGGCAGTGGGTGGTGACCCATAATGCCTGAGGACAGGATTGTGGTGGCTGAGTGATCTGTGACGTGGGTACTAAATGTTTCTGTAACATGCAACACTTCACTTCAGCCCTTACTTGGGCTAGATGGGCAATCAGAGAGGCACTATCTGATCAATTGTGACTGGTCAATCGGAATCTTTAAAGTGGACACAAATTACCCCCCCCCCCCCACTCCAATAGGACCACCTGTTGGCTGTGGGTGGTGACCCATAATGCCTGAGGACAGGATTGGCAGTCTGTGGCAATTTTGACCTGGGTCTATGGGTCTTGTTGACACACCTGTGCACATATTGATCTGTATATGTGATCATTTACTGTAATCTAATTATATTACCTATACATTTAATCTTGAGTATATTGAAACATATACTTGGGGCGTTATAATTTTATTTTCTGTCAATATATATTATATATATATGTGTTGTGTGTTGCTGTGGAGTCCACGTATGCTTCTTTGTTTGTATATTTGGTGATTCTAGTTCTCAGTGTATATATGTTTGTATATATGTTATATATATATATATATATATATATATATATATATATGTCTATAATAGAAATTTGGGGGAATTTTGTGTGAAGCATGGTGTGAAATAAATGAAAAACTGTTAGATGTTGAGTGTTATGTTTCATTTTATTTCATTCAATATTTTGAAGGTACGAGCCTTCTTTATCAAGAATGTATGTGTGCATATATATATATATTATATGTGTGTGTGTGTGTGTGTGTGTGTGTGTGTTAATGTATGAGTAGTAGCTTACTGGTGGGTATGAGTATGATCGTTGGAAGCGCACAGTATCTAGGGGTTAAGACTGAGAAAAAACAAATACAAAGTGTTCAATACAATGTAGAGCAAAAATGATTTATATAATGGATAGAAGTAACCTACTCAAGTTTCATCGATTGATTCTTCAGGGTTACATCCTTATCTTTTATAAAAGATAAGTCCCATTCCAATGGGCATGTACCAACTGAGATTAATCGAAAACTCGATTAGTTCAACGGATGTAACCCTGAAGAATCAATCGATGAAACTCGAGTAGGTTACTTCTATCCATTTTATATATATATATATATATATATATATATATATATAGTGAGAGAGAGGAATGACCTAGAACCATAAAACATTGCAATGTTTGATACATATAATTTCTTAAGTTTCTTTCTCCTTTTCTTCCAACAAATGATTCAACTAAAAAAAAGAAAATCCTTCCCAATCTTGGCTGGTCTAAAACTTTTCTGCACTCTCTTCTCTGTGTGTGTGTGTGTGTGTGTGTGTGTGTGCATCCGCATGTGCTGATATACTTAAAATTTAGTTTTTAAAAATGAATTAAAAATTATTTTAAAATTTATTATAAAATAATTTTTTCATTTATTTTTAAAACTTTGTCACCATCTTGTTGGTTCTATTCAGGATATTGTGTGTATTGTAAATATAAGGAATTTCAAAGAAAACAAATCTTTTGGGTCTTCACATTGTCACACATGTTGTCAGACTGGTACGGACAGCCAGCTCTCTCCACTGAAACCAGCCATTCTGTCTCTTGAGAGAAACCGCCTTGGCATTTATCCCTCTCAGCGGCCGAACCACTTCAGCCAACAGGGTGACAGTAATCTTACTATGAGCCACCACTCACAATCTGGAGGTTGGGAGTTCAATCTCTGTAGTCACATGCTACTCTCCCCCCCCCCCCGGTCCCATTATCATTAATTTTGAAACAGATCATTTTGATACATAGATAGGACCATAACAGGTATTTTCACTCTGGGTCAGAATGGACTTGGGATTTATAGCAATCATGGGGTACCCATACTCCCCAGATTTCTATCACAGGAGCATCAAATGCAGTTTAGTGTCATACCCAGGACACCACTTTTTTGGAGGAGATCTAATCCCTCTGGGGATACAGTGTAGTCTAAGCTCCACGGCAGGGCAGACTAACAGGGATAAGTACTTAATTATAACAAACATCTTAAAAGAATTTTGCCATTTGCAAACTGTCTTTCCTCTAGCGCTTAAAATTATTGGTTATTTCCTATAAGTCTAACATGATCAAAGGAGAACCACTCTTGACTGATAAATTATTTATTTATTTATTGATCTACTCGGAAAAAAGATGGGGTTAGGATTTAGGGTTATGGTTAGGGTTTAGGTTAGTTTAATGGAAAATAAATAGATAATTTATCAGTCAAGAGTGGTTCCCCTGGGGTGCTTAAAAGTGACTTGGTCCGAAAATATCCTTTGGGAACAGCTGCATTTAGAATAAATAAAACTTACCAATGTTTATCAAAACCATGAAATTGAAAATAATTTCATGGTTTTGATAAAATTTGGTAAGTTTTATTTATTCTAAATGCAGCTGTTCCCAAAGGATATTTGGACCAAGTCACTTTTAAGCACCCCAGGGGTGACCTGGATTTTTACATAATTAGTTGGGTCGGGTGGGGAATTGTGTTGATGATATTAAATAAAGAATTCAATATTTTTGTTGGGTTTACAGATCAAATAGTTCAATTGATGATGCATTTCTAAATATTTGATTAAAAAACAAAAAACTTGTAAGTATAGAAAGTAATACATTGGACATGTAAATGCTTTTTGTAATATGATTAGAATAATATTGATTAAAATAATGGGATTATTTACAAATCAATTGACACTTCTGACAAGGATTAGAGCATAGCATTCTGGTGTCTAAGCTCCAAGTGTAGTATCTGTTTCTCTTTTTTTAATGTTTGTCTACTTAGATATCTAATATATATATAACGATGAGGTGATCAACATATACATAGTGTTACGCAGGCACACTCGTTAGGACGACCAGTGCACCTCCGCAACATGAAATAACAAAAAGAATGCAAAAGGTCCCAGATGTAAAAATAAAAGAACAAAAGGGATGGGATTCAAGACTTTTCTCTCTGCTCCCATAAAAGGGTAGGAGACCGATGATGGCAATAATGCTGAATGACGAAGAACAAACAGGATTTCTAACAAACACACAACGTTTATTAACATTTAAATACAAATTATTTTAAGAAGAAAGGTAAATACAAATATACATGTAATCAGAGGGGTAAAGTGGATATATGATTTGTGTTATCAAATGAGTGGGCGAGCAATTGAACATATCAACCATATCAACATTACATAAAATATATGGCAGACAATAGGGATTTACAGAATACAAAATATTATGTTTTTTTGTTAACTCACTGTGACGTTGTAACTCGAAAGAATGTCCTTTTATTAAATCGTTCATTTCCTTTTGCTTTTTTTTTTTTTATCAATGGTGATTCGTTCCTTCCTTCCAAATGAATTCATTTAATTCATGGTAAAATGTCTTTAATTCTTCCGTCCTCCTGTCTTTTGATCCAAATATCAAATTTTTGCAGAGCAGTTGTATTTTGGTGTTGTCTATCGGGTGGTCCCATCAACTGTGTTGCTTGCACGTTTTTCGCACAAAAAATCCTTCTCAGTTGTCGTCATAGCAACATCCTGGGTAAAGTGTACTCTTAGGGTTATGGGGTCACAGTTGAAATCTACAAGCATATTTCCCCTATCACCTGAGGTGTGGAGGAAGAGTACAACTGTCTTCTAGGTAGATAGGCAGTAGTGGTATGTTAACATTCTTTCATAAAAATACAAAAACCACTGAATCTTACTTCCTTTGCCTCGCCTACACATCTTGGGTTTTCCTTTTTTTTATTTATTTCTTTCAAATAGAGTTTTCTTCTAATTCTAACATATGTATACTGGTTGATGTACCAGAGATATGTCACAATAGAGAAAGTGACAGACAGAATGTGAAGTAAGAGATGTGTAGTTTTTGACTTAATTGCAAATTACAACGAATTAGAACCAATTAAAATGGATTTTTTTTCAAACATAACTCAATCCTAAAACTATGGAATATTTTAGAATTAATTTTGTGTCATTAAACTAAACAGGAAAAAAAAAACCTTTAGAAAACAATCATTGATTCACTCAGCTTTAGTATAATAATAATAATTATTATTATTATTATTGTCAGCTGGGGCTGTAGAATACACAACTGCACCACTGCAGAGAGGTAAGACCCAAAATCAGGCCACCTGTTGACCGTAGATGGTGACCTGTAATGCCTGTGGACAAGGATTGTAGTGGCTGAACGGTCTGGGACCAGGTACTATGTGGTCCCATGAACATGCAACACTCCACTTTGACCCTTACTTGGGCTAGATGAGCAATTGGAGAGGCCCCATCCAATCCATTGGTTAACACTCTAACAACTATATGATTGTCCCAAATGTTTTCTTCAAATTTCTCTTATGGTAAAAACACATACTTTTATCATATAGGTTCTAGAAGTTGGTGGCTAAAGTTCAACCACTAGTATTTATAAATACACATGAAATTAATGAAAATTTCATGGCAGATTAATCGAAATAACTCTTATAACATTCTTTATTCACTTTTTATTGAAAATGAAGATACACTTACGTTAATTTTTACTCTATGGAATTTTCTAAGCTTTCTTCAATAAAAAGTATTTTGAACAAGAAAACAAAAAAATTCATTGCTAAAAATTGTATCTCATATATATATATATATATATATATTTATTTACTACTTTTGAGTTTTCACATCAGTGTTAGCTGATGGTCTTTCACTGGAGTCTGAGTGACAGCAAGTCTCCTCAGGTCTCCAGGACTCTTCTGAGTATTCTGGCAGATTGCAGCAGTGCAGTGTTCTGAATGGTTTCAATCCTTCCTCTGATATCCAAACTTTCCAAGCCCTTTTCTAATCCTTTGGGACTGTTCCAAGTGCACCAACTACAATTGGTATCACTTTCACTTCATATTCCACAACTTTTTCAGTTCTCTGGCAAGGTCCAGATATTTGTCTATTTTTTCATTTTCCTTTAACTTCACCCTGTGATCGGCTGGCACTGCAAAATCCACCAGTTGACAAGTTCTTTCTTTTTGTTTATCAACACTAGGTCTGGCCTTCTTGCTGGGATAAGGTGATCCGTTTTTATCTCAAAGTCCAGAGAATTTTGTGTGTTTCGTTCTCAAGAACTGATTCTGGTTTATGCATATACCATTTTGTTGTGTGGTCAAAATTTAATTTTTTGCATAATTCCCAGTGGATCACCATCCCAACCCAGTCGTGTCTAGTTTTGTATTCTCGTTGTGCTAGTTTGCTACATTCGCAGAGTATATGGTTAACAGTCTCATCTCTATTACCGCATATTATTATTATTATTATTATCCTACTACTAAAGTTGAGTGAATCAAGTGAATGTTTCTAAAGCTTTTTTCTGTTTAGTTTAATGGCACAAAATTCATTCTAAAATATTCCTTAGTTTTAGGATTGAGTTATGTTTGGAAAAAAATCCATTTTAATTGGTTCTAATTAAGATTTTTGGATGTTTGTTTTTTAGAAGCATTGTTGGATAAAGTATATATTATTATTTATATTTTTGCTTGAAGGCAATTACAATGCATGTATCGCATAAAATTCGATACTTATAGGAAAATAATCTTGACAAGTGAATTAGTCGTAATTGAAATTAAGTAAAAAAACTGACCCATCTCTAAGTATACATTCTGCTGTCACTATCCAATCACTCTCTTATCCTCACAGAAAAACTAACAAATATAAAGAGGAGGTTATCAACATATACACAGAGAGAAGGAAAGTGACAGGCAGAATGTATACTTAGAGATGGGTCAGTTTTTTTACTTAATTTCAAATTACGACTAATTCACTTGTCAAGATTATTTTCTATAAGTATCGAATTTTATGCGATACATGCATTGTAATTGCCTTCAAGCAAAAATATAAATAATAATATATACTTTATCCAACAATGCTTCTAAAAAACAAACATCCAAAAATCTTAATTAGAACCAATTAAAATGGATTTTTTTCCAAACATAACTCAATCCTAAAACTAAGGAATATTTTAGAATGAATTTTGTGCCATTAAACTAAACAGAAAAAAGCCTTTAGAAAACATTCACTTGATTCACTCAACTTTAGTAGTAGGATAATAATAATAATAATAATAATATGCGGTAATAGAGATGAGACTGTTAACCATATACTCTGCGAATGTAGCAAACTAGCACAACGAGAATACAAAACTAGACACGACTGGGTTGGGATGGTGATCCACTGGGAATTATGCAAAAAATTAAATTTTGACCACACAACAAAATGGTATATGCATAAACCAGAATCAGTTCTTGAGAACGAAACACACAAAATTCTCTGGGACTTTGAGATAAAAACGGATCACCTTATCCCAGCAAGAAGGCCAGACCTAGTGTTGATAAACAAAAAAGAAAGAACTTGTCAACTGGTGGATTTTGCAGTGCCAGCCGATCACAGGGTGAAGTTAAAGGAAAATGAAAAAATAGACAAATATCTGGACCTTGCCAGAGAACTGAAAAAGTTGTGGAATATGAAAGTGAAAGTGATACCAATTGTAGTTGGTGCACTTGGAACAGTCCCAAAAGGATTAGAAAAGGGCTTGGAAAGTTTGGATATCAGAGGAAGGATTGAAACCATTCAGAACACTGCACTGCTGCAATCTGCCAGAATACTCAGAAGAGTCCTGGAGACCTGAGGAGACTTGCTGTCACTCAGACTCCAGTGAAAGACCATCAGCTAACACTGATGTGAAAACTCAAAAGTAGTAAATAAATATATATATATATATATATATGAGATACAATTTTTAGCAATGAATTTTTTTGTTTTCTTGTTCAAAATACTTGTTATTGAAGAAAGCTTAGAAAATTCCATAGAGTAAAAAAGTTAACGTAAGTGTATCTTCATTTTCAATAAAAAGTGAATAAAGAATGTTATAAGAGTTATTTCGATTATCTGCCATGAAATTTTCATTAATTTCATGTGTATTTATAAATACTAGTGGTTGAACTTTAGCCACCAACTTCTAGAACCTATATGATAAAAAGGTATGTGTTTTTACCATAAGAGAAATTTGAAGAAAACATTTGGGACAATCATATAGTTGTTAGAGTGTTAACCAATGGATTGGATGGGGCCTCTCCAATTGCTCATCTAGCCCAAGTAAGGGTCAAAGTGGAGTGTTGCATGTCATGGGACCACATAGTACCTGGGTCCCAGACCGTTCAGCCACTACAATCCTTGTCCACAGGCATTACAGGTCACCATCTACGGTCAACAGGTGGCCTGATTTTGGGTCTTACCTCTCTGCAGTGGTGCAGTTGGTGTATTCTACAGCCCCAGCTGACAATAATAATAATAATAATTATTATTATTATACTAAAGCTGAGTGAATCAATGATTGTTTTCTAAAGGTTTTTTTTTTCCTGTTTAGTTTAATGACACAAAATTAATTCTAAAATATTCCATAGTTTTAGGATTGAGTTATGTTTGAAAAAAATCCATTTTAATTGGTTCTAATTCGTTGTAATTTGCAATTAAGTCAAAAACTAACACATCTCTTACTTCACATTCTGTCTGTCACTTTCTCTATTGTGACATATCACTGGTACATCAACCAGTATACATATGTTAGAATTAGAAGAAAACTCTATTTGAAAGAAAGAAATAAAAAAAAGGAAAACCCAAAGATGTGTAGGCGAGCAAAGGAAGTAAGATTCAGTTGGTTTTGTATTTTTATGAAAGAATGTTAACATACCACTACTGCCTATCTACCTAGAAGACAGTTGTACTCTTCCTCCACACCTCAGGTGATAGGGGAAATATGCTTGTAGATTTCAACTGTGACCCCATAACCCTAAGAGTACACTTTACCCCAGGATGTTGCTATGACGACAACTGAGAAGGATTTTTTGTGCGAAAAACGTGCAAGCAACACAGTTGATGGGACCACCCGATAGACAACACCAAATACAACTGCTCTGCAAAAATTTGATATTTGGATCAAAAGACAGGAGGACGGAAGAATTAAAGACATTTTACCATGAATTAAAATGAATTCATTTGGAAGGAAGGAACGAATCACCATTGATAAAAAAAAAAAAGCAAAAGGAAATGAACGATTTAATAAAAGGACATTCTTTCGAGTTACAACGTCACAGTGAGTTAACAAAAAAACATAATATTTTGTATTCTGTAAATCCCTATTGTCTGCCATATATTTTATGTAATGTTGATATGGTTGATATGTTCAATTGCTCGCCCACTCATTTGATAACACAAATCATATATCCACTTTACCCCTCTGATTACATGTATATTTGTATTTACCTTTCTTCTTAAAATAATTTGTATTTAAATGTTAATAAACGTTTGTGTGTTTGTTAGAAATCCTGTTTGTTCTTCGTCATTCAGCATTATTGCCATTCATCGGTCTCCTACCCTTTTATGGGAGCAGAGAGAAAAGTCTTGAATCCCATCCCTTTTGTTCTATTTATTTTTACATCTGGGACCTTTTGCATTCTTTTTTGTTATTTCATGTTGCGGAGGTGCACTGGTCGTCCCTAACGAGTGTGCCTGCGTAACACTATGTATATGTTGATCACCTCATCGTTATATATATATTAGATATCTAAGTAGACAAACATTAAAAAAAGAGAAACAGATACTACACTTGGAGCTTAGACACCAGAATGCTATGCTCTAATCCTTGTCAGAAGTGTCAATTGATTTGTAAATAATCCCATTATTTTAATCAATATTATTCTAATCATATTACAAAAAGCATTTACATGTCCAATGTATTACTTTCTATACTTACAAGTTTTTTGTTTTTTTAATCAAATATTTAGAAATGCATCATCAATTGAACTATTTGATCTGTAAACCCCAACAAAAATATTGAATTCTTTTATTTAATATCATCAACACAATTCCCCACCCGACCCAACTAATTATGTAAAAATCCAGGTCACCCCTGGGGTGCTTAAAAGTGACTTGGTCCAAAATATCCTTTGGGAACAGCTGCATTTAGAATAAATAAAACTTACCAATGTTTATCAAAACCATGAAATTATTTTCAATTTCATGGTTTTGATAAACATTGGTAAGTTTTATTTATTCTAAATGCAGCTGTTCCCAAAGGATATTTTCGGACCAAGTCACTTTTAAGCACCCCAGGGGAACCACTCTTGACTGATAAATTATCTATTTATTTTCCCATTAAACTAACCCTAAACCCTAACCATAACCCTAAATCCTAACCCCATCTTTTTTCCGAGTAGATCAATAAATAAATAAATAATTTATCAGTCAAGAGTGGTTCTCCTTTGATCATGTTAGACTTATAGGAAATAACCAATAATTTTAAGCGCTAGAGGAAAGACCAGTTTGCAAATGGCAAAATTCTTTTAAGATGTTTGTTATAATTAAGTACTTATCCCTGTTAGTCTGCCCTGCCCGTGGAGCTTAGACTACACTGTATCCCCAGCAGAGGGATTAGATCTCCTCCAAAAAAGTGGTGTCCTGGGTATGACACTAAACTGCATTTGATGCTCCTGTGATAGAAATCTGGGGAGTATGGGGTACCCCATGATTGCTATAAATCCCAAGTCCATTCTGACCCAGAGTGAAAATACCTGTTATGGTCCTATCTATGTATCAAAATGATCTGTTTCAAAATTAATGATAATGGGACCGGGGGGGGGGGGAGAGTAGCATGTGACTACAGAGATTGAACTCCCAACCTCCAGATTGTGAGTGGTGGCTCATAGTAAGATTACTGTCACCCCTGTTGGCTGAAGTGGTTCGGCCGCTGAGAGGGATAAATGCCAAGGCGGTTTCTCTCAAGAGACAGAATGACTGGTTTTCAGTGGAGAGAGCTGGCTGTCCGTACCAGTCTGACAACATGTGTGACAATGTGAAGACCCAAAAGATTTGTTTTCTTTGAAATTCCTTATATTTACAATACACACAATATCCTGAATAGAACCAACAAGATGGTGACAAAGTTTTAAAAATAAATGAAAAAATTATTTTATAAATAAATTTTTAAAATAATTTTTAATTCATTTTTAAAACTAAATTTTAAGTATATCAGCACATGCGGATGCACACACACACACACACACACACACACACACACACAGAGAAAGAGAGTGCAGAAAAGTTCTTAGACCAGCCAAGATTGGGAAGGATTTTCTTTTTTTTTAGTTGAATCATTTGTTGGAAGAAAAGGAGAAAGAAACTTAAGAAATTATATGTATCAAACATTGCAATGTTTTATGGTTCTAGGTCATTCCTCTCTCTCACTATATATATATATATATATATATATATATATAAAATGGATAGAAGTAACCTACTCGAGTTTCATCGATTGATTCTTCAGGGTTACATCCGTTGAACTAATCGAGTTTTCGATTAATCTCAGTTGGTACATGCCCATTGGAATGGGACTTATCTTTTATAAAAGATAAGGATGTAACCCTGAAGAATCAATCGATGAAACTTGAGTAGGTTACTTCTATCCATTATATAAATCATTTTTGCTCTACATTGTATTGAGCACTTTGTATTTGTTTTTTCTCAGTCTTAACCCCTAGATACTGTGCGCTTCCAACGATCATACTCATACCCACCAGTAAGCTACTACTCATACATTAACACACACACACACACACACACACACACACATATATATATATATATATGCACACATACATTCTTGATAAAGAAGGCTCGTACCTTCAAAATATTGAATGAAATAAAATGAAACATAACACTCAACATCTAACAGTTTTTCATTTATTTCACACCATGCTTCACACAAAATTCCCCCCCAAATTTCTATTATAGACATATATATATATATATATATATATATATATATATATATAACATATATACAAACATAATATATACACTGAGAACTAGAATCACCAAATATACAAACAAAGAAGCATACGTGGACTCCACAGCAACAACACACACACATATATATATATATATATTGACAGAAAATAAAATTATAACGCCCCAAGTATATGTTTCAATATACTCAAGATTAAATGTATAGGTAATATAATTAGATTACAGTAAATGATCACATATACAGATCAATATGTGCACAGGTGTGTCAACAAGACCCCATAGACCCAGGTCAAAATTGCCACAGACTGCCAATCCTGTCCTCAGGCATTATGGGTCACCACCCACAGCCAACAGGTGGTCCTATTGGAGTGGGGGGGGGGTAATTTGTGTCCACTTTAAAGATTCCGATTGACCAGTCACAATTGATCAGATAGTGCCTCTCTGATTGCCCATCTAGCCCAAGTAAGGGCTGAAGTGAAGTGTTGCATGTTACAGAACCATTTAGTACCCACGTCACAGATCACTCAGCCACCACAATCCTGTCCTCAGGCATTATGGGTCACCACCCACTGCCAACAGGTGGTCCTAATGGAGACCTCCCCCTCGTCTTTCGGGGCGGGGGTCCGGTGTGCTTCGGCCACTGGACCGGTGAGTTGTGTTAAATTAATAGCGTCGATCCCAGGGGGCTTCCCTCCCAGGCAATACCTGCCCTCTTGGGCGCAGAGCTGGGTTTATTGCCCAGCGCCTGAGGCGCCCCCCTTGAGGAGGAATGCCGAAGGGATCAATGCAATTTTTGTTCTTTCCTACCAATGAGATTCGGCTTGTGGGTGGGCCCACATTAAAACGAGGCCATACAGGTGGGGTATGAGACAAATACCCCCCCCCTATTGGAGAGGGGGGGGTCATCCCTATGCAGAGGTGTTGTAGCATATGCTAGAGACCCAGATGACAGAGCAGGAAAAATGATTTAAAAATAGGATATTTTCAAAGTTTAGGGAGGAAAAAATAAAAATGGAAATATTTAATTCTATGTATTTAATGGGCCTTAGAATATGCTAACTGTATCTTCTGAACACCACAAAACGAGTATCCTGGGTATGAAACTAAACTGCATCTGATGGTGAGCCTTAAGTTCTGTAAATCTGAAGAATGTGGAATACCCCTTCATTGTCATTACACCAAGGTGCACTCTGATCTGGAGTGGTAGTACCTGTTAGGGTCCCATCTATAGGTCAAATAAATCTGTTTGAAAATGATTCATATTAGATAGGATGATGTGCAAAAAAATTCTTTAAATCTTAAAAATAATTACATAGAAAATTTAAATGTGAACATACAATAAATGTTATTCTCTAATATATAGGCATAAAATAACCCTAGATGGATTGACATGTCATTAAAACCAATCATCAATCTGCTTGTATTTTTCTTTGAGCAGTTGAGTAATTGATTGTGTGATTAAAAATAATTTTTTCTCTAAAACATTTACTTTCAACATTTCAATAAGATGTGGAATTTCATTGCTCTTAGATTAAAATAGATATTCTTAGTGAATTAATAGCAGATTTTATCTAAATAATTACACAATCAAAATTTTGTGCAGAACTTCAATTTTCAAAACAAGTTTTCCAATTTAAGTTTTTTTGAATTTTTGAGCAATTTGATTTTTATAAAATAAATATTTTTCGCAGTCCAATAAATACACTGCTAGCCAAAATGTTAAGGTCAATGAAAATAACAAAAAAATATACTTTTTACATTGTTAAAGTTTGCCTTTTTGAATAGAGTTTCAAAAATTGAAAATAAGAAAAACTAAAAGAAAAATTTAAATTTTTTTAATAGGGAAAATTTGAATACTGGGAAATTAGGCTGAATACTAACTGGTAAAAAGTTTAAGACAATATTTAAACAAAGCTCTAATTGGTAAACACATAACAAAATTTAGTCATTTGTGTTCAAGCATTATAAGCACAGTCAACATCTCTGACTGGTGTCTTCCAGGTTATGTTATAACAGAAATAGATATCTCTTATGATTCACAATCCTTACTTCACATTACATTCACTCGCCAACAAAACAAAATTAAAAACAAAACAAAACACAAGTCACGGACGCCTACCACGGAAGTTACTCAACGGACCCTAAAACGAAGTGACCAAATTAACACAGATCTGCACATAGGCTCGAGCAGAGCTTCCGCTTGAAAGGAATTCCTAAACAATAAAAAATAATATTATAAACAGAATCCGGATTTTTGTCCAATAAAAAACCTTCCCCCCAAAACACTTCAAAAGCATTTTGGATCCTGTGCCTTGCTATAAATAACAACTGTCTTAAAGCTAAGGCAGTTGATCGAGGGCCTCCACACAAGGAACATCACCCGATAGGCAGGATCAAGGAGCCGCTATACCCACACCCACACCGCACCTTGCGTTCCGCAGAGCCAGAACTGACTTTTAACCCCACGCCTACCCTCATTTCACCAAGCAGCGAAAAGGAATTACTACTATTACTGCCGACGACAATACTAACGATTCCAGTTTTTGTTTATTCTAAAATAAACGATTTAATCCAAACTTTCTCGTCCATTTCTTCTTTGCAAACCATACGCTTTTAGAGATATTTCATTATATATCAGTTACTTTAGGTAAAAAACAGGGCAACAGCTAAAAAACATGGCAAAGAGTTTGAACATGGCAGAATTATCAAGTTGCAAAATCAAGGTCTGTCTTAATGTGCCATTGCAGGTGAGATTTCTTAAAAGACACTGAGAGATAAAGAACAAGAATTAGTATTATTTGGATTATTCAGGCTATTGTCCTCATCTTTATTGTTATCTGTACAATGTTTCATTCAATGTGCCCTATGGCCTTCTTCAGGTATCTCATCAGACTTGGAGAGCTTTCTCGAACTTGGAACCTTTTTTCTGAAGGCTCCGAGTCTGACAAGAAATACCTGAAGACACATCAGCCGAAACGTTGTAGAGATAACAATAAAGATGAAGATAATAGTCCAAATAATTCATATAATACTAATTATCAAGTCTCATCTTAAAAATTTCAGAGAAACGTTGTAGAGATAACAATAAAGATGAGGACAATTGTCCAAATAATTCATATAATACTAATTATCAAGTCTCATCTTAAAATTTCAGAGAAAAAGAACAAGAATTTCAAGTGATCAACTCAAGAAAATTTTGTCAGCATTAAGCAGGGGGGGTTAAGGCTTTTAAGACAGAGAATTCAACTCAAAAACAATAAAATGGTATGTAACATTCTAATAGCGATATATGGTCACAGTACCAAAAGCGATATATGTTGTATAGCAGGTCTTGTCAACGTGCCTCCAAATTCACAGCACTAAAAAGGTATTCGTTATGCGACGGTCGTCTTGTCAATAAAAAGGTACAATGCGAGAAAGATATCATCACAAGCTGCTTAGCTTTTATTTTCGGGCTCGTCTCGTGGGTTGTTTCAGAGAGGAGGAAAGGCAGAGAGAAAGAGAGAGAGGACACTGTTAAATTACTGTAATCCCACACCAGGGACCAGAGGGCCGTCTGTACTCTACGCTGTCTGAAATCAAAAAAGACACTGGTCTTCTTCTTTGTCGTTTCTCGTGACCACGTTACTTCCAGTTCCGGTCAACACCCGAAACTTCCGGTTGGTTTTCAATTCTCATTCGGGGGTCACGCCCGGGTCAAATTCACGACAAACCATTTTATGTTCATCACTTTTTTTTTAGACCTTTACTCTCTCTTATTTCTTCTTCCTCTCTTTTCTATAGTAGTCCTCCCAAAACTCAGGACCTTCATCATCTCGTTACAGGTACATGTAAGAGAAAGGCTCTAAAAATTGTAAACGTCTTCAAAGTCTATGCCTCCTTTCACACCATAAAACAGCTCAAACTTTGCTGAGAAGCACCAAACTTGGGATATAGAAAGATGAAAGAAAGGTTTGTTCTCTGATGAGAAAAAAATTAACCAACATTAGTGGCACAATAATGATATGCCACTAGAGGCATTTTCTACATGACAGAATGGAGGAGGTTCCATAATAATCTTGAGGGCTTTCTCTTTCCAAGGAACAATGGAATTTCATGTTATAAGGTTGGTTACATTGGCGTGCTTGAGAGAGCATCCTTATTGACTAGAGTCCCTTGCTCGTGTGGAAATGACTGGATCTTTCAGCAGGACAATACTGCAATCCAGAATGCCCACAGGACAAAAGGACTTTTTCATGACAAATAATGGGATTCTTTTGGATCAACCAACATGTCCACCCACCCTGAACCCCATTGAAAATCTTGGGGGATGGGCGCATAGCAAAGGAAGTCTATAGAAATGTATGTCAATTCTAAATAGTGTATGATCTTTGTGAGGCCATTTTTACCACTTGGAATAAAAATTCCAGCCAACCATCTGCAGATGATATCAACCATGTCACAACAGTGGGGATCAAAATCTATACTAGTCAATTGGTATATGAGCTGGTAATTTATGAGGAAGTGCGTCCCGGTCTCTTGCCTCAAAAATTGCTACCCGGTGACTATTGAAATAACGACCCAGCTCAGTCTATTCAAAAACTATCCATCTTCATATGTATCTATCTATCTCAATTTGTTCATATTTATCTATATTTACTTTGAATACTAAGATTTTTTTTTTATTCAGGTTTGTTTAATGTCTTGTTTTTTAGTTTAAATAAACAAGAATTACAACAACAAAAAAGATGCGACCCCCCCCAAATACATTTACTTGTTGAAAATATCTATCTATCTTCATTTGTTCATATCTATGTATATTATTTTGTTTGTTTATCTATCTCAGTCTATTCCAAACTTACCATCTAAACAAGAATTACGAAAAATTACGATAAATAAACAAGAATTACGACGAGCTGGGGTTGTTATTTTGATAGTCACCGGGTAGCAATTTTGAGGTAGGAGACCGGGACGCACTTTCTCATAAATTACCTATGAGCTTATTAACAATCACACTACAGTATGCATCTATGTGGTTACAGTTATATTTATTTACTAAGTATGGCAAAAGGCCAGTGTAGTAGGCATATATATATTTACCAACCCCTCCGCACAAGCAGGATGTGACACAAGGTCAATTTCTTAAGCAGAGTTTTAACAGATTTTGAATTCAGAGTGTTTCCTAGACTGGTTATCTAGCCATGGTTTAAAGAGCCCAATCCACCCTATTTATTTTTCCAGAGCTGGAGGGAGAGTAGTTGGATTCATACCTTTCCCAAGGGTATTAGCACTATGTGAAATGCAAACAGCTTTGTCCAGGATTTGAACTCTCTCGTTGACAAGTCCATTTCCAACGACTCCTAATCATTACACCACACACCTCCATATAATTAGCATTTAGCCTAATTTACCTGTATTAAAAATTTCCCTATTAACCCTTTGCTTACTTTAAGCCACTCACAGCAGCTCTTCCACCACTGTGAAGAATTTAGTGTGGAAAGAAAAAACAACTAATTGTTGACAAAAAAATTAGAATATTCTTATTAGAATTATTTATATATACAACTGTTTTAGATATATACTGTTTTAGAATATTATATATATCAACTGTTTAGAATTATTATATATATCAACTGTTTTTAGAATTATTATATATATCAACTGTTTTAGAATTATATATATATTCAACTGTTTTTGAATTATTATATTATATCAACTGTTTTAGAATTATTATTATATATCAACTGTTTTTTAGAATTATTATATATATATCAAACTGTTTTAGAAATATTATATATATCAACAGTTTAGAATTATTATATATAATCAACAGTTTTAGAATTATTATATATATATTCAACTGTTTTAAAATTATTATATATATCAACTGTTTTAGAATTATTATATATATCAACTGTTTTAGAATTATTATATATATCAACTGTTTTAGAATTATTATATATATCAACTGTTTTAGAATTATTATATATATCAACTGTTTTAGTATGTATGTGTTGACTTATAACTCAGAAAAGAGATGTCATTGAGCAAAAAAAAAAAAAATATTAAGAAACTATACAAAAACATAAATATGAACATACAATGAATGAGAAACCCTAACTTCTAGACATAAAATAAATAACCTTAGACAGGTTGACATGCCATTTAAAAATCATCAATCAATTTTTTAAAAAATGTCAATTAGAAATCAAAAGTAATGTTTTAGATTATCAACAGATTTGATTTTTAATAGAAAATGAGAAAAATCAGAAGTTTTTGAAAGGAATAATGCAACAGCTGTAGATGAGAAAATTGTAGATAAAAAAGGGAAATGAATGAATTTAATGAAGAGATATAGACAGAATAAAATGAAATAAAAAAAGTGAAATCTTATAATGGAGATTGTGTGTTTTCTGTCTGTACCGAAACTATATTACTACTCAAGTCACAATTCCCTTAGTTATTTACGTCACATTCTCCATGATTCTATTTCTATTTAAACCGCAATTAATAAATAAAACTGTTTGACATTATTAATACTGTTGGCCTTACCTAAATACTAATTAAACATGCAAATTGTAATTTATATATACACAAACAAAATACCCAGTTTTCAGTGTAAACGTAAAGCTAATTTGCATATTGATATTAAAAAAACTGATTTTGATAAAAATATGCTTGTATTATTGATTTCTAATTGTTTGGTTTTATCTTAATGAATATGAGTAAAAATCTCTTCAATAAATCCTAAAAGAAATTCATTATAACAAGAAGAATAACTGTAATTTTATTCTTTACTTTCTATTTTAACTAAATAGTTAAATTAGGAAAATTTAGCATTGAAAAATGGAAGTGATGAAAGAGTAAGTTTCAGTTGTTCTATTTTCCAATTATACCCCCTCCGTTTCAAATCTTTTTATTTGAATTCTTAATTTGTTTCATTAGCCTTTCTGATTTAATCTAATATTTTATTACATTTAAACTTAAATACTTGCACCCGGAGGTTGCATATATTTGCTAGTAAAACTAATAGAAAAAGGGAACAATCAAATGTAAAATTGAATATCTATTCTCAATAATTGCTTGAACCATTTTAAATACTTGAACAAGAAAGAAAAAAATCCACAATGTGAAAAATGATACTGAAAAGTTAAGTTTATCAAGAATTTTTTTCTTTAATATGATCTCAATTAAAAATTGGATACTTTTCAAAAAGAGAGAGTGGGGGAGAGAGAGTTTAATTAAAAAGAAGTTTGTAATTTTATTACAAAGTTTTTTTTCCCCCACCAATGTTAATATAATTAAATCTTTTATTTTTTAACAATTTTTTAATTAACAAAGTGAAATATGAATAAAATGTTTCAATGAATCAATAATTGTTCATACATGCATCTTAGCAACATCCATAAAAAAAGGAAGCCAGTGAGTCAATTTAGATATAAAAACATCAATCAATTTAAGAACTATTGAAAAAATTATAGATAAATTATCTGCCCCAGGCACCAGAGGGTGAAAATGCCAATATATGATATTGGCACCTAAATTGAATTCTATGACAAAAGTCACGTATAATGTTGAGCAGTCAATCGCAAGATGTCTTTTCCAGTGCTCACTATAACTACAAAACCCTCTGCAGATAAAGTCTGGTCAAAAATGCCATTAAGTTTGCAAGATATGATGTTTCGCGGGGAACTCATTAATTTCCCAGGTATAAGCAATTAAATTCGGATGCAGAAGACAACAACAACTGAAGATAAAAAAAACATATATTCAAAAAGGTACAAAGTCGCAAACTTAATGGCGTTTGCGACCAGACTTATCTACTGAGGGTTTGAAGGTATTGCGAGCAACTGGAATAGACGTCTTGCTGGTGTACGCTCAAAACTATAAGTAACTTTTGTCATAGAATTCAATTTAGGCGCCAATATCATATATTGGCGATTTGTGCCCTGGTGCCAGGGGCAGATAATTTATCCCTAATTTTTCCAATAGAACTGAATATATAAAAGTAAAAAAAAAAGCAATGAACTATTAAGAAAAGGGAGAAAATGCTGTACTGCTAAAACAAAAATTTGTTTTTTGTTTTTTTGTTTTTTTTGTTTTGTTATACGGCATATCAACCTCAGTGGGTCATTTAATGCTGATAATGTTTTGAAATGAATCAATTCTTAAGGATAATACAATTTTGTTTTAAATACATTTTTCTATTTAACCCATAGATGGGACCCTAACAGGTACTACCACTCCGGTGTCAGAGTGTAACCAGGGAGCAATGGTGATGAAGGGGTGCTCACATTCCCCAAACCTCCAAAACTGGAACCTCACCATCAAGATAGAGTTTAATGTCATTCCCGGGACATGTAGACTGCAGCCACCGCCTTCTAGCACCCATATGATAAAAAGGGGTTGGGGCTTCCATAAGGGCAATAGGGTTGGGAAAAAGACATTTGTAAGAAGGAAGTACCACTCCGGGTCAGAGTGGACCAGGGAGCAATGGTGATGAAGGGGTGCTCCACATTCCCCAAACCTCCAAAAACTGGAACTCACCATCACGATAGAAGTTTAACGTCTATTTCCCGGGACATGTAGACTGCAGCCACCGCCTTCTAGCACCCATATGATAAAAAAGGGGTTGGGGCTTGCCATGGGCAATAGGGTTGGGAAAAAGACATTTGTAAGAAGGAAGTAGAGTTGTTAGAAATGTGATTATTGATTTAAATCCTTTTTTGAAAATTGATAAGGTGAAAAAAATCTAATTGTGAGATTGGATTGAACAGCTGATTTTTGCTGGTCATGATTGTTTGATTTTGGAGCTTGTATAAAGTTGACACAATGAAACAATCAAGTTCTATTAATAGAGTTTAAAAAATCAATGAAGAACATTTCTTCTGAGCGTAAAGCTTAAACTAAAAAAGTTATAAAACAAGAACCTACAAGCAGGATGAGAAAATAATGTTCTCAAAAGAAGATAAATAATACATTTTAAATCATTGGTGATTGCAAGAAGACTTCGAGAGAAAAAAAAAAGAGTAGTAACATTAAGCAAAAAAACTCCCTAGTGATTCCCATGAGAATATTCAAGTCTCCTCACCCTTAAAGCAATGCTTACTAAATGAGAAAAACTTAGAAACTAATATCTTATAAGTACTGGTTTACTTTAGTTCTTTTTTAAAGTATATTTGCAGTTTTATCTTTTTCATTAAATTACGTTTATTAGGATCACTAGAAAATATATGCACCCTCCGGGTGCAAGTATTTAAGTTTTAATGTAATAAAATATTTGTATTAAATTAGAAAGGCTAATGAAACGAAATAAGAATACAGATAAAAAAAGATTTGAAACAGAGGGGGGTATAATAAAAAGATTTGAAACAGAGGGAGTATAATAAAAAATGGAACAACTGAAACTTACTCTTCCATCACTCTCGTCTTTCATTTGTTATTTTTTCTAATTTAAGTATTTAGTTATAAGAGGGTGTAAAGAATAAAATTACAGTTATTTTATCTTGTTAATGGATTTCATTTAAGATTCATTGAAGAGATTTTTGCTTATATTCATTAAAATAAACCAAACAGTTAGAAATCAATAATACTAAGCACATATTTATTAAATTCGATTTTTTAATATTAATATGCAAATTAGCCTTCCCGTTGACACTGTAAACCACTATTTTGTGTATATATAAATACAATTGCATGTTATTAGCATGTAGATATAGTTAACAGTATTGATAATGTAAGACAATTTTATTAATAATTGAGGTTTAGATAAAAAAAATCATGGAGAATGTGATGTCAATAACTAAGAGAATTGTGACTTGAGTAGGAAATATAGTTTCGGTTACAGACAGAAAAACACACAATCTCCATTATAATAAGATTAAAAGATATGTGTAGACTTTACGTGAGAATTACATACGTCAAAAAGCATCCAAATAATTTAAAAAAAAAGATACTTAATATACTTAATAAATATAAATTGTAACATTTAAAAAACAAGTACCCTTTTCTTCAACAACAAATCTTAGAGAAAATCAACAAAAATAAATAAATAGATAAAAAATAAAAGACCTTTAAGAATTTTTAGAAAACACAAAAAACTCTAAAATGTCCTGTTTAATTAGTTATGGACAAATCAACAATTATAATATTCTAAACTAAATGAAAAAAAAAAAAAAAAAATTCCAAGTCAGATTTGAGGCCATCAAAATATTTATAGCATAACGAATTAAAAATTGTAACTTTGGATACAACTAAAAATTGTTCTACCTAAACAAACATATTCCATTTTCTGCTGATTCATTAATTTAACAGAATAAATAAAATAAAAAAAAAGGATTTGTGAAGAGAGAAACTTTTGGACTCAGCAGAAAGTGATCAAACTTTAAATACTATTACACTGAGGCTGATAACTTTTTGATTTAGTGTGTCCGGGGACGCACACATTTGCTTTGAATGATCCCCGGGAAAATTTATCCGGTCCCAACCAAAGCCATCTAACTCCTTACCTTATAACCTATCCTGTGTTAATTAATTTCTAAGAAACTATTGAAAGGCATTTACAGTTAGTTTGAAATGGTGAGGAAAGAAAAAGATAAACACTGGGATGCATTGTTACAATTTTACTGCGTCCTTTTAGATTTTTGTGCGTCAGGTCGTAGGACACATACTTATCAGCATCTCTGCCATTAAATTCTGGATTTTTTTTAATGTGATCAAATGTATTGAGAAAAAACAAAAAACAAAAGAAATATAGTATAACTATGGTACCCAAACTATGAGCCATGGCACACCCAAAGTATAATCAAAATAAGCATAAAGAAATTAATCCTTATTGTAGTAGAACATTTGAGACTTTGGAAGGAGAAATTAAAACTTTTATTTTCCATCATAAACAAGAAGATGGTGCCGTTGATGTTCAAAGTCTTTCATAAAACAAAAACTTATTTTGAATTATATTAAGAATAACAATTCCCAATACACAGATCTTTAAAATTAGGCATGAAGAGATTAATATGTGTAGTTGTGTGTGTAGTGTTTGTGTTGTGTATGCTGTTAGTAATGAACACAGATACATGAAATCATTAACGATAATCTTTAGTTATATGTAAGATTATATATATAATATATATATATATTAAATAAGAAAATTTGAAAAAACAAGTGTTCCGACAAATTGGGATGAATTTAATATCGATGTTTAACCGCGATTTCGGTTGCATATGCACACCTTCAATCAGGATGTACTCTTGGAGTGAAGAAAATGAATGATGTTTTTATATTAATTGAAAAATCTTTTAGTTCAACTTAAAACAGATTTTCATCTCCTGTTCACATATAAAAACAACTCCATCATTTTCTTCCACCCCAAGAGACATCCTGATAAGAATGTTCAATGAAACCGAAATGGGTTAAACATCGATAATTAAATTCATCCTATTTTTCGTAACATAACTTGTTTTTTTCAAGATTTTCTTTATATTGTCGGGATTTATTTTCCATATTTAATCCCAAATAATCTACTATCACTTATATCTATATATAGTATATATATATATATTAACTATATAATATATACTGTGATGCGATAGCTTTTTTAATATATATGCATTCTGGGAGCCACATATCTAATCTTAAATGAGTCCCCGAGAAATTTTGATGGGTTCACAACTAAATCATCTACCCTTACCTTGTACCACTATGCCATGTAATTTGCTTTCGAAAAAATATTGAAATGTATTCATATTAGCATGAAATGGTGGCGGAGAGAAAGAAAAACACTGGATGCATTGATACCATTTTTAACTGATTTCCAGATCTACTTGACCAGAGTCGGTAGTACCTGTTTTAGGGTTTCCCATCGTATGGGTCAAATAGATCTGTTTAAAAATTATCTCCAGCAATGAAGTGTTTAATTCAGCAATATAAAATTTGAATTAACATTGAAATTCCCCCCCATCTTCTCTTCCT
>CM042150.1:60442261-60454000 GCA_023376005.1 Doryteuthis pealeii | reverse complement strand
GTTTTCTTGAATGAAATGTAATATAGAACATGGAGATGCACAATATAGTATTCTGGATTCTCAGTTTGCAGAGAAAATAAATAACCAAAATCTGAAGTGCCCACTGAGATAGAAGTTTAAATGAAACAGATATCAAATTGGAAGAGAAGTTCTGAAAATCTAATCTTAGAAACATTATTTTCTTTCTTTTTCATCGACTTGTGGAGGGTAGAAGTAAATTTCAAATTTTTCTTAGAATTTAAATAGAAAGAAATTATTTTTCGATTAAAATTATTGCAAAACTCGACAATTTTAATAGTTGTCATGCATTATAGAAGATTGCAGATTTTATTTTTGTGAGTGATAAAGCAAAAATGTGAAATGAGCCGAACATAATTTAGCAGGAGAAAAAACATTTTTATGAATAATGAAGTAAATTTTTGCAGAATGTACGAAGAATGTAATTTTTTAAGAAACAAAAATAGAATGAAAAAAATTGAGCATACAACATGAGAAAACATTAAATATCAATTTCAAAGTAAATTTTTAAAACCATGATCATAAAAGTGAGATTTAATTTCTGGCAAAATTAAAAATCTGAAACAGCATCAAAAGTCAAATTAAAATTAGTTAACAAAAAAAAAAAAATAAATAAATAAGACAAGTAGAGAGAAATTTAAAGTTTTTATTTAACAAGTCCACAATTTTAAATTTGTGGGTTTTGTGGTAATTCTAAAAATGGAAGCACCGTTTCTACCATTGTTTTGTTATGAAACGGAAAGTACTGTTTCAGCCATCTTGTTGAGTTTGCAAATAGTAGGGTAACGTCAACATGGACTACCCATCTTATTATTTTGCTAAGCGCGTTACAACAGGGTTTTCTATATTTTTTATATACTTCACCATTCAGAAACTGAAAACCGTGGAAATTAATATTTAACTAATCTTTTGATTAGAATCATTGTTAAAACATTAATTGATTCAGTTTTTTGTCTAATTTTCTGTAAGGGGTATAAATTTTTTTTTCTTCGGGGCCAATTTAATAATTTTTAACAAATCAATTATATATATATATATATATATATATTAATTATATATTAATGATTTGAAGGCCATACAATGCACATAAAAAAATAAAAACAAAAAGGTCTTTTTTTGTCTTAATCGATTTCAAAGTAAACCTTTAATTCAGAGATGATTTTCGAATGAGACGCGTTTTTTATGTCGTTATTTTTTCTTCTAATGCTATAAACATGTTTTTTTTAAAAAAGATTAAAAAAAAAATAATGACAAAAAAAAAAACGCGTCCATTTCCGAAATGAAGAAATGAAGATAATTCTGAAGATAAAGGTCTTACTTTGAAATCGATAAAGACAAAAAAAGATCTTTTTGTTTTTTTATTTTTTTATGTGCATTGTGTTGGCCTTCAAATCATTAATATATAATAACATAATTAACAATGCTTCAAGCAAATTACCAATTACTTATATATATGATGTTATATATATATATATATATATATATTATATCTTTAATATCAAGATTTTAATTTCACCTTTAAAAAAAGAAGAAAGAAAAAAAGGATTTTATAGCCATTCTTTGTAATCTCCCAATTTTGAGACATGTCCTTAAAATCTGAGATTTGTTGCTAATATTTCTTCATTTTAATGAATCAATTTCATATAAAACTATAAAAAGTAATGACAGGTACTGAGTCATTTTCTTGTCACTCAGATTTTAAAAAAACAAAACCAAAGAAAAAAAAAAGAAAGATTATTCTTTAACATGGTTGAAAATGTAAATTTTAAAATGAAATTATATAATTCATTTTAAATGATTTTCAAATTTTTAAAAGATTAATTAAAAATAATAGAAAAACAATGAGAAAGATTACAGATTTGCTCAGTTTAATTAAAATTTTGCAATTTATATACTTTCCTAATTTAGAATCTTAAGTTTTGACTTTACCTTGAATTAGAAGTTTGGGCTTTGGAACTTCAACCATTTTTGAAGTCCACAAATCCCAACAGCAGCTTTTTGATGGGAGGAAGAAAAATAAATAAGAAGAATTTGCTCTTTTAACCAATGAATAAATAATAAATATTAATTTACTATATATATATAATATATAATATATATGTACGTATATGTATATGTGTGCGTGTGTGTATGGGTGTGTGCGTATAGATATGTGCAGATTTATCCCTAATTGAATTTTTTTTTAAAATAAATAAATTAAAAATGAATGTATTTTTTTTTTTAATCAAAAATAACATCCTATATTACCAACCATTTTTTCATGATCCAAGCTACAATTATTTTAAAAGAATAATTCTTCAAAACAGTCAAACTAAAAATATCGCAGAGAAAAAGAAATCCCATGAAATATTTTTCAACAGAATAAAAGTGAAAGTTTTTTTGTTTTGTTGTTTTTATGTAAGATGCATTTTGGTCGCTAGTGAAATAAAATGAACTAATGGTTTATTTCAAATTATACCTCATTTAAAAAAAAAAAAAAAAAAAAATCAAACATTTTATTCTTTTTCATAATATACAAATTAACAATATTTATTAAATAGCTTTTGATTAGGAAGTGAACCAAAAAGTATTTTTAGAGATCTTGTTACATTTGAAAGTCAGAACAAATTCTGAACTTATTATGCCGACTGGCACCAATTTCACAAGGTCAATACCAACAATGGATGGCCTATAATTTCAGTTATGTTTTATTCTTTTATTTGAATGTGGAGTTTTTATAACTTAATAAGATGGAAAAAATTATTCTCTAATTGTTGGCCATGTAAATGAATATACATTATAGGAATCTTACCCAGTGTATAAGAGATTGTTTTAATATAACTATATACAGTAATATTGTTTTTGGTGAATGACTTAATTTTTTTAAATTCCTGGTGGGGGTAAGGTTTTTTTTAAGAAAAAGGAGAACGTTAAATAAATCATTTAGAAAATGTATTTCATGATTCTTCCATTATATATTCTTCTTTTCTAAAACTAAATTTCATGATCTAAAATGAAATATTGGGTGAAAAAAAATATCTGTTTTAAAGGATATAAGTTAATAATTCCTTTATTTAAAATTAAATGAATATGAGCTTATTTAATATCAATATAAATATATGTTAAAAATTACTAGGGAGCTTTTGCTGAGGTTGTTAATGTTACATAATTATTAGAATACCTAATATTTATGTGCAATAGTGTAGAAAATCAAAATGGGCCATTATAAGCTGCAGTCCATGGCCTTGAAAGGATTTGAATGACAAGGCTTGACCTGTCCTTGATCCTTCCTTCCAGTGGATACCGGTGATAATTGGTGGAGAAGACCCTCTTCCGGTTTAGATTAGTAATAGATTTTAGTCAGTCGGCGAGAACCACGATAGTGGTGAGTCGTGTTTATATCCACGCTCCGACTCGATCTGCGCAGGTAGTCTGGATGGTGGATTTCGAGAATAAAATATGATCAAAGTAAATTGAAGTCTTGTGTTAATTATTCTAAAAACTACCAATGACACAGAGCTTCTGATAAAGAGAAATCCCCAATGGAAGACCAGACACGAAGTCCCAAGACGAAGTCCAGGACGTTAAAGAGACCTAGAAGAACCCAAGATAGAAGATGAACAGAAGAAGAAGTAAGAAGTAAGTAAAGAAGAAGAGTATGCAACATTAAGTTGAAAAACTGTAATATACCCCTTTTACATTGGGGGTACATAATGGGGGGGGGGAGGAGAGAGTGAAGTGATGGAGGTTAGTTCTCACTGGGTTCTGTTTTGTCGCGCCAAACTTCTTCTAGGCTGGGTTTGATTCCTTCCTTCCTGCTGGCTAGGTGGTCTGCACACTCATTTCATTTGTTTGTAATAAATAAGCAAGACAATTGACTATTTTTACAAGACATCTTTATTAGCAGCCAAAAGGGTTTTTATAACTGCACAATGAGAAGCTGGCATCTTGGACAGACAAACATTACATCTAGCCCCTTTGATTAATGGCCAAAATCTAAGTTACTCTCAGTCAATTCCTTCTCATACTTTTCTATGCATTTGCACAACAAACGTTTTTAAATTTGCTTCTATGTTATCATGACAGTTTCTGAATTAGACTATGTTGCACGTTCATCTGTGGCGACTTTCAAAATCAACACACCAGAGTGAAAGCAATGCAAAATGTGAATAGCGCACCAATTACGCACAATACTACCGACATAATTGGGTACCTACCACAGCTTGAACTGCTTTCAGTCACATCATATAGTAAAAGATGCTATATTTGAAACTTGATTTTGCCAAATGTGGGTGTGCTTAATTTACCTATTAAAAACCCCAAACACAAAAACACGTTAACTAGGAATGAATTGTAAAACTAATATAAATTTAAATCAGCCCCTACCCTATCACTCCTCCACCCTATTCTATCCAGTAAACTCACTCGGAAAATCCATTAACTTGCAAAATTACACTCACATAAAAATATTGCATACGAGTGTAGTTGTGTTTATCAACTTAAAAAAATAAACATTGAAGGTGATTTTTTTGAAAAAGAACGTGATCATTACAAAGGAAAAAAAAAAATATTTGATTAATATCTCCAGCCCTCCAATCCAATTTATTAAATATCCTGTTGTATCCTTGAGGTGGCAAAAAGAATACAACAGAGAATACAGGATGTGTGAATATGTATTTATTCAACACTTAACATAGAACAAAGTAGTTACAAATCACAAGACAATGTACAAATTAAGAGTTCAAAATGGTTGGAGTTGAACGCAGTAATTTCGTTCGAATAAAATTCCGAATCTCAGTAACTGCTGCGCCGACTCTTAAATGCCTTCTGAGTCAGTCCATCTTGTAGGGGTATTCATACTCTACAAATCATCCCACCCCAGTCTGTAATCCTAGTACACTTTTGAAATAGATTTGAAAAGCTAAGAGGCTGAAATAAATTTTATATCTGATAAATTTATGGTTTTCATTCATTCAGGTCATAGGGAACATGTCTATGTGAACAACATACAGATATAGTAGTATATATATAAGTTGAAAATGGAAGCGAATTCGATCGGTATGTTGAAAGTCTAACATTGCAGACGATGAGACGTCAACATCTACTATTCTGTATCGCAGTGAAATGTGTTCTTTTTTTTGAACACTTCAAAATTCTTCTTTTTTGACTGCATTAATTTCAAAACCCAAAACATTTTTACTCTGAGAAGGCTGTTATTTCTTTGTATAACTTAAGATTTTGTAGTTTCTATTATTATTTTATTCTTATATTTAAATAATAATAAATTGAATACATATACACGTGTTAGTAAAATAAAATCTATTTTATCCATTCAGTCATTTTCTTTCCTTTGTTTATTTTTCTTTTTTCACATTATTATATATATAGTATAATATATATTATTAGTATATATATAATAATATTATATATAGATAAAAACCTCCAACAAATCCGTCTAAAAAGAATTACAAAAAACCCTCCTCGCAGAGAGGCTACCCCAACAACACTTAATTAACAAGGATTTGAATTAGCGGAGAGAATACCACTAGAACAATTAAGAACCCCCAAAAAACATAACAACGAACAACAACTAGCATATGTCTCAACTATACAAAAACAACCCTGAAATATTCACAAACCATATTACACCAACTTGAAAATAATGAAAAAATTAAAAAATATATTAGACCCAACAACAATAATCAAAAGCAAGAGACAGCCAAAAATTTAAAACAAATATTAACTTCATCTCAAATTTGGGAACACAAGCTAACACAGGGTGTTCTCAAAATGCGGAAACAGAAGATGTGGGGTATGCAACATAATAATAGAAGGAACAACCTACACCTTCAAAACCCCTACAACAACTTTCAAAATAAATAGAATCTTGACTGTACCTCAAAAATGTTAGTTTACATAATAGAATGCACAAACTGCGAGAAAATATACATTGGATGCACATCATCACTAAACAAAAGAATCTCACTAACACAAAAGCAACATTAGATTTAGCTAACATAGAAACCTATACGTATCGAAACAATATCCACGAATGTAGTCAGGGACAATTTAGAGTGCTACCAACTATAATCAAACTGATGCTAATATAATCTCTTCTAATTAAAGAAAAACATTTCATGAGATAAATACAAACCCCGAATTAAATCGAATTTAACACATGCCAACACAATATAACTACTCCATAACAAATATGATCTACTAAATAGAATCCACAACCTATGTATATTGTGTAAAACACATATGTAGGAAACAAATAAGCACCCAAACACACAACTGAACCTAACCAAGCAAATACATATACACAACAATAAAAACAATTCACTACACAAACATGTAAACCACAAAACAAAATTACAAATTATATAATATTAAATATAGAACAGACCAAAGATACATACATACATACATATATTAGCATACATAGGAACTGACTGGGGTAGATAGATAGATAGATAAAAATGAAAAGAATAAGATAGATAGATATGTACAGAAATAAGGATAGATAGATAGATATATAATTAGACAAATATGAAAAAACAGAGATAGATAGATATAAACACATCGAAATAGATAGATAGATTTCATAGATCCATATATAGATAGATACGAACAACAACAGAGGGATATATAGTTAAATAGATTGATAAATATGAAAACAGACGAAGATAGATAAATAGATAGATAGATAGATAGATAGATAGATAGATAGACATAAACACACTGAATAAATAAGATAGATAGATTGCTATATCATAAAAAAAAAAAAAAAAAAAAAAAAAAAAAAAAAAAAATGTATGTATGTATATATTATATATATATATATAATATATTACAGATAGATAGATAGATAGATAGAATAAGATAGATATCAAACTTACTAAAAACAGATAGATAGATAGATAGATAGATATCAATTGAATGAAATAGATATATAGAATATGAACAACCTGAATAGATAATAGATATAAACAGACTGAAATAGAATGGATAAATGGGAATATAAACAGACTGAGATAGTTATAAACAAAAGTAAAGAATAGATAGATAGATAAATAGATAGAAAGATAGTTATGAATAGACTTAAATTTAATTCTTAATTCAACTCTTAAGTATGTATATTATATGTACACATATACACACTTGAAGTACAACCATATACATACGCACGCACACACACACACACACAGATTACAAGGTAAACATAGACACATATACATAGACACACACATACACACCCAAAAGTATAATTTAAGTAGAAAAACATAGAATATCTTCAGAACAAAGACAAAAAACAAATTAAACAAACACAACACACACTTGATATATCAAATGAACATTTGATGAACTTTAATCAAGACAACCAATTAGAAAAGGTAATAAAAATAAGAAAAGTTAAAGGCTATAAAATTCAAGCTAATGACTTTATTGCTCAGCCACCCAAAAGGAGGAACACCGGCTTGAGGACTAGTGTTAAAGATGAAATTCCATTCCACCCCCATAAAAAAAAAAAAAAAAAAAAAAAAAAAAAAAAGGAAAAGAGAGGGTGAAGTGCTCATGGTGTAATGTATATATATACACATACATGTAAAATTCATTTTCATATTATCAACCAAAGCCTGAAGAAGATACCAGAAGATCTGAAACAAGTGTTGCACATGTAAACAAAAGAATAAAAAAAATTTTTTTCTGAGAACAAAAATTTACATTTTGCGGCCTTCCTTTTTTATAAAATATATATATATATATATATATAACGTAATTTATATGTTCATTTGAGTTCTCTATTTTTGTTTGAATACAATCACAGAAACATTTGATAATTTCACACACACCCACACACATATATATATAAAAACTAACCACACTTAATATAAAAATTTCTGTTGGTATTAATGGGTTAAGTCATCTAAATGTCATCATTTATAGAAAAAAATGACTGCAATTTTGAAAAATTGTAATAAATCACTTATGAAAACATTTTCCCTTGTTTTCTAAAGTATCAAGTGTTGTTAAATTGCTGTTAGCAATTGGTATTAAGATGAGGGAATAAAAAAAAGAAACAAATTACTGAGAGAGAGAGGGAGAAAGAGAAGAGAGGAGAGAGAGAGAAAGAGAAAGAGAGAAATAAAAAGAGAGAAAGAGAAAATAAAAGAGAGAGAGAGAGAAATAAAGAGAGAGAAGAAAAAAAGAGAGAAAGAGAAATAAAAGAGAGAAGAGAATAAAAAGAGAGAAGAGAGAGAATAAAAAGAGAGAAGAGAGAAGAGAGAGAGAGAGAGAGAGAGAGAGAGAAGAGAGAAGAAAGAAGCAAGCAAGGAAAGAATACATTCTAATTTTGTGATTTAAAAAAAAAAAAAAGATATTAAGTTGACCTCGGAGTTCATTCTAATTATCAAGTAGAAATAAATGTTTTAAAATACTTTGAGATCAATTTTACAGAACATATTTACCATTTTTTTTCCACTCATCTTTTTCCATCTTTAAGACAACGTTATAATTTCATCCTCCTTCAAATTTTTAATCTTTTTCAGAATATAATTCTTATCCTTTTGCAATCTTCCAGGAATTGAACGTTTTTTTTAATCAAGAGAATTCAGTAAAGACAGGAATAAATGGTAATTTGATTTATCTATTTTAATGGCATGTCAACCCTTCTAGGATTTTTTTATGTCTAGATGTTAAAGAACTGTGTTCCTATTGAATATGAATAATTTTCAAACAGATTTAATGGGATCCTAATAGGTAGTACCACTCCAGGTCTGAGTAGACCTAGGAGTAATGGCAATAAAGGGGTACTCCACACTTCCCATCGTACTCAGGATACCCCTATTTTTTTAGGTGTGGCTTACCTCTCTACAGGGGATATAGTATATTCTAAAGCCTTACCAACAAGCATTGAAATTTTTACTACTATGTCATATAATGTTGATTATCCTCATGTAATGATAAGACTGATTCCTATCAACTTCAGCTGGTCTACCCAATTGTAGTGCATCATTTCATCATAAAACTTTGCAAATTATTTTTTATCATGTTTGGTCTTGCATTATGGTTAAGGAAAGATAGAATTTTTTTAAAAATCAACAGAAAATTTTAAGAGAGTCAACAACAAACAAATAAATATGAGACCCACAAACTGATAGGAATTGAGACAGTGTGTCTGACCATCCTTTGTTCAGGATTGAAGATTAGATCTAAGGATTTTTTTTTTTAGTAGATTCAGAATAGGCTTGGTGGCTGGTCATAAAAAAAAGGTGAATAGGTGGTCTGACCAGAAGAAGAAGGGGTTAAGGAGGTGTGGCCTTCAGATAGAAGATAATGGGACAAAAGCAGTCTCAATTGTAAGTTTAGGGTTCAGAGCTTGTTAGTCATTTAGGCTAGCAGTTGCAGAGGTTAATTTAATGTCAGGCATACAGGCTCTTTGTCTGTCTTCCTGCCCACACAAACGTGTTGGTTGAAATGTATAAGGAAGAATAAAAACATATACTGGTAAAGTTCTGTGTTGTTAACACATACAGATGCAGTGCCAGAGATACAACAACTCCTGAAATAATATCGGACTATTCAACATCAGCCATTCATACTGGTTTCAAAACAATCTTTTTTTTCAGCATGAAATCACATTTTTACATTCAAATAAAGACTAAAAGTCATCGGGGTGGCCTAAAGTCAGTATCAGCCAATCAGCAAGGGAGTTTATCCCCTTTTCACTAGCGCTAGACCAAGGAGATTATTTTAGCATCTGAGGTGGAGTGCCACACCTACCCATCAGCTGCTTACTTTACCACACAGATCCCTGTGCTACTCATATGCTGAGTTGACAAGGGCCAGTATCAAACCAAGAACCTTGTGATTCCTAGCTGAATACTCTACCGACTGAGCTAAACTGGCCCTATGGTTCTTCCATCTTCAGTGGAGAATCAAAGCAAAAATGCACAAATTTTGACAATTTAAGAAAATTCATATTGATCAACCAGTTATTTACAAGACAATCAAAATTGTTTTTTTTTAATTAAGGAAGGTAAAACTAAAGTCTATTAACTCATCAGGGGGAGGCCTAAGTTGGTATCAGCCAATCCAGCAAGGAGTTATCCCCTTTTCACTAGTGCTATAAACCAAGGAGATTATTTTAGCGTCTGATGTGGAGCACCAACATCTACCATCAGTTCCTTACTTTACCAAACAGATCCCTGTGCTGCAATCTACGCTGAGTTAGCGAGGGCTGGTATCGAACTAGGAACCTTGTATTTCTAGCCAAACGAATGCCATCTAATTAGACATAAAGACAGAATGAACTTTTTGGCCAACCCAACAAAAGTTAGCAATAATAATTATAATAGTAATAATAATTATTGTTAGAACTAAAAAGATCTAATATCCCAAAATACAGTTTTCATCTTATAAGAATATCTTCTATAATAAAAAGTATGACTTATGTATACAGTATTTATAGACAGGGACGGTGCTAAGATCCCACAACCCTTCCATCCACCACTCTATTAACTACATGTCAATTTTTATAAATATTCATAGAAAATATATTAAACTCAGCCTTACAGGGGCCCTCAAAAAGCTCCCCCTATTGGGGGGGTTATAAATATAGATATTTTATCATGAACCACAATATTAGAATTAGAGAATTTTTTTTTTTTTTAAAAAGGGAAAAAAAAAAAAAAAAAAAAAAAAGGAGAACAGAAAATTGCTAGATTTCTAATATTCCATGAATTCATGAAAGACAATAATGGAATCCAGAAACAATTCCTGAAAGGATTTGTTGCAAAAATGGTGAAGGTGCAGTTGATCACAGGATAGTAACCAGATGGTTAAAGAAATTTTTTCTCAGGTTCCAAGAACCTCAACAATCAGGCCACAATTTTAGGCTTACTGTGGCCTGATTGTTGAGGTTCTTGGAACCTGAGAAAAATTTCTTTAACCATCTGGTTACTATCCTGTGATCAACTGCACCTTCACCATTTTTGCAACAAATCCTTTCAGGAATTGTTTCTTGGATTCCATTATTGTCTTTCATGAATTCATTGGAATATTAGAAATCTAGCAATTTTCTGTTTCTCCTTTTTTTTTTTTTTTTTTTTTTTCCCTTTTTAAAAAAAAAAAATTCTCTAATTCTAATATTGTGGTTCATGATAAAATATCTATATTTATAACCCCCCCTCAATAGGGGGAGCTTTTTGAGGGCCCCTGTAAGGCTGAGTTTAATATATTTTCTATGAATATTTATAAAAATTGACATGTAGTTAATAGAGTGGTGGATGGAAGGGTTGTGGGATCTTAGCACCGTCCCTGTCTATAAATACTGTATACATAAGTCATACTTTTTATTATAGAAGATATTCTTATAAGATGAAAACTGTATTTTGGGATATTAGATCTTTTTAGTTCTAACAATAATTATTATTACTATTATAATTATTATTGCTAACTTTTGTTGGGTTGGCCAAAAAGTTCATTCTGTCTTTATGTCTAATTAGATGGCATTCGTTTGGCTAGAAACTACAAGGTTCCTAGTTCGATACCAGCCCTCGCTAACTCAGCGTATGAGTAGCACAGGGATCTGTTTGGTAAAGTAAGGAACTGATGGTAGATGTGGTGCTCCACATCAGACGCTAAAATAATCTCCTTGGTTTAGCACTAGTGAAAAGGGGATAAACTCCCTTGCTGATTGGCTGATACCAACTTTAGGCCTCCCGATGAGTTAATAGACTT
>CM042150.1:60289761-60437261 GCA_023376005.1 Doryteuthis pealeii | reverse complement strand
TGTAGAATATGAATGAATGAATGAAAACCATAAATTTATCAGATATAAATTTATTTCAGCCTCTTAGCTTTTTCAAATCTGATTTCAAAATGTACTAGGATTACAGACTGGGGTTGGGATATGTTGTAGAGTAGTGAATACCCCTACAAGATGGACTGACTCAGAAGCATTTAAGAGTCGGCGCAGCAGTTACTGAGATCGGAATTTATTCGAACGAAATTACTGCGTCAACTCCAACCATTTGAACCTCCTTATTTGTACATTTGTCTTGTGATTTGTACTACTTTGTTCTATGTTAAGTGTTGAATAAATACATATTCACACATCCTGTATTCTCTGTGTATTCTTTTTGCCACCTCAAGGATACAACAGGATATTAATAAATTGGATTGGAGGGCTGGAGATATTAATCAAATATTTTTTTTTTTCCTTTGTAATGATCACTTTCTTTTTCAAAAAAATCACCTTCAATGTTTTATTTTTTTAAGTTGATAAACACAACTACACTCGTATGCATATTTTTATGTGAGTGTAATTTGCAAGTTAATGGATTTTCCGAGTGAGTTTACTGGATAGAATAGGGTGGAGGAGTGATAGGGTAGGGGGCTGATTTAAATTTTATATTTATTTTACAATTCATTCTAGTTAACTGTTTTTGTGTTTTGGGGTTTTTATAGGTAAATTAAGCACACCCACATTTGCAAAATCAAGTTTCAAATATAGCATCTTTACTATATGATGTGACTGAAAGCAGTTCAAGCTGTGGTAGGTACCCAATATGGTTGGTAGTATTGTGGTAATTGGTGCGCTATCACATTTTGCATTGCTTCACTCTGTGTGTGATTTGAAAGTCGCACAGATGAACGTGCAACATAGTCTAATTCAGAAACTGGGTCATGATAACATAGAAGCAAATAAAAACGTTTGTTGTGCAAATGCATAGAAAAGTATGAGAAGGAATTGACTGAGAGTTAACTTAGATTTTGGCCATTAATCAAAGGGGCTAGATGTAATGTTTGTCTGTCCCAAGATGCCAGCTTCTCATTGTGCAGTTATAAAACCCTTTTGGGCTAATAAAGATGTCTTGTAAAATAGTCAAGTCTTGCTTATTTATTACAAACAATGAAATGAGTGCAGACCACCTAGCCCAGCAGAAGGAAGGAATCAACCCAGCCTAGAAGAAGTTGGCAGCGACAAAACAGAACCCAGTGAGAACTAACCTCCATCACTTCCACTCTCTCCCCCCCCATTATGTACCCCCAATGTAAAAGGGGTATATTACAGTTTTTCAACTTAATGTTGCATACTCTTCTTCTTTACTTACTTCTTACTTCTTCTTCTGTTCATCTTCTATCTTGGGTTCTTCTAGGTCTCTTCTAACGTCTGGACTTCGTCTTGGGGACTTCGTGTCTGGTCTTCCATTGGGGATTTCTCTTTATCAGAAGCTCTGTGTCATTGGTAGTTTTTAGATAATAACACAAGACTTCAATTTACTTTGATCATATTTTATTCTCGAAATCCACCTCCAGACTACCTGCGCAGATCGAGTCGGAGCGTGTATAACACGACTCACCACTATCGTGGTTTCTCGCCGACTGACTAAAATCTATTACTAATCTAAACCGGAAGAGGGTCTTCTCCACCAATTCTCACGGTATCCACTGGAAGGAAGGATCAAGACAGGTCAAGCCTTGTCATTCAAATCCTTCAAGGCCATGGACTGCAGCTTATAATGGCCATTTTGATTTCTACACTATTGCACATAAATATTAGGTATCTAATAATTATGTAACATTAACAACCTCAGCAAAAGCTCCCTAGTAATTTAACATTATTTATATTGATATTAAATAAGCTTTCTATATTCATTTAAATTTTAAAATAAAAGAATTATTAACTTATATCCTTAACAGATATTTTTTTTCACCCAATATTTCATTTTAGATCATGAAATTTAGTTTTAGAAAAGAAGAATATATAATGGAAGAATCATGAAAATACATTTTCTAAATGATTTATTTAACTTTCCTTTTTTCTTAAAAAAAACCTTACCCCCACCCAGGAATTTAAAAAAATTAAGTCATTCACCAAAACAATATACTGTATATAGTTTATTAAAACAATCTCTTTATACACTGGGTAAGATTCTATAATGTATATTCATTTACATGGCCAACAATTAGAGAATAATTTTTTCCATCTTATTAAGTTATAAAAACTCCACATTCAAATAAAAGAATAAAAACATAACTGAAATTATAGCCATCATTGTTGGTATTGACCTTGTGAAATTGGTGCCAGTCGGCATAATAAGTTCAGAATTTGTTCTGACTTTCAAATGTAACAAGATCTCTAAATACTTTTGGTTCACTTCCTAATCAAAAGCTATTTAATAAATATGTTAATTTGTGATATTATGAAAAGAATAAAATGTTGATTTTTTTTTTTTTTTAAATGAGTATAATTGAAATAAACCATTAAGAAGTTCATTTTTATTCACTAGCGACAAAATGCATCTTACATAAAAACAACAAACAAAAAAACTTTCACTTTTATTCTGTTGAAAATATTTTTGGATTTCTTTTTCTCTGCGATATTTTTAGTTTGACTGTTTTGAAGAATTATTCTTTAAAATAATTGTAGCTTGGGGATCATGAAAAAATGTTGGTAATATAGGATGTTATTTTGATAAAAAAAAAATACATCATTTTATTTATTTATTTAAAAAAAAATCATTAGGGATAAATCTGCACATATCTATACGCACACACCCATACACACACGCACACATATACATATACGTACATATATATTATATATTATATATATATAGTAAATTAATATTTATTATTTATTCATTGGTAAAAGAGCAAATTCTCTTATTATTTTTTCTTCCTCCCATCAAAAAAGCTGCTGTTGGGATTTGTGGACTTCAAAATGGTTGAAGATTCCAACTCTAATTCAAGGTAAAGTCAAAACTTAAGATTCTAAATTAGGAAAGTTTATATAAATTGCAAAATTTAATTAAACTGAGGAAATCTGTAATCTCTCATTGTTTTTCTATTATTTTTAATTAATCTTTTAAAAATTTGAAATCATTTAAATGAATTATATAATTTCATTTTAAATTTACATTTCAACCATGTTAAAGAATAAATCTTTCTTTTGTTTTTCTTTGGTTTTAGTTTTTAAAATCTGAGTGACAAAGAAAATGACCTGTCATTACTTTTTATAGTTTTATATGAATGATTCATTAAAATGAAGAAATATTAGCACAAATCTCAGATTTAAGGAATGTTCTCAAAATTGGGAAGATTACAAAGAATGGCTATAAAATCCTTTTTTTTCTTTCTCTTTTTTTAAAGGTGAAATTAAAATCTTGATATTAAAGTATATATATATATATATATATATATATATATATATATATAAGTAATTGGTAATTTGCTTGAAGCATTGTTAATTATGTTATTATATATTAATGATTTGAAGGCCAACACAATGCACATAAAAAATAAAAACAAAAAGATCTTTTTTTGTCTTATCGATTTCAAAGTAAACCTTTATCTTCAGAATATCTTCATTTCTTCATTTCGGAAATGGACGCGTTTTTTTTTTTGTCATTATTTTTTTTTTTAATCTTTTTTTAAAAAAACATGTTTATAGCATTAGAAAAAAAAAATAACGACAAAAAAAACGCGTCCATTTCCGAAAATCATCTCTGAAATTAAAGGTTTACTTTGAAATCGATAAGACAAAAAAAGACCTTTTTGTTTTTATTTTTTATGTGCATTGTATTGGCCTTCAAATCATTAATATATATAATATATATATATATATATATATATATAATGATTTGTAAAATTATTAAATTGGCCTCCGAAGAAAAAAAAAATTTATACCCTTACAGAAAATTAGACAAAAACTGAATCAATTAATGTTTAAAAAATGATCTCAATCAAAAGATTAGTATAAATATTAATTTCACTGTTTTCAGTTTCTGAATGTGAAGTAATATAAAAATTAGAACCCTGTTGTAACGCGCTTAGCAAAATAATAAGATGGTAGTCCAGTTGACGTTAACTACTATTTGCAACTCAACAAGATGGCTGAAACAGTACTTCCGTTTCATAACAAAAACAATGGTAGAAACGGTGCTTCCATTTCTTAGAATACCACAAACCCACAAATTTAAAATCTTTGTGGACTTGTTAAATAAAAACTTTAAATTTCTCTCTACTTGTCTTTATTTATTTATTTTTTTTTTTGTTAACTAATTTTAATTTGACTTTTGATGCTGTCAGATTTTAATTTGCAGAAATTAAAATCTCACTTTATGTCATTTTTTAAAAATTTACTTTGAAATTGATATTTAATGTTTTCTATGTTTGATGCTCAATTTTTTTTCATTTATTTTTGTTCTTAAAAATTGAATTCTTTACATCTGCAAAAATTTACTTCATTATTCATAAAAATGTTTTTTTCTCTGCTAAATTATTCGGTCATTCACATTTTTGCTTTATCACTCACAAATAAATTGCAATCTTCCTATAATGATGAACTATTAAAATTGTAGAGTTTTTCAATATTTTAATGAAAAATTAATTTTTTTATTCTAAATTCTAAGAAAAATTGAAATTTAACTTTTACCATCCACAAGTCCGATGAAAAAGAAAGAAAAATAATTTCTAAGATAGATTTTAGAATTTTCTTCCAATTTGATATTGTTTCATTAAACTTCTAATCTCAGTGGGGCACTCAAGATTTTGGTTATTTTTTTCTCTGCAAGACTGAGAATCAGAATATATATTGTGCATCTCATGTTTATATTCATTGTCATTCAAGAAAACATATTTTACTATGAAACATCTTAAATTTTATGATTCATTTATTACTTTTACTGAAAAGAATAAATAACACTAACAATAAACAGGATCAAAATATTTTCTCATTTTGTTGGTTTCTAATGTATATCATTTTGTTGTGAATGTGCATTGAATATTAAGGCCATCTGGTTAATAGACACACACTAAGACCATCTGCTTAATAGACACACACTAAGACCATCTGCTTAATAGACACACACTAAGACCACCTGGTTAAAAGACACGCACTAAGACCATCTGCTTAATAGACACACTAAGACCACCTGGTTAATAGACACACACTAAGACCAAGACCACCTGGTTAATAGACACACACTAAGACCATCTGCTTAAAGACACACGCTAAGACCATCTGCTTAAAAGACACACGCTAAGACCATCGGCTTAATAGACACACTAAGGTCATCGGCTTAATAGACATACTAAGATTATCTGCTTAAGACATATTTTCCATTATAAGCCATAAAAATTTTTGCTTTATTTTATTTATTATTCCTCTTTTTTTTTTTTCTTTAATAGGGAACATGAATGCAAATGGAAGGACCTTTTCCTTATTGGAATTTGGATAACAATCCACTTCTTGTATTGTTGGATTTCAGAAGAGACTATTTTTGTTCTGATGATCACGAGCAGCACCAAAATAACAACAATGGCAGGAGTTACATTAATCTTCTCCATATCAGAGATGGTCATTTTAGCAACTGTTATACGAATAATATCTCCTAAACAGGAGAGTTCCATTGTTGAAGGAATAGCCATTATTTATTTGTCACATTTTTCTGCAACGTTTTTGCTCAATTTCATTTTGATGACTATTGGAATGCAGGTGAACCATATTATTTTTGTGTTGGAACCACTCGTCACTCTTGCCATTTCTAACATATGCATTGGAGAGCCATTAAAGATGGTGCTATCTGCAGCTGTAGTGATCCTTACCGTAGGGGCAGCAGGAATCCGAATATTGTTTGGGGATTTAGAAACATTAACAGAACGAAATATTGTACTTGATATCTCTTTGATTCTACTTCTTTCCTGTCGGAACATTGTTTTGAAACATGTCTATGCAGTGTCAGGACAAATACAGATGCAATGGAAGACAAGTGTCGCGACAAGTGTGGCTGTGTCCATTGTTTTGTTTATAGCTGGATTGAATCTCTTTGAAATCAGTTGGGGAACCACTTTATTGAAAGCCCTTCTTTCATGGACGTTGCATGTTTCTTATACAGCCATTACATGGACATTTTTGCTTAAGCAATTCTCTCCTCTCTCAGTGGCTGTCCTCAATATAAGTGGACAGTTTTTGATAGACACTTTTGTAAAAATGCAATTTTATGCCCTGCAAGACATCATCACTTGGATTGCAATTGTCTTCTTCATAACTGGAATTATTCTTTATTACATGAATTCACATCATTCCTTAGGTCATGAAAGAACCTGTAAGTATCATTTTGATTTTTTGATTTTGATTTTTAATAATTTGATGAGATTTTTATGTACAAGGGTGAGTCAAAAACTAATGCCATTTTCTTTATTTCGTGTGAAGTTTTTTTAATAAAAATAACACCTACATTGAAACCCTAATGAGACCCGAGCAAGAATCCAACAAGTAAGACCGAACTTGCCAATCGACAATGTCCTCCTTCTGCTTGACTACGCACAAGCATCAGACAGGGAGAAAATCGCCTCATTCGGGTGGATAACTTTACTGTATCCTCCATACTCACCAGATTTAAACTACCTTCAGACTACCATCTCTTCAGACCCATGAAAGAGGTTTGAGTGGCAAATATTATTCCAGTGATGAAGAAGTGAAATCTGTCATGAAGAAGGGGCTCAAAGAACAGTCAACAGAATTTTACGAGGCAGGGATACATGCTCTCATTCAAAGGTGGAACATTGCTATTGAGAGAAACGGTGACTGTGGAAAAGTAGGGATGTAATCCATAGAGGACCAACTTCATTTTGATATATGATACATGTTCTTGTGTTGGTAATTATACCTGTCCTAAACAAAATGGCACTACTTTTTTCCTCACCCTCGTATAATTGCTGGAAATCAATTTTTAGTCTCTTTTTCCTTTCATTTTACCTTTGTTTATGAGAAACTTTTTGTATGGTTACTAACACACATATACACAGTGCTAATACCCTTGGGAAAGGTATGCATCCAACTACGCTTCCTCCAGCTATGGGTAAATAGTAGGTCAGGCAGGGATCTTTAACCTTGGCTAGGTAACCAGTCTTGGAGAAGAAAAACTGAATTCAAACCGATTAAATTCCGCTTAAGAAATTGACCTTATGTCACATCCTGCTTGCACAGAGATGGGTTGGTGTATATATATATATATATATATATATATATATCAGTGGGTAGAGTGTTTGGCTAGAAACCACAAGGTTCTTAGTTCGATACTGGCCATCACCAACTCAGTGTATGAGTGGCATAGGGATCTGTGTAGTAAAGTATGGAGCTGATAGTAGGTGTGGTGCTCCACCTCAGATGCAAGAACAATCTCCTTGGTCTAGCGCTAGTGAAAAGGGGATAGACTCCCTCACTGATTGGCTGATACCGAGTTTAGGCCACCCCGACAACTTTACTTACTTATATATATATATATATAGCATCATCATGTCACACTGAAATACTGATACACAGGACTTTCTCTCACCAACTGTCCCTATCGATCATCACCTCTGTCATGTCTTCAGCACAGCATCCAGAATCCACACAGAGCTGATTGATGTTTTTGCTGGTTGGCCTACACTGGTGTATTATGTGTAGGAGTCCACAAGAAAACATCACTTATGAATTTGTCCTTGCTTCACCAGCAGTGTTCAGCATGTCTTGTTCATCTTACTAGGATGGTCTGTGTGATAGGAGGCAAGTGGCCACACAGTTGCTTTTTTGTGAGATGCTGCTTCCAAGATCTGTTCCAGACAGCTTGCATTTAGACATTTTATTTACAATATTTTGTTGTGAGAATTGATATTGTAGAATTTTGGTACTTTACAAAAGGTCAAAGAAAGGTAGATTAGATGAAAAGGTTGTCACTTGTTCCTTGCAGAAAGTCAACCACATACACATTATTATAAAAATACTGGTTGTTGATTGGTAGTTTAGTGGCCTGGCACCTCCTCACCAAACAAGGGACGAAAAGGAGTGAAAAAGAGAGGAAAAAGCCGCCACAGAAAAGAGAGCCAGAAGAAGGAGAGACAACAGCAACTTCAGCAAGCATCACTGTTTCTTTGCAGTCACTGCACCAGAGATTGCCATTCAAAAATTGGTCTGTTCAGCCACTCACACAGATGCAGTTTTAAAAAAACATTGTGGACACTACACCATCGTCTTTAGCAGACGAGAAGGATGCCAACATATATACAATGCTAAATCAAGTCATTTTGATATTCAGTCTCTTACAATACCTGCTGTTGCTTATTGTTGGTATCCTTCTGTCTACTAAAGATGATGGCGTAGTGTCCACTTTTTGAAAAAAAATTTTTTTTATTTGCAACAGCACGAGTGGCTGAACAGACCAATTTTTGAATGGCAATTTCTGGTGCAGTGATTGCAAACAAATGGTGATGCTTGCTGGAGATGTTGTTGTCTCTCCTTCCTTATAGCTCTCTTTTCTGCAGTGTCTTCTTTCCTCTCTTTTACACTCCTTTTTGTTCCTTGTTTAACAAGGAGGTGCCAGGTCATACAGTCTTCTGCATAAGCCTCCCATGTGTTGGTGTTGATGTGGCATGTCTTCATGTCCCTCTTGCAGACATCTTTAAAGTGCAGATATGGTCTCCCTACTGGTCGGGTGCCCTCCACTAATTTACCATACAGTAGATCTTTGGGGATGCGGCCTTTGTCCATCCTTCTGATGTGACCAAGCCAACGCATGCGTCTCTTGCAGATGATGGTGGGCATGCTGTTTATGTTTGCTCGTTCTAGCATATTGTGTTGGGCACTTTGTCCTTGGCTATTGCTTAAATGGTCATCCATTATTGCAGACTGTTTAACTTCACTGATCTTTTAATGTGACTTGACCATAAGCCGTTATAAAAAAAGCATTCACATATTTTTTCAGCTGTTATAAGTTTATATGAGTTCCATAAAAAAAAAATGACATGGATTTTCAGTAAACAAAGGAAAAGTTTTCTTTTCCATTTATAAATCATCAGAAAATCAATTTATACATTTTGGGGCACATTGAAACTGCCCCCTCCAATGGGGGCAGGGTGTTAATTGAACCCCAAAATTTAACTCTTTAGCTGCTTAGTTCTCAACTATCACTAACTCTTAATCTGATACCAAATTTCCCTGAAAGCATGTGACTTCCCCAACCAATGAAAATGGGTACTCATGCCTTTCTTACAGATGGAAATGCTGGAAATTGAACTCTGACCTGTCACCTGTCTATCATGCCTACACATTTCTACTGGATTTTATGATACCTTGAATGCCAATCCTTGCAGTACAATATAGATAAGTCATCTTCATCAGTATTTTGAAAGCAGGATTTCTTTCTCTATTAAGATAATATATAAAGTAAAACTTAACTTCTTAATACAAAGACACAGAAATTTCTTAATACAAATAATTCTTAAAATGATGTGATAAAATTTTTATGGAGATTATTTTACAAAAGTCAAAGAAAATATATTCATTGTTTGTTTCTAACAGAAAATATTAAAATTTATAGATAAAAAAAAACAAAACAATGTTAATTAAAGATATAATTAATTAGTATTTTTTTCATTTTATTACTTTTAATTTAAGATTTAAATATTTTAAAATCTGTTCTACTCAGGTGAGGGCAGGTATTGAACCCAGAACCTTGTGGTTCCTAGCTGGCTGCAATGTTTTGGTTAGTGCAAATAACTAATATTAATCTTTCTTTTTTTTTTTTAAATTGAAATAGATCACTAAGTAGGCCTGAACCTATTCTAGTAGTGACCACCCCAAGTGGAGATTTAAGAGGTTTAAATTCAGAGTTTTCCTTCTCTTAGACTGGTTGCCTAACCAGGGTTAAAGAGCCCAGTCTGTCCTACTATTTACCCATATCTGGAGGGAGAATACTTGGATTCATACCTTTCCCAAGGGTATTAGCACTATGTGAACTGTGGCTTCGTCCAGGATTTGAACTTGGGTGGACAAGTCCATTTCCTATGACTCTAACCACCGCGCTCTAATCCCAATAATAAGTCAGATATTAATAAGTTCTTGTTATGACTGAAACAGTTTAAGATTAATGAATAATTGATGATCCATCAAAGTAAAGTTTGTCTTCTTTTTATGAGATGACATCCAAGTTTATTTTTGTATTTTAATCCTATTTGTTTTCCATTCATAAAGTCTGTTGAGTTTTATTGATTTGAAAGTTGTTCTATGTCAGACTGTTGTGTCATGTAAAGTGGACCATCATTACTCACCACCAACACCACCACTAAATGTTACTTTTTAGAAAGGACAGTCAACTGTTTGTCTTGACTTAGAGATGCATACTTTTTCTTTTTTTCTTTTTCTCTTTCTTTTTTTTATTAGTGATGAGCAGAAGGTAATTATCGAATGATATTAATGCATATATAAATATTAACATTTCATAAATTAAAAAATGGCCGTCCAATGTATATTTACAAATCAAACTGTGAATAAATTTGCCATGAATAGAATTTTCCATTCAGATTAAATAAATCCTTTTTTGTTTAATTCATAACTCTTCTTTCTATGAGGAATCTTTAAACATAGTTGCTTTAGTACTTTTCATAGAGTACCTAAATAATGAAAATAGAATTGTCTGTAAACAATGTCTGACAAAAACTCAGAAGAAAGAAATGACAAGATCTCACAGGATTTGTTAATTCAACCTAGCAATTGCTAATTACTCTGTTCACCTTGTATGTTTGCTTAGTAAACCTTTTTCCCTTATCCTTAATACTAGTTATGTTTCTTCCTATTATTTCTCTGTTAACTCTGATACTTTCGTTACAACAGTTCTATAATGATTTTAAAAAAAGAAAAGATGTTTTGGAAGTGATTAATTTAAAAATTCTTTGATTTTTATATTTAAAAAAATATATATATTCAGAATAAAGTTTGTTATTAGAAAACATTTATAAAATCTCTCTCCGATAGGTGTCTTGGGTATGACATTAAACTGCTTTTAATGATGTTCCATTTTTGGAGATCTAGGGAGTGTGGAGTACCCCTTCATTGCCATTACTTCTAGGTCCACTCAAATCCAGAGTGGTAGTACATGTTAGGGCCCCATCTATGGGTCAAATAGATCAATTTGAAAATTGTCTATACTAGTTAAAACCTTCTGCAAAAAATCTTACAAAACAACTACACAAAGAATGTAAATATGAACATACAATGAATGTGATTCTCTAACCTCAAGGCATAAAATAACCCTATATTAGTTAACATGCCATTAAAATCAATCAATCAGTCACAGATGTCTAAAATTTCTAAGGAATAGAGTTTAGAATCAAGTCTCTAACCTAGAGTTTTTCAATCTTTTTCATCTCATTGCACAGTGAGCTGGGCAATAAATTGATCGAGGTACACCATCAGTATATAAACATATAATTGTTTTATCATTTAAATTTTAAAAGAAAAGGAATAGTGAAAATGTGCTACAAAAAAACAAAAAATATTAAAGTAATAGAATAAAAATATAAGAGAATGATCAACCGTCCCCAACACTCATGGCACACCCACAGAAGTTTCATGGTACACTAGTGGGCCGTGGAACACTGGTTGAAAAACTCTGCTCTAACCTAGTGCAAAAGAATGAGCAATTTGGAGTGAAGTTTTATTTCATGAAAAGAACAATAATACTCACATAAAAAAACAAAAAACAAAAAAATTAAGCTTTTAAAATTCGTACAGTGCTCCAATCAAGATTGGAATTTGCACAAAATAGAAAAAAAAAGATAAAAGTCCCTCATCTATACATATATAAAGGGTAGTTTGTGTGTATGTATGTCCAGAGGAAACTATGAAAATAAAACAATTGATGACAAAGTAAATATATATATATATACATTCACTATCACCAGATCTTGCTTTTAGAACAAAAATAATGAAGATTTGATTTATATTCGTGAAGATGATTAAAAAATAAAATTTAAATGATAACAGTATGGAATTTTTTGCATTTACTATTTAAATAGGAGACATTAATTTTTCTTTTCAAATTGTCTGGATCAATGCAACGTCTTTTTTACATAGGATTTTAGTGGGACAACTTGCGTGGATCCAACTCGGGATTGAACAATAATGGATCTGCGCAACTACCTTTTTACACCCCCCTCTACCCAGACGCTGCCAGGTAGCCACTTCTAGTCTAGAATAAGACAAAATGTCTCCAATCAAATAAACAAAAGCATGTGAAATTCTCTCCATTTTAGGCTTCCTTCATTCGTTTTCTAATTGTAGACCATGAAATATATCTATTTTCCCAGCTCCTCCACCACAAGTAGGATGTGACACAAGGTCACTTTTTAAGTATGTACTTACCCAAACACTCTGCATGAACAGGATGCAACACTAGGTCAATTTTTTAAAGTGGAGTTTAACAGGTTTAAATTCAGAGATTTTCCTTCCCACTAGTCTGCTTGCCATACCAATGTTAAAGAGCCCATTCTGCCCTAGTATTTACCCATATCTGGAAGGAGAATACTTGGATTCATACCTTTCCCAAAGGTATTAGTGCTATGTGAAATGCAAACAATCTTGAATAATTTTGATTTTTCGGACTATTGTCCTCATCTTTATTGTGATAGTTATTAACACAATGTTTTGGCTGCTATATCCTCTGGCCTTCCTTAGGTGTTTCCTGTGTATCTGCGTATAGTAATAATCCAACCTGAGAAATCATTTTTAATAGTTTGACAATTGATACACAGGAAACACCTGAGGAAGACCGGAGGATATAGCAGCTGAAACATTGTGTTAATAACTACCACAATAAAGATGAGGACAATAGTCCGAAAAATCAAAATTATTCACATTAAGCCTCATTTTAAAAAAATACAGACAAATAATAGCAAACTGTCTTGTCTTGGAATTGAACTCGGATCTTTGTGTCCATTTTCTACAATAATAACCATTACATCACAAGCATCTTTTTTTGTTTATTTTGTGTAGACATATATGGAAATATGATGAGGAAATTAATCCGACAATATGTGAAGAAAATGTTTTCAAAAATATAACAGACACAGGATGTTACAATCAAAGGAAAAATTTTATATGTCTATACTTAAGTATTTCGGTTTATGATAAACCTTCATCAGGACAATGCAAAAGAAATTTTGTAAGGCTGAAAAATGAAAAATGTTAAGTGTATGGTAAATGTGTGAATATAAATTAAATTTATATTCACACATTCACCATACACTTAACATTTTTCATGAAGGTTTATCATAAACCGAAATACTTAAGTATAGACATATAAAATGTTTCCTTTGATTGTAACATCCTGTGTCTGTTATATTTTTGAAAACATTTTCTTCATATATATGTTATTATTCTCTCAATAACGCCCCCTTACCTATTATGGTAGAGGCGTGAGTTTCACTTGACAAGCTTAATTCCGCTAGGATGGTCAGCTGTGTACTGTGGCCGAGGCGATAAGGTGTTTCACTAGTTTTCACTGTGTCTGCTGAGGTTCCGGTTTCGATTTCTGTCGGAGGGAAATCGTTAGTATATACGCTGATGAGACTTAATAAAGTCGAAACAGTCTGTACGGTATTCTAACACATCGAGCATCCTTTGTTGGGATTACCTTGTCAAGTTCATTTTCTATAAGAAAAAAGTATCGAATTTTATGCGATACATGCGTTGTAAGTGCCTTCAAGTAAAAATTTAATATATATATATATATATATTGTGAGAAAAAGAATCTAGAAAAAACAATGACGTCAACTAAACCAGCACTTTATGCAATCCCCACACTTATTTTAGTGTGTTTTCTCTACATGTGTGTAGCCTATCATTTCATGTCTTGCAATGCAACCAGTTATCTCTTTATTCTACACTGCCTTCGCCCCCAGGACTGGCCCATATCAAGGGTGCTAAGTACTAATAAGGGTACCTGTCATGTATTCAGGACAGTAGGACTCTCTAAATACAATTGGAAAAATGAATTAATTAAACAATAAAAACAATTGAAAAAAAAAAATCCTGATTTGAAGTGCTCAGAATACCTGGGAACTTGGAAGGAAGATGTGGGGTGAGGTGAAGGTGCAAGCAAATTTCTGGAGTCATTGTTTGCTTTTTGTTTTATCCAGTTTAGTTACCTTACATCTATCTCCTTCTCTCTCCGCTTTTTGTGGCCTCTGTGTTTTCATTCAGAACTTCTCCTCTACCCTCACCTATTCCTGTAAAATATAAATAAACAAATGATAGTCATTTATTTAAACTAAGTGGTATGAGGGCACCCAAGGATAATCAAACTCTCTAACAATGGTCTGCTAGCTTTGCTTGCTAACCATTACACCATGCACGGTGCTCATAAATAAATAAATAATATTGAATTTATTTGAAATTTAGAAAGAAAATACTCATAATACATAATTTTCTCAAATTTTGCATCAATCCTAATATTAATTATTATATAATATTTTAGTATATAATTAATATATAATACTTAATCTATTTAAAATCTAAATAGAAAATAAAAAATAAAAAATAAAAAAATTAAATTATACTCATTATACATATTTTTCTTAAATCTTCCTCCAATCCTAATAATATATAATTAAAGATAATCTTTTATTCACTTATTTGCTGGTCCATGTAGTTGAGTTAATACATTTTATTTTTTTTTTTTTTACAACTGAAAATAAGAATGAATAAATAAATAAATAAAAAATAAAATAGAAAATTAGAGAAAGGAAGAGAAAGAATCAAAACCAAAAAAAGAAAGAGAAAGAGAAAGAAAATGAAAGCTAAGCATAAGAATCTTCTATAACCGTCTTTTTATTTTGAATTGGATGGATACATTGTCGCATGTTTGCCACAATTTTGACCGGATGATAAGCAGACAATATTGAATATATATACAAAAAAATATTTAGGAAAAAAAAAAAAATGAGAAATTGCATTCGTTCTCAAAAAAATATTTAGGAAAAAAAAAAAATGAGAAATTACAGTTATTCGCCCATTTCATTCATAACATAAAGAAGGGGGAAGGGAGATAAAGGAGAAAAAGAAGAGGAAAAAAAAGTATCACCACGCAAAAAACAAACTTAAGCACGTCCATTTCTGATTTTCATCTCTGATGATAAAGTTTCTTTGAAATCGATAAGACAAAAAAAAACAACATCTTTTTGTTTTTAGTTTTTATACGCATTGTATTGCCTTCAAATTATTAATATATTATAAATAATATACTTTAAAGAGCAATGAAGTTCAGCTTGCCTACCTGATGAACCAAGAACCCTAAGGCCACACCTGCTTCGACCTAAAGAAAATATATATTAACCCAATCCCTCCACCACAAACAGAGTATATAACACAAGGTCAATTTTTAAGCTGAGTATAGCTGGTTTGCATTCAGAGTTTTTCTTCTCTTAGTCTGGTGGTCTAACCAGGGTTAAAGAACCCAATCTGCTCTACTATTTACCCATAGCTGGAGGGAGAACAGATAGATTTATACCTTTCCCAAGGGTATTAGTGTAAAGTAAAATGCAAATAGCCTCATTTCGGACTTGAACTCGGATCGCCAATTCCATTTGCTATGACGGCTTAAAAAGAGTAACTCTATGTTTACTTATTATGGTCAAGTCATACTGAAAGCACCAATTCTCATGAAATCCTCAAAGTTAAGCAACAATAAGTCTGTTCAATACTTTGTTGGGTGACCACTTAAGCAACAGAAAGTACTGTAAGCAGCCTGAGTCCTTTGTTTACCAAATATCCCCCCCATAAAGGGCTGGTCCTAGGGTTTCGTACCGCCCCCCTCCAATCTATTATGGTCAAGTCATGCTGAAAGCACCAATTCTTACAATATCACCAAAGTTAAGCATGGGGCCGGGTTAGCTCAGTCAGTAGAGCGTTTGGCTAGAAACCACAAGGTTCCTAGTTCGATACCGGTCCTCGCCAACTCAGCATATGAGTAGCACAGGGATATGTGCGGTAAAGTAAGGAGCTGATGGTAGGTGTGGCACTCCACCTCAGATGCTAAAACAATCTCCTTGGTCTAGCGCTATTGAAATGGGGATAGACTCCCTCGCTGACTGGCTGATACTGACTTTACTTTAAAAAAAAAAAAAATTGTTAAATATTTAATTGGGTGACCACTTAAGCAACAGCGGGTACTGTAAGCAACCGGAGTCCTTTGTTTATCAAAATGACTTGATTCGACATTAAATGACCTAAAAGAGGGTTGATATACTGTCTAGTAGAATAACCAACCAATTAATTTGTGACTGAGGATGGAGGTTCCAAGAATTTGAGAATTGAATTAAAAACACAGTTTAAAACTTTTTTTTTTTCTTTTTTTTTTTTCATAATAAAACTGAACGATATTTTCTGCTCATTAATATTCATATCTAAAATGTTTAATAAATAGAGCATGGAATATAGAAGTAGGCGGACTTTTAAACAAAGTGGATGACTTGCATGTACAGCTCAGTGATTAATCACTGTACTTCTTTGGAGCAAGAGTTTTCTCTGCTAGAATAATCAATTAATGCCCCCCACATACACACACATACACACATCAACTGCTCTGCATGAGTAGGATGTGACAAAAGGTAAATTTCTTAAGCAGAGTTTAACAGGTTTCAATTCAGAGTTTTTTCTTTTGCTAGACTGGTTGCCTAACCAAGGTTAAAGAGCCCAGTCTACCCTACTATTTACTGATAGCTGGAGGAAGAATATTAATTTCATACCTCTCCCAAGCGTATTAGCGCTATGTTAAATGCAAACAACCTCATTCAGGATTTGAACTTGTCCTTTCCCTACAATGGTAACCATTATACCACACATTCCTCACAATACTCACATATAAACAAAGTTTTTTTTAAAACTCGCATTGCTCATTCAAGATTTTCATTAAGGATTATTCAAAATCAAAGATTGGTTAGATGAAAAGAATTTCACAAATTGTTAGATTTGGTTTTGTTTTACGGCATATCAACCTCAGTGGGTCATTTAATGCCGATAAAGTTTTGAAATAAATCAATTCTTAATGCATAATACAATTTTTTTATAAATACATTTTTCTATTTAACCCATAGATGGGACCCTAACAGGTACTACCACTCCGGGTCAGAGTGGACCAAGGAGCAATGGTGATGAAGGGGTGCTCCACATTCTCCAAACCTCCAAAACTGGAACCTCACCATCAGATAGAGTTTAACGTCATTCCCAGGACATGTAGACCCGCAGCCACTGCCTTCTAGCACCCATATGATAAAAAGGGTTGGGGATTGCCATAAGGGCAATAGGGTTGGGGCAGTCATATAGGTGCTAGGGCTTGACGTGACCAGCCGATTGATCGGAGAGGGCCTCTCCGACTGCCCGTCTAGCCCAAGATAGGGCCAAGGTGGAGTATTGCAAGTCATGAACTGCTCATCCACCTGGGCTCTATCCTTAAGCATCACGGGTCGCCACCCATGGCCAACAGGTGGCCCCATTGGGGGAGTCTTACCCCTCTGCAGAGGTGCAGTCGGTGCATTCTAACGCCCCACTGACAGGGCAGTTCACAAATTGGTTTTTATTTTAATCATCATGTCATTGCAAACCTAAATCTAAAGGGGAAGTACTCATAATTGTTAATATGCTCGACTGTGACATTATAGTAAGCCAGTTTGAACTCCAGTCATGCTATTATGTTCACTTTTGGACTAATACCCTTGGGAAAGGTATGACCCCCCTCATCCCTCCAGATATGGGTTAAATAGGGACCGGGTTAGCTCAGTCGGTAGAGTGTTCGGCTAGAAACCACAAGGTTCCTAGTTCGATACCGGCTCTCGCCAACTCAGCGTATGAGTAGCACAGGGATCTGTGCGGTAAAGTAAGGAGCTGATGGTAGGTGTGGCGCCCCACCTCAGATGCCAAAACAATCTCCTTGGTCTAGCGCTAGTGAAAAGGGGATAGACTCCCTCGCTGACTGGCTGATACCGACTTTAGGCTGCCCCGACAAGTACCACTACTGTTTTTCTAGAAGGGTGGTTTTAGCATTAAATAACCCACAAAGGTTGATATGCCAAACAAACCAAACCATAAATAATAGGGGTGAGTCCGCATGGCATAGGGGCTAACGTACTGGACTGCAACATCATTGTAAGTGACTTCAAATTCTATTCACTTTCAGACTAATACTCTTGGGAAAGGTATGAACCCCTTCATCTGCTCCAGCTGTGGGTTTAAATAGTACCACTACTGTTCTTCTACAAGGGTGGGTTTAGTATTAAATAACCCGGCAAGGTTGGTTTGCCATTAAACAAAGAAACCAAACACAATTTAGATAAAAGAATAAATACAACTCCACCCAATAATAAGGGAAATAAACATTGTTACCGACAATACTAGCATTTTATATACATTATCTACACACAATAAGCAACCGTAATATATTTGGTATTACAGCCAAATATCTCTTCGTCACACACCATCCTCAACTAAACAAGACAAATGTCTACTCAACTTATTTTGATTTGTGCCCAGGAATAGAAGTCCCAAGAGTCTCTGTTGTTTTAGAATAATCGATTCATGGCTTTCTCAGTCAACTTACTTCTGTGATTCCAGGGTCATATATTTTGGAACAGAAGCCGTCACTTGAGGATATTAAGCCTCAACGAAGGTTTTAGAGTTAGTATATATATATATATACTAGCAAATATATGCACCCTCCGGGTGCAAGTATTTAAGTTTTAATATAATAAAATATCATGTTAAATTACAAAGGCAAATGAAACTGAATAAGAATGCAGATAAAAAAGATTTGAAACAGAGGGGGTATGATTGAAAAATAGAACAACTTGGAAACTAACTCTTCTATCATTTTCCATTACTCCCGTATTTCATTGGTAAATTTTTGTAATTTAACTATTTAGTTAAAATAGGAAGTAAAGGATAATATCACAGTTATTTCTTCTTGTTAATGATTTATCCCGGATTTTTTCTCATATTCATTAAGATAAAACCAAAAAAATTGAAGTCAATAATACTACGCACATATTCATTAAAATCAATTTTTTAAGATCAATATGCAAATTAGCCTTCCCATTCACACTGTAAACCGCTATTTTGTTGTATATATAAGTACAATTACATGTTAATAGTAAGTAGATATGGTCAACAGTATTAATGATATAAAACAATTTTATTAATAATTGAGGTTTAAATAAAAAATAAAATCATAGAGAATATGATGTAAATAACTAAGGGAATTGTGATATAGTTTCGGTTACAGACAGATAAATCCACAATCTCCATTATAATAAGATATATATATTTGGGCAAACAGTATTATATCTAGTTTTTATTCCATTGTTTTTTCCTCTCACCTTTATATTTTCTTTTCTACAACTTTTTATTTTGCCTAAACTTGTGCATTGGTCATTTTTCTTTCTATTTTACTATCCAAATTATAGTTTTCAAGATCATTGATCTAAATATTTGTGTTCAATAAATAAATGAAAGGTTTTCTCATTGTAATGAAAACATAATCTTTTTGCTTTATCCTTTTTCTTAAACACTTTTTTGAGATTTTTTTTTTGTTTTGTCTGTTTTTCTCTTTTGTCCAACTAGTGTTTCAGTGTACATTCAGATTTAAATCTAAAAACAATATTATTTTATAACAGAACTTGAAAAAGTGTCATCTACCAATATATATATATATATATATATATATATATATATATATATATATATACTGTAGTGTGAGATGGTCACTATTTCAGCTTTTGCTGGAATGGTGTACCAAATATATATATATATATATATATTAAGATCTCAACCATTTGACTCATCTGATGATTGCATAACCATGAAACTTTAAGTTATGAGTCCAAATCCATAATATTACAATTGATTATAAATCTGCTCTACTTTATTAGCATTGAGCACCTTTTCATGCTAATACTTTTCTCATTTTCTCATTCATTCTCTATTCATTATATTATATATATATATATATATATATATATATATGTATATGTATATTATTGTTTATATTTTTTTAAGGCAATTACAATGCGTATATCGTATAAAATTCGATAATTATTGAAAATAATCATGACAAGTAAACTCGGCAAATAACAAGCACAATGTGGAACACTGTACAGCTGTTTCAACTTTATTAAGTCTCATCAGCGGTGTATACCTACGATTTCCCTCCGAAGGAAATCGAAACCAGAAACCCAGCATGCAGAATCACATATAAACAATAATATACTTTACTTAACAATGCTCCAAAAAGCAAATTTTCAAATTATATATATATATATATATATATATATATATATATATATATATATATATATATAAATGGAAATTGGAAATGAATCCGACAATATGAGGAAGAATGAATAAAGAAAAGAAAGAATAGAATGGATAATAAAGATGAATTTAATCAATATCACTTACACATGTGTTTCGGTCAGTTCATCTGTGTGAAAATATTTCGCACACAGAAGATTCAACCTTCATCAGAGTGAAATTTTATTTTGAATGAAAAAATTCGTTGGAGAACAAAGGAGAATTTTTGGAAATGTTTGGAATAGAATTTTTTTTAAATCATAATTGGAACGCTGAAATAGACCGTTAGAATTTGGATATTTGATTTTTCTAGGGGTTATGGTAGAAAATAATTTTGTATTGCAAAAATAAAGTGTTATTATTCGTTTTATATCTGATGAAGGTCGAATCTTCTCTGTGTGCGAAATATTTTCACACAGATGAACTGACCAAAACACATGTGTAAGTGATATTGATTAAATTCTTCTTTATTATCCATTCTATTCTTTCTTTTCTTTATTCATTCTTCCTCATATATATATATATATATATATATATATATATATATTCTGCTTTTCTGTCTGTATGCTTGTTTTTTACAATAACTGAGTCCACATACTTTTATATGGGAAATTGATGGAGACCAGCAAAGACCAAATTTCAATAAAATCAACACCCTATTTTTGTCTGAGAGGGGGTTAAAAAAACTTTTTACCCCTCATTTTCCATAAGTAAAGCTAAATAAAAATAGAAGGGTAGTATATCAATGATATATCAAAAAATTAAAATATTAAAAAATAAAACAAATTAATAAAGGATAAAACTTAATAAAAAACAAACAAAGGAAAAAATTCAAACGAAAAGAACAATAAAAATAAACAACTTAAAAACAAGAACATATAAAGAATAATTAAACAGATATATAGAAAAATAATTTTTATTAATCTATACATAAATATAGATAAGAGATTTTAAATCCCAGGCAATGCTGGGTAGCTCTGCTAGTTTATGATAATTAGCTTAGTTAAATTGTAGAAAATATAGAAACGTGTATATCCATTCATACATTAATCTGTATTGATAATTGGGAGGGTTTATTTGTCCTCTATCAATGGGAAAAGAGCTTGAAGTATTCCTACCAAATATGGTCCAGGGAAAAGTATCAAGAAATCCATGTGGATTATAAACCTGACCATATCATCTGTGATGCATGGTAATTCTATATTAAAAGGCCTGTTCATCATTCAGGGGAAGTCAAAAACTTTAATATTCATATTATATTTTTGCTTGAAGGCAATTACAATGCATGTATCGCATAAAATTTGATACTTTTTTTTATATAGAAAATGAACTTGACATTTTCTATAAAAAAATTTTTTTTTAAAGTATCGAATTTTATGCGATACATGCATTGTAATTGCCTTCAAGCAAAAATATAATATATACTTTATCCAACAATGCTTCTAAAAAAAAAAAAAAATCCAAAAATCTTTAACATTCATATTTTTTAAACTTATGAAAATTCATAAATTCTGATTTATTGTTGATAATGAATAATGAATGTGTGACTGCCTGTACTAGAATTTATTTAAGTTTCAGTGATATAAAATATTAGCTTATTTAAAGGTGTGAGGTATTTCCTCCACTTAGACCATCCCTTTTCATTATCTTACCAATTAGAAAAGTCCATATAAAATAGTTTCACACACACACACACACACACACACACACACATATATATATATAACAAAGATAATCTAATGAGTCAGACGAACCTACTATTATGTTTTTCTCTCCACATCCTTCTCTTTTTTTTTTTTTTAAATTTTTCTTCCTGGTTGATGTTTGGTAGTATATTTTTACAATCAAACTTTCTGCTGTTTTTTTTCTCTCCGCAAGGATCTACCAACACGCTTGGTATATTAAATTATTATATATATATATATATATATATATATATATATATATATATATATATATATACCGGACAAGCAGCCAGAAGATCACTACTACGATTCACGGTCAGGAAGAAGGGATGTCACTATCCTGAAAATTTACCACTACGTCTAAATAAAAGAAACTAAAAAAACTACAGAGTTTTCTGATATTTATTCCTTGACTAACATATTATGCTAACAACATTAGCATAATATAGTACGTTAATGCTTCACACCTATGCCCAAACCTGGTATGTGTATTTCCAACAACGGATACAGATACAAAAATATATCTCAAATATATATATATATATATATATATATATACACGCACATAGAAATGCTGATAGGTGCGCGGCCTGTGTCATTGATGCATAAAAATCTAAAAGTATGCAGTAAAATTGTAGCCATGTGTCACAGTGTTTTTTTTCTCCCTCCACCATTTCCAGCTAACTGTTAAAAAAATTCAATAGTTTCTTGGAAATAAATTACATGCTATGGGGTACAAGGTAGGGATTAAATGGCTTTAGTTGTTCATAGATAGAAACTCTACAATTTATTAAGAAACTTTAGTTGGGACCCATCAAATTTCTCGGGGACATTCAAATCAAATCCGTGCATTCCAGGATGCACTAAATTAAAAAGCTATCAGCTTCCCTGTATATATATATATATATAATATTGATATAATGAATATGTAAATACCTTGATACCCCCTCACTATAATCTGATTGGACAGTGTCATGTATAAATAGTCAACACTGTGTTGGACCTATACCGAAACCTACACTTACTCGCTAGACTACACCACGACTGCTTGGCAGACGTATTGCTATTCGACACACCAACGACTACTGCGATAATATACCAAATACCAACTTCAGAATATATCCCTTTGTTATAACGCGCTTAGCGAATAATAAGACGTGTAGCCCAGTTGACGTTAACTGCGAGAAGAACTCACTTCCGCCTTTTATTTACAATAATACAAGATGGCTGAAACAGTACTTCCGTTTCATACAACAATGTTATAACCGGTGCTTCCGGTTCTTAGTATACCACACCCTTAACCTGGATATATCAAATATTTTCTAAAGACAAAATTATTTTTGAAAAGAATTGACCTTTTCTTTATCTTTGTTTCCTAATTTTTCCAAATTTTCCTTTCTATATTTCTATTCTTTGTGATTTTTTTGTATTAATTTTTATTTTCTTGTTTTTTCTTTGCAGTGTCCTTCAATGAGATGTACACACGACTTGAGTTTGTGCTCTTTCTCACAATCATCCTGGCTTTATTCTTTTATATATTACCACCAAAGGTCAGCCCTCGAGATATAAAAAATATTCAATATCTCCGGTTGGACTTGTTTTTACAGAAATACTTACAAACCAGCCAAGTTTCAAACTAAGACTGAACATGAAGGTTTTTTTTTTGGTTTTTTTTGTTCTTCTCAACTTGGAAGAAATATCAAAGTAAAATAAATGGGTGCCAAGGTGGAAATACTTAAAGAATTAGAATATTGGGAAATGTCCAAACATTCAATTTGCCCAGTTCTGGAAATTTGGTTATCATTCTATCTGGACTATCTTGTTTGGACTTCATTATCATCATTATCATTATCATCATCTTTCTCTCTCTCTCTCCCTCTCTCTCTCTCTCTCTCTCTCTGCAATTGTTGTCTACTGAAAAACTTTTTATAAATACAAGGGATGATCAAAAAGTATTGAGACAGAAGCTTTAGGTATTTTTTAATTTGAAAATTTAAATGATATATATATATATATATTATATATATATATATATATATATATATATATATATATATATATAAACAAATGTATGTATTTAATAGTTTAAACACCACCCCTTTACGGCAGCTGTCAAATGGTCGAGAGGTTAACAAAACTGGTGGATGAAAAGTTAGTTGGGTTTTGCTCCTGGTCAGAGGTAGTTGCTGTGTCTAGCCACACTGAAGAGACGTGAAACATTGAAACACGGTGTCTGTGGATAACTTACTATATATATATATATATATATATATATATATATATATAAAAAGGTAAAAGTATCCAATTGATTGGTATGTTGGGGATAATTCTATTTGGGATCATCAATATCTCCTGTAAATACACAATGCATGCTCAAGTTGATGCACACTTATAGATTTATACAAGGATTTTTACAAATCCGTAAGATAGCTCAATGTATGATAATTAATAAATTAATTATATACAGAACAATATTTTGATTATGTAGTTGGCTGTCTGATGAGACTAAGCTCATTTATTGAGTTTCTGGTCGAAATAAGTTTATAATAACCAAATGACGGCTTTTAAAGTTTTTCTTTCTTATTGAAAGTGTGTGTGTATGTGTACAGCTGAGTGACTTGTATATCAATAATGATGTGTAGACATCTATATGAGTCATTGCTAATTTGAAAAAAGGAAATAAAATGTTTTTGGTGAAACACAGGATTGTGCAAGTACACCACCCTCCATACTTACTGGACCATCAGCCAAGTGCAATTTTTTTTCTTTCCTGAACTAAAAATTCATTTTGAGAGTATGTTGGAATGTTTTGGTATATAAAGTGTGCTACAATACACCACTTAAATTTATAGACTAAGTGAGGTTATGTGGTTTAAACATCAGCCAATCAACAGCCCGAATGTGTGACTGGTTGACTACTTAATCACTGATACTGAGAAATGTCCATTTGCAATCATTGACGAAGGACTTGCTATACTGAGGAACACCAAGGAACAACCAAAGGATTCTTTACCAAGGATTTCTACTGGACAAGCGCTCTTGCTTGAAGCCTAAAGGATGGCTCATAAAATCGTAACAGAGTAAGATTTAAAAATGTCGAGGAAATTATAAGAAATATGAAGAAGCAGCTTTATATCATATCAAAAGATAAATTTCAAAGAAACTTAACATTTTGTTCAGTGTTCGTTTCTGTTTTTGCTAAATAGCTTCAGTCTCAATACTTTTTAAACACAACTTATATTATTTCTAAGATAATATGTTCGGTAATCTGAATATTAGTTACATAAATGAGAGTAACCTCCCTTGTTTATTTCACTTTGAGGAAGCCATATGTTTTGGTCGCCATTTTTATTTCACGTAGACCTACACTGAAAATACAAATTTGTTCGAATAAATACAACTGCATGTTTTAACATGAAAATATCATAAAATGCATTCTTAATTGTGCTTGTGCATTATTTGAAATGAACTTAATTGTTATTAAGAACACATTTTATTATATATTGATTCAAACAAATTCGTATTTTCAGTGTAGATTTACGGTGAAATGAAAATGGCGACCAAAACATACGGCTTCCTCAAAGTGAAGCAAACAAGGGGAGGTTACTCTCATTTATGTAACTAATGTTCAGATTACCATTTGTTCTGGTTATGAAGTAATTACTATTCAATCCTTTTAGCTGCCAATTAAATATATAACCATATGGTTTGAGTTTTGTTTAACGACATATCAACCTCTATGGGTCATTTAATGCCAGGCCATATGGTTATAAAGAAAGCATTTAAGAGATTTTCAAGTCACCTACTATTACTTCAAACTTGACACTAACAAACTAATATATCTGGTTGGTTGACATCCTTCTGTCTACAAGAGACGATGGAATAGTGTCCAAATTTTTTTTTTTTTTAACTATGTTGCCTGGGCGGTTCATATGGAGGATGAGCTGTTACGCAAGCAGCAAATCCCCTCTCTCCACACTGCCACTGTGATCCAAAGATAAGGTAAGGAACCAATACAGTTTGGCAGCGGTAGTGTCACGGGAGTTGCTGGGTAGCACTGGATTTCAGTGTCACACCGCCTTAGGGACTCCAGCTCTTGATTTATTTTTGTGGTTTACTCCCCTAGCCTTTCCTTGGGGTGAGACAAAGCCACTAGACAGTGGAGGTTTTGTGTCAGTCTTTTCCTTGGGTTAGATGGGTTGCCGACTAAAGCTAAGGAGCCTCTTCTAACCCATTTGGGGATTTATGTAAGTAGTAAGTACCCCAATCCTACTACTGGTCACCCCATCTCGGATCAAGAAGAGTCTGTTATGAAACTTTCGCCCTGAGCAGCTTACACAATCCAGAGGAAGTCAGGGGAGCTAACCCCGATAAAAAATCCGGAACCTTTCATTTTTCAGAAAATAATATATAAAACTACAAAATAAAATCCAATTTATTTTTTCAGTTGTACTCCAAAAAATTTTTTTTTTTTTGTATTGTCTAAAAATATTAAATTTTTAAAACTTGGGAATAAAGATAGTTTTAAAGTTCTAACTAATTTCCACGTGGAAAAAAACAAAAAGAAACGGATAATATTAAATGATCAGATTTCTCTATATTTTTAAGTGAGACATCTTTCTGTGATGTAAAATAAGTAATGAATTAATGAATCATTCAATGATTCTTCTTGTAGATATGACGATATATAATGCAGGTGCTAAAACCTACTTGGGTTAAATGTCTATATGTTGTTTTGTTTGTTCTATTTTAAATTAACTGAAATTAAAACTTTTCAAGTAATAATATATTTTTCCAGTTTTAAAAATACAATACTAAAAAATATTTTTGCTTTGATCTTCAAAATGCCTATATTTTAAAGATTGTAAACACCCAGTTATTTTTTAACCAAACAAACTATTTTATTGCAACTAGGACATTTCTCCTCAGGGCTACTCCTGTAGTTTCTTTACATATTTGTTGGAAACACGGTTTATGTCTAAATTTATTTTATATATATATATATATATATATATATATTATATATATATATATATATATAGTTGTAGAAAAGTTATTTCCCTACCGCGGTTTCAGTGTTCTTAGTACACTGTCTTCAGGGGAACTAAGTAAATCTATGTGGCTAATGAAATATATTCATTAATCACCTCTGCCTGTCAACATAGGTTTGTCTTAGCACTAACTTCAAAGGAACAAGCTTTGGGGACCAAAGTTAATTGACTTTTAGGAGATATAGAATAAAAATAAGCTTAAATCAGGCAAAGATATATTTCATTAGCCACATAGATTTACTTAGTTCCCCTGAAGACGGTGTATTAAGAACACCGAAACCGTGGTAGGGAAATAACTTTTCTACAACTATTAATGCTCTATATTTTACAAGATATATTAATCCCTCTTGGATTAACTACTTATGCTACTACAATGTTTACATGGTAGTAACCCTTTGATGTGTATATATATATATATATATATATATATATATATTTTATTTACATTGGTTTTTAATTTAAATTTTGGTGAATAAAATCTTTTCAAATACCAACAAAGTTTGCTTGATTAAATTGTCACAGTTTGAGTCAATTATTTTGTTTTATTTTTTTTTTTACTTTCAAATGACTGATTTTATATGTATTTGATTCTATATTCACAGATAATATTTTTTTTTTTACAAAACTGACTAAAACACTCCTTTGACCTAAATTACTGCCATGAATATATATATTTACCAACCCCCCGCACAAACAGGATGTGACACAATGTCAATTTCTTAAGTGGAGTTTAACAGGTTTGAATTCAGAGTTTTCCTTCTCTTAGACTGGTTACTTAGCCAAGGTTAAAGAGCCCAGTATGCCCTGCTATTTACCCATAGCTTGAGGGAGAATTGGATTCATACCTTTCCCAAGGATATTAGTGCCATGTGAAATTCAAACAACTTTCGTCAAGGAATTGAACTCGGGTCGACGAGTCCATTTCCTATGACTCTAACCATTAGACCACGCGCCTGCCATGAATATAAGATCAGAAAATCTCTTTCAAATGGTAACTTATTTTCTTCTTTAATGTTTTGTAGGTTTTAAATTCTTTTTTTTTTTCTTTTGTTTGAACCTAATTTTTTATTTATCATTTTCTAAGGAATCACAGCTGGTGTGAAATTTTGAGATAATGTTTATCGCATGGGGGAGGGGGGTCTGTATCAGTATGATACACTAATTATTTGTCTGAATCTTTGGGATGAAATTTGATGATTTGAATTATTTAGATTTTTCAGACTTTTGTCCTCATCTTTATTCAGCCAATGTGCCCTCCAGCCTTCTTGGTGTTTCTTGTCGAACTCGGAAGTCTTCATAAAACTTTGAACTGAACCCCTTATTTAATCTGTTGGAGTAGATTGTTCTCATGTTGTTAACCAGTTGGATACATGGCACAATGGATATATACAATTCCAAGTGACAATCATCTGGAGGTTGCAGGTTCAACCCTGACTATGGGTGAAAATAACATAGAATATTTAACATAGCTTAACACTTGGGTAATCTGAATATTAGCTACATAAATGAGAGTAACCTCCCTTGTTTGTTTCACTTTGAGGAAGCCGTATGTTTTGGTTGGCCATTTTCATTTCACCGTAATCAATACAACTGCATGTTTTAACATGAAAATATCATAAAATGTGTTCTTAATAACAATTAAGTTCATTTCAAATAATGCACAAGCTCAATCAAGAACACATTTTATGATATTGTCGTGTTAAAACATTCAGTTGTATTGATTTGAATAAATTTGTATTTTCAGTGTAGATTTATGGTGAAATGAAAATGGCAACCAAAACATAAGGCTTCCTCAAAGTGAAATAAACAAGGGGAGGTTACTCTCATTTATGTAGCTAATGTTCAGATTACCAACACTTGTACCAGATCATACTTAATAAAATGAGAACAATCTACCTGAATGGATTAAATAAAGCGTTCGGTTCAAAGTTCCATGAAAGCTCAATTCCAACATGAAGGCTCCCGGGTTCAATAAGAAATGCGTGAAGAAGTCCGGGGGATACATCGGCTGAAACATTGTGTATATAACAATAAAATAATCTAATTAATACAAATGATACAGTGACTTTACTGGGCTAATATCTATGGGGCTAAATTAAGTTTGTTTGTACTGGTATCTTGTCCCCCAATAAAAGCTGGCTCTTTGTTCTTGTATTATATACTGGGGTTTTCACTAAGCCAAATCAGCATATAATGTTATATACATTTCTTACTTCTTACTCTGGTCGTATCTTCTTCTGGCCGGCTTTGGTTCTATCTTCTAACATCTTGGTCTGGTCTTGTCGTGGTGTTTCTTGGGGACTTCGGGTCTGGTTTCTGTTAGGGATCACTCCTTATCAGAAGCCCTGTGTCATTGTTAGTTTTTAGGTAATAAACACAGACTTCGATTTACGTTGATGTTACTTTATTCCAAATCCCCAACCCAGACAATCTGCGCAGATGACAGGATGCGCATAGAAATGCGACTTACACCTCGAGCTCCTACCTGCTAACTGACTTAAAATTACTATATCCTTAAACCGGAAGAGGGTCTTCTATCCTTCCGGTTCTCACGATTCATCCCTGGAAGGTGAGAGTGAGGTCAAGCACCATCACTCACCCTCAAGGCCATCAGCTGTACTAATCGCCATTATGATTTCTACAATACCTTAAAAAAGTATTAGGGATCTACTAACTATGTAACACTTGTGGACTGGTACACTGATATGGAATTTAAGGAACGAAAGGAATGAAGAGGAACGAAAAGGAAAGAGGCAAGAGGCAGTTTTACAACTTAGGCTTTATTGAACAGGGCATAGTCAGTTTTAGCGAGAGTACATACCCCTTGGCTAGCAGCAGTAACCCCACTCCATTGTGGCCTAGATTCAAATGACCAAATTATCCTTTTGAGGGTAGTGAGTCAGTCCTTTTTGTCAGACGTGTGCAAAGGGTTCTTCCGATCAAGGCCCCATGGGAGTTTGTTGTTTTTTTTATTTTATTTTTATTTTCATATTTTTTTAATCCCCACATATCCTCATCTTTATTGTTTTTATTATGATATTCTACTTGCATGTTTAATGCAGTTCAGAATAGTCGAAAATGATGAGAATCTGGTTATCATTTATTTATATCTTATACTAATTCTGTCCTATGTGGTGTAATGGTTAGCAAGATATTCTCACAGATCCATTATTACTGAATAGCGAGTTCAATTCTCACTGGATGCTCCATACTTGTGACCTTGTGTAACATCCTACCCATAGTGAACAGGTTGGGTAAATATTTCTGTATTTTTGAGATTATTTGGACTGTTGTCCTCATCTTCCTTGTTATATACACAACGTTTTGGCCAATGTACCCTCCAACCTTCTTCAGGTGTTTCTTGTCAAACTTTGGGAACCTTCTAGTCAAACTTGGGAGCCTTCATGTTCTAATCGGTAGCCTTCATGGAACTTTTAACCAAACCCTTTTATTTAATCCATTGGGTTGTTCTCATTCTGTTAACCATGATGGGTACAAGTTTTTTCTAAGCTATGTTAAGTATTCTATGTTATTTTCGCCTGTAGTCAGGATTGAACCTGCAACCTACAGATGATGGTCACTTAGAACTATATTAACTGAATCCTTATATCTGTTGGGCTATTTCAAGCTTCATTTCATAAATTGACCCCTAATTCTGTCCCATAATAGTTGTGACAAAGATGTATGAAATCTATATGCAAATGTCACAACTATTATAGGACAGAAATACTATTATTTTTTTTATTTCAACACCAAGATAATTTTTCTAGAAGTGGCTACCCGGCGTCACCTGTGTAGAGGGGGTACTTTTAAAAAGTTAGTCTCGCAGATCCATTATTACTAATCGTGAGTGAGATCCTCGCTGGTTGCCCCATAAAAATCCCCACGGAAATATATAACAATATAGTAAGAAATTTCCATTCAATGATTTACAATTTAAAAAAAAATAAGATATAAATGATACAATTAATTCAATCAATCAATATTATATTTCAAAGTGAAAAAAATATACAAAAAAAGATAAACAAAATAACATGCAAATGACTTTCTCTTCTGTTACTTTTCAAATTAGAATTTTTAAATATCTTCCCAAATATAAATCAAATCTTCATTATTTTTGTTCAAAAACCAAGCCCTGGTGATATTTAATGTGTATATATATTTACTTTGTCTTTAATTGTTTTATTTCGAAGTTTCCTCTGGACATACATATACATACAACTGCCCTTTATATATGTACTAGATAGATTTAAACAGGTCCCCCCAAAAAAAACTGAAATACCATCAATTAGCCAAGGAGTGTATCGTTTTTTTTTTTTATCTAATAGAATTGTTCCTCACGAGAGAAACTATTTTAAAATGCAAATTATTTAAGTATATTCCTTATTTGTCTTTTTCTCCCTATTTAAATAAAAATGTAATAACTGTATTTTGACAAAAGAAAGGATTGTCATAAGAAAATTGCTTAACTTGGTTCAGTGGAGCTTATCATAAGTTCTGTCAAATAGTAGGCTACATTTCTTATTCTCTAATTAAAGGTTCAACTGCTGACTTATTCAAAGACCGATTAAATTCCAAGGGGTCTATTTTGAAGAAAATCAACATTTCATTCATTGTTCAGTTTTGTTTTTATATATATATATATATATATATATATATTTTTATATGTGTGTAAAATAAAAATGGAAGTGAATCCGAAGGTATGTTGAAAAGAGAAATAAAGGAAAGAAAGTATTGAATGGATAAAATAAGATATTTTAATTAATTTAACCTACACGTGTTTCGGTCAGGAGTTTATCTATGCGTACATTGTTCTATCTATTATTATTTTTAAATAACAAAATGAAATTTTTTTTTTCTATTATTATTATTTCATTTTTTTTTCTATTATTATTATTATTTCATTTCATTTTGTTATTTAAAAATAATAATAGATAGAACAATGTACACATAGATAAACTCCTGACCGAAACACGTGTAAGTTAAATTAATTAAAATATCTTATTTTATCAATTCAATACTTTCTTTTATTTCTCTTTTCAACATATATATATATATATATATATATAGTTACCTCCAATTGAGAAAGAAAGGGTAATGCTCAATATATCAGCAATGAAGTAACTTTTTGAGAGAAAAAGATATAACTTGTAATACCTTCAGCAGTAGGCTAATATTTCGGAGTCAAGCGACATGGATTAATTAGGCATAAGTTTGTCTTCTGAAGTGTTCTTTGAAAACCTTTGCTTTTTTATAGAACTTCCTAGTATTGAAATTGGTCTTTTTTTTTTTCTTTTTTTTTAACAAACGCTTCTGATTGGTTGAAAATTATCATTTTTTAATATTTCTATTTTTTCTTTCTACCTGCACTGATCCTATGTGCAGACTTCTTATTTTTGTCATTTTATTTCTGTTTTCAAAGTGTTAACTTCCGGCTCACCACAGCTTCAGTAATATAAAAATATCTTTTTCTTTCAATTTTTATCATCTATCTTTTAAAGATCCTTCACCTCCCAACTGTCTAGTACCTACCTAATACTTTTATACTCATACTATACTATACACACACATCCATGCAGATGTACATATATACATATATGTTATGCCTACACATAGAAGAGGTGCTCTTAGCATAACAGTTATCATCATAAGAAATGAAATTAGTAACCTGGATCAGGCATCAATCAGCATTTCACTTAATGCTAATAACTTTGGGAAAGCCATGAATCCATCAGTTCTTCCCCAGCAATGAGTAAATAGTAGGGCAGACTCGGTTCTTTAGCCTATTTCAGGCAACCAATCTAAGAAAAGGAAAACTCTGAATTCAAACCAGCAAACTACACTTAGAAATTGACCTTGTGTCATATCTTGCTCATGACAGAGGGGTAGGGCAAATTCATATACATACTGATATAGATATGTTTATACCTACATGCATATGTATTATTATACATAAATATGTGCATGTAGGGACAGAAGAGCTTATAGTGTCACATTGTTGTTTTTTTTTTTGTTTTTTTTTTTATTGTTTTAGGTGTTTACCCAACCTGTTTACCCCAAGGAGGATCACAGGTATGAGGCATCCAGCAAGGACCGGACTTGCTATTCAGTAGTAATGGATCTGTGAGATTAGCTTGCTAACCATTACACCATGATATCATCATCATCATCATCATAATCATCATCTTTTTTTTTTCAGCTAATATATTAGGTTTAAGACCTGCTAGCTGTTCCTTATAAACATTTGTTGTAAACCCTTTCTTTACTTGTATTATTCTTCTGCTCATCTTTGGTATCTTACGTTCTTCTTCTAGCGTCTCTTCTAACGTCTCTGTTCTTGCTGGTTGGTCATCCTTGATTCAATTCTTCTTCTAGGTCGGTCTTGTTGCCAAGACATTCATCAACCACAAAACCATATTATTTATTTAAATATTTATTTACTTAACTAAACATATTTCTCTAACACAACGCGCGTGTGCAGTGAGCCCCAGCTAAAGCAGACATATCTTCTCTGCCTGATGACCAGGCTGGAACTGAAGACCCAACCAGGTCCCACGTGACTTCACGTATTTCACGGGCTTTCTGTAATATTCCATGGAAAGTCCCACCCATGATATGAAAAGGGGCCATCCCTTCAGAAATACTGTTACATAATCCATGCGGTTGCATAAGATTATTGTCAATCCCCTGTATTTCTAAAGGGATGGCCCTTTTCATATCACAGGCGGGACTTTCCACGGAATATTACAGAAAGCCTGCGAAATATGTGAAGTAACGTGGGACCTGGTTGGGTCTTCAGTTTCAGTTTGGACGTCAGGCAGAGAAGATGTATTGCCTTAACTGGAACTCACCTGCATACGCGCGCTATGTTTAGTTACATGAAATGTTTATTTAAGTAAATAAAAGCTTACGAAAATAACACGGTTTTGTGGTTGGTGAATGTCTTGGTAACAAGACTTATCTAGAAGAACAAATGAGTTAAGTGCGACCGACCACCAAGACGAAGTCCAGATGCTAGAAGAGACGCTAGAAGAATAGAAGAAAGAAAGAAAGGAAAGAGGTATGCAACAATACAGGGGGTCGACAATAATCTATGCATAGATTATGTAACATTCATCTTAATTCCACAGAATATTTATGATCTTTCCACACATTATCTAACATTGCCTTAAAGGAGTTTAGAGATGCCCATTGTTCTAACACCAATTCATAACATTTGTTAATATAACATTTTACAGGGATTTAAAGATTTTAAAGTAACTTTTATGAAACAGTTGTTTTTATTTTGTTTTTCTACAAAATGTAACAGTGAAAAAAAAACAAAACAATCATTCACAGCTTTTTATTTACTTATTTTAATGGAATGAAGGGATAGCTTTGATGCCTGAATCCTGAACTGAATTTACCAATGGTTAAAAAGATTAAAATATAGCAGGAATAACATAAGAAGTGTTAATAATAACAGAAAATAATGTGCTAGAAGATGGTGGCTGAGTGTCTTAGTGTCCTGGGTATGGCGTTAAACTGCATCTAATGGTGAACCAATTTTGGAGCTCTGGGGAGTGTGGAGTACTCCTTTATCACCATTACTCTCAGATACACTCTGACCCGGAGTGGTAGTGCCTGTTAGGGTCTCATCTATGGGTTAAATAGAAAAAATTTGAGTTAAAAAAAAAAATTAAATACCTATCAAGAATGAATAAGATTGTTTGTTTTTTTTCACTGTTACATTTTGTAGGAGAAAAACATCTATGGGTTAAATAGAAAAAATTTGAGTTAAAAAAAAAAATTAAATACCTATCAAGAATGAATAAGATTGTTTGTTTTTTTTCACTGTTACATTTTGTAGGAGAAAAACAATCGTTCATAGCGTTTTATTTTATTTTTTTTAATGGAATGAAGGGATAGCTTTGATGCCTGAATCCTGAACTGAATTTACCAATGGTTAAAAAGATTAACATATAGCAGGAATAACACGAGAAGTGTTAATAATAACAGAAAATAATTATAATAATTGTGTCCTTTGGAATGTGAAAAACATGATTTAGGAGTGATGCGGACACGTGGCTTCATTCAGGTACACTGATGCATAAAAAATTAAGTCAATAAATTTAGTTAGGTCAATAGGTTGGTAGGATTTTACAACATTTCAACCGTTGAGTTATTTTATGCTGAAGACGTTTCATCTTATTCATTCTTGATGGGTATTTAATTTTTTTTAAACACATTTGTTTAAACTCATCAAAAAATTTTTTTAAACTGTCGTGATATCTCACTGATAGTTCTTTATACAAAAATGGGGCCTATTCATTTCATTTTCCCACTTGGTATCAAATTCCTGTTTGATATATTTTCACAATGTGGCAATATTCATATTTGCAACTTGTAAACATTTCATTTTCAAAATCATTTGAAGAAATGTCACAAATACTTCTAAGGAACTTTTGTCATTTTTGGTCTTTTCTCGTCCTTTCCCTCTTCATTTCCAATTTTCACTGGATATCCAATGTTTTTACCAAAATGTTATTCATACATTATTATTTATATTTTGCTTGAAGGCAATTACAATGCGTATATCGTATAAAATTCGATAATTATAGAAAATAATCACGACATCAGCTGATGCGACTTAATAAAGTCGAAACAGACTGTACGATGTTCTACACATCGCACATTTGTTTGCCGAATTCGCTTGTCATGATTATTTTGTATAATTATCGAATTTTATACGATATACGCATTGTAATTGCCGTCAAGCAAAATATAAATAGTAATATATACTTTATACAATAATGCTTCTAAAAACAAACATCCAAAATGTTATTCATACATTTCTTTCAAAAGGAATAAAGAATACACAAATATATGTATTTACCAACGCCTCTGCACAAGCAGGATGCGACACTAGGTCACTTTTTAAGTAGAGTTTAACAGGTTTGAATTCAGAGTTTTTCTTCCTCTAGACTAATTGCCTAACCGAGGTTGAAGAACCCAGACTACTCTACTATTTACTCATAACTGGATTCATACTTTTCTCAAGGGTATTAGCACTATGTGAAATGCAGACAGCCTTGTCCAGGATTTGAACTCATGTTGCCATGTCCATTTCCTATGATGGTAACCATTACACCACATACCTCCTTTTTCCCTTCCCCATATCTATCTGTAAATATTTATTGTTTCTTTGAATTCTATTTTCCTCATTTCCATTATTATGTACTCATTAGCTCAGTCGATAGAGCGTTCGGCTAGAGACCTCAAGGTTCCTAGTTCAATACCGGCCACAGCCAACTCAGTGTATGAGTAACACAGGCATCTGTGCGGTAAAGTAAGGAGCTGATAGTAGGTGTGGAGGTCCACCTTAGACACTAAAATCAATCTCCTTGGTCTAGCGCTATTGAAAAGGGGATAGACTCCCTCGTTGATTGGCTGATACTGACTTTAGGCCAGCTGGACGACTTTTTACTGTCTTTATAAAGATTTCTTGTTTACTATTCCTATAAGCCGTCAAACGTTGTTTGTTTTGGCCTTTCTAGACACAATTGTGCAAAGTCTTTCAAGCGTGCAGTCTGTTTAGCTATTAAACTGATTAATGTTAAGGAGACACAGTTATGGTTACTTATTAAATACTAGTTATACTGAGTCCTGATTGTATATCGGCTGGAGTAGCAGAATACACCGACTGCACCTCTGTAAAAAAAAGTAAAGTAAAGTCATCGAGGTGGCCTATAGTCGGTATCAGTCAGACAGCGAGGGAGTCTATCTCCTTTTCACTAGTGCTTGACCAAGGAGATTTTGCATCTGAGGCAGAGTGCCAAAGCTACCATACACTGAGTTAGCAAGGGCCGGTATTGAACCTGGGGCATTGTGGCTCCTAACCAAATGCTCTACCGATTGAACTAAACTGTAGGGGAGTCACATCAAACCCTAGTACCTATATGATTGTCCCGACCCTTATTGCACTTATGGCAAACCTCCAATCTTTTTTATCATATATGTACAAAAAGGCAGTGGCTGAGGGTTTTAGTATCGTGGGTATGGTGTTAAACTGCATCTAATAATGAAGTTCCACTTCTGGAGCTCTGGGGAGTGTGGAGTACTCCTTCATTACAATTACTCCCAGGTCCACTCTGACCCAGAGTGGTAGTACCTGTTAGGGTTCCATCTATGGTTTGAATAGATCAAAAATGAGTTTTAAAAGAATGTGTTTTAAAAAAATTGAGTTTGAAAAATTTAATACCCAACAAGAATGAATAAAATAAAATGTCTTTGGCATAAAATAACCCAACAAGGGTTGACATGCCATAAAATCCAACCAACCAATCTGATTGTCTAAATCTAACTATTCTTCATTACAAACTGAATCCCTGTTAAATGCACTCGTTTGTTGTAATAGTTAGACTGGGTTCTTTAACCATGGTTAGGTAACCAGTGTAGGAGAAGGAAAACACTGAATTCACACTTAAGAAATTGACCTTGTGTCACATTTTACAGAGGCTTGATATATATATATATATATTATAATAATGCTTTATATAAAAAAAAGTATTGAACATAAAACAGATCTGTATAAAGTTTTAAGTATTTTTTAAGTAGAATACAATTTCTAAATTTCGTAAATATTGTCATTTTTTTAAAAATAAACTATGAGAAAAATTGAAGATTGAATAAAGATAACATCTTTTTGTGTAAAAGGTTTCTCTTATTTATCTCACTTAAAATCTGCACATTTTAACAGTTTAAGCAGTTAACAGCAACTTACATTCTACTCATGTGGAGAGGTTGGTGTGTGTATATATATATATATATATATATACTAGCTAAAGTACCCGATCCATGACCGGACTAAAATGAAATTTGGTGAGTGAGAGAGAAAGTGGAAGACAGTAGTTAGAGAGGGGGTAAGAGGAAAATAATTCTTGAAACTAAAATCATTGAGAATTTGTATATTTCAGGATTTGTATTTTCTGTTTTATAGTTTAAAATTATTTCATATTATTATACAACAAATTGAAAGTATTCGTTTGTATATTTGTTTGTTATTGTTTTAAATTTTTTGTACATGACAACAATTCACATTTAGTTCTTAATTGCATGTTGAGTTTAAAAAGAAGCTGAGAATCGAAAATTTAAATTCTTCGTATTGCAATATCTATTTTTGCTAAAACCTAGTATTATAGGGACCACCAATTGATCAGTTTAGGCCATCTTGAATAAAACGGAAATATTTTGTTATTATTTATAATTAATTGATTTTTCATAGAATTTTAAAAAACTCTTATCGTAACTTGTTTTTAGCTACGTTAATTTTCAGTTGATTTAACAGTGCAAAAATGAAAACATTGTTTTTCAATCATAATTTTCATTATTTCCATAAGCTGAAAAAAAGTTAAAAAATCATCAGGAGTTTATTTAATGTTTTTTCTTTCAAATGGAAAAAATTTTTTCAAGAAAATATTAATTTTTCTGCAAGTTTCATAGTGTTAAATATAGGGGGGGGGTAAATTTCACAGGGTAAAATTGGTGGTACCTAGTATTTTAAAAACATTGTTTTAAAAACGTTTTGGTGGACCTGATTATCTGGACTCCCCCCCCCCATCTATTTTTTTCCATCAGTTGATTATTATCGATTACACACCAATCTATCAGATTGAAAAAAAATTCTTAAAAGTTCTTTATTATTTGAGTATTCACGGGTGCTCATTTCCTCGTATAAGTTTATAGTAAATTGATCCCCCATATCGGAACCGCTTGAACGGAACCCAAATTATTTATTTATTTTCCCATTAAACTACCCCCCCAACCCTAACCCCTACCCCCCCCCTAGTTAAAATTAAGTTTTATTAAAAAATTTATATTAATTACAAAACATCAATTTTCATAAAAGTTCAAATGTCACCTATGAAATCTCTATTTAAACATGCCAATTTTTCAGAACTGAAAAGTTGCACTATAAACTCAGCGATGTTTATTGATTTTACAATAAAGAGTAAAATCATAAAACTTAAAATTTAATTTGTAAGGCAAATTCTGAGGAATATTTTAAATTGTATTTTGAATAATAATTTAAATGTTGGTTGTTAGTTGTTTTGTTTTATCAACTTTTCGGGTAATTTACTAACGAATCATGTCATTTTGATAAACAAAGCGCTTACAATTTTTCATACTTACATATAATTTTTTTTTTAAATGTTCCAATAACTGGATATTGTCAGATAAACTTGAAATAAATTTCATCTTACAAATAATTGACTACTTATCTCCAGTCGGGCCTTCGACTAAAGATAAAACACCGGATTTTGTCCGTATTAGTAACCTTTGTTTTTGTTTTTTTTATCGTGGTTTGAGAAAATAATTAGTTAACGAACCAAAAGAAAAACAGTTTCTAAGGAAATTCGTCAATCTTATTGTTATTTTTAACCCTTTAAAACTCTAACAATAAAAATTAATAAATAAATTAAAGAATTAAAAGTCATTTTATTCGAATGAAAATCTTAGTTTAATTTATACAAATATGTAACCGTACTTATGACGTAAACTGATTTTTATGATACTGTTATTTACGATTAAATACGTAGTATTTTTTTTTTTTAACTCGCTGTAAAAAAAAAAAAAAAATCTATACAAACACATACAAATTACATATTCTGAAAGACTATTTCATCTTATTACTAAAGATATAAATATTTTAAAGATTTGATCCTAAATAGGTAAGAGATTCCGATCTGACTGATATAGACTGCACTGCTTGTATCGCAATAATCATAGGCAGCGTAGCTATCCGAAGCCATTTTTTAATTTTTTAACTCGCTGTAAAAAATGATTCAATTGATAAAAACTCACACAAATTACATATTTTGAAAGAGTATTTTCTTATCTTTCTAATGATATAAAAATTATTAAAGATTGGACCATAAATAGGCCATAAATTCGGAGCTGAACGGCTTAGACTGCAAAATTAATTCATTAAAATCAGAACTTCGCTGCTGTTATCGCTTTAACAATAAGCAGGCAGAGACAATATTTTATTATCAGGAGGGGCTGATATACGGACAGTTCCGCAAATTGGGTGATTTTGGATTAATTAATCGATTAAATCCCTTAATCAGTAAAAATCAATAACCAAATTTGGAGTTTTTCTTAGTTAGAACGATATCAATGTGTATGCAAGATTTTGAATCTGAGTGACCTCCCGTTTTTTTGTTATACGTCGACACGTACATACCAAAATCTCTGTTTTATATATTAGATATATATATATGTGTGTATATATATATATATATGTATATATGAAATTAATATTTTAGAAAAAACAAATACATGATGTTAAAATTCGCTGACAGAAATCTGTTTCGACCCTTTATTGAAGTGGTCTTCATCAAGAGCGAGGTGTGTATGATAGAGAGACGGTATGAGTGGACTGTTATAAGACGAAAGTGGTACAGATAATAAAGGGTCGAAACAGATTTATGTCAGCGAATTTTAACATCATGTGTTTGTTTTTTCTAAAATATTAGTTTCATACTGTCGGATTCACTTCCATTCAGTTTTTTCATATGTATATATATACATATATTGATAAAACCGCATTTAATCGCTGCAGACTCTATAATGATATAGTGAAACCTCATCATTGTTGTAAACCTTTAAAACAATAGCACAAAGCGGATTTCTAACAATGTTTATATTTTGATCTTAAGAAAATGCAACTTCTGCTTTTTTGAATTTTCGAATCTTGAATCAGCGTTCTTTGACCGCGGTCCTGTAACCAACCACTTATCGCAAAAAAATACACATGTGCAATCAACTGTAATTAATCAATATCTTGATTAATCCAGTGGATTTAACCCTGAAGATCCTTATGGTGAAACTCAAGTAGGTTATTACCGTGTACCTTTATCATAATATATATATATATATATATATATATTTATTTATTTTACAAAGATCTTCAACAAACACCATGGGATCTTGCTCAACAACCTGATGATTGCCCCTTGGCATGAAACCTGGGTCGCTGTTTATAATGAACATTGATCTGTGAAAACTTTGTAAAATAAATAAATATTAGCTCTCACAATTTGTGATTGAGCACTGTATTTTCTTTGTTTCATCACAAAAAAAATTTGTTTTTTTATATATACCTATATATATATATATATATATATATCAACTGGAATAGCTGTTATCTCTCTATGGACGATTTCTTTCAGTTTTACTGTCGTGTGGAGTTACCTGAGAGATTGGGTATATGCAGGCAGGCCCCACATGACAGCGTAACTGAAAGAAAGCATCTGCAGAGAGATACCAGCTATTCCAGTTGATATGCTAATCCACACTTTATGTGATATGAGAAATCGAACTCTCGAATGTTTTCGTCATGATGGTGACCATCTCACGGACATAATATTCAAAGCTTAGATCACATGTAAAACTCCTGTGTACCAGGATATATAATATACTTAGCACTCTGTGTCGCTTTTGTAATCTGAGAAAATAGCATTTAAAATGTGTCCCATCATTATGGTCCACCCTGTGTATATATATATATATATACATATATATATATATATGTTGAAAAATATATAAGGATTTACTCTGAGGAAGGTCGATATATCTTTGTGTGCGGAACATTTCTACATTTTTTCTATTATTATTATTTTATTTCATTTGATCATCTAAAAATAATAATAGATTGAATAATGTACACATGGATAAACTCCTGACCGAAACACGTGTAAGTAAAATTGATTAAAATATCCTATTTTTCCATTCTATACTTTCTTTCCTTTATTTCTCTTTTCAACATACTGTCGGATTCACTTCCATTTTCATTTTACATATGTATATATAATGAAATTTCTAATGACACACATTATACTTAAAATTCCTATCTGTTTCCAAATCTAGTTGAATTTCATACTCCATTTGTTGGTCTGAATTGGTGAATCCGTGAATTTGGTTTTGATAATCATTCTTTAACTGTGTGTCCCATCTAAATAGAAAGCAAACAAGGAATTGATATAGGGATTGAAAAAAGATGGAAATATACAATCTTTGCCCATGTGTCTTCTGAAATGATATATGCCACCACCACCACCATCATCATCATCATCATCATGGTATGCTAACATAACGGATTCCCTTGACTCTCCCTTGCCATCTGTCCCTATCAGTCATCGCTCTTGGAAAGTCCCCTAGATGCCATCCAGTCTCTGCACAAAGCTGATAAACGTAAGTTTATGCTGGTCGGCCAATACTGGTGTGTCCATGTGTAGGAGTCCATTAGAGAATTTTGCTTATGAGTTCACCAGCAGTACCAAGTGGCTTGTCTTACTTGGATGGTTTGCAAGATGGGAGGTAAGTGAGTGTACATCTGCTGGGTTTTTTGGGGGGTGGGGGTGTGCTGCCAGGATTTGTTCAAAACAACACACAGCATACTTGTGTAGTTTCCATTTATCTTTTTTCTCTTGGTGTTTCATTAAAGTCCATGTACTGCAACCATATAGTAGTACTTGCACAGCTAAAAACATTAAGCATTACAGATGATAATTATAGGAGAAAACAAGGCAGGAAATTGACTGATTTTATTCAGGAAATATTATTTCTTGTTCTGTCCCATCTATGGGTTAAATAGAAAAATGTGTTTATAAAAAATGAAATTGAGTATCCATTAAGAATGAATTCATTTCAAAACTTTGTTGGCATTAAATACTCCACTTAGACCCTTACTTAGGATATTATATGGATGCTTGAAGGAGGGTCTTCATGTCCTGGGAATGTCGTTAAACTCTATTTGGTGAGGTTCCAGTTCTGGAGGTCTGGTGAATGTGGAGCAGCCCTTCACCATTGCTCCCTGGTCCACTCTGACCTGGAGTGGTAGTAGCAGTTAGGGTCCCATTTATGGGTTAAATAGAAAAATGTGTTTATAAAAAATAAAATTGAGTATCCATTAAGAATGAATTCATTTCAAAACTTTGTTGGCATTAAATGACCCATCGAGGTTGATATGCCATAAAACAAAAACCAAACCAAAATTTCTTGTTCTAGCCCAGTTCATATCATTTATATTGAATGTTATAAAATTTTATGGTAATTTAAAAGTTTTTAACATTTTTTTGAAACAATCATTTTTTTTACTGGAAAATGGGAAATTGGAAAATGCAGCAATAAAAGGGTTAAACAAGAAAAAAAAAAAAAAAAACTTTTACTTGAAAATTTTAGCTTTTTTACATGATTAATTAGTTTTCTATTTAAAATTTAAAATTCAACAAAAAATTGTAAATAAAATAAACGAAACTTTGTAAATCTTAATAAAAATGGGAAATAATATTTGAATATAATTAAAATCTCCAAGAAGAATTCAACACAATTTCTTTGCTTGTCTTTTTTTTTTTCTTGTACTCAAAATTCAGATAAACTTTTTTTTAAAATTCATTTCTTAAAGATAAAAATGTGAGTCGCCCACAGCTTTGTATTATTATATAATTCTGCTTTTCTTTGTATTCTATTTTTCTCATTTCCATTATTAAGCAAACATTCACACAACCACAAATTCCTAATCGTAATTTTCTTTTCTTTGTCCCAAGTGTTATTCAAGGAAATTGCTTAACAGGAATGTTCATTCTTTATGTTATTATTCATTTAAATAACATGACAACCGGATTTTGTTCAGTTTTACAATTAAGCATATAAATTTGGGAATGTCTTTCATTGTTTAACATTCCCAATATTTGTAAAAATCTTTATATTCCAAAGAAATGGGAAAGATATAAAAATTATTTTATGTTTCTTTTCAATGAATGATAATGTCAGGATTTAAAAAAAAAAATGTTTTCTTTATAAAACACGCCGTATTTGACAGCATATAGGACACACTTTTTTTCCAAAATTTTGGCGCAAAAATTGCCCTGTGTCTTATACATCTTAGGTGAAGTTTTATTATTATTATTTGCTCCTTTTGAGTTTTCACATCAGTATTAGCTGATGGTCTTTCACTGGTGTCTGAGTGACAGCAAGTCTCCTCAGGTCTCCAGGACTCTTCTGAGTATTCTGGTAGATTGCAGCAGTGCAGTGTTCTGAATGGTTTCAATCCTTCCTCTGATTTCCAAACATTCCAGACCCTTTTCCAATCCTTTTGGGATTGTTCCAAGTGCACCAACTACAATTGGTATCACTTTCACTTTCATATTCCATAACTTTTTCAGTTCTCTGGCAAGGTCCAGATATTTGTCCATTTTTTCATTTTCCTTTAGCTTCACCCTGTGATCTGCTGGAACCGCAAAATCCACCAGTTGACAAGTTCTTTCTTTTTTGTTTATCAACTCTAGGTCTGGTCTTCTTGCTGGGAATAGTGATCCGTTTTTATTTCAAAGTCCCAGAGAATTTTATGCGTTTCGTTCTCAAGAACAGATTCTGGTTTATGCATATACCATTTTTTTGCATGGTCAAAATTTAATTTTTTGCATAATTCCCAGTAGATCACCTTCCCAACCCAGTTGTGTCTAGATTTGTATTCTCGTTGTGCCAGTTTGCTACATTCGCAGAGTATATGGTTTACAGTCTCATCTCTATTCCCACAAAGTCTACATTTACTATTTTGTTGGGTCCTATTGATTATTATTATTATTATTATTATTATTAATAATTTTATTATTATAATTATTTCCTTCTATTGAGATGTGTTGTGTATGCTTATTGCTTGCCTGTACTGTCAAATAGCTTTTATACAGCTATGTTTCTACTTTTCAACAATATATGCTTAAATACACTAAAAACTTTTTTCCTGAATCTGACCTGCTGAAATGGGGGTGCGTCTTATATGCAGTCAAATACGGTGATTGAAAATAGTTTGGTTCTCAACCTTTTATCTATGGATCCCCTTTTTACTATGGTAGGACACTCCCCCATAGCCATTTGAGGTTTAAAAATCCTATTATATTATGATTTTTTTTTGCTTGCCAGGACCAACAAAAAAAGATGATATATGATCCCCCCCCCCGATGGGAGGGGCATGTGGCCCCCGGTTGAGAACTATTAAGTTATACTACACTTTTATTAAAATCTTTAGAACTAAAAATTCATCCTTTGAATTTATCAAGACCTTCAGTAGCTGAACTTCTGTAAAAGTAATTAGTCTGTGGAATGACCAATTATCGTGAGGAAGTCTGTCTCATTTTCTCTAATGCTGGACCAGGGAGATTGTTTTGCTGAGGTGGAGCGTCACACCTACCCTCTGCTCTCAGATGCTTTAACACACAGATCAGATTACCCAAGTTGTGAAATTTATGCTCTGAGTTGGCAGGGCAGGGAAGAGTATGGAACTTGGAACCTTGAGATTTATGGGTTATACTGAATTATGGTTTTGGGTGTTTTATGGTTAAATGTAGTTATCTGAATATTCTTGGTGCGTGTTCCTCAGGTTTTCTTTTAACCCCATCTCATTTTTGGTGGCCGCGCTGAAAAGAAGGCATTCAAAGAATGAGAAAGGAAAAAGACAAAGGCAATAGGTAGTTTTATGACTTAGGCTTTATTGAACAGGACATAGTCGCCTGTAGCGAGGGGACATGCCCACTGGCTAGTAGAAACGACTACACTCAGTTGCGGCCTAAATTCAAATGGCTGAGGTATCCTTTTTGGGGTAGGGAATCAGTCCTTTGTCGGGCATGCGCAAAGGGTTCTTCTGGTCAAGTCCCATGGGAGTTTGTTGTTTTTTAAATTTTATTTTTATTTTTTTTAATCCCCACAGATTCCTAGGCAAATGCTCTACTGACTGAGCTAAATCAATCATTTAAAGTTCTATAAATAAATTCAATATCTTCCATTTTGAAAATATTTATATTTTTCTTTTTGATAATGACCTGATGGTAGTATTGGTTTTCCTTCTCATAAAAGTAAGACAATTGCTGGTAGAAGAATAGAATAGGTTTTAGTTTATAACCAACACTAAGAACTTATAATGCATCAGTGCATCTATGGATACACTAACACTGAACATTCAGTAAGGAAAGACAAACAACTAACTCATATGAACAATGCATATATAAGTGTTTCATATATTGGCATTGCAGTCTCAGAAGACTAATATAGTTTTTGTGCCCCTGAATTTACAGCACCTCCTGTGACTGTGAAGTCCAATGTTTGAAAAACATTCTCAACCATGGATGTCGCATGTGAAGGCTGCTCTTGAAGATGTTGATGTGGTGGTGCTTTGTTGCTGCTGCTTTCTTCTGGACTTCCTAGCTTCATGGTGTTGAGCCAGGGTATAAGAATATATACAGTTTGTAACAAAATGTCACACATATCCCCAACCAGGTTAATTGTACATAATGTTCCATGAACAAACAAAGTGTAATGAAGACCAAAAATGGTTAGTAAAGACTTTCTGTATCTGCCATGGTTTTCATTGTGAGGTGTAATAAATGTTATGTCAAAATTGAAGACTAATTATCTCTATTCTGTTCTACAAACAGAGATGCAGAATATGTGCAAATAGTGCAATCAGGCTCAGACTACAATCGTGTGATCACAACAGTGCCTACTATAAGCATGCCTGCACAAAACGCAGTGTAACCATAATAAAGATACGTTATGTTGAATGTGTGGATGATGTGTTTTGTTTGTCATGGATGGTTTATGAAATAGGAGCCAAGTGACCATACAAGTGCTTTTTTGTAGGGTACTACTTCCAAGATTTGTTCAAGACAGCACACATTTTTTTAGAATTCTATTGAATAATTCTGGTAGATTTTAACATTTTAAGGAAATGTAAAAGACAAAAAGACTAAAAAAAAAAAAAAAAAAAAAAAAAAAAAAAAAAACAATCAAATGTTATAATGTTTATTTCACTCCCTTTTTTGTCGGCCATTTTGAATAGTTGAGATAACATAAGACAAATCCATTGATTCAATGGGTGTGACTAATTTTGATAGACATTTATTTAGTAAATAAGCAATGGACAAAGTCATCTTTCTTCTTTGAACTTTTCTTTTTTATCTTGGCAGAATAACCTCCTTGATTTTTTTTTTTTTACTTGTAATGTTACTTTTATAATTCTGTTATATCATCAAGAAAAAATAAACACCAAAGAAAATAAAACATAAAAAAAAAACAACAAAAAGAAACTGTGTTTAAATGGAAATTTTTTGGTTTATTGGCAGAAAATTTTTATTTACAGTAAACTTGAGTGTGGATTGGAATGTTTGTCTGTTTTGTCCCTAAATTTCCCTGTTGCCAGGGTAGGGATAAAAATCGTAGGCAGAAAAATATTTCCCTTGAAGCTGTTTGAAGGTAAAGATGAGTCACAATTCATAAAAGATACATTTTATTTATTTAAGTAAAACATCTTTTATGTATTGCGACAAAGATACATTTTTCTTTTTTGCTGTGTATCTTGGTGCAGTCATGTTTATAAGGTAAACCTGTAAGTTTGATATTTCAGGTTGAATACTATTCTACTGTACACTGTAGGCCCAATATTTAGATATCAGGGAGATCATATTCGATACTAAAAGGCTTAGTATAGTGATTATTTACTGTCTTTCTTTTAATGCAATAACTTTTGAACTTGTTTATACCCTGGAGTAAAATATGAATGTAACTTGTTTTTTTTGTTTTTTTGTTGTTGTTAATTGTGTAAGCTCTGGTACAGGATATTTGAAGACCAAAGAGTTAAAATAGAAAGTAGTGAGTATTTCTTTAGATATTAACAAAAAATGGAATGAAAAAATTATGAAGTAATTTTTTTTTTCATTATTTCTTAAAATATTTGTTCGTATTTTAAGAAATAATGACAAAAAATAGCTAAAATCTTTGTAATTCTTTTTATAGCGACTTAACTAAAATTCTAAAATAAACCAGCTGATCTTTATGGTTTCAATTCTTAAAAAAATTCCAAAAATGATGCAATTTAAAGATGGTTTGTTGGCTATTTTGTTTAATGGCATATCAACATTTTTGGGCTATTTAATGCCAAATCTTGTTTGTCTTTTATTTTGTATATATGATTTTTAACCTACAGTAAATTTTTTTTCACAAAAAACAATCTCAAAATTCTAATATATCTATGATTTTTTTAATAGGTAGATTACACTACTTAATCTCTATCCCCCCCCCCGCCACTGCTCTCTCACCATAACTTGTTTTACTTATGCTTAGTTGCAGGTGCGTGGTGTAATGGTTAGAGTTGTAGTAAATGGACTCGTCAACCAGAGTTCAATTCCTGGACGAGGCTGCACTTCACATAGTGCTAAAACTCTTGGGAAAGGTATGAATCCAACTAACCCTCACTCCAGCTATGGGTAAAAAGTAGGACAGACTGGACTCTTTAAACATGGTTAGATAACCAGTATAAGAGAAGGAAAACTCTGAATATAAACCTGTTAAACTCTGCTTAATGAATTGACCTTGTGTCACATCCTGTTCGTGTGGAGTAGTTGGTAAATATATAAACTTTTGCTTTCTCTACATAATTCCATGTTCTTTCTCTCACTTTAGATTTTGATTTTCAACATTCTTTTGTCATTTTCTTTTTTCTATGCTTTCCATTATTTCCTTTTTAACTTTTAATCCTTTCAAATCATTGAAGGAAACTCTTCAGTGATTTGAAATGATTTAATCAACTGATTTTTTCTGCTTTCTCAAATCTCCCAAACATAAAATGTCTTCATCTCTAAATTCATGCACAACAACAAGTGCTGATTCATATGTAAATAACCCAGTTCATTTTTTTATAGTTACTTTGCCAGTATCTATAAACTGAGTGGAAACATAACTTTTAATAAAAGTGTTTTATAATTTGCTTGAAGCATTGTGTTTATATTGGTTTGCTGGCTCGTTTTGAAGGCTATCACAATGTAAGTGTAAAGAAAAATAAGGGAACTATGGTGTTGTTTGTTAACCTGTGATTTATTCTTTATATTTTGAGATAAAATCTCTTCGGCAGTAGATTTCTTAAACTGAAACTGTTGCTAGTGACTGTCCATTTTGTTTTGTGTCTTATATCTTCCAAATTCTCTGCATGTATGGGTGTGGGTGTGTGTTTATGTGTGTGTTTATGTGTGTGTGTGTGTGTTTGTGTGTGTGTGTGTTTATGTGTGTGTGTCTGTTCAACAATGCCTGATTATCATTCCAGGTTTGTTACGAAGCATTAGCCTGTTTGTTTATTTCCAGGACCATCTAATTCTCTTTTTTTTTCTTTCTTTTTGTAATTATGTGTTTATGTGTGTCTGTTCAATAATGTCTGATTATCATTCCAGGTTTGGCCTACCCCCCCCCTTTTTTTTGCTTCATTATTAACTTTTAATGTAATAAAATAAATTGTTTTGCTTTATTATTAACTTTTGATGTAATAAATATTAGTTAAAGGTGTCAACTAACCTGTAATTCTTGCAACAAACACACAACACACTTTTGAATCTCAAATACTAGAGAGTTACAATTACAACCATCATACTGGTTACACGTTTCATAAACAAAGACAAGAAATACAGTCTGAAAAAAATTGTTTAAAAAGAAAACACCAGAAAAGAAATTCTCATAATTTTGTTTTTTTGTTATATGCATTATACAAGTGTGTTGCTCATGGTGTAATGGTTATTGTCGAAGGAAACGGACACAGCAATACAAGTTCAAATTCTGGACGAAGCTCGTTGCATTTCATGTGGCACTAATACCCTTGGGAAAGGTATGAATCGAACTATTCTCCCTACGTATGGATAAATAGTAGGGCGAATTAGGCTCTCTAACCTTGGTATGGCAACTGATCTAGGAGAAGGAAAACTCTGGATCAAACCTGGTAAACTCTGCTTAAAAAATTGACTATAAGTTAAATAGTACCACTACTGTTCTTCTACAAGGATGGCTTTGGCATTAAATAATCCATGAGGGTTGATATGCCATTAAACAAAGAAACCAAACCAAACCCTTACTAGTGAGTTCAAGTCTTACTGGGTGCTCCATAAATCTGGCCTTGTGCCACATCTAAGCAAAACCAAACCAAACCCTTACTAGTGAGTTCAAGTCTTACTGGGTGCTCCATAAATCTGGCCTTGTGCCACATCTAAGCAAAAGCTTAGTAAATAACTACTATGTTTTACTTCATCTGGTTGGTTGATTGTTTTCTTTAAAGCATATCAACCATTTTAGGGTTATTAATGTCAAATCAAGTCATTTTGATAAACAAAGGACTTTCTTACAGTACCTGCTGTTGCTTAAGTGGTCACCCATCTAAGTATTGAACAGGCTCATCGCTGCTTAACTTTGGTGATCTAGTGGGAACTGGTGCTTTCCGCATGACATGATCATAATTTGCTTTATCTTGCATAAGACCTAAAGTCACTTACATCAACTGGAGTTCTTAATTCTTATGGCTCATAAATGTAATATGAAATTATTTTTTTTTTTACAAGATATTCATAGTTATTTTAGATGTTTCAATAACAAAACAAATGAAGAAAATCCTGAAAAACTTGGTCTATTTTGTTCTCTTAAAGAAAAGAACAAAACAAAAAGAACTTTGTACAAGTTTTGTATGTTAAGCTTTACCTTTCATTTTAGTCTGTGTGCTTTTCTTTCAATTCAAAGGAAAATCACTCAATTGAATCTGTGAAGTAAATTGATTTGTTTGTCTGCCAAACTTGCTTAGGCCATAACAGAAACAATAAATCCTTTTATCTATAGGAGTGTCCAAACATTAGAGAACAAAAGTTTAAAGAAAAACAAAAAAGAAACAAAAATCTCAATTCTACAAATTCGATTGTGATAAAAATTGCGGTAAATATTCTTAAAAAATTGTTCTATACTTTTGTTAAATTTGTGTTGAAAAAAAAAATCAAGATAAAGAAAGTTACGGTACAAAAACTGTTTATAGTCCAGGTTAAAAGTGAAGTTGGGGTAAATCAAAGCTAAATTTTTTTTAGACCTTTTTTTTCGGATGTAGATATCATTGGGAAATGAGAAAAGTTTTGGTAAACGAGCTTTGGTGCATTTATTGAAATATTTATCATTCACCAATAATATATGCAGAGCTTTTGTCTGGTATGGCAACTGGTCTAGGAGAAGGAAAAATCTGGATTCAAACCTAGTAAACTCTGCTTAAAAAATTGACTATAGGTTAAATAGTACCACTACTGTTTTCTACAAGGATGGCTTTGGCATTAAATAACCCATGAGGGTTGATATGCCATTAAACAAAGAAACCAAACCAAACCCTTACTAGTGAGTTCAAGTCTTACTGGGTGCTCCATAAATCTGGCCTTGTGCCACATCTAAGCAAAACCAAACCAAACCAAACCCTTACTAGTGAGTTCAAGTCTTACTGGGTGCTCCATAAATCTGGCCTTGTGCCACATCTAAGCAAAAGCTTAGTAAATAACTGTTTTACTTCATCTGGTTGGTTGATTGTTTTCTTTAAGGCATATCAACCATTTTAGGGTTATTTAATGTCAAATCAAGTCATTTTGATAAACAATAAAGTACCTGCTGTTGCTTAAGTGGTCACCCATCTAAGTATTGAACTGACTCATCGCTGCTTAACTTCGGTGATCTAGTGGGAACTGGTGCTTTTTTGGTAAACGAGCTTTGGCGCATTTATTGAAATATTTCTCATTCTCCAATAATATATGCAGAGCTTTTGTCTGGTAAGAGACAGACTGGTCGCCCCCCTCCCCAGCTGCATTTCAAGGATGTCTGCAAGAATGATATCAGGTACTTTGGCATTACCCCTTCCAGCTGGGAAAATTTGGCCAGAACCGCCATCGGCGGCAGCAGGCTCTCCATAGAGGACTGTTCGTGTCTGAAGCTGCCCTGACACAACACCATGAAGCCAAGAGGTCCAGAAGAAAGTGGTGGCAACAAAGCACTGGCACATCAACATCTTTAGGGACAGCCTTCACATGCGACATCTGTGGTCGAGAATGTTTTTCGAACATTGGACTTCACAGTCACAGGAGGCGCTGTAACTTCAGGGGCACAAAAACTATATTATAGTCTTCCAAGACTGAAATGCCAATGAATCTCAATCTCCAATGATATCTGCATCAGAAAAATAAAGTCTAAAAGACCTTGGCTTTGGGTTACCCTTACTACGCTTTTAACCTGGACTATTATTTTTTTTTTAATTGCAAAAGTATGTGCCTTCTGGGTGCAAGTATTTAAGTTTTAATGTAATGAAATATTATATTAAATTTGAAAGACTAAATAAGAATGAATATAAAAACTAAATAATGAATATAAAAATATTACACTTATTTTAATGATATTCTAATTGATTTCAATATAAGATTATCGAAGTCGGATGCTGAGGATTTATTACCAACTCAACCTTGGCATTTTTTACTAAACTTGGACTTTCTCCACCAGACAAGAGGAAATACATCAAAACGATCCAGAAGAAAGCTCTAACCGCATTAGCAAGGATATGGCAATCCTACAATATGACATCGAACCGACAAAGTCTGGTGGTATCACGAGATACTGCTGGGGCACTCTGGGTTAGTGGTAATGATGCTTCGGCCCCGAAACCATGTCTGAACCCAGAGTCATCATCTGATGAAGGCTTTGTTGGTTGCTATGCTACTGTGTAAATAGCAGTCATTGTATGAAGATTATTATAGGATTGCTTTTAATGTTGGCATCCTTCCGTCTGCTAAAGATGATGGCATAGTGTCCACTTTTTTTTTTATCTACATCTGCATGAGTGGCTGAACAGACCAATTTTTGAATGGCAATCTCTGGTGCAGTGGCTGCAAAGAAACAGTGATGCTTGCTGGAGTTGCTGTTGTCTCTCCTTCCTTCTGACTCTCTTTTCTGTAGTGGCTTCTTTCCTCTCTTTTTCACTCCTTTTTGTCCCTTGTCTGACAAGGAGGCGCAAGGCTGCCCAGTTTTCTGCACAAGCCTCCTATGTGTTGGTGTTGATGTGGCATGTCTTCATGTCCTTCTTGCAGACGGGTCTCCCTACTGGTGCATTCTACTAATTCGCTATACAGTAGGTCTTTGGGGATGTGGCTTTTGTCCATCCTCCTGACGTGACCAAGCCAGCGCAGGCGTCACTTGCAGCTTTTAGTACGTTTCAGAATAAAACAATGATATTAGAAATCAATAACACCAAGTAATTATTTATTAAACACAGTTTTGTTAGGCAAATTATTCACACCATGTACTATGTAAACATTTATTTCTTAATGATATATAACACACATCACAGGATTTTAAACACATTAATGATATGGGCTGTTTTGAGGCAAATCTATCTCAGCTAGACCTTAATATAGACATTGTTAATAAATAAGATGCTAATTAAGATTAAATCATTATTATCGAATAACCATTGAGTAAATAACTAAAGGAATTGTGACATTGATGGTGATGTAGTTTCGGTTACAGACACACAATCTCCATTATAATAAGAGAAGATGTGTAATGTCCAAAATTAGAGTACTAAATTGTAAATAGACATGTAAATTAACAATATAATACTATGCATTGTGCATGCATATGTGGCTGCACAGTTAGTTATATATATACGTTCTAGATAGTTATAATTAATAAGTAGTAAGTTAAACCACATATATGTATGTGTGTTCAGGTAGATAATGTGTGTATATATATGTATAGATAGATAGATAGATACATATGTGCGTATGTATACATACATGTGTGTGTGTGTATGCATATATATTGTATGTGTAAGTAGGTGTATTGTTTGTGGGTGTCAATAGTTCAGTCCATCCATTAAAACTTAAGGAAGATCAAGAAGGATGATAATCTCTTCTTAGGAGACAGAGAGTCTGGGTTTTCAATAACTTTGAGAGTTGACCGTAGGTTAGAGTAGTAATAAAATGTGACCCATATTAAACACAAAGAAAGACTTTCAAATCACGCAGGGATAGGCACAAATCTCGTAAACGAGATTTGATAGCGAGAACTCGGACCGCTGGGAGATTTTGAAAAGTTAGAGTTAGTTGCTGAACCCCGGAGAAAGCAGTTGGTTTTCTGGAGCCGAAGAGGACAGATGAGCTTTGGACGCTGAAGAAGTAAAATGTTAGTTGTCCACTAGAAACCAGCTTAGCAGAGGTTCCTAAGGAAAAGGGGGGAGTCCCCCATCTCGACAACCATGGGAGAAGTGGGAGATAGCAGCAATGCAAGTTATATACCTCTCGACCATTTCTGAAGTACACCTAAAATTATCGTCTTCGTCTCTCTTTGTTGTTGCTGTTTTTTTTTATCTATGACACATGGGTGCGTTCCAGACATGGCGTTGGGGTTGACAGACAATAAGACAACCAGTGATAGAGATCGATCCGGACAGACTGCTATTGATCATCAATATTCTCTTCAGATGTCCTGTACGTAATGATTCAGAGTATCGATCTAGAAGACTGCTATTGGTGGTAATTGATATTCTCCCAGACGACCTGAATGAGAATGGTGTAAGCGATGATGACGACCCCCCATGTTGTCATACAACATAATTGATTTAATATTGATACAGAATATTGACAAGACATATAAAAGGTCTGTGTATTAGACTTAAGCAAATCTTTGTAAATAACAATTGATATGGTATAATAGTGGTAATCTGAACATTAGTTACATAAATGAGAGTAGCCTCCCCTTGTTTCTTTCCCTTTGAGGAAGCCGTCTGTTTTGGTTGGTCATTTTCATTTCACCGTAATCAATACAACTGCATGTTTTAACATGAAAATATCATAAAATGTGTTCTTAATAACAATTAAGTTCATTTCAAATAATGCACAAGCACAATTAAGAACGCATTTTATTATATTTTTGTGTTAAAACATTCGGTTGTATTTATTCGAATAAATTTGTATTTTCAGTGTAGATTTATGGTGAAATTAAAAACAGACGGCTTCCTCAAAGTGAAAGTAACAAGGGGAGGTTACTCTCATTTATGTAGCTAATGTTCAGATTACCATAATGTCTAGAAAAGCTATTTTAGCAACTTCAGTTTTCACTGTACCTTAAGCAAAGTTTAATAAATAATCAGAAATGTTCATTACCTTTTCACTGTTTTCAAAGTACACTGGATTTCTTGAGGGGAAATTAATTAAAAGAAAATATTTATAGAATAGAAAAATATGGCCTAAAAAAGCTTGGCTTTGGGTTTACCTTACCATACTTTTAACCTGGACTATTATTAAAAAAAGATTGCAAAAGTATGTGCTTCCTGGGTGCAAGTATTTAAATTTTAATGTAATAAAATATTATATTAAATTTGAAAGTCTAACAAAACTAAATAAGAGTCTTGTCACTCCTACATATTGTTTTAACTTTCATTATTTTTTTGTTTTAATAACATAATATATAAGCTTTGCAATTATTCAACTCTAAAAAAAAAAAAAAAATGAAAATAAAACTATTTTCTATAATTTCAGGTTGTATCATGTAATTATTTTACCTCTTAAAAAATATGTAAGGGGTGACAAGACTTTTGGACCACCCAGTACATTGATTTTATATTGCTTACAAAAAAAGTTGGTTTTATTGTGTGACATTCTTTAAATAAGTAGTCAAATTGAATAGGAATAATCTTTCAGAGTTTGCTGTCATCTGCTATGCAATTCAATGAAATCTTTAGCAAATGTTTATGGCCTAATAAAAAAGAAAATGGCTGTAACAATATGTATCCATACATATTTAATAACAGCCATCTTTTTTTTTTTTTTTAAATAGTAACAAAAAGGTTTTTGTTATTATGAGAAATTGCAATTTGTTTAAGATTATTTTTCTTTGTTTTGTCTTTTTTTAAAGAATTTGATTATTGTTTAAATTTTTTTTCATTTTTTATTGTCAAAATTTCTCACACCTGCATATCCAGGTAGAAGAGGCAATAAATATTTATTAAAAGTTATATTTATTATCATCTTTGACAAGTGCCAACCAGTATAAAAATACCTCTTCTATTCTGATTTATCTTCAATGAAACAACATTAACATTATCCTTTCTATTAATAATTGAATTTTTGTCAAGAAATCCTTAACCTTGGCCATACTGAATTTATGTAGGACAAATATTTTAACATTTGAATTTAAGACAACTCATTTTGAGGCAGCCTTCATTTTAATATAGAGCCACAATCTATTCATAAAATTTATTATAATTTCATCTGTTCCCTTATGCACACCTTGCCCTATTAGTGAGGTTTAGAATATGCTAATTGCATCCCCTTCAGAGGAGTAAGGCTCCCCCAACAAAAATGGGGAGTCCTAGGTATGACACTAAATTGCATTTGGTGCTGAGGCTCCGATTCTGGGGAGTAGTATTTACTAAGCTTAACAAGACCAGAAGTATGGAACCCCCAGTGAGAATTGAACTCACTAACAATAGTCTGCTAATCTACCTCCCTAACCATTACACCGCACGGAAGTATAGAGTACCCCCAGATCTATTCTGACCCAGAGTGGTAGTACCTGTTAGGGTCCCATCTATGAGTCAAATAGATATTTAAAAATTATTCATATTCGATTGGACCTTGTGCAAATAAAAAACAATCAACCAAACCTCTTAAGAAACTACACAAAAAAATGTAAATATGAATGATCAATGAACATTATTCCTTAACCTTTAGGCAGAAAATAACTCTAGACAGGTTGACAGGCCATTAAAATCAATCAATATTATGTACACCCTACTTTGACGTTTAACCGAACTATCCATCCATACATACAACCAAAATATCTGGATATAAAAAATGTAAATATAAAATTTATATTTCTTAATTAAAAAAAAAAGTAAATATAAAACAAATCCATAGATGTTACTCTTGGTGATATACATGTGTATATAAAAAAAAAGGCAAAGTCGTCGGGGTGGCCTAAAATCGGTATCAGCCAATCAGTGAGGGAGTCTATATCCTTTTCACTAGTGCTAGACCAAGGAGATTGTTTTTACATCTGAGGTGGAGTGCCACACCTACTATCAGCTCCTTATTTTACCACACAGATCCCTGTGCTACTCATACGCTGAGTTGGTGAGGGCTGGTATTGAAAGTCAAGTTATGTTTCAACATTGGTTCCTACTAGATCACTGAAGCATTAAGCATTAATGAACCGGTTCAATACTTTATTGGCTGATTGGATTTTATGGCATTTCAACCCTTGTTGTGTCATTTTATGCTGAAGATGTTTTGTTTTATTCATTCTTGATGGGTACTCAATTTTTTAACTCATTTTTAAAACTTATTGTTCTATTTAACCCATAAATGGCACCCTAAGAGGTACTTCCAGATACAAAAACCCCACCCTCCTCTCTCACTTCTCCTGTCCTTCCCTTACCCAATTACCTTTTAAACATAAAAGCAGAATGTAAATGCGTTTATCTCAACAAAATCTTTAAGGAATTCTCTAAAATATATTCAAACGAAAATATTCCTGGCCCGTCGGTACACACTAGAGATTACACATTGACCTACACACACTATCTAAGCCCACCCCTACTTTTTCTCATTCCTCTATATCACACACAAAAACACTTCCTTCTTTCCTCCCTTACCCAATTACCTTTTCACTATAAAAGCAGAATGTACAAGCTTAATAAAATTTTGAAAAAGCTTCAGCCAACAATGAGGTGAAATATCAATTAAATTTAGTTGCTGTGTTGTTATATCCACTTTTTTTCTTCTATTTTCATCCACATTTTGTTGGATTTATTCAATCCTTCACTCCTCATATATATATATATATATATATTATAAAAAAGGTCCGCAAAATGGATTATGTTTTTTAAAAGATTTTTTATTTTATTTTACATTAGCAACATGTGTTTCAGATCTTCTGGTATCTTCTTCAGGCTTGAAGAAGATACCCGTTAGTATATATCGCTGATGAGACTTAATAAAGTTGAAACAGTCTGTACGATGTTCTACACACCAAATAATTCTTTACCGAAATTCACTTGTCATTATTATCTTCTGTAATTATCGAATTTTATGCGATATACACATTGTAATTGCCTTCAAGCAATATATATATATATATATATATATATATATATATATATATATATATATATATATATATATATATATATATATATATATATATATATATATATATATATATGCCGGGTTAGCTCAGTCGGTAGAGCGTTCAGCTAGAAACCACAAGGTTCCTAGTTCAATACCGGTCCTCGCCAACTCAGCGCATGAGTAGCACAGGGGTCTGTGCGGTAAAGTAAGGAGCTGATGGTAGGTGCAGCGCTCCACCTCAGACGCCAAAACAATCTCCTTGGTCTAGCGCTATTGAAAAGTAGATAGACTCCCTCGCTGACTGGCTGATACCGACTTTAGGCCGCCCCGACGAAAAATTTCTCTTCTAAATAAAAAAGAAATATGCATAAATATCTAAAAAAAAAAAAAAAAAAATTGATTGGTCATACTTGTATGAGCAATGGTGCAGTAAATGTAATAGAGCAAAGAAAATTACACATTAAATTTATGTCTGGCAGTGTCACACCTTTGAACATACCAGGTATTATTGCCTATTTGAAAGTGCAGTAATTAGTGTCTATTAAACCCAAGCACCTGCCAGGTAAAAAAAAAAAAAAATTATTAAAAGGCATTTTTTTTTTGTATGTACAAATATAAAGTTTAATTTGAACATTTCTGAATGTATTCTATTGTACATCTTTTTCCATTGCATTTTTTTGGGAAATGTTTGTATATGATATGATTAAATGTAAATGCAGTGTCACTCTTATTTGGTAAGATTTCTTAAATGAAATAGAAAACAAATATTAACAAAATGAAAAACAAGTAACAAATAATAAAATAATAAACCAATAAGTGTTTAACTTGTAACCATTTAAAGACATTCTGATTGGAATTGATTGAAAATTGAAAAGCAGATGTAACTACAAATAAATAAGAGAATATAATAATGAAATTTATTGTGTACAGTGCTCAGGTGCACCACAACTCATCAAAGTCTCATGTATAGTACACAGAATAATGTATTGTTAAGATGATTAATGACCTTATGAGTGTTTACCAGGTCAGTTGCCAGATGCTCTGAAATTAGCAGTTGATTTATTGCTCTTGAGAAATCAGTTTGGTTTGGTTTAGTTTGTTTTATTTTATGGCATATCAACCTCAGTGGGTCATTTAATGCCAACAAAGTTTTGAAATGAATTCATTCTAAATGGATACTCATTTTTTTTATAAACTCGTTTTTCTATTTAACCCACAGATGAGACCCTAACAGGTACTACCACACTGGATCAGAGTGGACTTGGGAGCAATGGTGATGAAGGGGTACTCCACATTCCCCAAACCTCCATAACTGGAGCCTCACCATCAGATAGAGTTTAACATCATTCTCAAGACATGAAAACCCTCAGCCACCGCCTTCTAGTACCCATATGATAAAAAGGGTTGGGGCTTGCCATAAGGGCAATTGGGTTGAGAAATTAGGATTAGTTTGAATGCAAATTGACTAGTATTTTTCTGAATTTTTGAGATGGCGCTTGATAATTTGTATTATATGAACTTTATTTAACAATAAAGATGAGGACAATAGGCTGAATAATCCAAAAATACTCTATACTATTATGTATTTGCACAAGCCCTCTGCAAGGAACAGGATGGGACACAAAGTCAATTTGTTAAGTACTATACAGCTTGTTTGAATTCGGTTTTCCTTCTCTGAGACTGGTTGCCTAACCAAGGTTAAAGAACACAGTCTGTACTACTATTTGCTCATAGCTGTAGGGAAAAGATGAATCCATACTTTTCCCAAGAGTATTAGTGAAGGGAAGTGCAGTCAGGATTTGAACTTGGGTCACCAATTCCATTTCCTATGATAACTGTTATACTTAATGCTCCTTCTGTTATTGCATTGGAAATCAATTTATTCTCTAAATTACTGCATTTATGTTAACAAAAATCTTGCCCCAATGTGCCATTTTTGATTGTGACATAAAAATTAGATCATTATAATATAGATATCATCATCATGTCTCTAGTGAAGAAACAGTTCTAGTGCATCAGTCAATAAAGAAGGTCATGCTGAGTCTTCTGGACATGAAAGAACCCATGATTATTGATTTCCTTGAAAAAGATGCAAATGCTTCCTATTGCCTACTCCTTAGGTAAAAATACATTTTTAAAATTTTTTTATCAAATAAGCCTCAGAATTCATTCAGTGTCATATTTTTAGCAGTTGAGTATATAAATGTTAGATCAAAGTAGTTTATTATGTTCAAAATGGGTTTTTGTTTGACAAAATATTTAAAATATATATTGTTAATAAAAAATGGATTTGATTAAAAGTGAATAAAAATTTTGCATTTGTTTACATCCAAGATTTCTCAGAGTCCAGCCGAACCTTCATGGTAGGGAAATATTAATTAAATTAAAAAAAAAAAAAAAAAGAAAAATTAAATTGCTGTAAATATTGAATTTCAAACAGCAACACTAGGATTTTTAAAAAAATGTCACATACAATTCCTTTGAAAAAATTTTTTTTCAAATTTTAAATCCCACCACCTTAAACATTACATATCATTTTTTTTGTTAATGCTATGGTTTAAAAAAAACAAAAAAACATTATGACATAATTTCTTGCATACATGTATATTCCTTCTTGGTGAACAGAAATTGACATCAACAGATGATATTTGTTTTGTCCTGATGAAGAATGGAAATACCTGTCTGATATTTATTTTAAATATGTGTTCAATACTGTAAATTACCAATTGAAACAGTAAATGTTAACAAATCTATATTTTTTTTCAAATATCACTAAATCATCCTCACATTTCCTATTTTTCACTCTCACCTCAACAAAAAGAAAATAGAAAAAATAAAGACCATTGTATTTTTATAACCAAATATTTATTTTCACAAATTCAGTCATTTTGAATGAAAACATTTACAGATAATTTCAAACATAACAGCCTCAAAAATGAAATTAAATTTTTTAATTTTTATTTATACAAGCAAAATAATTTGGAACTTTTGTGGATAGTGAAAAATACTTGAGTTACAAACTGAAAATACATGAAAAGGTTTTGTCAGTTTTGAGTGAACTTTAAATAAAATGATGATGGGGGTGTGGGGTCAAAGAAGAGGGGGAGTCTGTATGAGGCTATGGAGAGAGAGAGGGGGGGGGCAAAAGAGAAAATGTTACATAAATTGTGGCAAATATTTTTTTAGAAAAAAAATATCCATATGAAATATACAATGCCTTGTGTAATTGTGAGTTCTAAAATATAAGGAAAAAAAATGAGGGTAGACATTCTATTACAGAAAGAGAGATGCATTTTATAATAGGGAAGAATCTTATTTGAACTGTACACTCATCTTAAAATTGATTTTATATTCTTTATATTTCAATTTTAAGAGGAGTATGCAATTAACACTATACATTGAAAGGAATTTCTTTTAAGTGAGGTAACAGATAAATTATATTATTCCTGATTTGTAACAAACAAACAATATTCTATTCAACTGGTGGCTGTAAAATATATATTTATATTTATCCCCTGTTATTTTATGAATGTTTTTAGTATTTGAAATTTACCCACATTGTTAGAAATGTACTCACCCTTGAACCGTTAGCCCTCAGATACCTTGTAGACAAGCTCACAAAAAACACACATTCACGCAAAAAGAAAAAGAACGTACAAAACACATTCAAACTTATCCCTTCTTATTTTAAGTTATCAGAAAGGCTGGGAATGTTTGCTTATTTGATACTAAGTTTTATTATTATTATTATTATTATTATTAATAGCTGACATGATTTCCCTGAATCCAAAATAGCAGGCTTATAGTGTATAGTAAAATAATGCTCAGCCTGAAATATTGGGTTCATGGGTTCAAAGGGTTAATTTTTTTTGTTTTTAATATAGAGAAGTGTTTTCATAATTCATTCAAATTACCTCACTTGACCGTATATTGTTATTGCTATAATACTGAATCAACAAGGGAGAATTAATGCAATTTACAATTTGGACAAAATTCCAAGACTTTTGCCATTCATATTTTTGGCAATATGAAGATTGTTTTAGTAGAAAGATTTGTGTATTGCACTGAGAAAAGAAATGGATGTCAAATGAATTTGCCAACAAAATTCATTTTTTAAGATTTAATTTAGGCAGTGTGAATTGTATGTCAAATCTATTAGTGGTAGGACTATAAAAAAAAAAAAAAAAAAAAAGACTTCAAAGTAGTAAGAATAAACCAGAATTTGGATTATATCTGTACAATGTTTCGGCTGATGTGTCCTCTGGCCTTCTTCAGGTATTTTATGTCAGAATTGGGAGCCTTTTCAAACTCGTTCCTGATTCTGACAAGAAATACCTGAAGAAGGCGGAGGGCACATTGGCCGAAACATTGTATAGATAACAATACAGATGAGGACAATAGTCCGAATAATCCAAATTATCAAGTCTCATCTAAAAAATTCAGAGAAATAATAAACCAGAATATCTAAATAAAAAAAAAAAAAAGGAAATGAAAAGGTTAACTAAGGGGAATTGAGAAGCCTTCAAAATGGACGGCCAATTACCATCAATTTGTTTGTTTGTTAATGCTTTACACAGGTGAAATACTAAATTTTAATTAGAAAGTTGAGAGAGCTGCCTAGAGAATGTTCAGGTAAAAACATTTTTTTTTTATATGATCAGAGGAATATTACTGGTAAGAAGAACGGGGGAAAGATTTTTGAATTAATGATTTGAATTTAAGAAAAGCTTGATTTTTTTTCTTCTCTTGTGAAAAGTAACAAATGTATTACATTTATATAAACTTCTTTAAGTTTGCATTCAACATCATCTGAGACTATAAAAGGAAAAGAATTTTGTCAAAGGCAAATTTACAAGTTACTATTTGGCCAGATTTCAAACAAAAAAGATTATCAGTTCTTTTGAATGTGGAGAAAATTTGAATCTTTTAATAACAAAGTGAAACCAAAGTATTACCATATATTAGGGAAGAACCAGATGAAAATGTAAAGTATTTTTGAAACTATTATAAACTGATGTACTTGGGCTAATATCCTCATCTTTGTTGTTATATTCATAACAGCTAAAAACACTTTGATAATAACAACCAAGATGAGGATATTAACTCTTAACATCCTATACCGCCTCATTCCACCCGGCCGGAAGTCACATTCATTTTTCTAATCTACCCCAAATGATAACCTTTGTTTTAATGTAATATTAAACATATTTAGAAGTCTTTGATTTAAGGGAAATAGCAGGTAACTTTAAATGAAAAAGACATTTTGAGCCATTTTTTGATAAATCCTTATAGGAATGGGGCTCTGGACTTAGAAAATTCTCAACAGGATGTTAAGAGTTAATCCAAGTACAGGGTGGTCTGAAAATTTTGTCACCCTTAAAAATTGTTTTAACTTTCATTTTTTGTTTTAATGATATAATTTTCTATTTCAGATGGCCAATACGAGCTCCTACAGTTTGGAGAAGAGGTTGCTTTCAAGTGTATGGACACATGATTATGTACATTCTGGCAAAGAGCATGAAGAATGTGCAACATGATTTAACTGAAATATTCTTATTACTTTTATTGTTCTCATTACTTTTTGGTAGGGAGTGACAAGACTTTCAGACCACCCTGCAAATCAGCGTATAATAATAAACCCTCAAAAAATATTTTAAAATATTTTTGTTAGACGGTCTTCTCTTAAAAATAAAAGGTATATTTCATGTTATTCACAGCATATGGTTTTTGAGAGATAAGCTAAAATTATTTCCATAATCCCAGGGAATTACAAAAGACATCTAATAAATATAAAGAGAGCAGCACCTTTATCATGGGATCATCACTTTTGACCATTTTGAGCAGATCTAGAAAAGAAGAGGATTCCAATAAGGCAAAACAGCAAAGTCAGATCAAATTTCCACTGACTTTTGCCAGGCTCTTTTTAAGAATCTAACCTTTTTTGATTTTTAATGAAAAGAGATCAGTTGTTTTTTTTTTTTAAAATGGTCAAGTGATGTTACAAAACTAGTGACATTAATACATTGTCAATGATGAAAAATAGGTTTATTTTAAGGCCTGAAGAAGAAGAAACGATACGTGGAAAGAAAATGAAAAAAACAAAACTTAACATAAATTTTGTATTTGCTGTTGAGATCTCTACAAATTTTTGAAAAAAAAAAAAAAAAAATCATAAATATCAACATATATGATGAACACTTTCATTTTACAACAGCAAACATTCAATGAAAATACAAAGACATATCTTTAAAAATCTTTTGAGCATTAAACATTTTTTATAGTAAAGTTGGCCCTTCATATATGCAGATCAATATTTGAAAGAAAAAAAATCTCAGAAAACTACCCCCCCAAAAAACCCAGAAAACAACGAAAACAACAAAAACAAATTTGCTGCATGTTGAGTGCTATACTGAATCCAAATGTAAATGAAGGCAGACTGTGTTGTAGCCTTCCCTTATTTCATAGATTCACAGTCTCCAGAATTTATTGTTTGAGCATTGTTCAAGTCTTATCTTATTTATTATTTGTGTTGTGTGCATCCCCACTTAAAAAGAAAGAAAGAAAGAATTCAAAATGAAAACTATTATTATGTTTACTTTGTTTTTCAGACTATCACAAGTTTTTACAAATGGATACAAATAATTTTCATATCAGAATTTTCTCCAAACTTTCTTCTTTTTAATGGCACAAAGATTTTGATGATAAAATTTACTTTGACACAAGTTCCCCTCCCCTTCACGTGTCAGTTTTCCTGTATTATTTTTTGTTTTGTTAATATCTGCATTTACATTGTATTAGATATTATAAGTAATCTAGAGATGATTCAAAGTAAAAGAGAGAATGTGTGTAGGTTAAATGTAAATAATATCAGCCCCTTTTATTATATGGGACTTGGGCATCTGTAGATTTTGATGTTCATTAGGTCCTGGAATTAACCCTTCAAAGATACTGAGGGATCAACTGTATTCATGTAGATAAAAATACATATGAAATTAGAATGAACCATAAAACAATACATGTATTTTTATATGTCCTTAAAATCTTAAAATTACAAGGTTTTGTAACAAGGAAAAATTGAACATACGTGTGTGTGTGGGGGGGATATCATACTTTTATTTATGTAACTGTGTTGACATAAACTGGAAACTGAATAGCCATTTTGAATGTTGAAGTGATGACCATTGTTATTAACACATTTTTCAATAAAGCTTTTCAAGCAAATAAAACCTACTGGTTGTATTTTGAGTAAGACATTTAAATGACTTGCCCAAGCTCCAAGTGCAACATCCACAACCTGAATTCAATTCTAGACTATCGACAACATATTCAGAAAAGCAATGTCATTCAGATTCTCTCTTAAATGTCTGGAAAAAAATGTTATGTTTCTTAAGAGAAAATGGGTGAGTGAATGAGTGAAAATGGTTTTAATTTTTTAATGAAATTAAAGACTTTCAAACAGTAGTTCATTTTAGGGAGACATTGATATATATATATATATATATATATATATATATATACTGTTTTAAGATTTACATATTCATTTAAGCCTTTTTTTCTATGTAAAAATGAAACTGTTAAAAGGATTCTAGATCTTAACTATTTGATAAGAGAATAAAAACGATGTTTATATAATGTTCACATATGCAGAATTTTAAGGGATTTTTAAAAATGTATAGTTACAGTAATAATATTTTGATTTTTAAATGAAAGCATTCCCAAAGGCAATCTTTTAATAAAGATAAATGTCTTTTCAAATTGACTGATAAATCTCAAAGTTGGCAGTTTTAAAGATGTCTGTGAAATGATGTCAAGGGGCTTCAGCAATGGCAATGATTACCAGCAAGAGTTTTTTTTTTGTTGCACTTAAAGAAATTGTTTATTAGTGCTAGATCAACAGTATAAAAGAATGAGAAATATGAGAAACTATCTAACTGTTGGGTAGATACACAGATGGATATATTTATAAAAGATTTAAGTCTTGGTAAAATTTTAATTTACTCCCTTAAATTGCTTATTAGAAGAAATAAACGTTCTTTTTAGACATTATATATATATATATATATAATATATATAATATATATATTATATATATATATATATATATATATATAAGTTGAAAAATGGAAATGAATCCGACAATATGTTGAAAGGATAAATGAATAAAGGAAAGAAAATGTTGAATGGATAAAAATGGTTTAATGAAATGCCAACATGTGTTTCAGCCGGGAGTCTGTTCATGTACACATTGTATTCTATTTATTATTATTTTTATTATATTCATATTTAAAATAATAATGAATATAATACAATGTGTACATGATTAGACTCTTGACCAAAACACGTGTTGGCATTTCATTAAACCATTTTTATCCATTATTTATTTATTCTTTCAACATTATATAATATATTATATATATATATATATATATATAAAATAATTATTTTGAAGAACTTTTGATAAACATTAATGAATGAGGTTTTCATTTTTTTTTAAACTAATAATAGCAGTACTTATCACATTTATGTAAAAGTTGTTTTTTGTGTGGAATATTCAATTGGAGAAACAGATTAACTAAACAAAACAATCTGGTAAATATTTCTTAAAAATAATATCTTTTTCTTCAGAGATTTTAAGATAATTTTCTAATATTAAAAAAAAAAAGAACTAGTTTCAAAAAATATATTTTTTTATAAATTATAAAGGAAAATGAATAATTTTCCAAAGAGTGAAATAAAAAGGGAGCAACATAATATAAAATGATATCACAACAATCATTTTGTGTCAAGGTCTTTGTTGTATGTTGTTTCAAAAAACATTTAACCTTTGACACAAGAAAGCAGTTTTCTTTCATCAAATAAAAAGAAAGAAAAAAAAAATACAGATATAAAAAGAGGAAAATATAATCAAAATTTCAGTTTTGTACTATTTAGAGTTTTTTTTTTTACATTATTCTCTCACCTGTACTGACATAATTTGCTTCAAAATAGAATTTTAGGCAGCTCAGCTCATTGATAGAAATTCATCAATGAGATCCACAGTCAGTTTACCTCCATAAGCAGAGTTTGATAACATAAGCAAACATTAATTGCTCTCAGCTATTAAAATATCCAGGACTTTTGGTATCACAAATAGCAGTCAGTCCTGCAGATATCGAGATCACTTGGATGAGGCTCTGACTGAAGAAAAAAAAAAAAAAAAAAAAAAAGAAGAAATCTCGACATGTCTAAATACATGTCTCTTGCTCGTATTTAACAGTCTGTGGATTCCAATCTGGATAGTTAAAATTTGGTCTTGCAGACGCAGCAGTAAATCGTTGCTTGTAGCTTTCTGTTCGACGGACTCGCAACGTGGAATCATCATAGAGACTTTTGTTCTGCAAATTTAAAAGTTTAAAAATTCATATAATCAACATTTTGATATAGGTTCAGAAAAAAAGAAATATTGAAATACTTTTTAGTTTTAGAGAAAACAAATTAAAAAGTTGAAAAAGCAAATTCCATTTAGACTATTAAACTTATTTTGTTGCTTTTTTTTGTTGATCATAATATTACAGCCGATACACTCTACAGCCTTTTTTAAGTTTACAATTCATAAAAAAGAGGATTTTCTTTTGCAAAAAAGAAATCGTTATATAAACAGCAAAAATAACACACAAAGAATCAGTTTAATAATACAAACTCTTGGAAGGAAGAATATATATATATATATCTTATTATATTGGAGATTGTGGGTTTGTATGTCTGTAACCGAAACTATATTACTATTCAAGTCACAATTCCCTTAGTTATTTACGTCACATTCTCCATGATTTCATTTTTATTTAAACCTCAATTATTCATAAAATTGTTTTACATCATTAAGACTTTTGACCATATCAACATACTAATAACATGCAATTGTATTTATATATACAACAAAATAGCGGATTACAGTGTGAATTGGAAGGCTAATTTGCATATTGATCTTAAGAATTTGATTTTAATAAATATATGTTTAGTATTATTGATTTCTAATTGTTTGGTTTTATCTTAATGAATATGATCAAAAATCTCGGGGATAAATCTTAAAAGAAATCCATTAACATGAAGAAAAAACTGTAATATTATTCTTTACTTCCTATTTTAACTAAATAGTTAAATTAGGAAAATTTACCAATGAAAGACGGGAGTAAGGGAAAATGATGGAAGAGTTAGTTTCAAAGTTGTTCTATTTTTCAATCATACCCCCTCTGTTCCAAAATTTTTTTATCTGAATTCTTATTCAGTTTCATTAGCCTTTCTAATTTAACATGATATTTTATCATATTAAAACTTAAATACTTGCTAGTATTCATAAAAAAGTTACAACCACATTTTCATTGCAGTAGCATAAGTAGTTAATCGAAAAGAGCTCAATATATCTTGAAAAATATAGAGCATTTATAGTTTTCTTTCTACCAGGTAGAGAGAAAAACTTTTCTACAACTATATATCTGGTAGAGAGAAAAACTTTTCTATACACACACACACACACATATATATATATATATATATATATATATATATATATATATATATACACACACACACACACATGGCATTCTTCATGGTATACTTAATTTCATTTTTATGAAAAGTCAAATCTTTTTTTATGGTATTGAAACTATGTCAACTAAAAGTGTATAAGAATTTAGAAAATATTTGCTTGAAGAAATGATAATTATGAAAAAAAACAAAACTTTAATTACAAATAAAGGGAAATTACTCTATCAATATTTAAGACTTTTATGTCCCTTGAAAATTTGGATTATTTTTTATAGATAGAAACGTTTTCACACTTATCAAATTGTGAATTGGATTAGAAATTGATTTAACCTCTTGATGTTAGAATTGTTGTTGTAATTTCCCTGCTTTAACAAAACTCAATTGAAAGTTGTTATGAAACAAAAATTAGATTGATAACTTACGTCAGGGCTTATCCATTCTCTATGCTTTCTTTCTGTACTCGCTTGTTTCTTGTCCTGAAATAAGAAATGAAAACATCAAGAATAAAAGGGAAGAAATCTTACCAATTAATGGGGTAATTTGAAGATTAGTTACATAAATTAGAATAATCTCCCCTTGTTTGCTTCACTTTGAGGAAGCTTTTTGTTTTGGTCGGCCATTTTCATTTCACCATAAATCTACACTGAAAATACGAATTTGTTCGAATCAATACAACTGCATGATTTAACACAAAAATATCATAAAATGCATCATTAATAACAATTAAATTCATTTCAAATAATGCGCAAGCACAATTAAGAACACATTTTATGATATTTTTGTGTTAAAACATGCAGCTGTATTGAATTGAACAAAATCGTATTTTCATTTATGTAACTAATGTTCAGATTACCATTAATCGTTGGGTGGGTGGGTTATTTAATGTCAAATCTTGTTTTTTTTTATATATGATTTGTTGGTAAATAGTTTTGTTTGGTTTTCATAAAATAAATTTTCATTAACTTCATAAATTAAAAAGAAATAACTTCATGTGCAGTTGGTGCTTGTTAGATTTTTTTAAAATTAATTTTGTGTGTATTAATAAACTGGTAGAAATAATTTTCATTAATTTCGTGTGTATTAATAAACTGGTAGAAATAATTTTCATTAATTTTGTGTGCATTAATAAACTGGTAGAAATAATTTTCATTAATTTTGTGTGTATTAATAAACTGGTAGAAATAATTTTCATTAATTTCGCGTGTATTAATAAACTGGTAGAAATAATTTTCATTATATAACAGATTATAAATTAATGTACACCCCCCTCCTTTTTTTAGTTGCCTGTTTTTAATCTCAGGTTTGAAAGTGAAAGTCTGGACTATAGAACTGGTAGAAACAATTTTCATTAATTTTGTGTCTATTAATAAACTGGTAGAAATAATTTTCATTAACTCAATATCAATATATTGGAAGGAATAATTTTTGTCAGATTTTCATTAACTTTTCATTTACAATTGACTTTCTTCTAGACTGGCTGCCCATCACTATGGCTAAAGAGCCCAATTAACCCTGCTATTTTATCATTAGCAGTAGAGTGAAGTAGATTCAAGACTTTTTGTGACTTGAATGAAAACTACATGGATTGAAATTAGACTTGGCCAATTCCATTTTCTTAACCAAAAAAAGGTTATCTGCACGTCCATATAACAGATTATAAATTAACGTACCCCCCCACTCCTTTTTTTAGTTGCCTGTTTTTAATCTCAGGTTTGAAAGTGAAAGGTCTGGACTATATTGAGTGTTACTATTAACTTTCAAGCTAGAAATCTTTCTAATTTTCCCTTTTTGATTTTTATACTTACATAATAAGAGACAACACAACTGGAAGGAATCCAGAGAATTAGTGAAAATACAATTACAGTTCCAACAATGTTGCTCTTCATAAATTCAACTGAAAAAAAAAAAAGAAAAAAAAAAAAAAAAGCTGAAATGATTATAATTATAAATTATAAAAATAATAAACTTCAATATACAGTGTGCAACATTTTTTTAAGAAAAAGGCTTGGAAGCTCAATTTATAAAATCAAATGAAAATAGAGAAAAAATTGCCAGTAGTGAAAATTTAAAATCAATATTGTATATTTTGTATAGTGATGTTTTGGGTTTTACATTTATCTAAGGTGTACTAAAGTAAAAAAAAAAAAAATTTCTAAGACTTGGTTGATTAAAAAAAATGTTTGTGGCCGTGTGATAAATGTTAAGTTTTACTGGACACACTTCTTGCAAAGTTCCCATTTTTGCTCCATTGCCTTTCAATCATTGTTTTATTAAACAGGCAGAAAATAAAAAAAAACTTTCCACAATTCTGAATACATGAAGAAACAAGAATGTGATGACAGCTGAGATGTTTGATTATTCCAGATACCAATTTTGGATTATGGAATTGATTTTATATATTATCAAAAAAATTAGCAGTTTAGTTGTTTTGCATGAAACAATTATCAGATTTACTTGGAGTAATTCATATCTGTTTTTATATGAGGAAAATACATTGCATTGAAATTTTTAAAAAACAAAACAAAAACAAAAAAACAGAAAAAAAAACCCAGTAATAAACTGACCAGATTTAAAATTTACAAATTAATCTTCAAGTCTTATAATTTGCTCATACGTTGTGTATAAGTCAGATAAAAATCTTATGAATATATATCAATATTATTAATCATATGTCAATTTTTTTCACCATTAATCTCATATATAATAAAATCTCTGTGTCACATTATTGCAAAAGAAACATTTTACTTAAAAAGAGAATAAGGAGAAAATTTTATTACATAAATAAAAAAAATAAAATAAAATAAATTATTCATGTTCTTACCAAGACGATCACTGATGATAATTTCAAAGATAGAAAACAACCGATGGACTAAATTTTTGACAGATTTTTTGCATACTCCCTGGAATAATAAAAAAGGTAAACAAGATAAAATGATGTTTCATAACATTTTTCTGTTAATATAAATAAAATCAAAAAGAACAAACAAATGGAAAAAAAAAAATCTATTAATGATATTATTCGGACTATTGTCCTCATCTTCATTGTTATCTGTAGGTTTCAGTTGATGTGCTCTCTGGCATTCTTCAGGTATTTCTTTTCAGACTCGAGAAACTTCTTGTCATAATTGGGAGCCATCACAATACTTTGAACATAACCCTTATTCAATTGAATAAAGGGTTAGGTTCGAAGTTCTTTGATGGCTCCTGATTACGACAAGAAGGTTCCCGAGTCTGACAAGAAAAATCTGAAGGCCAGAGGGCTCATCGGCCGAAATGTTGTACAGATAACAATAAAGATGAGGACAATAGTCCGAATACTAATTATCAAGCCTCATCTAAAAAATTCAGAGAAATAGAAAAATCTATGAATGTTTGAAACAGACATTGTGCAGAAATTTAATAGTTACATTTCTTATTATTGTAGAACAGGGTAAAGCAAAAAGTTTTAATTAATTAGATGTCTCAACATAGTTGATATGATAGTCTAATTTACACTGAGGCTAGTTGGTCATTTTTTCTTTTTAAAGTAGATTTTCATGGTTTATATCTAAATATCTAACCTGATTTTTTAAAGGTGATAAAAAAAATAGAAAAGTTTTCAACTACTGACCTCCACGCAGTAACCTTGAACACACGGTCGCCCATTTGGTAACTTGTCTCTTTGATTATAAGGTTTACATTCTCCGTTATCGATGCAACATCGACTACATGCATCAGTAACTAAAAGAAATCAATTTTTAAAATAAGTTTTTTTTTTCATCATTAGGATGACATTAAGTAAAAAAAAAGGTTATTTCCTATAAGTCTAACATGATCAAAGGGGAACCACTCTTGACTGATAAATTATTTATTTATTAATTGATCTACTAGGAAAAAAGAAGACGGGTTTAGGGTTAGTTTAGGGGCCGGGTTAGCTCAGTCGGTAGAGCGTTCGGCTAGAAACCACAAGGTTCCTAGTTCGATACCGGTCCTCGCCAACTCAGCGTATGAGTAGCGCAGGGATCTGTGTGGTAAAATAAGGAGCTGATGGTAGGTGTGGCGCTCCGCCTCAGATGCTAAAATAATTCCTTGGTCTAGCGCAAGTGAAAAGGATAGACTCCCTCGCTGATTGGCTGATACCGACTTTAGGCCGCCCCGACGACTTTACTTACTTTTACTTAATGGAAAAATAAATAAATAATTTATCAGTCAAGAGTGGTTACCCTTTGATCATGTTAGTGTTATAGGATATAACCAAAAACATTTTTAAATTCATGAATTAAAATTTATATTTCTTAATGGTCAACTGCAGTAATAGAAATTGTGAATGTAAATGCAGATAAAATTTTAATAATTTTAATTTTTTATTTTGGACACTACACCATCGTCCTTAGTGGATGGAAAAGATCCAATAATAATAGACAAAATCATTTAACAGATAAGAAGAACTAAGACACACGTCTCAAACGTGTGGCTTATCTTTTTATTTTCTTTCATAATCAAATTTCTTCTAAAATTTGGGCATTTAATTAATGTTATAACTAGAGTGTCAGAATTAGCATAGAAATAATAGGAAGTATCAAAGATAGTGGAAAAGGTTTACTAAGCAAAGATACAAGGTGAACAGAGTAATTAGTAATTGTTAACTCAGTAAGTAGAGCGTTCAGCTAGAAACCATAAGTTTCTTAGTTCGACACTGGCCCTCGCCAACTCAGCGTATGAGTAGCACTGAGATCTGTGTGGTAAAGTAAGGGGCTGATGGTAGGTGTGGCGCTCCACTTCAGACGCAAAAACAATAGCACTAGTGAAAAGGGGATAGACTCCCTCGCTGATTGGCTGATACTGACTTTACTTTAGGCTTAATTAAAAAGTCCCATGAGATCTTGTTATTTCTTACAAGGTTTTGTCAGACAGGAAACACAGACAATTCCATTCTCATTATTTAGGTACTATATGACAATTAGAAATTAATTTTTACATTTTATTTTTTATAGACAGAGTGTATGTAAATTGGTACTTTGTAACAACTAACATACACTGTCAGTTACTGTTCTATGTACATAGAATTTGATAAATAAAGTGTTTCCTCGTTCAGCCTATTAGTTAACATTATAACTTGTAGAAATGACAGACTTTTCCTTCCCCTTAATTTTGGTCTTTTGAATCTTTTCCCCTGGATTGATCTTCTTGTCACCTTTATTTTGAAACCTCTCAGCCAAGATATAGTTTTTTTTGGTTTGTTTTGTTTTACGGCATATCAACCTCAGTGGGTCATTTAATGCCAATAAAGTTTTGAAATAAATCAATTCTTAATGGATAATACAATTTTTTTATAAATACATTTTTCTATTTAACCCATAGATGGGACCCTAACAGGTACTACCAATCCGAGTCAGAGTGGACCAGGGAGCAATGGTGATGAATGGGTGCTCCACATTCCCCAAACCTCCAGAACTGGAACCTCACCATCAGATAGAGTTTAACGTCATTCCCAGGACATGTAGACCCGCAGCCACCGCCTTCTAGCACCCATATGATAAAAAGGGGTTGGGGCTTGTCATAAGGACAATAAGGTTGGGAAAATCATATAGGTGCTAGGGCTTGACGTGACCAGCTGATTGATCGGAGGGGGCCTCTCCGACCGCCAAGATATAGTATTAGGACTTAGAGATAAGTACAAATTATATTAAGGAGGCAAATAACAACTTGCCTTTAATATATATATATATATATATATATAATATATATATTTACCAACCCCTCTGCACGAGCAGGATGCGACAAAAGGTCAATTTCTTAAGTGGAGTTTAACAGGTTTGAATTCAGAGTTTTCCTTCTAGACTGATTACCTAGCCATGGATAAAGAGCCCAGTCTGCCCTGCTATTTACTCATAGCTGGAGAGAGAATTGGATTCATACCTTTCCCAAGGGTATTAGTGCCATGTGAAATGCAAACAGCTTCATCTAGGAATTGAACTAGTGTCGACGGGTCCATTTCCTACGACTCTAACCATTAGACCACGTGCCTATATTTTAAAGCTTTTAAAGATATGTTTCTTTCTTGTTTCTTTGAGTACATAATTAAAAAAAAAATGAATCATCTTTCTTTTATAACACAATGGAAGGAATGAAAAGAGAAATGAGAGAATAAGAATTAGCAGAATTGTTTTTTTTTTGTTTTTTTGCCTAAGAAATAAATTTGGAAAGAGAAAACTCACCGTTGTCACAGATGCATGGCTGCATATTTCTGGATTGACAATATGACAGGCAGACACCATTAACACATTTGCCACTGGAAAATAAAAAGATATCATTAGCCACAATAAAAAGGTGGATTCCCATTACAGGACAAATGGAAAAATATAAAGATTTGTGTGTGGAGGGGGATATCAGGTATTGTGTTGGCAGATTACAGGAAGCATGGAGGCTTTGAAAGATGCAGTGTTTCGGCAGCCTACAATGGATGCAGGCAATTTATTCCATGCCTTGGCGACTTTGAACATGAAAAAATGTTTCTGAAAGTCATGTGAGCTGTGCTGTTTTCTGACTTTGTAGGCATGCCCATGTATGTTAGAAACATGAAGATCAAAAAGGTGTTCAAGATTGCTGTTGTTAAGATGATTAATGACCATATGAGCATTTACCAGGTCAGTTGCCAGACGCCAAAGTTTCAACAAATCCATTCCCAGGGCAGCAAGATGTTCAGAATATGGCAGATGCTTGATGGAGGGTATTTGTTTGGTTGCATGTCTCTGTACAGTTTCTAGGAGGTTAATGTTCTGAGCGAGATAGGGGTTCCAGACTGGTGATAAAAGCTGTCTTTATATAATACCAATTCTTACAAAATAGCAATTTCTTTTCAAATAACTAGTAAAATATTCAAGACTACGTGAAGTTGAAAAAAAAAAAATCTATTATCTTCTTTCAGCATATAAATAAAAAAAGACAATGGAGTGAGTGAGTGAGTGAGTGTGTGTGTGTGTGTGTGTGTGTGTGTGTGTGTGTGCAATGTACAAGGCAAAGGGGGAAGCAAGATATACTTACTCATCCAAACAGGGAGTGTAGTCAGGTTTCTTGGGGGCTTCTGGGCATACAACATCCATTCCAGTAAGAATTGTTAAGAAAAGATTTTTGGGAAACAAAGAAAGAAAACAACAAAGTTGGTATTATCCAGAATATTTTGATGGCTTGAAATCTTGGAAAAGAAATGCAACAAAAGTCTTAAGTCTAACAAAAGAACTAATCACTATGGTAATTTGGTTGTAAGTAACAACCTGTAATGCCTGAAGACAGGATTGTGGTGGCTGAGCAATCTTTGATCTGGGTACTAAGTGGTCCTGTAACATGCAACACTCTATCTCGGCCCTTATTTGGGCTAGATGGTTGGTCAGAGAGTTCTCATCTGATCAATCAGCTGCTCGTGTGGAGCCTTAGCAACTACATGATTGCCCTGACCATATACTTCAAACTGATATTAATGCAAACACCCAACCCTTTATATCATATAGTATTTACTAATACAGATGAAGTTAATGAAAATCATTTCTTAAATAAATCCTATATATATAAAAAGAAAAAACAAACAAGATTTGACATTAGATAACCCACAAAGGTTGATATGCCATTAAATCAAAAACTATTGTTTTTTAGTAGGTACTTAAAAAGTCTACTGATATTTTTGCTTGTAAAAATGCATAAAATAATAAAAGTTGTAAATTATACATTAAAAGATTATTTTTTATTTGAATGTAAAGAAATATTACTAGAGGAATTACAAATTACTTTACATTTAAGACATTTGTAATTGAGGTAAAATTTTACAGAGTAACAATAGGAAAGAAGAAGAAAATTGTTTTGCATAATAAAACAATTGTAAATAATTTAATTTCAAATAGGAAAAAAAAATGTCAAAATCTTAAATTAACAAGCATCTTTTATTTATTTATTTATTTTTTTAGATGAAAAGAAAACAGGTTAATACTTGCTGCTAACTTTGATTGGATTCCCATGACTCTCTCTTGCCACCCCATTCCTATCGATTATTGCTCCTGGCAGATCTTGTGTATGGCATCCAGAATCTGCACATAGCTGATTGATGTAGGTTTTTGCTGGTTGGACTACACTGGTGTGTCCATATGTAGGTGTCCACAGCAGAACATCACATATGAGTTTGTTCTTGCTTTCAGTTGACCAATGCTCCTGCATTCTCAATTTGCTAATATGACTAATATCACCATCTCAAACCAGAAATGCTGATCTGTCAGTTATAAAAATGTGGCACTCCACCTAAGTAAAAACAATTCCCCTGGTATAGCACTAGCAAAAAGGGGTCACTGTTCTGCAGACTACTATACTTGTGAAAAACAGTTTGTAAATTAAATTTCAAAGCAGTAACCATATTAAAAAATTCAGTAAAAATGCACAATTCATAAAGACATAAAAAAATTAAAAAAAATTCTAATGAATTCTAAAAAGGATATTTGCAAACTGAGTCTTTTACACATCCACCAGCGTCACCAATTGTTGATCGGCAAGTCTCACCTCTCCTTGATATTCGACAGTCTTTTGTGCAACATTCATGGTTTGCAGGACTGAAAAAGGGAAAATAAAACAAAGCATTAACATTAAATAGTTGGAAAAATGAAAATGAAAGTGTTAATATTGACAACAGATTTTTTTATGGTGAGAAACTTTTCAAATAAAATATCTTCATCAAATAAATTCAATTTTTGTCTGTTTTGTTTTATGGCATGTCCACCTCGGTGGGTCATTTAATGCCAATAAAGTTTTGAAATAAATTCATTCTTAATGGATACTCAATTCTTTTTTTTATAAATACATTTTTCTATTTAACCCATAGATGGGACCCTAACAGGTACTACCACTCCGGGTCTGAGTGGACCAAGGAGCAATGGTGATGAAGGGTGCTCCACATTCCCCAGGCCTCCAGAACTGGAACCTCACCATCAGAGTTTAACATCATTCCCAGGACATGAAGACCCTCAGCCACTGCCTTCGAGCACATATATGATAAGGGTTGAGGGTTGCCATAAGGGCAATCATATAGGTGCTAGGGCTTGACGTGACCAACGGATTGATTGGAGAGACTCTAGCTTAAGTAAAGGCCTAAGTGGAATGTTGCAGATTATGGACTGCTCATCCACCAGGATTCCATCCTTAAGCATCACAGGTTGCTACCAACAACCACCAGGTGGCCCTATTGGGGCATCTTAACCCTCTGTAGTCGATGTATTCTAAAGCCCCATCCTATAGGGCTATCCAATTTTTGTAATACAGGCTAATGTAAAAACCAACCAGGTTAGAATTAATATGACTAAAACTGAGGATTGGAGGATTGTTAACTGTTTAACATTGGTGATCTAGTGAGAACTGGTGCTTTCATTGTGACTTGACCATAAAGCACATAATTCTGGGTACATTCAACCAACAACATAGAACTCTAGTTAAGTAGGTATTACAGCTTTGGACCAGGTATCCAATAGGCACCACAGCTGGGAGCTGCCTTGAAAGGAACACCTTTTTCTTTAAACCGCACACTTCCGGTTGTGGTACGAGAGGCGCATAGAAAATAAACTTTATAAATTGTGTGATACCATTTCTGAACAACATCCTTTTATTTAAATAAACATAAAAAAATATTTTGTAAATACAAACTATTTTCATTTGAATAAACATATCTGCATTTCTCTTCTGATTAAACAAAAACTATTTTAATATAAAAAATGTGTTTTTAATATAAAAATGTGTATTTTGTTTAAAGTTTTATATAAAAAAAATTCTATTGAATTAACAACAACATGAAATAACTAATTTTAAAAAATTAAAATGGAAAACTATTCTAGTATAAAGACGTGCCTTAGTGTTGTAAATATACATGAACAAACTTTAAAAAAATCTGATAGTGAAATTTTAATGTAAAAAAAAAAATTAAAAAAATCATCTGTTTGTAAACAAACAACTGGGAGTTTACAGTGAAAAGCAAAAGGTGTTCCTTTCAAAACAGATCCCAGCTGTGGTGCTTATTGGTTACTTGGTCCACAGTTTTTAGTAATTTCAAAAATGTACATTCCAGCAAACAAACTTTACTTCATATACACATTTTGTATTTTCTTTCTTTAACATATTTACACATTAAATAAAAATTGTTAAGTAATACACGGAATTGTTTTAAATTTCTTCCCTATCAACTTACATGAATATAAAAGTCAAGTGTTTACAAAACTTGTAAATAACCTGTTGAAGAATTACACAAAATAGACAGCATGGGACTGTTTAGCTCAATCAGTAGAGCATTTGCCTAGAAATCGCAAGGTTCCGAGTTCAATTCTGGTCCTCGGCAGATCAGCGCATGAGTCGCACAGCTTGGGTAATCTGATCAGTGCAGTAAAGCGTCTGGGAGCTCACGTTAAGTGTGGTGCTTCACCTCATCAAAAACAATCTCCTTGGTCTAGAGCAAGAGAACAGGGGATAGACTCCCTCGCTGTTCAGCTGATACTGATAATAGACCACTCTGCAGACTACTTTTATTCCTTAAATAGTAGGACGCGTAAAAGTATATGCATGTTGATAAAAGGAATATTTTCTTAAAAAGAAAAGTGAGGGTACCCTTATTAGATTTAAAATCTAAAATAATATGTTCTTTTTTTCGAAAAGTACATTGATAAATGGTGTTTTGTTTGTTTGTTTTTTTGTTGTAAACAAGATGGAATAGTGTAAAACTTGACTAAAAGTTTAAAAAAAAAATCCCCTTGAGTAATTGTATGTTTACCACTGACCTGCACTGAGCGTTTGGTTTTAATTTACAGTCCGCAGTACAACATGCATCTTTATGGTGTTCATCTAAGAAACCAGCATCACATTCTTCACTCTGAGAAATATTCACTGTGCCATCACCACAGAAACTAAAGTGTTGCTCCATTACTGAAAGCAGAAAACAAATACACAAATTATAACAGAAAAATGTTTAAAAGTTGCTTTTATTGTTTGTTTTTTATAGTGTAGATATTAGGAACAGGTAATTAAATCTTTAAGGTGATTTTAAATAATTAAAAATTAACCACAACACAAAAAGATTTATCAATAAATCTATTAATAATGGAAATTCAGTCTCTTTTTGTCTGTAACCGAAATGACATCACTGCTTATGTCACAGTAATTTAATACTATGAAAAATCAATTAAGAGTCAAATTTTTTTATACTTATTCACCTTAAGATTAATTTATGTTTATAAAATAGTTTTTCTTGAAATATATTAGGGGAAATATTTTTTTTTTACTATGTCGCCCATTTTTTTCAGGAAATTCGAAAAAAAAAACATTTTACTTGTATAATTTTTAGATTTTTCTATAAAGTCTAAATAATTAAATCAGACATTTTTAGAAATGTTTCGGAGGTCCCTAATGTTGTAAAACAAATCAAAATATCTCAGTGGAGTCAAGTGAATATGATGCTTTTTAAGTAAGTAATTTTTTTTAATATTAAATGTTTTATTTTATTTATTAATTTTTCCCAACACCCTCAGGCAATATCTTTCAAAGATTTATTTTCACACCGCCTGGAAGGTGTCATTTTGCTAGTATGAATAAAATTCTAAGCATAAAACCTAATTCTTTGGGAAAATTAGAATAATGCAACATTTTTTGAAAGATCATTATCAAAACTTTAGAATTTTTAAAATGTCTATTTAATATCAGATTCAAACTAAATAAATATTTTCACAAATATGAAGATGAGACAAATAGTTTTAGTATCTGGTGTTACAAGTGTTGGAAATTGTATTCAACAAGATCTTGGTGACAACAGGTATTATACAATACTAGCTGAAAACCTGCTTTATAGGAGTGATTTTAAGATATAGAAAACTTATTTGACTCCCTTTTCATTAAATTAAACATTTATTAATGTTTAATTTTCATAACCCTTGGTGGCCATTGCTTAGACTAAAAGTATTTAACATTTTTTTCTAGTGACTGGGAAAAAAGTCATAGAAAAAAGCCCTTAACTTTAGCTTCTGGCTAGGAAAATTTCAGTTTGTTATCTACTTTATACAGTCAAAGAAAAAAAAAAGTAAGATTCAGTTTAGCTAACCGGATGGCCATAAATAAAGGTTGGTTGTTGGATTTTATGGCATGTCAATAAATAAATTCTTTGATAGGGATGATTTTTTTTTAGTATTTGAATGATCCTGAAAATGATTTAGCAAATAAATCAAGAATCAAATTTAAGCCATAAGAATGTAGATTTTGAAAAAACTAAACATTTAAAAAAAATATCTTAATATTAAAAAATAATATATAAATGGCATTTCAGAAAAAAAAGAAAAAAAAAAGAAAAGAATTTTACCTGAGAAGCATCTCTCAGCTTTTGATTTCAGTACGTTGCTAATATATTTTTTGCTGCATGGAGAAAATTTCTGAAAAGTGAAAGAAATTACCAAAAGAATTAATTATCTGAGAATAAAAAAAAGAGTTGTTATTATAATTGTTCATTTATTTGATGTTTCAACAGACTCAATACCTTGGGGGGGGGGGAGAGAAGAGAATAGTGGTAAATGTGTTGGACTGCAACATTGTAGGGAAAGGAGAATTCATGAAACAATATTAAAACAAGAATACATGGTCCCCTTAATAGTCTTGTTTTTATTTTGATATTCCTGCAGTCATATTATATAATAATGCCTTTAAATAAAGAGTTATTATCATGATTAAATAGTGCATATATATATATATATATATATATATATATATATATATATATATAGTTAAACCAAATGAGTCAGATATACCAACTATATATCTTTAAAATAAATGACAGGATCTTTAACAAATCATCCTTTACTTTTAAGTTTAAAATCTTAAAATTCTAAATAATTTTCATTAATTTTCTTTTCTTTTTTTTGTTGAATAGTCTTCATTTAGTCAGAATATCTAGACTTGCTAAGAGCAACATAAAAAGCACAAAAAGAAAATTGAACATACTTCTGTCAAAGTTTCTTTTTAATAGTTGGGGTAATAGCAGAGAACAATGTAATATAATTAAACATTGGATGGTTTTCTATTATTATATGCAGTAATTTTGACAAGTATTTTCTTTCATCTTAATATTTTAATTTTTTTTCATTACAACTTAATCAGGCCACAAAGAAACAACAAGGACTGGAATTAATTAAAATAAACTCTCTGTGAGATTTGAGCTTATGTCCTTTTTGCCTTGGGAATATCTTTATCGCTATAAGAACCTATTAGTTGGCAGTAGCCAAAATTTAACCTTTTAAACTCATCCACTATTCTTTTTTTTATCTCTCTTGGTACCACATTTGAATTAAATTTTTTAAAACTATTAGTATTATTAGCATCTTATTTAATTTTAGATGAAGTAGATAATAATAATCTGCAACTCTTTATTTAAAAATAAAGATCAAATGGTCTTGTTTTTAAGCTGGTGTTCTATTTTTTCTTTTACCTAAGACAATTTTTCCCGAAATTAATATTGAAAATTAAACTGGTTATGGTACACAAATAATTTCATTCTGGTACATAATACACATTTATAGGTTTTAAAGAATTTTTAAATTTTTTTTTTTTTAAATTTTTAGGGCTGGAATATATCAAACAAGAGGCACTTTTGGGAAGTGAGTGGGGAGGGGAGGTATACCACCAAGATAAATTTTTTTTCAAATAATGTGGACTGAAATTTGCATCCCACCACGCATTAAGTATATTAGGGAGACTCAAGTTTCTGTTCACACCAAAAGGGTTAGTAGATGTTAAAGACTATAAAATTAAAGTTTAGCATGACTTCACAGATCTCTGTCCAGCCAAACGTAAAAACATAACAAAATCCTGAGAGACATGTTCATTCATTAACTGTAGTTCTTCAAAAAACAGAAGAAAATAAATCCTTTAAGTAAACTTTAATAAGAAAATAAGGTTATAAAAAATAAAATAAATAAGAATAGTGAAAAAGTGATGTTACCTGGTTGTTGGATTCATATCCACTAACGGCATATGGATACATAATGAACTTGCCATTATCAAAAGATGATGGTGCACATCTTCCTTCACCAGGGTCATGCTCACTACCCCAATTGTGCCCTGATGAAAAAAAAATTTACAAAATGAATCATACTCTATACATAAATACAATAACAAACATAAAATTATATCACACATTAATAACTGTAAAAATTAAGTTGGTGGAGTAGCCTATTGCTAGCATTAGCATTAGCCAAACAGCGATAGAGTCTATCCCTTTCATTAGCACCAGACCAGGGAGATGGTTTTTGCTGAGGTGAAGTGCCACACCTACCATCAGTTCCCAGATGCTTTACTGTACTGATCAGATTATCCAAGCTGTGCTACTCATATGTTAAGTTGGTGAGGACAGGTATTGAACTCAGAACCTTGTGATTCTTGGTGGATGCTCTAACGACCGAGTTAAATTGGACCCTTGTTTTATGTAAATCAAAATTTTGAATAAATTTCACATAATGATGACACTTTTCCAGAATGAAAAATGTAAAAAGGTGAAGTTAAATTCTCAAGTGAGTATCAAAATATCTTTATGAAAATGGTATTAAGCTCAAAATATTCACTTTAACTCTTAACATCCTGTTCAAAATTGAGCTCCATTCCTATAAGGATTTATCAAAAAATGGCCTTTTCATTTAAAGTTACCCGAGTTACTTCCCTTGAATTAAAGACTTCTAAATATGTTTAATATTACATTTAAACAAAGGCTATTGTTTGGGTCGGATTAGGAAAACGAATGTGACTTCTGGCTGGGTGGAATGAGGCGGTATAGGACGTTACAAATTATCTAACACATGATTGAATATTATTGAACATATAAGTGATGGAATTTTTTTCCTTTCACTTCAGAAAAACTTTTTTTAAACTGAAAACTTTTTGATATTGGAAGAATAAAAATCTAATTATTCTTATACTGTTCTATTAGAATATTTTAGTGTAACATTCATCATAAGAATAAAAGATAGGAAGAACAAAGAATCCCTTACATGCATAAATATGTTGTTTTTGCAAGAACATAACACTAAGTATTATTTGTCTGAATTTTTGAGATAAGGCTTGATATGTATTATTTTGATTTTTCAGACAGTTGTCCTCATCTTTATTGTGGTATGTATGTATTTTACACTTTCTGATGTGAGGTTAAGTAAACAAACGTGTTTATTTTTATATGGATTTAAGCCAACAATTTTTGGAAGATATGTGCTTAATTGAAGTCATACCTAATTTTGAAAATTAATCAGTTAATAATTAATGAATTTAGGCGGGCATATATGTTCAAATGTAAGGCTAAACAAATCGAGAAAATGTCAATCCCTGAATGTACATTTCGACCTATTAGGTCTCATCAGCAAGGTTTCTGATGTGCAGGAAATACCAATAAACAATATTATTATTTAAAAATTTTTTTTAAATGATTGACACTTCTCAGACTGATAGGTGTACAAAAACCATGTCATTATTTGAATGAGATTTTCAAAAATTCTTTGATGCTTGTTTGATAAACAGTTAAACTATTCAAAATGATTTCCCATGTTGGGTCATTACTATGCTCAGAGAGACAGGGAACACCTGAAGAAGGTCGGAGGATACAGCGTCTGAAACATATTTTTACATACCACAATAAAGATGAGGATAACAGTCTCAAAATTCAAAATAATAGCTGTAAATTAGGCACTGCCAATTTCTTCACTGATTATCATTTTAAAAACGAATTAAAATTAAATCGATTTTTAAGGTAAAATTTTTGTCTAAGGTGAAAAGTAGTAACATAATAAGCATCAGTTAAAAAAAAAAAAAAAGAAAAATAATATTACATATGTAATTTATCTTTAATACATTTTAAACAATTATTTTTGCTAGATTTCGCTCAAATATTTCGCAAACCTGGATGCTTTTTTATGTATTTAGGGACTAAAGAAAACATTATTTAGGATTTTAAGGCTTATAACAGTTTCTTCTTAGAAATCAATAACAAAAAAACAATAAATACACTCATTAAAGAAGAATTAATAACTTTTAAATGAATTATCTTTTTCTTTTTGGTCTGAACACACAGAAAAAAAGACACTATAAAAACTTTTTTTAACAAAAATTTTGACCAGAAGAAAATGTCACGTGACCTCTACTCATATGCAAGGCCTTCTTGGATGAAAAACGATTATCAAAAATCAGGGATTTATCTGATTTTAATAAATGTCATGTTTGGCAGTACCTACAGTAAATATTTAGTTTTATTGATAAAGAAACCTTAATTTGTATTAATTACACATATAAAACTTAAGGCTAAATTTGGTCATAAAATTATTTTCTCTGAAATTCATTTGCAGATCAAGAATATTTATTTTGTTATTGCAAAAATGACTAAAGCTGAGTATGTGGTATAAGATGAAAGCCAATTAACAGTGATAAAAACAGGAATCTTGCCTAAACATACAAGGTTCAAATGAAGTCTGTATTAAAATACAATTATGGTTGTTTCATTATTTTTTTCACTGTCATTTTATGACAATGATTTATTAATATAAATGTAATCATTAGACGCCCTTAAGGTTTTGATTCATTTGTTTAAAAAACAAATTTAGATATTATGGGTTACATGAACAATTAAATGGAAAATATTTATTTAAAAAAGAAAAAAAATACACTTACCAATTTCTATTTCCCCAATTTTTCAAAGTTCACAATCCAATAGAAAATATAGAAAAAAAAGAAAAAAGTTAAGTAAAATATCAAAGAAACATGTAAATATTCTTATTTTGTTGAAATAAATAAAAGTAAAGTTGTTGGGGTGGCCTAAAGTTGGTATCAGCCAGACAGTGAGGGAATCTATCCCCTTTTCACTAGCACTAGACCAAGCAGATAGTTTTTGTGTCAGAGGTGGAGCGCCACACCCACCATCAGTTCTTTACCGCACAGATCCCTGTGCTACTCATATGCTGAGTTTGTGAGGGCCAGTATCGAACCAGAAATCTGGTGGTTCCTTATTGAACGCTCTACCGACTGAAGCAACTAATATTTAACCTGAATCTATTTTATATAAAATGTGGTGACTGAAACTATATTTTCTCAGACAGAAATGAACAATGAATAAAATATTAATTTTCTTCAAAATAGTCTGCTTGGTATTTAACACATGTATTCCAGTGAGTTTTCCATTGGTGAAAGCATCTTTAAAACTCCTCTTTTGATATGGTATGAACCTGTGCCATTGTATTTCTTTTAATGTACATGAATCTTACAGTGATGAATATTCAGTTTAGGAAACAAGAAAACTTTGCACAGAACTAGATGTGGTGAATATTGTACAATCCTGTTTTTTTGCCAAAAACTGTTGTCCAAAAATGATCAAAACTGCCTTTTTAATCATTTTTCAAATTGGCTCTGACTATTATATATCTTTCTCAGTTGTGCAGATATTTATCTAGATTTAAAAAAAAAATCTAGCTTCAGATTTAATACTTTTTAATCACACCTTGTAAGCAAGTGAACCATTAACGGTTTTTTTTTTGGGGGGGGGATCCTTGTGGTGTAGTGGCTAATATGCCGGACTGTGCACATTGTAGTAAACGGATTTGAACTCCAGTTGAGCTACTACATTCATTTTCAGACTAATACTCTTGGAAAGATATGAACCCTTTCATTCCTTTAGCTGTGGGTTAAATAGCACCACTACTATTCTTCTACAGGAAAGGCTTTGGCATTAAATAGCCCAAAAAGGTTGATATGCCATTAAATAAAGAAACCAAAATCATTAACTGTAATTAATACAACTGCATGTTTTAACATGAAATATCATAAAATGTGTTCTTAAAAACTAAGTTCATTTCAAATAATGCACTAGCACAATTAAGAACACATTTTATGATGTTTCCATGTTAAAACATTCAGTGGTATTGTTTCGAACAAATTTGTATTTTCAGTGTAGATTTATGGTGAAATGAAAATGGCCGACCAAAACAGACGGCTTCCTCAATGTGAAAGAAACAAGGGGAGGTTACTCTCATTTATGTAGCTAATGTTCAGATTACTAAGATTTTAGAAGATAAAGAAACAAGTTTTGCAAATCACATTAACATTTTGGTTTGGATTTATTCAATTATTTATCATATATGAAAAGTACAAAATATTATTGTAATAAAAAAGAATTATTGGCAACTAGAAGCAACCATTGTTTGTACTGACCATGAGCTGTGACTAAGTCAGCTTCCTGTGTAAGAATCCGTGATCCATAAGTATTCATAGAACTGCTCCAGCCTGTGTTTAATGATAAAACCTCTAAACCAAAGTTGGTTTGTTTTCGATACACTGCAATACAAATGTAAATTAATTAGAGAAGAAAAAGAAAAACATTTTTATGTTTTTTTTAATTTTTTTTTTTAGAAGAGATTTTTTTGTCTGCAGTATTTGATTGTCATTAATATATTTATTAAGTCTAACATAAACAAAGGGGAACCACTCTTGACTGATAAATTATTCATTTATTTCCCATTAAACTGACCCTAAACCCTAACCCTATCTTCTTTTTTCCAAGTAGATCAATAAATAAATAAACAATTTATTAGTCAAGAGTGGTTCCCCTTTGTTTATGTTAGACTTATAGGAAATAACTTATTTTTTATTCATATATTTCATTATCATATTCTTGAAAATCCAAATTATAATAAAAAGAAACAAAGACATATGTATTTGATAAATAGAATTTTTTCATAGAGAACAGAAAGTATCCAAGAAAATAATTTGGTAATCATACTTGATCATTAAATTGTCCAACTGACTTCATTGAAATAGAAAATTAAATTACTTACACAAGATTGAATAATGTTTTAAAATAAATTTCTCAATATCAAAAACAATAGCCAATAGGGAAAAAACTTAAAATGAATACTCCCCCACAAAATACTTAAATTTTAAATTTAAGAAGATCCTCTTCTTATGTCAATCTAAAGAATTTATTTCCCTTGCTAAAGAGACCTTGTATAATAATATATTTTAAAAAAGAAAAAAACGTAAGGTATTACAGAGAAAAAATTATTTTTTCAAGTGAAAAATTGAAAAGATAGAATGTACTAAAATGAAGTCAGTTGTTTGGGGCAAATCAGATTAAAAATAAATATTCTAGTAATAGTAAACTTTTTGGAGTGGCCTATTATTGGTATCAACAAGACAGCAAGGGAGTCTATCCCCCCTTCACTAGTGTTAGATCAGGGAGATTATTTTTGCTGAGGTAGGGCACCACACCTACCATCAAGTCCCTACTTTACCACAACAGATCAGATCACCTAAACTGTGCTACTCATGTACTGAGTTGGTAATGTGTGGACAGGTATTGAACCCGAAGCCTTGTGATTCCTAGGTGAATGCTTTACTGACCGAGCTAAACTGACACATAAGATTACTTTAAAAAATCTTGCCTGGATTATCATTTTACTATTGCAATGTTGTAATAATAATATTAACTTTAAAAATATATATATTCAATTTCTTTCTCAACAGAGACTTTAAACTTATTTAAGCATTCTGTTAAGCTAAATAAACTGGATTACGACTTCAAGACAAAAGACTAAGTGGTTGTGAAAAGATATATTATTTTTAATTACTTACATGGAGAACAGATTCCTCCATAAGTATTTCTACGACTGGAAGCTATGTAAGCCAAACCTAAAACACCATCATTGAATTTCTGGTAAGTGAACAGATGGGCCAAACAATAATTGTTGAATTCTGTTTTACTGAATGCCTGCAATAAAAATGGAAAAATATCAACTAGAAACATTACACTGATGTGATGAAAATCTAGTTTTAGTAAAAACAAGTTTTGTCTTTTCAAATCAAGCTAGAAAATCTATGAAAAGACCATTTTATATTAGGACAGTTGATAGCATTATCATCAGGATGTATGAGAAGGTTCAATTATTGATAAATATAAACATTTTATTCTTATAAAAAATACAACTAGATCAAATTGATTTTAGAGACAAGTAAAAATTTGTTAAATACAGTTTATATATTTGAATTAAAAAGTTGAGTCTTACCTGAAGAAATGGAGTGATTTCCCAGGTTTTATTGTAATTGTAATCTCTGGCATTATTTGAATATTCTCGATGAATTTTCATCTGCAAAAATATTTAGAAAAAGAAAAATTATCTTTTTAAATTCAATAAAAAGGTAAATCTAAATCTAAGTATTTTAGATGTATGAGCTGATTAAAAAAAAATCAGAAAATCTTTTATAATCAAGTGATTTTTGTATGTTAACATAACAGAAAAAATAGCATATCATGGCAAGATCTTTGATTTGGTTTCTTTATTTCATTAATAGCATATCAACCTCATGTTATTTAATGTCAAAGCCATCCTTGTAGAAAAACAGTAGTGGTACTGTTGCATAATTGTATGGTGGTGTAGGGCTTTTTACAAGCCCTGTAGCGAGAACTCTGAGGGAATGGAAATATACCAGTGACAGTCACTGGCCCCAACTGACCCCAGAAGCGAGAATATCGCAAGTCACGTGAGATTTAGTTAGTTCCAGCTAGAATGTGACATGGACAGACGTGTAATACTTCGGCTGGACTCCCTCCACTCGATCAGTTAGAAAGGGCAAATAAAACTTTAAAAAATACATAAGTTTTGTTAATTAATTAAGCATGCCCTTAGTTAGAAAATGAAGTAACAAGTAGAAGACCAGACAGAAAAATGAAGAACCAACAAGAGAAACCAGACTAGATAACCTGCCCGAAATAGAAAGAGAAGTGAATATTGAATATGGCGATAAGAATGAAGAACGGCCAAGTAAGTTATATGTATCTGTCTAAATATCTCTCTGATACTTTCTACTCACTCTCTCTGTTACACAAAAGAACTCATTGTTTATATACCTGCAACATGGGTTTATAACAGTACTATTCCCCCATGGCTGAAGGAATGAAGAGTTCATACTTTTCCCAAGGGTATTAGTCTGTAAGTGAACATAATAGTGTGACTGAGATTGAACTTGCTTACTACAATGTTGCAGTCCATTATGTTAGCTACTACGCCATTTGGATCCTCCCACCCAGCAAGATTTTTGTTAGCATAAAAGTGTTAAAATGCTCTAAGAAACTAATGCAATTTTCAATTTAATAATAATTATGTGGAAAGTAGGGGGTTCTACATTTGTATTCACACAAAGCTTAATTTCTTAAGGGAAGTAATTAGTAAATGTTAATCATGAGTATTTTCCCTTTATTTGTCATTATAATTTTATAAATAGGCAGTGATTTGACATTCAGCAAAGGCAGGTTAAGTTTAGACAAAATTATTCTAAACATTTGCATCATAATGTTCTTTAAAAATATACTTATTACCAAAAGAGAACAAAAAGTTGTGTTTTTAATACAATGAATGATTTTCAAATAAATATTTGTTGAAATAATTCATCTTTTGCACAAGGCCAGATTATTTAATCATAAACAAAATAAAATACTGCAATAAAATCAATGACATTAAAATGTTAAATGGAAATTTATTTTGAAAGTTTTTACTTAAAAAAAAAAAAAAAAAAGAGAAAATCTTATTCTAAAAACTAAAGTTGTTCTTTGCCATTTTTTTTCTATTTTGCTTTGTTTCTATCTTTTTCCACCCAATTAGTTCAACGTAAAAAAAAAGAAAAAAAAAAAAAAAAAAAGAAAAAAAAGAAAAAAAAAAAAAAAAAAAAAAAAAAAAAAAAAATTTATGAATTTAAAATCTGGGAAAAGAGATTTTCATTTAATCAGTACACAATAAAAATTAAAAAAAAAAATCTCCACTGACATTTCTAACATCATCACAAGCAACTATACAATACTAGGAATATTTTAATATTCAATAGAAGAAAAAAAAACTCCTCAGTACTTCATTGCAAAATTCTTTTTAAAAAGTTTCAATGAACATATAAGTAAACAAATCATAAAGCAAAATCAAAAGAAATTAAAGAAATCATCCTTACATGTTTGATTTTAATACCATAATTTCTTAAACCCGCTTTTTCATCCCATAGTGTGTTTCGGAAAATGGTTTCAACTTTACGGAATATATGAATCTAGAATAAATAAAAAGTGGAAAAATTAATTGCACAAATAAAAAACAAAAAGCAATGACATAGAAGCTGACGATAGGGGTGGCGCTCCACCCCATCAAAAGATATCAAACTAAAAAAAACAAAATGATCTCCTTAGTCTAGAGCTAGTGGAAATGGGATAGACTCCCTCATTGTTCAACTGATACCAATAATAGGTCACTCCACAAGTTTTTTTTTTAGCTAAGCTCAGACTAGTGTCCCCCATCTTGATTGATATTATAGCCACAATCTTTTAGCCATTAGTAACGGAGAAATTTTAAAGTGAATATTTTATTTAATCTGCTGTCCATTCTCAGAGGATATCACCTAATGGGTTATTATAACTAACCTAATAGTTAATTCATCCTTATCTTTTTCTCTTTCACTGAACTAGAGTATATGACTTTTTTTTCCGGTTATTTCCTATAAGTCTAACATGATCAAAGGAGAACTACTCTTCACTGATAAATTATTTATTTATTTTCCCATTAAACTAACCCTAAACCGTCTTCATTTTTCCTAGTAGATCAATAAATAAATAAATAATTTATCAGTCAAGAGTGGTTCCCCTTTGATCATGTTAGACTTATAGGAAATAACCTTTTTTTTTTTTACCCACTCTAGAAGGTTACTGCAAATAACAGACATGTAAAGAACTCTAGAAAATTCAATAGCTGAAATATGACTATAATAGCAAACAAGATAACGACAACTTTCAAATACTTTCTTACAAAAGTTTTAACATTGGATTTAGACTGAGAAACAGTCATTTTATTAACAAATTGGGTTATTTCCTATAAGTCCCAACACTCTTGACTGATAAATTATTTATTGATCTACTAAGAAAAAAAAAGACGGGGTTAGGGTTATTTTTTTTTTTTGTTTTTTTTGTTTTACGGCATATCAACCTCAGTGGGTCATTTAATGCCAATAAAGTTTTGAAATAAATCAATTCTTAATGGATAATACAATTTTTTTATAAATACATTTTTCTATTTAACCCATAGATGGAACCCTAACAGGTACTACCACTCCGGGTCAGAGTGGACCAGGGAGCAATGGTGATGAATGGGATGCTCCACATTCTCCAAAACTGGAACCTCACCATCAGATAGAGTTTAACGTCATTCCCAGGACATGTAGACCCGCAGCCACCGCCTTCTAGCATCCATATGATAAAAAGGGGTTGGGGCTTGCCATAAGGGCAATATGGTTGGGAAAATCATATAGGTGCTAGGGCTTGACATGACCAGCCAATTGATCGGAGGGGGCCTCTCCAACCACCCGTCTAGCCCAAGATAGGGCCAAAGTGGAGTATTGCATGTCATGAACTGCTCATCCACCTGGGCTCTATCCTTAAGTATCACGGGTTGCCACCCACGGCCAACAGGTGGCCCCATTGGGGGAGTCTTACCCCTCTGCAGAGGTGCAGTTGGTGCATTCTAACGCCCCAGCCGACAGGGCGGGGGGTTAGGGTTAGTTTAATGGGAAAATAAATAAATAATTTATCAGTCAAGAGTGGTTCCCCTTTGTTTATGTTGGAGTTATAGGAAATAGCCCAAGTTGGAATAGAAAATGAAAGATATGAGCACTTACTAAATAATTGCAGTATTCACAATATTGTTATTTCCAACACCACTGTAGAATCTGTAATCAGCTACAACCATCAATTCACATGTATTACGAATTTGGTTAGCATATCGTTTGGCTCGATGTTTTGGTTGATGATAATGATGCTCAGAGAATGCTGAAGAACCATTTTCCGAACCTGAAGTAAGAATTAATAAATTGATCTTTACTCATTTCAAAAAAAGAAAAAAAAAAGAAAAAAAAAACATATCAGCATCAAAATATATCTCCACATGCAGTTCAAGATTTTGATCACTGAAATAATTAATTTAACCTAATCCTAGTTTCCATCATTTTCTGCAAAATTGCCCCCTCGTCAGCAATTTAAAAAAATACTGCTCACAAAGGATGTTGGCAGAAATCTGTACTACTTTAGATTACCATGCTCTATTTAATTTTTAAAAGTTTTTGGATAGCACCTCATTTATAAATGTTCTCCCCTGTTTGACTACTATAAAAATGTTCTCCCCTGTTTGACTACTATAAAAATGTTCTCCCCCGTTTGACTACTATAAAAATGTTCTCCCCGTTTTGTTTTTTTGACTACTATAAAAATGTTTCCCCCGTTTTGACTACTATAAAAATGTTTTTTTTTGACTAAAAAATGTTTTCCCCCGTTTGACTACTATAAAAATGTTTTCCCCCGTTTTGACTACTATAAAAATGTTTTCCCCCGTTTGACTACTATAAAAATGTTTTCCCCCGTTTGACTACTATAAAAATGTTTTCCCCGTTTGACTACTATAAAAATGTTTCCCCGTTTGACTACTATAAAAAAAACCGTTTTGACTACTATAAAAATGTTTTCCCCCGTTTGACTACTATAAAAATGTTTTCCCCCGTTTTGACTACTATAAAAACGTTTTGACTACTATAAAAATGTTTGTTTGCCTTAAAAATTTTGACTACTTTTAAAAATGTTTTCCCCCCTTACCCCTGAAAAGTGTTATGTGCATGGTTGGGCACTGTACTTTTCTGTACTTCTAAAGTTCTATAAAAATCACAATTTTCTTTTTTAATAATTTCTAACAAGTCTAGAATAGTATTAAAAAAATCTGTTTTATCACTTTGTGATAATAAAGAATGTCTCTTCTGACTCTTTCTCAGATGACATTGGAATTCATTTATGGCATCTTGAGTACCAAGCAATTACTCTCGACTGTTCCAAAGACTGTCTTTTATATATACTAGCAAATATATGCACCCTCCGGTGCAAGTATTTAAGTTTTAATATAATAAAATATCATGTTAAATTAGAAAGGCTAATGAAACTGAATAAGAATTCAGATAAAAATATTTGGAACAGAGGGGGTATAATCGGAAAATAGAACAACTTTGAAACTAACTCTTCCATCATTTTCCATTACTCCCGTCTTTCAGTGGTAAATTTTCCTAATTTAACTATTTAGTTAAAATAGGAAGTAAAGAATAATATTACAGTTATTTCTTCTTGTTAATGGATTTCTTTTAAATTTATCCCAGAGATTTTTGCTCATATTCAATAAGATAAAACCAAACAATTAGAAATCAATAATACTAAGCATATATTTATTAAAATCAAATTTTTAAGATCAATATGCAAATTAGCCTTCCCATTCACACTGTGAACCGCAATTTTTTGTGTATATAAATACAATTGCATGTTATTAGTATGTAGATATGGTTAACAGTCTTAATGATGTAAAACAATTTTATTAATAATTGAGGTTTAAATAAAAAAATAAAATCATGGAGAATGTGGTGTAAATAACAAAGGGAATTGTGACTTGTATAGTAATATAGTTTCGGTTACATAGAGACAAGCCCACAATCTCCATTATAATAAAATGATATATGTCATGTGCTGGACATGCTTGATCTATATGCTTAAATACCCAAGTACAAGTTAGTACTTGCTTTCTCAAACCAAGGTTCTAAATGCCAGATAAACCCTCTTTCTTTGAGAATATGGTAAGCCCTGTTCATTTCTGCCTTTTGGCCCCTGTTCAATATCCCTGTCATAATCCCCTCAAGAACTTTGAAGGAAAAAAAATAGGGAGATATTTTCAGGATAGCTATGATTGTGACGGAGAACGAGAAAGGAAAAAGAGCAAGACATTGTCTTGCCTCCTGGGATTGAACTCGTGTCCCCCCGCATGCAAAAACAACTGTGTTTTGGGCACTGGACGGACACGAGGTTCGACTGATGTGCCCGGTTGTTTGGCTAATATGCCCATAAAATAACAAGTGAGTCAAGTGCTGGGCAGACAGCAGCAGCAGTGACGACGAAGCGCTTTTCAGTAAAGAAATGGATTTTAGTCGAACAGAAACAAAACTAAATAGGAAATGTGATTTTGAACTGCTAAAGATTATTTCGACTACAATGATGGATTTTCCAGCTGCTAGATGAAGAATGTGTTGACCAACAGAGGGTCTGGCTTGTGAGAAGACGGAGAACTCGCTTATTTTTTGTTCCCCCTCGGCGGGAGCTTGTTGATTCGAAGATCTATTTCGCCCCATATATTTTTCCCCCTTCTATAATGATATAAGAAAACATTTTTATTGATAAGACATAATTCATATATATTTACCAACCCTTCCGCACAAGCAGGATGTGATACATGGTTGATTTCTTAAGCGGAGTTTAACAGGTTTTAATTCAGAGTTTTCTTTCTCCTAGACTGGTTACCTAGCCAAGGTTAAAGAGCCCAGTCTGCCTTACTATTTACCCATAGCTGGAGGGAGAATATATGATTCATACCTTTCCCAAGGGTATTAGTGCTATGTGAAATGCAAACAGCCTTGTCCAGAATTTGAACTCAGGTCGATCAGTCCATTTCCTACAACTCTAAACATTACACCATGCACCTCAACTAGACATAATTTATAAGTGTATTTGAGGAACTACTGCTCACTGAAAATCATCAAAGCTCCATAACTATTTTAAACTTTAGTAGATGGTCACCTAGTCATTATGTAAATGCATTAGATACAGTTTAATGTTTACATAGTTTTAAAAAAAATATATTTAAAATGTGAATCCTCTATATCAGCAAATACAATATATAGAAGATTGATGCAGGTTTTTAAAAAAAAATATCTATATCAAATTACTTATCAAAGTTGCCAAAATTTATACACTGATGAAAACAATAACAAAGAATATATATTGACAATAGTTAGATTATATTATACTAGAATTTAGTCACATGTACTTATTTTTAAATACCGAGTCTGAATTAAAATGTACTAACCTGATGGTCTGTAGTAAACACTTTCAGCCAAAGAGTCGTCAAAATCTTTTTGGCTGACAGTGATACCTCGTTTAAAACCACATATTCGTTGACTGAAATAGAAAACATTGTGCGAATATTATTTAAAATGATAATCAAGAGAATGCCACATTAAATACATATGTTCCGTTATTTTTTTGTAAACAAATTTTCTATTTAACCCATAGGTGGGACCCTAACAGGTACTACCACTCTGGGTCAGAGTGGACCTGGGAGTAATGGTGATGAAGGGATGCTCCACATTCCCCAGACCTTCAGAACTAGAACTTCACCATCAGTTAAAGTTTAACTTCATACCCAGGACATGAAGATCCTCAGCCACCGCCTTATAGCACCCATATGATAAAAAGGGTTGGGGCTGGTCTTAAAGGCAATAGGGCCAGTATAATCATATAGGTGCTAGGACTTGATGTGACCAACCAATTGATCGAAGAGGGCCTTTCCAATTGCCCATCTAGCCTAAGTAAGGGCCAAAGTGGGGTGTTACATGTCATGGACTACTCATCCACCAGGATTCCATCCTTAAGCAGGATATTTCTGTTAGGATAATCCTAACACAATGATACAAAAAGAAAATTACATAAATCCTTTATTTGGATTTTGCTAGGAAATAATTTATATATATATATATATATATATATATATATATGTATGTATGTATATATGTAATATTGTGAAAAAATTGAAAAAAAAAAAAAACTCAAGTTCATAAACAAGTAATGTTTATTTCGCCTACGCTGCAGTGTTTCGATTTGTTTCAATAGATCTTCATCAGGGCTTTCTTAAGTTTGAGGAAAAATAAATTTATCTCAGAAAATAACAAGTTACACATCTCACCCAGTGTAAGTGAATAAAGAAGTGTAAGTAAAGAAAAGAAATGTAGATGGATAAAAATGAATTTTATCGATATCACTTTAATCGATATCACTTACACATGTGTTTTGGTCTGTTTATCAAAATGTATACGGATTTACGTTATTATTATTAAAGTAATCAGATGGAGTTTGAAATGATGATGATGATGATAATAGGAAAAATGCATAAAATGTTCCGTACACAGATTTTGCTGACCTTCATCAGAGTGGAATTTTTATTTGCATTTTTCCTATTATTATTATGATAATAATAATAGGAAAAATGCAAATAAAAATTCCACTCTGATTCAGCAAAATCTGTGTACGGAACATTTTATGCATTTTTCCTATTATCATCATCATCATCATTTCAAACTCCATCTGATTATTTTAATAATAATGATAATGTAAATCCGTATACATTTTGATAAACAGACCGAAACACATGTGTAAGTGATATTGATTAAAAGTGATATCGATAAAATTCATTTTTATCCATCTACATTTCTTTTCTTTACTCATTTTTTCCTCATATATATATATATATATATATATATATATATAAATAAAAAAAATCATCCTAATTTTGTAGTTCACTTAGTTGTGAGTCATTTTAGCTGTAGTAGTGAAGTTACTAGATATCTTTGCTAATTATTGAAACAATGCCACTAAGGAAATTAGAGGATGCCAGTATTCAGATAAGGAGTCTCCTGGTTCAATTTATAAGGTGTCAGGGAGGAGAACTTAGAGATGTTAAGTTTTTAAATGCCATCCTTGGCCAGTTGAAAAGGGCTTAAAGTAAGCAAGTCCTGAGTTATGGAATCCTTTGGTAAGCATATAAGTCCTATTCTGCGAATAAGTCCTATTGTATTGTTAAAGGTCTAGTGATTTAATCCTATGTCCGTCGTCCACGAAAGTCAAAGCAGTTATGAGTAGGTATGGCCAGTACAGCCGGTATAAGTATTATATCAGTAGCAGAGTACTGCCAGCGATTGGCCAAGAGTATGATCACATGATTATTGCCGAGTCTATAAATAAAAGCGGGCATCTAGCACACATCTTATATACAAAAGAAATCTCAACACACCCCCTATTTTGGCATATAAGGTGGACTGTTCCACTCAGAAATATTAAATCATTTCATTCAGAAATATTAAAATTTACAATAATATTATTTTTGTTTTATTACTTTTAATCCTAATCCTATTTTTATTAATATTTTTATTATTGTTATTATTTTGTTATTCTTAATCTAATTCTTAACCTTATCATTACTGCCAATATTATTGTTGTCCCCTTTTTCTTTTCTTTTTTTGATTTAAAAAAAAAAAAAAAATTTTTTGTGTTAAATAGAGCCAAGACATTTGGATTAGGAGTCACATGACTCACTCATTGTCACCAATGAGAAAGAAAAAAATATGTTACTTACTGTGGGTTATGCAAATTCTTAAAAGACTTGATAACATCAGATGCTTTATATATGATCATAGAATGATTTTGAGAAAATGGCAAGTGGCGCCAAGCTGGCTGGAAGAGAAGAAATAACAAATTTTAGACTTAGATTGTTCCTTAAAATGATTTTAGAAAGAATAAAATGAACAAAATTCTCTTGAGGAAAGATGAAGAAGAATGAATCTTTTTACCTCAACTGTGTAGATTTCATTGGGAACAGTGATTGTAGCCAACAGGTTATTATCTTCCCAAGTGGCTTCAACATGTGACTCTGGTTCATCTGAAAATAAAAAGTAATACAATATGAATTACTGAAGTTTTTTACACATTAAAATATATATCCCATGGGTAAATTGTATACTTTAAGCTAAATCAATACCCTGTTCCTTGTATTAATACAATGTGAAACCTATATACAATTTATAAGTGTGTTACATATTTATAATTTAAAAAAAAAGATAAAGTAAAATAAAATAAAAATATTAATGAATAAGAGGGGGGTTAGGAGGAAGATGGTTTCCGGTTATATTATACTGTACGGGGGGGGGGGAAGGAAGATAGAAAAAGTGAAAATAATAAAAGTAGGAAAATATTGTAAATATGTAAATTAGATTAAAAAGTGTAAAAAGAGTAATCTCTCATAGGGCAAATTAATCTCATTTTCCTTGAAGGTTTCTTGTCATTCTTTCACTTAAACCCAATGAGAAAATCTGAGGGAAAATTGTGCATTACAAACACTGGTGTGTGTGTGTGTGTGGGGGGGTCATGTATGAATTTGCAGTTTTACTCTGAATCCCTGAAACTGTACACATGGTGAGTAACTGAGGATTCCCTCAAAATCACATCCCCTCTAAAAAAAAAAAAAAAAAAAAAAAAAAAGTGTTGTAGATTCTCTGGGATAAAGCATCCAATTTTGATGCTAGCTTTTTTCTTTTTATGAAACTTTTAGCATTGCAACTCATTTAAGAAACAAAAAAAAAAGAAAAAGATTTTATCAAGGAGAAGTTATCAATTTACTAATTTATCCCTCATGGGAAATACAATGCCAAAGTTTAAACCACTGAGATTTTGTGGATTTCAAATAATTGTAAAAGCAAATTTTACACAGGATCTTATTTCAATTTTTTTTTAGATGTCTTCGTTGCATTCATAATGAGAAATATTTTCAAACTGAAAATAAATTGTTATTATCACATTTATTTTTGATTTGGTTTGGTTTAATGAATTATCAACCTTTGTGGGTTATTTTAATGCCACAGCCATCTTTGTAGAAGAACTGCCATGGTAATAACCCATAGCTGTGGGGGATGAGGATGGTTTATATCTTTCCCAAATTCATTAGTCTAAAAGTGAATATAATAGCGTGACAAGTTCAAACTAACTTACTACAATGTTGCAGTCCAGTACATTACCCACAATGCTATGGGACTTCCCCATTAACATTTATTTTTAAAAAGAAAACAACAAAAATATCTAATTTCGTGTTGTTTCAATTAAAATAGTTTTTCTCTCATTAGGATATTTTGGTTATCCAGTATGTCAGTCTTTGCATTAAAGATCTATGTTAGCTATTTGAAAATAAACACTATGAAAATGTAGGTGGAATTCAATACTATTATAAATACTTTAAGAATGATAGAAAACAAAGAATAAACCATTGTGCAATTAATTTGCTTTAGTTCTTTCAACTTACCTCTAAGTGCTCCAGAGTAGAAAGAATTTTTGTTGATTTCTACAGGAGTTGTTGTGCCATAAGCATCTACCGAAAAAGCTTTGAAATCAGATGTTAAGATGCTAGGACTTGATTGGAGGTAGAAACTAAAATCTCTACAAAAAGAAACAAACTAAAAATTACATCAAATTTGGTTTTCTTTTCAAAAGAGTTTATATATAAACAAATCATTGGCAATCATTAAATTCGAAAATTTATATAAATCTCATTTAGACAAAGTAAAAAAGAAAAAAAAATAGTAGACAATATTATCATCTATAATAAGTCATTTATTTTTATTTTTTAATATGAATAAGAATTCTAATGTCAGAGACAGTGTGTTATCTGTCATCGTTAACATACATGAATGATTGTATTTGATAATTGGTTTGGTTTGGTTTACGGCATATCAACCTCAGTGGGTCATTTAATGCCGATAAAGTTTTGAAATAAATCAATTCTTAATGGATAATACAATTGTTTATCAACTCATGTCTAACAGGTACTACCACTCCGGTTCAGAGTGGACCAGGGAGCAATGGTGATGAAGGGGTGCGCCACATTCCCCAAACCTCCAGAACTGGAACCTCACCATCAGGGAGTTTAACATCATTCCCAGGACATATTTGATAATTGAAAACAATTTTAGAAAAGTTAAATATGAAATTGTCTTTTCTTTAATAGATTTTGAATGGAATATAGAATATAACCCATAATGTGAATAAGAAGGAGAGGGAGATGGGGGAGGAGCTCTCAAAGCACTTGTTTTTTTCTAACGAGAAGAGAACCCCTAAAGTTTTCCTTCTAGACTGTCATACTAAAGTTAAAGAGTACAGTCTATCCTACTATTTACCCATAGCTGGAGGAAGAATAGTTGAATTCATACTTTTCCCAATGATATTAGTGCTATGTGACATTTGACCTAGTGTCACATCCAGCTTGTGCAGAGGAGTTGGTAAATATATATATATATATATATATATATATATATAATTAATATACCAAACTTGTTGGTAAATCCTCGCGGTGAGAAAAAACCCAGCAAATAGTTTGATTGTAAAAATATACTACCAAACATCAACCGGGAAGAAAAACATTTTTGTAAAAAAGAAAGGACCAAGATAATCATACCAACAAAAAATAATCTATTAGTACAATATTTTGTCCAAAAGAAAAAACAATTTATATGCATATATATATATAAGATATATATATTCATACAAACCTGCCAGGAGACTAAAGCTAATAAGTAAAAAGTGCTCAATACCTAAGTAGAGCAAATATATATATATATATATATATATATATATATATAGTGGCACAACTAATTCTACTGGTTGGGGAAAAAACTGAAACAGTAATTATATTTGTATTTAAGCACTGACTGACTTTAAACCAAATCAACAGATCATCATCATCATGCCGTGCTGACAACATGGATACCAATGGTTCTCTCCCACCAACCATTCCTATTTGTCCTTGTTTCTGCAACTCTTCCACATGGCATTCAAAATCCATGCAGAGCTGGTTGATGTAGGTTTTTAGTGGTCAGCCGACAAGGGTGTGTCCATGTGTAGATGTCCAATGTCTAATTGGCTAAAAATCATTAATAGCCAACTAGATAGTAAATCAAGTATACATACTTCAAATTTGAACTTTTCTTATTAATTTCAAACTGACTTCACAACTACTCTATCAGTTGATTTTAAACAAACTAAAAACTTTTAGCAATACAAAAAAAAAAAAAAAAAAAAGAATAAATAATGAATTTTGTAATTTTTACCTAATCTCCTAGTAAGCCTTATCAATGAAAATCAGAGACAAAGATAGTGGTCAGGAATTAAGATAATCTTAAGACTTTGAAGTTAAATATGATATATACACATAATAATGATATATAATTAAGTACAAGATATACACATCTTATTATAATGGAGATTGTGTGTTTTTCTGTCTGTAACCGAAACTATATTCCTACTCAAGTCACAATTCTCTTAGTTATTGACATCACATTCTCCATGATTTTATTTGTATCTAAACCTCAATTATTAATAAAATTGTCTTACATTATTAATACTGTTAACTATGTTTACATACTGACAACATGCAATTGTATTTATATATATAACAAAATAGCGGTTTACAGTGTGAACGGGAAGGCTAATTTGCATATTAATATTAAAAAATCGAATTTAATAATTATGTGCTTGGTATTATTGATTTCTAATTGTTTGGTTTTATTTTAATGAATATAAGCAAAAATCTCTTCAATGAATCTTAAATGAAATCCATTAACAAGATAAAATAACTATCATTTTATTCTTTACTTCCTCTTTTAACCAAATACTTAAATTAGAAAAAATAACAATGAAAGACGAGAGTGATGGAAGAGTAAGTTTCAGTTGTTCCATTTCTTTATTATACTCCCTCTGTTTCAAATCTTTTATTATACTCCCTCTGTTTCAAATCTTTTTATCTGTATTCTTATTTAGTTTCATTAGCCTTTCTAATTTAATACAATATTTTATTACATTAAAACTTAAATACTTGCACCCGGAGGGTGCATATATTTGCTAGTAATAATAATATATAATTAATGCAATTAAGTACAAGATATATACATAATAATAATATATAATTAATGCAATTAAGTACAAGATATATACATAATAATAATACATAATTAATGCAATTAAGTACAAGATATATACATAATAATAATATATAATTAATGCAATTAAGTACAAGATATCTTATTATAATGGAGATTGTGTGTTTTTCTGTCTGTAACCGAAACTATATTACTACTCAAGTCACAATTCACTTAGTAATTTATATCACATCCTCAATGATTTTATCTTTTATCTAAACCTCAATTATTGATAAAATTGTTTTACATTATTAATACTCTTAACCATATCTACATACTAACAACATGCAATTATATTTATATATACAACAAAATAGCGGTTTACTGTGTGAACGGGAAGGCTAATTTGCATATTGATATTAAAAATGTAATTTTAATAAATATGTGCTCAGTATTATTGATTTCTAACTGTTTGGTTTTATTCTAATGAATATAAGCAAAAATCTCTTCAATGAATCTTAAATGAAATCCGTTAACAAGAAAAAATAACTGTAATTTTATTCTTTGCTTACTCTTTTAACTAAATACTTAAATTAGAAAAAATAACAACGAAAGACGAGAGTGGTGGAAGAGTAAGTTTCAGTTGTTCTAGTTTTCGATTATACCCCCCCCCCCTGTTTCAAATCTTTTTATCTGCATTCTTATTTAGTTTCATTAGCCTTTCTAATTTAATACAATATTTTATTACATTAAAACTTAAATACTTGCACCCGGAAGGTGCATATATTTGCTATATACATAATAATAATATATAATTAATGCAATTAAGTACAAGATATATACATAATAATAATATATAATTAATGCAATTAAGTACAAGATATATACATAATAATAATATATAATTAATGCAATTAAGTACAAGATATATACATAATAATAATATATAATTAATGCAATTAAGTACAAGATATATACATAATAATAATATATAATTAATGCAATTAAGTACAAGATATATACATAATAATAATATATAATTAATGCAATTAAGTACAAGATATATACATAATAATAATATATAATTAATGCAATTAAGTACAAGATATATACATAATAATAATATATAATTAATGCAATTAAGTACAAGATATATACATAATAATAATATATAATTAATGCAATTAAGTACAAGATACACTTAACCAAAACTATGCTTCCCCTTATGATGCAATTAAATTGAACATTAAGGTATCTACTTTATATATAAAACACAATATAAGTTTATATCTATGAGTCAGACAATTTTTTATGCTATGGTAATATGCTATAACAATGGAATTCTTTGTTATTAAATAGTGAGATCAAATTCTTGATATGCTCTAAAAAGCTTTGTATATACAATTTCACAATTGACACAATTTGGACCAAAGCTTAATATGAATACAATAAATATTAAAAGCAGATAATTCTCATTTCAATATTCATTCAATTTTTGGAAATCTAATATTTTGCAAAAGAAAAAAAAAATGTATTACGTCTGGTTTTTCATATTCATTTTTGATGAAGTATTAAATTTTATACTTATCAAAATAATTGTTTTCATTTGCATATTTTATATCTTTTTTTTTTTTAAATAGATAAACATAGGATTTCCACAGTAGAGATATAACACTGCGGTCCTAAACAAGGCATACAGATATTACATTAGGACCTGAGACAGAAGAACCAATATGTAAATAATTCTATCATTTTGCATTTTTAAATATTCATATTTTTTTAATAAGTTATAATAATCACTTTAATCAAAAACATAATTTAATATAATTGTATAATTACTAAATTATAAAACTCTAAAAATTCTACTAACTGATTATTCTATAGGACAATGATGTAGTGGATGAAAAAAAAAAAAAACATTGGTTTAGTCTAGGGTAATTCCATGTCTGAACATGTCTTAATTCAAACATTTGGTTGATTGGTTTATGGATTTTAATAGCATATCAACCAATATAGGGTTATTTTCATCCCTAGATGTTAGAGAATAATATACATTATGTCTATATTTACACTTTCATAGTTAACAGTCTTAATGATATGTTAGCATCATTGGGGATTGTGTTAATCAGATTTATGTTTATATTTTTGGTATAACTTTAGTTCTCTCAAAAAGGCAAGAATGATGTCTATGCTGACATTTTCAAATATTCAAACTTTTGAAAAACTTAATTTTTTTAATGAAAACTGCATATCTTTCGAAATATTAAAAAATAAAAATAGAAATATTTTAAAAATCAAAATCTATAAAATGTTTAAAATAAAAACTTTAAAACTGTAAAACAACAATGCATGAAGTTTTCTTTGATATTAGTAATGGAATAATGAGGCCTTAATTACAATATAATTAATCAGTTTGCTACTTAATTGCCAAAATAACATTTATGTTTTAACCCTTTATCTACCAGGGCACCCCAGACTGACCAACGATCAAAATGTCAGACCACCCGAAAACAATAATTAAAAGTATTAAAAAAAAATCTTTGTAAATTATCATCCTACCTTATTAAAAAAATCTACTTCCAGGGAGGCAACTTATAATTAGTTACTTCCCTTCTTTTTGTAGAAAATTCAATGGCTATTGGGGATGGCAGTGGTAGATAAAGGGTTAAAACTAAAATAAAGACTTTAGTCAGGAATTTTCAAAGGAAACATTTTTCTTATAAATAAAATAAATTTATTTGACAATTTTTACATCATTTTTATATAGATCATAAAAATAAATAAGAAATAAATTTAATCTTGGTTAATAGAATTTGTAGAATTTTGACCAAATCAATTAAAAAATATCAAATTCAGGTTTTTATTTAAAAAATGATTATATCTAAGACTTTGGAAACTGCATTAATAAAAATAAAATAAAAATGCATGAAACAACAAAAATCAAACATTTTTGTGTTAGCAAACATCTGATATAAATATTTGTTATAAGTTGAAAATGGAAATGAATCTGACGATATGTTGAAAGGATAAATAAATAAAGGAAAGAAAATGTTGAATGGATAAAATTGATTTAATATGAGATTACTAACACGTGTTTCGGCCAGGAGTTGGTTCATGTACACATGTATTCTATTTATTATCATTTTAAATATAAAATAAGACCGTTATTCTTTCTAAGCTTAAATATTTTATAATTTTCTATTATTATTTTATTTTAGGTCAGATTCAGGAAAAAAAGTTTTTAGTGTATTTAAGCATATATTGTTGAAAACAGTCTAGCTGTGCTTGATTATAACAATACCAGCAATAAAATAAGGATGCATGGAGTTTAGGGTAGGTAAAAGTACCGAGTGTAAGCTGGGTTAGTGAGCATCATAGAGAAGATTAGCCTAGGCCTACAGGAGTTCTCAAACTTCAGCTACGATGTTTAAGATGCCGGGCAATATTTTGAGCCAAAATTTTGGGGAAAAAAGTGCGTCCTATATGCCGTCAAATACAGTAAATTAAAATAATGATTCTATTTTCTTGATGTAAAATTTTATAAAAGATTTATGAAGAATTCATATAAAACTGTATACACATACAATTATTCTACCCCCGCCCCCCAAAAAAAACAACAAACAAAAAAAACAAAAAAAACAAAAAAAACAAAAAAAAAAAAAAACCAAATTAGCAGCATTTATTTGAAATTCAATATTTTGAAATGAAACCGAAAAATAATTTTTTTTTTTCTTACCGGCCAAGACCTTTGAGATTTACAAACTTGAGGTGAGCCTGTGGATTCGTATCAACACTTCGCTTTGTGATAACATGAAGGTCAGCAGTTTTTAAAGTTTCAAAATATTTTAATTTAGTTCGAATATTCCCTGTCAAAGATAAAAGTTATACACAATGTAGACATATCAAAAAGAAATTAAAAATGTATATCAATAAGAAAAAAAAACAAAAAAAAAAACAATATGAGTAAAGGTAAAAAAATCATACATAACAGGTGTAAATATAAAAATTCTAGGTAAAAAGAGAATTAGGTTTATAGGTTCCAAAAATTCACTCTGGATTGTCCAGTTGGGCATATGGTGCAACAGATATAAGGGTTAAGTTAATACAGTTCTAAGTGACAATCATCTGTCGGTTGCAGGTTCAATCTTGGCTAGTGGCAAAAATAACATAAAATATTTAATACATAGCTTAACACATTGTAGTACTTAGGTTCCAGGAATGAAAACAATCTACCCTAATGAATTAAATAAATTTGAAGTTCTGTGAAGGTTCCAGATTTTGACAAGAAACACCAGAAGAAGGCTGGAGGGCACATCAGCTGAAATGTTGAGTATATAATAATAAAGATGAGGATGATAACAGTCCTTTTCACACTCAGAATTGCTGAGGCATGGAATAAACTTTTAGCATCCGTTGTAGGCTGCTGAAACACTGCATCTTTCAAGGCCTCCATGTTTCCTGTAATTCACCAACACTATACCTGATATGCACACACACATATTATTACTGTACGCTATTCATGTTCCTGACACTAATACATTATTTTACGTACTAGACATGAGACTTTGAGGAGTTGTAGTGCACCTGAGCACTGTACACAATAAATTTCATTATTATTATTATGTTTTTAAAATCTCAATAATACAAGAATCAGTCTATGTTTAGAATATAGAATTGAAACCTTAACTCTTCTATAGATTTTCTGATTAATAACATTTATTGGGCAAGGTCCCTAGTGAGTTTGAGACTTGCAAATAATGAATTACAAAACTCAATTAAAATTATTATTCAGTGCAATAAATTTCAAACTGTCCAAAGTCTCCATTCATCTCTGCACAATTTAAACAATTGTTTTTTCAGAATCAAAAGCCAAAATTTAGGTTATGTTGGAGTCAAAATCTTTGCTTACTTGTATCAATTAAATGGTAATCTGAACATTAGCTACGTAAATGAGAGTAACCTCCCTTTGTTTGTTTCACTTTGAGGAAGCCATTATGTTTTGGTTTGTCATTTTCATTTCACCATAAATCTACACTAAAAATACGAATTTGTTCGAATCAATACAACTGCAGGTTATAACATGAAAATATCATAAAATGTGTTCTTAATTGTGCTTGCGCATTATTTGAAATCTTAATTGTCATTAAGAACACATTTTATGATATTTTCATGTTAAAATATTAAATTGTATTGATTTGAACATTTATGGTGAAATGAAAATGGCTGACCAAAACATAACGGCTTCCTCAAAGTGAAACAAACAAGGGGAGATTACACTCATTTATGTAGCTAATGTTCAGATTACCAATTAAATTAAATCCATATACAGTTTGGTTGGTTATTTTGTTTTATGACATATCAACCCTTTTCAGGTCATTTAATGCTGAATCAAATCATTTTGATAAACAAAAGACTCAGGTTGCTTACAGTACTGGTTATTGCTTAAGTGGTCACCCAGTTAACTATTGAACAAGCTCATTGCTGCTTAACTTTGGTGATCTAGTGGGAACTATTGCTTTCAGTGTGACTTGACCGTAATAATCCATCTACAATGGTCTCATACTTATATGGAGGTCCTTAATCAGTGCATACACCTATTGTTAATATTATATATATATTTATTTACCAACCCCTTCGCATGAGCAGGATGGGACACAAGGTCAATTTCTTAAGCAGAGTTTAACAGGTTTGAATTCAAGTTTTCCTTCTCCTAGACTGATTACCTAGCCATGGTTAAAGAGCCCAGTCTATCCTGCTATTTACACATAGCTGGAGGGAGAACTGGATTCATACCTTTTCCAAGGGTATTAGTGTCATGTGAAATGCAAACAGTTTCATCAAGGAATTGAACTTGGGTCAACTAGTCCATTTTCTACGACTAACCATTACACCATGGGTGCCTCCTAAATACATATTGTTATAATAACTTGACCAGTTAATGTATTTCAAAGACATCTAAATTCAGCAGAGTTTATTGGTTTCTAAAATGTGTTTAATAAAAAGAAGAAGACACAAATAAGAAAACAAATTGTTAAAACAGAGAAAATGATTGAAAGAAAAAAAGTGACTGTACTTTGTTTACAATGGAAATGTTTTGCTGTAAAGTACAGGTTGTATTCTGCACCAATATATATAGTCAAGCCTTTTTTTAAATTTTTTTATAAAAAGAGATATAGTGTAGTCTGTAGTAATTCCTCATAAAAATTAGATATATATTCTCTCTCTCTCAATTGCTATGCAAGATGTGTATTTCTTTAGCTTTGAATTTGATATAATTTGTTCTGTAAAATCACCATACAACATTTGTACAGCTGAAAAAAAATAATAATAAATATATGGATTTGGAAAAAAAAAAAAAATACAATTTAATTCTTAAACAAATAAATTCACAATACAGCAATTAAAAACAAACATATTTAAGGGTAGTAATATTTGTATTTTTTAAATGATTTTAAGTAATAGTCGATTATTTTATCAGTATTATTTTCAGTCTGGAAAAATGCTTTTATGAATTTTAGGCAGTATAATGTTGTATGCATTTTGATATGAAAAAGTAAATGAAAGTATTTGTTCATTGTTACACCACTACACTTATTATTACTACTACTACTAATTGTAAATATGTTTAGATTTTGTAAAATTACTAGGAACAACACAAAATAATTGCTATCAGCTTATAATACATTTTTCTCGTTATAACCATTATTTTCAAAATGAAATGTGAAATAAGAAAATGTCTGGCCATTAAAGAGGGCTAATTGTTATCTCATTATATAAAATTCAGTCTTTCCAATTGAAAAATTACAGGCATATGAATATTTAAATTACAGGATTTTAAGTCAACATTGTAATTTTTATTAAGAAACAATTATAAGAAAATATGAAAAAAATCAGTATGATTGAAAACATCTCTTATGAGCCATTTTAGAAAATGTGAAAAAAAAAAAAAAAAAAAAAAAAAAAGACGTTTACAAATAAAAACCAGCAATTTGTGTCTCACAAAATTTACCTTTTTTTTCCACAGATTTCTCACATTAGAAAATTAATATGATTGAATGTGAGATGTCTGAATACTGCAATTTCAAATAGCATCAATTTTTAACTAAAAATGTAAAAATATTTCAGAACGACCATTACATATATTCATTGTACTGCATAGGAAATATAATATAAAAGAAAAAAAGTGACCAAAATTTTTTAGAGTTGGACTAATATAGGATAAGAAACAGAAGGGACTTATTACATTCTTATTTTGACTCTTCATATTGGGATCTTAAAATAATACAATAAATTGAATAAGATATTTGAATTGTCTAGATTCTTTTTGATATATTTGTATAAACTTTGCACTACCAAACCAAATGATAAGCATGAATGATTTTGTGAAGAGAGTATACTTTGTTCACTTTCAAATTAATGGTATACTAGTCTATAGAGTGAAAACTTGACATGATAGGCAAAAACAGATGTATTTCCGCAACTCCCATCCCCCCCAAAAAAAAATTAGGTAAAAACAATTCTGAAATCTTAGTCACCAAAATGTGTGTAATGGTCAGTGTAATAAACAGAATATTATCAGCTTGGTTGTAAATGAAGACCCCCCACCCCCGCCAGTAGCCTACTTTTTTTTATCTATATAGTCTAGCAGAAAATATGCTTCCTTAATGATAAATATAAATTTAAAAACATTACACATCTGATAATAAAGTAGATGCATTTGAGAGATTATTTGGAATGTGTAAAACCCAACCCTTATGACATATCTAATTTTACCAACCCACTGAAATAATAACTCAACTAAATTATTCATTAATATAATATTAAACAGTGTAATTGACAGTGTAATGATAGGCATACTTGTTTTTCCAAGTAATCAAGATACAATATAGATTCAACTGAGGTTCACTCCATATCAATTCAACCAATCAAGGTAACACCCAAAAATAGATTTTATTCATTTTCATATATGAATTGTAGATCATTAGAAATCTTGAAAATTTTTAGTGAAAATTTCAAACTGTTCTCCATATAATGCAAGTTGAATTTTTGCTGAATCAGCATTCTTTGCCAACAAACATTTCCATTTTCATTTTCAAACTCAATCTCACAAAAATCCTTATATCTTCTAATCGACTGGCTTAAAATTAATGAAATTGGACACCCTTATAGATTTTTAGTCAAATAATCTAAATATCTAGAATTTTATAGGGAGAAATCAAAGAGTAGATATTAGCAGTTTTCTGGTGACAAAAATGAACATTTTTTAGGCAGCCAACCACAGAAAATTTTTAAAATATCATCATCAACCCTGAAAAGTTGCAAAAAGTGGCACAACATTTAAAAACTAGAATATTTGGAGAATAAATCCCAATAGGTTTCATTAACTAATTTTAGACTTCTTAATTATTTTTTTTTCTCAAAAATTCTGATTCATGGTAATTTTGCTATTATGATCTAATATTGACTCAACCTGCTAAAGGTGATTATGTCCATAGGTAACAAAACATTGGGAAAGACTGTATAATATTTGGGAATTCATTCCCTAAGTTTTAACAACTTTCTCTTTTTATTTCAATTTTTATAGGTCTTTGAATATGCATTACAAAAAAAAAAAATGCAAATTTAGCTCAACTCTACCCCAAAAGCATCATTTCCCCGATCATCAAGATTTTAAAAGCCTAGAAAGAAAGAGAAACAAAAATCTAAATTTATAATTATTATTATTTTTTAAGCAGAGTGCAAGATAAATCAGTTGTGATAAAAAAATAAAATGTACTTGAAATAGCTATATATTTATCGGTAATCTCTAATTGCAACAGTATAGACTTTATACCTTCAATGTCACATCAAAACATAAAATTAGTAAAATAAATTTGAATTTAGCTTGGAGATAAAACTGAATCATTCATTCCTCTAGTCCAGTTCTTCTCTATATCATATTCATCATTTTAAAGGATGTACATAGTAATGCACACTCATAGTCAAAACATTAAAATTCAAGTTTTTAGACATACACTATGCAGCAAAATCTTTATAATTTCACAGTCAAACATCGTATTACAGTCAAACATAGCATTAAACAGCACATCAATAAATCTTTTAATTTGGTGTAATTTTTTTATGTCATCCATAGTGATACCCACATTTTAAAATAATATTCTGACAAAATAGAGCTTGAATAGACCTTCAATTTAATATGTGACATAAATTCAACTGTAATTGGTTAGAATTTACTATAAAAGTTTTGAAAATGAATGAAGATATTACTTTTTAACACTTGTATGTTGGTTAATAATGTTTTTCTCTAACTTTTGTTATAAATATTGTGAAAAAATATTTGTAAACATTTTTGGAATTTTCGTTTGAATTTAGGAAAATTTCAAAGTTGAAGCAAATTTTTGAGGCTACTTGCAGTGACCCTTTCATTTCAAAATAAAATTCCATCAAAATTATTAATATTTCCATGGAATTTTCTTATTATTAGAGCTTAAATAATTCTTCAATTTGGTATATTATATATGGTGATTATCTCATTAAAAGTTTATAGGTAAATATTTGAAGAATACAGTTAGGACAATCATACAGGTGCTAAGGCTCGACATGACCAGCTGATTAATTGGACAGAGCCTCTCTGACTGCTTGTCAAGCCCAAGTAAAAGCTTAAGTGAAGTGTTGCATGTCAGAGGGCCACTTTTTTTTTTTTTTTTTCAAAATGAAAACAATAACCAGTAAAATTAAATCAAATTAAACATTGGGTGTAAATTGAAATCAGTTGGTTTATGAAGTTGAATGGATTTCTTTTTCTGTTGATTTTGTACCAAAATAACTTAGTCACAGTTGGTAGGTTTGTTTTTAGGATATTGTTCATTTCAAGTTGATTCAAGAGATATTATTAAGAGATTACTGGGGTACTATTGTTGACTTACTCACCAACAGCCTTTTCTAAATATATAACTTGACTATGTTTTTAATTCTAAAGATTTTAAAATTAAAAATGGCTGCCTTAATTAATAATGGCTGCCATTAAAATTAGTTGATATTATCTATTGATGTTTATGGCCTTTATGAATAAAATGGCATCTAATTGTGAACTGACTGGATAATGGCCTTTTTCTTATATTAAAGTAACAGAATATGAAATTATGGGCAGCCATGTTGGATAACTGCAACTTTTGCCAAGAAACACTCCCATTTTATTCCCTATATTGAAAACCTTTACTATGTGAATTTTTATAAATTCATCTTGAAAGTGAGAGTGGAGAAAATTGATTTTATTTATGAAAGGGTGTTTTTTTTGGGGGGGGGCGGGGTCAGAAATCCTGATTTTTACTTCCTATTGTTTTAAGTAGTAGAGAAATTCCTAATTTGGTATGGGTGAAAAATTCAAATTACTTGACAACTGTTCAATGAATTTTAAAAATTCATAAAGCATTTTTGTTTTTTCAATGAGTTTTATCCAAAAAACTTTTATATACATTATGTCAAATTAGAAATAATTAAAACTTTAAATGTGCATTGCTAATGTACATGCGTCCTGAAGTTTTGTCTGGAGTTAATAGATTGCACAATATGTTATCATTAGAAGCCGAGCATATGTCTTGACCAGGAAAAAAGAATTTGCAGCTCCATAAGTATGTAGAAACTGTATTTATAAATCCTTGTGCAGTGTCAATTTCAAGAACTAGACCAATCCACCAAAAACTATCATAAAAGCACACTACATATTCAATTATCTTAATGGAAGTTTCTGGGTCTGAAGATGCTTTTTAACATGAGATATCAAATTTCTTTGAAGTTTGATAATGACTAAATCTTTTATAGATCATAGTAGTAGCATTCACCAGCTGACTTTTTAATCTGTTTTTGGTTATTGTTATTCAAACACATTAGAAGGAAAGAATTCTGAAAATAGGGATATTTGCATAATTCAAACAGTTTGAAAACTTGAAATTTGGGGTACAAAAGCAGACTTCATTTTACTCCAAAAATATGTGAAATTACGGATCAACTCAAAACAAGATATTCAGTCATTTCTTCATTTCTTTATTTTTGGAGAAAGTTTGCTGAAACTTGGTACACTTATGCAAAATTAAGTTTGGTTGGATTAATATAGTAATTTACACATGAGATGTATTGGCTACATGTAATCAACTTTCATTAGTACAGCATCTTCAGAGATTTAAAAGTGTCATTATAATGAATTTAAAATGGAAGTGTGTGGTGTAATGGTTAAAGTCATGAGAAAAGGACTTGTCGACCCGAGTTCAAATCCTGGATGTGTAATTGCATTTCACTTAGCGCTAATACCCTTGGGAAAGGTATGAATCCTACTTTCTCTCCAGCTATGGATAAATAGTAGGGCAGACTGGGGTCTTTAACCATGGCTAAGTAACCAGTCTAAGAGAAAGAAAACTCTGAATTCAAACCTGTTGAACCCCGCTTAAGAAATTGACCTTGTGTCACATCCTGCTCGTGCGTAGGGGTTAGTAAAAATATATAATGAATTTAACATTAACTGGTGGGTGTTATATGATTGATTGATTTTAACAGCACATCACAACCCATCAATTGTTGGTTAGTCGGAAGGATCTTATGACATGTAAACCCTTTGGTTATTTTAGGATGAAGACGTTTTTCTTTTATTTACTTGTTAGGTATTCAAATTTTAAAAAACTCATTCTTTTTTAAAGATTTAAAAAAAAACCCAACTCATTTCTTTATCTATTTAATCCATGGATGGGACCCTTACAGGTACTACCACTCCAGGTCAGGGTAGACCTGGGAGTAATGTCAATGAAGGGAGACTCCACACTCCCAGAGCCCCAGAATTGGAACTTCACCATTACATGCAGTTTAACATCATACCCAATACACTAAGACCTTCAGCCACTCTAGCACATATATGATAAAATGGATTGGGGTTTGCCATAATGCAATATGGTTGGGACAATAATATAGATGCTAGGGATTGATATGATCAGTCAATTGATCGTAGGGAGCTTCTCTGTCTGTTTAGCACAAGGGCTGAAGTAGTGTGTTGCAGGTCATGGACTGCTCAGCCACCAGAATTCCATCTTTAAGCATCATGGGTTGCCAGCCACGGCCAACAGGTGGTCCCATTGGGGTGGGGTCTTGCAGAGATGCAGTTGGCATATTCTACAGCCCCAATGACAGGGCTGGTCAGTTCATCAACGGTTATTTTATGCCTAGAGGTTAGAGAATTACATTCATTATACATTCATATTTACATTTTTTGTGTAGTGGTTTCTTTTCACATGGTCCTAACAAATATGTATAATTCTTAAATAATTCCATTTGATCCATAGACACTAACAGGTACTACCACTTTGGGCCAGAGTGTACCTGGGAGTAATGATAATTGAAGGATACTCCACAGTCCCTAGATCTCCATCAAATGCAGTTTAGTATCACTTATACCCAAGAGATCTCTTTTTACAGGAGATACAGTCAGTGTATTCTAAGCTACAGGGTGCAGGTGTTATATGAAGTACATTAATGATTATTTCAAGTTTTTCAGTTGATAACATTTCTTATATTATTCTCTTTAGATTTCTATGTTATTTTAGGTGGCACAATTTTAGGATTTAAATTTAAATCAATGTACTCTTTACATGCTGGTTCTGCAAACAATAGTTTTAAAAATATAGAAATATCTATGCTATTAGAAAGTGTTGTTAGAACAATTTTAAACCTATGGAGGATATCATTTTGATGTTTGGTTTGTTTTGTTTTATGGCATATCAACCTCAGTGGGTCATTTAATGCTGATAAAGTTTTGAAATAAATCAATTCTTAATGGATAATACAATTTTTTTATAAATACATTTTTCTATTTAACCCATAGATGGGACCCTAACAGGTACTACCACTCCGGGTCAGAGTGGACCAGGGAGCAATGGTGATGAATGGGGTGCTCCACATTCCCCAAACCTCCAAAAACCTCACCATCAGATAGAGTTTAACGTCATTCCCAGGACATTAATTTGATTGCATATTCAATTTAGCTATGAATAAAATTCAACTAAAAAAACTATACAATAAAGTAAGACATTATTCTATAGCATAGGAAATGGACATGTCCATTTAAATGAACTATTGTCAGAGAAATGTATAGAAAAGAAGAGATTTCATTATTTACTAAATATTTCTATGAGTTGTTAAATATAACATTTTATATTTAGGACACACAAAAAAGTTATTGTCTATAACTTCAAAAAAGAGTCATTAACAAGCTTTGATTAAACAACTAAAATTCTTTAAGTTGTTGATGTTTCAGCTGATACACTCTGCAGCCTTCTTCAGCTGCATAACTACCAAAGAAATATAGGAATCTTGGTACTTATTTTCTCATGCAGTAGAAAGCCACATTTACATGTGGGTTAGATGTTAGCAAAATTTCATCAGTTACACCAGCTGCACATAATTAAACTGTGCACACACACACCCTTTAGTGCAATGAAGAGGTGCTGACTGGGAAATGGATCCCAGGAATCAGACATCCTGTTGAAAAACAGAGAAGAAAATGGGATCTATACACCTGAAGAAGGCTGTAGAGTAGATCTGCTGAAACATTGTGGTAAAAAAAAATCCACAATAGAAGAGTTCATTTGTTTGAACAAAGCTCATTTATAATTATAATAATATCTTTTCAGCTAGTATATTAAGGTCTGAGACCTGTCAGCTTTCCTTATAAACATTCATCTTAATTCCACAGAATATTTATAATCTTTCCACAGTTAATCTAACATTGCCTTAACGAAGTTTAGAGATGGTGCATTCACTATTGATAATGGTAGTTTATTCCATATATTCACCACTCTGTTACTAAAATAATTTTGTCTTGCATTTGCTTTACAAAATTTTTTAAAGAGTTTTAATTTATGACCCCTGGTATTGATATTTTGAGCAATGTTTAGTAGATCAAAGTTTGTTGAATAAAATCCATGGGTATATTTGTAGACTTCAATCATATCTCCTCTTGTACAATTTGACTGGAATCACACTTTCATGGTGGCAGCACTTTTGGGTTTGTTTATAAGCCTTAATTTGCTATAATTGAAATAAAAGTGCTATCTGCATTATTCAGACTATTTGTGCCCTCCGGCCTTTTTCGGGTATTTCTTGTTGAACTTTGGGAAACTTCTTGTAATCGGGAGCCATCACGGAACTTTGACCCGACCCTTTATTCAGTCCATGGGGGTATCCTGTTCTCATTCCGCTAACCATATCTGGGGTAGAGGCGTTAAGCTGTGTTAATTATTATTCTGTTACTGCTACCCCTGGCCAGGATTGAACCTGCAGAGATAACTGTCACTTAGAACTATCTTAAAATAACTCCTTTATCCACTAGGCCATGTGTCCAATCGAAGGGCACATCAGCCGAAATGTTGTACAGATAACAATGAAGATGAGGACAATAGTCCGAATAATGCAGATAATACTAATCATCAAGCCTCATCTAAAAAACTTAGAGAAATGAAATAAAAATAGTTTTAATATCAGGACAGTATAATCACAGTTCAAGGACTTTTCCAATTTCAACATAAATACATATACCATCATTTAAGTTAAGTAGATTGTTATCTAGGCCAAACAATAAAAACTTATCCAGTGATGTATTTAGAGCTGTTTTATCATTGTTGACAATGTGAAACCTATGAATTGATCCATTCTTTTATTGTTGCAGCACTCCTATGTGTGAGAGACACCATCTTGATTGTTATCATATAAAGTTATGGTGCGTCCACACTTGGAATTTGCATCACCAATCTGGAACCCCTATCTCGCTCAGAACATTAACCTCCTAGAAACTGTGCAGAGATGTGCAACCAAACAAATACCTTCCATCAGGCATCTGCCATATTCTGAACGTCTTGCTGCACTGGGAATGGATTCGTTGAAACTTTGGCGTCTGGCAACTGACCTGGTAAACGCTCATAAGGTCATTAATCTTAACAACAGTAACCTTGAGCACCTTTTTGATTTTCATGTTTCTAATACTATTCACATTCCTGACACTAATACATTATTCTGTGTACTAGACATGAGACTTTGATAAGTTGTGGTGCACTTGAGCACTGTACACAATAAATTTAATTATTATTTATTCTATATAAAATTGAGATTTTTTTAATAGAAATTCATTTGATGCTATGAGTGCAATTTTCATCTTTTGGGCCTTGACCTTCTGACCAAACAAATTTTGTGTGTAGATTAAGTTGTTTTTTTTCTCCAAATTTGGCTGATTGTTTTGGTCATGCACTAACCAGTTCTTATCAACGGTCTTTTACCTTTGATTTTCAGTTGAATTTGTTTTTCCAAATTATCTTATTGTGTTTCAGCTTATTCACTTTCCTTGCCATTCAAGTATATCATTTGTTTTGCAATAAAGTCACATACCATTCTACAATACTTAATGGTATTAAAAGGTAAGTTAGTTAGTAAATAGTGTGTATCATACATATGCATTTTAAACTTACCTGGCACATCATGCCCTCTGTCCAAGTAGCCTGAGCTTCTGGATTGGTAAGATATAAAATTAATCATGTGATCCTAGGAGGCCATCTTTCTAGACAGCACTTGCCCTCTCATCTAAAAGAGGCAGGGTTGGAATTACTGCCCAGTGCCTGAGATGCCCCCAAAGGAAAATGCTGAAGGGATTACCCACTTTTTTGCACTGGCCATTGCATGAACTTCAGTTTGTGTGCAGCTTCACATGTTAAAAAATGATTGTGTTAATGCTGCCTGGTGGAAGGTCAGAAAAATGCTTATGCATGGGTAAATACAGCATTTCACCAACAATAATTTTCTTTCACACAACATCTAGAATCAAATATTTTAAGACACTTTTCTTTTATAGCATTTTCACTGCAAATGCATAATAAAGCAGGGTTCCCACTCATTTTAGGAAACCATTTTCCAGGACGTTTCCAGGACATTTTAAAAATTTTCCAGGACAGCACTTATTCGCGGCAATTTTATAATTTACTATTATGTCTAATATTGACACATTAAGCCACTTTTATTCTTACTTTTCTATGATGCTGGGTTAATCAAGTATCTTGAGTTCATTATAGATGATGACTACATCTATCAATTAATTATAGAGGATGTCCATAAAGTCAGTGTGCACTTTAAAGTTATAAATTGATTAAAATGCAAAATGGACAAAATGTACTATAAAATTGTCAGGCCTCCTGTTTTTGCTTAGCCATGATCACCATTGCTGTTTTTAAATTGGCAAATCAATTTAGATATTTTGCCCCTCTCCCTCCATGTTTAAAATAATTTTTTTATTGAATTTGTACAAATTTCAATAAACTCAAATTTCAAATATTTACTGTACTGTGTTTCTCACTTTTTATCGACAAATATATGGAGATATTTCCCAATGCCCCTTCACTTTATATCTATACTATATTTTACATACTATTATATATTAAAGTTATATTTCAAAGTTAAAATATTAGATAGTGAAGCACATTGGAAAAGAAAACATCTCAAAGAAGCATATGTTTGACTGCAGTGACCTAGTATAGAGATGAACACAATATGGGAACCAATTATTAAAAAGACTAAATCAAATTGTTTTAAAGTTAATTACTTTGAAAATAAAAATATTGAATGCCTTAAGTTGCACAGGAAACGCCAATAAACTTTTTCTAAATGATCATGATTCTTCTCGTGACACATGTCAGAATGATAGGCATGCAAAAACAATGATTGTTTTTGAATGAGATCTTTGAAGGTTCTTCAACGCCTGTTTGATCAACTGTCAAACTGTTAAAAATAATTTCCCAGGTTGGATCATTACTATACTTGGATACAAAGGGAACACCTGAGGAAGGCTGGAGGATATAACAGCTGAAACATTATATGTATATACATACAATAAAGATGAGGACAACAATCCGAAAAATCAAAATTATTCCTATCAAAGCTCATCTCAAAAATATAGTTCATGTTTATTATGTTGTCATATTAGGCAGATGGGGGAGGGGATTGTGTTTTGTACAAATTCATAAAAACAAAATGTTTTAAACAGAACGGGTTGTTTGATCTTGTTTGGTTTCACAGCATATCAACCTCAGTGGGTCATTTAATGCTGACAAACTTTTGAAATAAAGTAATTCTTAATGGATAATCAATTTTTTTTATATATACATTTTTCTATTCAACCTATAAATGGGACCATAACAGGTACTACCACTCCGGTAAAGAGTGGACCAGGAAGCAATGGTGATGAAGGGGTGCTCCACATTCCCCAGAACTGGAACCTCACCATCAGATGGGACCTTCAGCCACCACCACCTAGCACATATTATAAGAAGGGTTGATCATGGATTGATCGGAGGGGCTCTCTCCGACCGCCCATTTAAACTAAGTAATGGTCTAAGCTAGGTATACGCAATTTGTTAAAAGTCCATGTTTTTACAATACAAATATATCTTCCCCCCCATTTCCAAAAAATAAGGATGCTACTCAGGTAGAAAATAAGTATCAAAAATCAGAAAATCAAATCAAAATAAAAACTAAAAAATAATTTTTAGATATTTTTTTTTTTTACTCATTTCGATAATTATTTAATCTTTATTTAATTATTTATCTTATAAAAGAAAAAAGTATACATCAATATTTGCTCTGTTTAAAGGGGGGGGGGCACTAATTTTCAATAGAGTAAGTGACAAAAAATTATTAGAGATTGATACTAAAGTAAAGTAGTTATTAAAAAAATATGTTTTTAAAATATAATAATATGACATTTTAAACTTAACATCATGATACTCTTTTCTTAAATGAATTTTATATATTAATTTATCATAGCAGAAATACCTAATTAAATCAAAAAGTTTTAAAATAAAATAACTGATGCATTATAAAATCCATTTATTGATAAATCAATACTGAAAATTTCATTAAAAGCAGATAATTCCCAGATTTTTGGTAATTTTTTTTTTTCGAATCTAGTGTTAAATTCATTTTGTAAACACGGATTATACGGCAACTCTAGTGGCCATATTAAGTCATATTTGATAAAAATTGACCGAAAAAAATAGTTTTAAATGTATTAAAAATAAATTACATGTGTAATATTATTTTGCTTTTTGTACTGATGCTCATTATGTTACTACTTTTCGACTGAGACAAAAATTTGACCATAAATAATCAATTTAATTTTAATTAGTTTTTAAAATTAAAAGTAGACAAAAAATAGGTATCCTTAGTCTAAGCAGTGTTGCATGTCATGGACTGCTCATCCACAAAGATTCCATCCTTAAGCATCATGGGTCACCACACTATGGCCAACAGGTGGCCCAATTGCAGTCGGTGTATTCTAAAGACCCAGACGACAGGGCTAAGAGCGGATTATAAAATATCTAAATTGATGTGCCAATATAAAGCTGGGGGGGGGGCATAATTGTAGAATATCTACATATATTTGCTGATAAAAAGTGAAAAATACAGCACGTACATATTTGAAATTTGAATTTGTTTTGTAAAAATTCACGGTAAAAAAAAATTAAACCTGGGGATGAAAAGTGGGGTTGGGGTGGGGCATTGTAAAATATCTCCATTAATTTGCTGATAAAATGTGAAAAACATGACTCGGAAAATATCTATATTTGGCTAGAATTATGTCTTATGCCAGCAATTAAAAACAGCGTAAATTAGGGCAGGAATCCGGGATGACAAAACATTAAAATGACCAATAGTACTATTCGCAGAGTTCTGTCCCGGCCTCCTGCCTTAAAAAACGCTAGCCGGTGATAGGTAAAAAAAAAAACCCACCTATGAATGAAGTCCCTAGCTGAAGTGGTGCCTGCTGTATATGAAAAAATAATTTGTCAATTGAAGGCGTTTTTATGGATTTTTTTTAGTTTGAAGACGTTAAAAGTAAGCCATATTTTTAAAAAAAGGTTAAAATATTTACATTTACTTGTAGAAAAAAGACTGGAGGTGATAAAATATCGCATTAACTTTTTGGGAAAAAGCGCTGTTTTTTGTGTTTTTTTAAATATTTTCAAAAATATGGCTTACTTTTAACACCTTCAAAACACTAAAAAAATAATAATTTGTCGATAAAAACGCCTTCAATCAACAAATTATTTTTTCATATACTGCAGGCACCGCTTCAGCTAGGGACTTCATTCATAGGTGGGTTTGTTTTTTGATCTATTACCAGAGGAGACCGGGATGGAACTTTGCGAATAGTACCTGACCAATATTTCCAGGAGTGGGTGGGGTAAAAAAGAACAATTTCCTCGTATATTCCTTTAAAATAAACTGAACCCTCATTTTATGTCCGTGTTTTTGCAATAAATGTTTTATTTTTTTTGCACCCGTTATTTTACAATACTAAATATATTTTCTTTATTTTAATATTCACTTCAATATGTATATTCTAAAAGTTTTATTTTGTGAGAATGGTTAGTTTTAAAGGTTAGTTTTACAATTTAGGCATAAATTGGATCCTCTTTTTATGACCGTAATTGTTTTTTCGTCGACGATGATTAAAATCTGATGTTTTTATTTTAGAGTACCAAAGCCAAAAAGAAAAGAAATAACAACAAAGGGTAAACTTCAACTTTTTACTCGTAAATTCCTACCATAAAATTAGGCTTTAGCATTTTATGGTAGGAATTTACGAGTAAAAAGTTGAAGTGTAAAAATGAACCCCCACTTTAAAACTAACCATTCTCACAAAATAAAAACTTTTAGAATATACACATAGAAGTGAATATTAAAATAAATAAAGAATATAAAATGAGGGTTCAGTTTATTTTATGGTAGGAATATACGAGGAAATTGTTCTTTTTTACCTGGGTGGAGTATTATCACCGTAAAAAGAACACTTACTTTAACGAGTTGAAATTGACATTTGATGTCCTTGAAAATTGAAGACTTGCTAGGAAGGTGTGTTCCCCAACCCCACCCCGTCAACATGACTAAAGACAGTAACACTGCCAATCCTACATTGTTGACAGTAGCTTGATCCCAACCCCACATCCGACAAACTACCGAGACTAAAATGGTTATCAACTTTTGTCTTAGCAAATGTTTTTACTTTCCAGTGTTTCCAAAAATGTTTAACAAACTTTTTTTGAATGAACATTAATTTTATTTAATTCTTAAATGTATTTTTTTTTTTAATTGTTCATTTTCAGTTAAAATTTTGCGTGTGTGCTATTCTATACAAGTACAGAAAATTCTTTTTAAATGTTCTAAATTTTACGAGGTAGAGGGGGAGTTTTGTTAAACGTAATTTATTTTTTAACCTTTCTTTAACGAATACCTTATCTTTAGTCTGATGACAAATTCTTGACTTGTTCAGTGTCGTATAAAAATAAATAAAAATATTGCTACATGATGAAAGCGAAACTTCTAAATAGCCAATCAGAAGCATTTTTACTGTTTAATGAATATTTATGACCAGTTTGGGAAATGTTGGGTAGGTTCATTGAGCAAAAACAAAACAAAAAAATTAAAAAAGCGTCCTTGTTATTTTACTAGTTATATTTGTTAACGGTAACAATAACATTAATTTTGTCTCAGATAATTTAATTTTTCCAGGACAAAAAACCGAAAATTTCCAGGATTTTGAAAAAATACCCCTATCTTTTCAAGGTTTTCCAGTACTGGAAAACAAAAAAAATTTTTCCAGGTTTTCAAGGTTTTCCAGGACGCGTGGGAACCCTGTAAAGTTATTAATGATATTCAAAAGTTTTACCTATACAGTACATCATTACTGTTGATTTGGTAGTAACAATTTTGAGCTGTGACAAACATTCTGGTTAAAAAAAAAAATCCACAAAAGAAGAGTTCATTGGTCTGAACAAAGCTCATTTAATATCCAATAGAATTGAATTTTTTAACAGAAAATGTAACTCAAAATTTTCTAATCCATCCTGTATTTCTATAAGAAAAAAAATTTATCAAAACCTATCAACCAATAATAATAATAATGGACAAAAGAAGAACTCAGATTGACCAAAGGACTAGAAAATTAATGACAATGCACAAGGCTCTACCCTAGAGATGATAGATAGACTATATGTATCAAGAAAGGAAGGTGAAAGAGGTCTTGCCAACATAGAGGACTGTGTAGAGGCCACAATTTAACAACTCGAAGAATACATAAAAAAAGAACAAAGACAGATTACTTAAGGCAGCCAACAATAGTAGATGTAATATATGGACAAACAGAAAAACAACAAAAACTAGAAACCAAAAATGGGAAGAAAAACAATTATATGGACACTTCAAACGACAAATCAAAGAGGTTGCACATAAAAAGACTTGGACATGGTTAAGAAGAGAAAACTTCAAAAGAGAAACTGAATCACTAATAATTGCTGAACAAAATAATGCCATAAGGACAAATTATATCAAAGCAAAAATTGATAAGATGCAACAAAACAGTAAATGCAGACTGTGCGGTGATAGAGATGAGACTGTAAACCATGTACTAAGCAAATGTAGCAAACTAGCACAACGGAAATACAAAACTAGGCATGACTGATCCACTGGGAATTATGCAAAAAAGTACATTTTGACCATACAACAAAATGGTATATGCATAAACCAGAATCTGTTCTTGAGAATGAAAAGCATAAAATTATCTGGGACTTCGAAATAAAGACAGATCACCTTATCCCAGCAAGGAGACCAGCCCTAGTGTTGATTAACAAAAAAGAAAGAACTTGTCAACAGGTGGATTTTGCAGTTCCAGCAGATCACAGGGTGAAGATGAAAGAAAACGAAAAGATGGACAAATACCTGGACCTTACCAGAGAACTGAAAAAGTTATGGAATATGAAGGTCAAAGTGATACCAATTATAGTTGGTGCACTGGGAACGGTCCCAAAAAGCTTGGAAAAAAGACTGGAGAATCTGGAAATCAGAGGAAGAATTGAGACCATCTAGAATACTGCATTCCTGCAATCTGCTAGAATACTTCGAAGGAGACTTGTTGTCACTCAGACTCCAGTGAAATACCATTAGCTAACGTTGATGTGAAAAACTATAAAAATAATAATATATGTGAAATTTTGCATTTGTGGAGGAAATGGTATTTAAGAAAAAAAAAAAAAAAGAATGAAAATACTTTGTTACTGTTAGGATGTTTTCCTATTCATGTTACTTTTGAAATAGCATTATTTAAAAAAATTATATTCAATGTTGTAATAATAAATAATGTATGTAATACATTTTGATTTTTTTCCAATTCCTAAAAGCATTCATTTGCTAAACCAATTTTTTTAAAACATGTTATTTGTCAAGACAATGTAGAATTTGTGACTTGTGATATTTACTTTCATCACTTTTATTCAAAGTTATTTTTTTTTCTCTCAATATTTTTATCTTTTAATCTGAAACATGCATTGTGAATTTATTTCTAGAAAACCAAATGTTTCTATTACTCTTTTCTCTAGATAAAATGAACTAAAGAAATTAATGCTACTTATAGAACAAAGAGAAAAGCAAGAGAGGAAAGAAAAAAGAAAAGAATGAAAGGGTTATTATTAAAAGATCAGTTATATAGATACTACTGCTACTGAAACTGGGGAAGTTTATGAATCCAAACCAAAGAAATTATTTTATTGTCAAATTCAAAGGATTCAACTTCAACTTTCTTAAGTGAGGAAAAATATGAAGAGGCATAAGAAAATATTATATGGACAGTGTAGCATAATTATTATGGTCTACCAGGAATTTGGGGATTGAAAATAAAACGGTATTCGGCTTTCTGGAGAAAGAGAAGAAAAAGAAATGAGAAGAAAAAGAAATAAGAACAAAGGTTAAAGTTTGGAAGAGTAAACACTCAATGGAGTGCCATCAACTGACCGAAGAATGACCCCGCAAATAGATTTAAAAATAAAAACGGAAGTTCCGGTTTTGACTGGAAATGGATGTGATCCTGGGATGAGAAACGGAAGAGGAGGAAAATTCGCCTTTTTCGGCCAGGCTTTGTGGGGGCAGACTGGGCTTTCCCAGTTCCCCCTATGGATTTCGCATAGTAGTAGCAAACATGATTTACAATGGAATAGTTTGACCTTAATCTCTCTTTCTCTCTCTCTTCCCTCTGAAAAAAGAACCCACGAGCCTAGAAATAAATAAACAGTCCCTGTGACTATACAACTTGTGTATGTTGTTTCTGAACTAATGGTGACTACTACTACTAAACGATGACTACTACTACAACTCGAACTTGGCTCTATGCAACAGACAGAATGAACATAAAAGATGGTTTTGGCCAATGATCAAGCAAGATTAGCAATGACACACAGATCATTCTGATACATCGAGGTGAGTCTGTGGTTCAAAATCTAGATTTGATTTTGGTGAAGTAATTCATTAAGGTTTGTCAACCAATAGACAAACTAAAAAAAAAACATGAGAGTGTCTGTTTTTTTAAACTGTCAAATGGTGAAAGAATGTTGAAATCATAAATGGTGTACACCCCCACACCCTCCAAGGAAGTTCTTTACTATTTTTGTTGTAAACTGTTTTTCCAACAGAGGTAACTGAAAATTCAATTCTGAAGATGGATTCAACATATGGTGGAAACTGAATCCTAGAGAAAAAGATGTCAGCATTTTATTATTGTTGCTGCTATTAAAGATGGAATACAGATGTGGAAAGAAGGCAACCTTGAACTTTTGTAGTTTATTCAAAGGTATAACATTGGGAACTCAGTTTCAAATGTTGTAATAATGCAGCTGATTTTTCTCACAATTGCTGTTAGTGTATTTTTTTTTGTTTTTTAGGTGGTGGGGTCTTTACCCATCTGCAGTTGGCACCTTCTAAGCCCCACCAATCCATATAATTGTGCAAACAAATGATTATCATCATTTAATAGGAATAGCTAATATCCATTAAAAATCATTAATATTAAATAGGAATACTTGAAAGCATATAATTGTGTATAAATTATTAATATTAATAATTATTTGAAGCTATAATTGTTTACAAATTATTATTACTAGCAAATATATGCACCCTCCGGGTGCAAGTATTTAAGTTTTAATGTAATAAGATATTGTATTAAATTAGAAAGGCTAATAAAACTAAATAAGAATGCAGATAAAAAGATTTGTAACAGAGGTGGTTATAACCGGAAAATAGAACAACTGAAACTTACTCTTCCATCATTCTCGTCTTTCATTGTTATTTTTTCTAATTTAACTATTTAGTTAAAATAGGAAGTAAAGAATAAAATGACAGTTATTTCTTTTTGTTAATGGATTTCATTTAAGATTCATTGAAGAGATTTTTGCTCATATTCATTAAAATAAAACCAAACAGTTAGAAATCAATAATACAAAGCATATATTTATTAAATTCAAATTTTTAATATCAATATGCAAATTAGCCTTCCCGTTTACACTGTAAACCGCTATTTTGTTGTATATATAAATATAATTGCATGATATCAGTATGTAGAAATGGTCAACAGAATTAATAATATAAAACAATTTTATTAATAATTGAGGTTTAAATAAAAATGCAATCATGGAGAATGTGATGTCAATAACTAAGGGAATTGTGACTTGAGTAGTAATATAGTTTCGGTTACAGACAGAAAAACACACAATCTCCATTATATTATTATTATTGACTTGAAACTATATAATTGCTTGCAAAAAAAAGAAAAAAGAAAAGGCTGATTTTATTTTTGATTAACCCCAGAAGTGTTGAATTGCCATCTAGCCAATCAACACAACTGTTACAACCATCTTTTGAACCCATAAACAAGGACAAATGCCAATCAGTATATAAATAATCCCATCATTTATGAGATGAACTACACAAGATCCCTTACAACTGAATAGCAAGTTCAATCCTTGCTGGATGCCACAAACATGCAACCTTGTGTCATATCCTCTGGTGAATTGGTTCAGTAAATACCTACACAAGTATATAATAACAGTTGTATAGCATTAAATATATATTCTACAATCTAGTCACAATAGTTACAGAATCAAAACTGGTACCGATCATGTTGCTAGAATTTCTACTTGACCATTTATTGGTTCAACAATCTGTAGATAATGGATTCAATTCTGGTTTATAGAACTTAAACAAAAAAAAAAAAAAAAAAAAAACTGGAGATTTTTTTTGTGTGTATTGGATGTGTGTGGTGTAATTGTTATTATTGTAGAAGTGGGCTCAGTGACCAGAGTTCAAATCCTGGATGAGGCTGTTTGCATTTCACAGTGCTAATCCTTTAGAAAGGTATGCATCCAATTATTCTCCCTCCAGCTATAGGTAAATAGTAGGGCAGACTGGGCTCTTTAACCATGGTTAGGCAACCAGCCGAGGAGAAGGAAAACTGAATTCAAACCTGTTAAACTCTGCTTAAGAAATTGACCTTGTGTCACATCCTACTCATGCGGAGGGGTTGGTAAAAATATAATATATATATATATATATATATATATATATATATATATAGTGGGTATTTGTCACATACCCCACTTGTATGGACTGGGCACAAGGCCTCATTTTAACGTGGGCCCACCCACAAGCTGAAGCTCATGGGTGGGAAAGAACAAAAATATATATAATATATAATGGATTGTAAAATTTAATTTCAATCATATCCTTCTTTGTAAATTTTATACTTTACCAGCAGACTTAATACATATTGTATTTTAATATCAAATTTTATTATTGTGGCAGATTAGCCAGGCTGATAGAAAAATTACAGTCAACTGCTATCCAGTAACTGAGAAAGATATGGAGAAACATGATGGAATCATTGGATTTATCAGAGTCACAATTGTCAACAATTCTCTCTAACAATTCCATGTAATAATAGCTTATACATACAATTGTTCTGCACAGTTATTCAATTTGGATCAGATGTTCACAGATTAAATAAATATTTAAAAAACCTTCTGTTAACCTTTTAGTTCTGCCTATCAAATTCAGTAATTTTAGTAAGCAATATTTTGATTGATTGATTGTTATTGATGAAGTATCTGTTGAACATGATCAATAGTTTAAACATATTAATCAATTTGCTCTGGATGGAATATTGAATTTGACATATTTACTTAGTGGAACAATCCAAACATGTATAATGAGAAAAACACACATCCACTTCTAAACAAACATTTGCAACTTAATATATCTACAATTATATTTGCATTTTAAATAAACTTATAATGTTCCTATCATTCATCAAATGTCTTTTACGTCTGTCATCAAGAATGGCAAGAGTTATGGACACCAAATTTTCTGTCCTTACTAATGGGATTCCAGTGCATCGTTTTAGTATATTAGTTTTTAAGCTTTTAGCAAGGTGTTCAAAGAAGAATGTATGAAAGACTGTAAAAAAGAAAAACAACATTTATTGAAAAATCCTAATTTGTTTTTGTTGTTAACAGAGAAATAAGAGGAAGAAATACAACAAGTATAGGGGAAAATATTTACTAAGCAAAGATAAAAGGTGAATAGAGTAATTAGCAATTGCTAAGTTAAATTAATAAGTCCTGTGAGATTTTGTTGTTTCTCTCTTCTGAGTTTTCATCATTTCTTTTTTTATAGAAAAAAACAGACAATTCCATTCTAATTATCATATTGTACTTAAATAATGTGAATGGAATTGTCTGTTTTTCTCTTTAAAAAAAATGACAAAAACTCTGAAAAGAGAAACAACAAGATCTCATGGGACTTATTAATTCAACTTAGCAATTGCTAATTTTCAAAAGTATTATATGACAGTTTTGAAAAAAGTTTCAACTGGAAGTTTTGATAAAATTCACCAGCCATATATTGTAGAAAGATTTAATTGAACATAGTGACTAAAACTGCAGAAATTAAAATTCTTTATAGAAATCTTTAAATGTCTTAAGTACAATTATGTAAAAAGTTGAAAGAGAAACTCTAAACGAAATTTGCTTCTCTCTTTCTCATGTCATAATGCACAACAAGTCCACAGTCTGACAATTATTAACTGAATTTTGATCTAAAACGTTCACTGTATAAAGGTTTCATCTAGGCGATCTATACAAAAGCAATGACATCAAAAAAGATTATGTTAAAAAAATAAATAATAGTGTAAAATAAAAAATACTTTTAGTTATTAATATATATTACAAATTTGAACTTTTTTAGGACAAAAATATAAACATGTAAAGTTTACAGGTTTAAACTAGCAACAAATGAAGAATTTAACTCTTAACATCCCGTTGAGAATTTTCTAAGCCCCATTTCAATAAGGATTTATCAATAAATGGCTAAAAATGGCCTTTTCATTTAAAGTTACCAGTTATTTCCCGTAAATAAAAGACTGCTAAATATGTTAATATTACATTTAAACAAAAACTATCATTTGGGGTGGATTAGGAAAACAAATGTGACTTCCATCCGGGTGGAATAAGGTGGTATAGGATGTTTAGAGTTAACTGATATTTGTGAAATATAATAATTCAAATTAACAAAACAGTAAAAAAATGTTTATTACATAGTTGGTTTTTTTTTTAACTAATGCAGGAATTGTATAATTATAGGGTAGGTTTGGGAATCCAAGACAAATTGTGACAACATTTGGAGAAAAGTGATAAGAATTCCATACAAATTTTGATGGAGGGGTTCATTTGAAAGTGTATGACAAACGACTAGTCTCAGTGTTCACTGGTTGGACATTTTATATTTTCTTGAAAACAAATCTTCAAAGCAGTTTAAATTGAAGGCATAAAACATTTCAATTTTGAACAAAAAAAAAAAAACAAACAAACAACAAAAAACATGTCTAATGGGTACCTCACACAGGGTCACATGACAGTTCCAAAAACCCATTCTCAATCTTTTGCCTCTAGTCTTTGAACAGTAGAGATATTGACCCCTGCCAGGGAACAGTAAAACCACATGGTTATCTTATCTACTTATATCAAATAAGCCCTTTTCTATGTTGTACCCCTTCCACATAATTTATAGAAGAATAAATGTATAGTTCCAGCTGTTGGGATATGTTTGTATATTCTTTCCATTTAATACCACTTGTAGGTATATCGTGTATATAAATATTAAATTTCTTGGTATGTACAAATGGAGTTTATTTTGCCTTTCCTTCCAATGTGTTCAGTGTTAGTATATCACAGATATACTAAAGCTAATATTGAACCTTGGAGAGTGGAGACTTGACTAAAACATCTCCCTTGCCACCAATCATCTAATACATTGTTTTGGTTTACAGCATATCAACCACGATGGGTCATTTAATGCTGGCAAAGTTTTGAAAGATTTGTAGCGATAGTTTAGAAGAAAATTTTTAAAACTCAATTTTTTTTGTAAAATTAAAAAAAAAAAAAAAAAAAACCTCAATTTTTTTTTCTATTTAACCCATAGATGGGACCCTAACAGGTACTACCACTCCGGGTCAGAGTGGACCTGGGAGCAATGGTGATAAAGGGGTTTACCATCATACCCAGGACATTAATACCTTCAGCCACTGCCTTCTAGTACAAATATGATAAAAAAAAGGGCAATAGGATCAGGACAATCATATACATGCTAGGGCTTGACGTTACCAGCCGATTGATTGGAGAGGGCCTCTGTGACCGCCGTCTAGCTTAGGTAAGAGCCAAAGTGGGGTGTTGCAAGTCATGGACTGGTCATCAGCATCACGGATTGCCACCCACGGCCAACAGGTGACCACATTAGGGTCCAATACATTGTTTAAAGGATAATATATCATTCTTAATTCAGTTGTAATTTAAATAAAAAAACAAAAAAAAAAAAAACACAATTATTTTATTTAATAATTATATTTTTGCATCGAGTATTTCTTCAGAAAAATTTTGGTTGAACAACAATATGAAAAAAATTTCATTGGAATTAACTTTGTAAAGTAGGTACCACCAATTTTCCTTGTGAAATTTACCCCCCCCCCTATATCTAACACAATGAAACTTGCATAATTAATATTATCTTGAAAATTTTTTGTCCATTCAAAAAAAGAAACATTAAACAAACTCCTGAGATTTAAAAAAAAATTTTCAGCTTATGGAAATAATGAAAATTATAAACAAAAAACAATGTTTACATTTTTGCACAGTTAAATCAATTGAAATTTAATGTAGCCAGAAACAAGTTATGACTAGAAGCTTTTTTTAAAAATTCTATGAAAAATCAATTAATGGTCCAATTTTCTATAATTACTTACCTTTTGATGAAAATATGTCTAAAATAGTTTTTTCCTAAAATATATTGGGGGAAATTTTTTTTATGAGGTCTCCTTATTTTATTTTATGAAATATGAAAAAATGAACCAACAAAAAACGATTTTTACTTTTTTTCTATAATGATAAGAGTTGAATAATTATATCAGAAGATTTTTATAAGTTTCAATGTGAGAGTATTTTAGTAAAAAAACCATGAGTATAGAATTCATCTAAAAAAAATATCAATAAAGAAACTGTCTCATAAAAAAACGGACTTTTTTCAAAATAACAGTAATTTTTCCCCAATCGGATAATTTGATCTTTGAATTAACTGTTTTTCTTTGTAACAACTCTTTATGTTGGTTATTTCTTTTTTGCGAGATTTAGAAAAAAGAAGTTAACAAATATTTACGTTTCTTCCTTCAATATGGCCTAAACTGATCACATGACCTATTTTGGTGGTACCTATTGTAAAGGAAAAAAATTAAGCCTATGGATGATCCTAACAGATAAGAATGAAGATTAATCTCTTTAATGAATTGTATAAATAATACACACCCAAACCAAAAAAAGGTAGGACTTAGTTCATTGAAGTGATCATGTTGATTCTAGCTCTAATAAGATTTCAGATAAAGCTTTTATAGTTGGAAAAAAAAGTGCACAGAGAATGAATAAAAGATTGTTGTTAAAAAGATTAGGGAAGTATAACCTTCCAAGAAAAGCAGTGGTGGTGGGGCACAAGCAGTGATGTTAATAAGGTCAGTATTCCTATTTAGAAGCATTTGAAAGCACAAAAGCTGTTATGATAACCATTTCAAATTTCTAGGTGACTTATAACAGTTCCCCTTATTCATTTGCAATTACTTATAAATTCTACAAGTAGGACATGACTCAACATGAAGTTTAATGCTTGATAAAGATTCTCTTTAAGTGAGTGACACATGCAAAATTAAGACTTGTTTAAATTTTTTTATATGAAACATTTTCATTATAAATCTATTTTTTTATAATTGTCCTTTTTTTTAAACAATAATAATAGGATAATAGATAAACTAGTTTGTTTGGTTTATTGGCATATCAATCTTTGTGGGTTATTTAATACCAAATCTTGTTTTTTTTATGTATATGAGTTGATTAAGAAATCAAGTTTCATTAATTTCATATATATTAATAAATACTAGGTGGCTGCTTTCTAGCACCTATATGATATAATGAAGTTGTTTGCATTTCCCATAGTGTTAATACCCCTGGGAAAGGTATGCATCAACTATTTTCCCTCCAGCTATGGGAAAATGGTAGGATAGACAGCTTTTTAACTTTGGTATAGCAACCAGTCTAGGAGAAGGAAAACTCAAACCTGTTAAACTCCACTTAAAATTGACCTTGTGTCACATCTGCTTGAGTGGAGGAGCTTGGTAAATACGTTTATGATACAAAGAGGTAGGTTTTCCATAAGAGCAATTTGAAGAATATAGTCAGGACAATCATATAGTTGCTAGTACTTGATACACCAGCCAATTGATTGAATGTGGCCTCTGACCGCCGTTTAGTTTATGTAAGAGCCAAAATGGAGTGTTGCATATCATAGGACTATTTAATATCTTGGTCACAGACCGCTCAGCTACCATAATCCTGTCCTGAAGCATTATGGGTTGCCACCCACAGCCAACAGATGGCCCCATGGTGTGGGGGTGGGATGTCTTACCCCCTCTGCAGAAGTGCAGTCAGCATATTCTACAAACCCAGAAGAGATAAACAAGTAAAAAAATGAAGGATGAGAAAATAATTTTTTCATGTTTGAATGAGCTTGATAATTAGTATTATTCGGACTATTGTCCTCATCTTCATTGTTATCTGTACAACATTCCGGCCAATGTGCCCTCTGGCTATCTTCAGGTATTTCTTATCGGACTTGGAAACTTTTTTCTTAATCGGGAGCCATCACGGAACTTTGAACCTAACCCCTTTTTCAGTCCACGGGGATATCCTGTTCTCATTCCGCTAACCATAAGCTGGGGTAGAGGCATTAAGCTGTGTTAATTATTATTCTATGTTACTGCTGCCCTTGACCAGGATTGAACCTGCAGTCTAGAGATAGCTGTCACTTAGAACTATCTTAACCTAACTCCTTTATCCACTAGGCCATGTGTCAATTGGAAACGTTGTACAGATAACAATGAAGATGAGGACAATAGTCCGAATAACACAGATAATACTGAGAAAGGAAATATTCTGTAAATAATTTATTGCAGATCAGAAATATGAAAGACACATTTCAAAAGAGTGTAAAATGGAATGTGTTTGACTAATTCCAACTGGGTGTGCAATGTTTGATCAATGAAACAAAGAGATAAAAAATGCAAACTATTTGCAGTAATCGACCAAAGAAGAACAGAATAGAAATAGGAATTGTTGTTAGTGTTTTTATTTTGTGTATTCTTTAAATTAACTTAACAATTAGTAGAAAATAAGACTTCAACAGTCAATGCCCTACAAAGCCAACACATAAGCATATTTTGACAATAGGAACTTATTAAAGCTGTGTATGTAGATAAATTAATTTTTATAAAAATATTCAGTGTTCTTCTATGATAAACAGTGATGAGCAACAAGGGAATAATTGGAAATGGAAGCAATCCAGATAAGTTTCCCAATTATTGTTATCTTTTGAATAATTGTTAACATTTAGTAGGAAAGGGTCAAGTAAAACATATTGTCTCTAATGGTTTTATACACAAGCAAAAACATCGAAAAACTGTATGGAAGGATAATGTTTTATATTCAATAAATAAAAGCTTTCCAAGAAAAAAAAAAAAAAAAGAGAAATAATCCTGCTTTAAACTCCAGTAAGGTACATGGTAAAGATCAAAAAGGTTTAGGTTCTTTGTTTAATGTCATATCAACCATTGTGGGTTATTTAATGCCAAAGTCATCCTTGTAGAAGAACAGTAGTGGTACTATTTAACCCATAACTGGGGGTATTAGTCCAAAAGTAAACATAATAGCAAAACTGGAGTTCAAACTCACATAAATAGTCAAGCACGTTATCCACCATGCCATGGAGAGTACCCCACCTCTAAAAGGTTCAATTTTCCTATTTTTTCATTACAGTTAGCAATATCAAATCATACATTTTCTAAAATGAAAAAAGTCTATTTTTTACAATATTTAGATATAGATAAATAGAGATTTTTTCTTCTCTGAATTGAAATAGTCTGTATTCAAAGCCTTGAAATTGTAATGCGGATATATGGGACTTTATAACTGAGGTCATTCTGACTTTAAAATGTAATTTTCTTTCTTATGATAAAATAAAAAGTTTTAATCAATTCAAGTTCAAGAATGGCTCAGAATTTGTCAATTGTCAAGTGAATGGATGAGATGGGATTTTTTTTTTAAAGACCAATTTTCTTTATGCATTGTTTTCTCATTATTGTTCATAGAGGATATCTTCAATTTTTTACAATCACATGTTAATATTTGAAACTTTAAAAATCTTCCAATGAGAAATATCTCAAGCCTTATGTGGATGGATTTGAGTCATTGAAATTAATCATTCTTCATTATATGGCAATAGAAAGGAATTTTAAAAATAATTTATGAAAATTAAAGAAATTCTACAAACATTTGAGATTGGTTGATTGATTTTAAAGGCATGTCAACCAATCTAGGGTTATTTTAGGCCTAGAGATTAGGGAATCACATTCATATCTACATCTGTGTAGTGATTTCTTTTTGCACATGGTCCTATCGTATACAAATCATTTTTAAACAGATCTATTTGAGCCATAGATAGGACTCTAACAGGTACAACTAGCCCGTATCAGTGGACCTGGAAGTAGGATGTGACATAAGGTTGCAAGTATGAGGCATCTAGCAAGGATCAAACTCACTATTTAATAGTAATGGATCTGCATCACTAGTTTACTAACCATTACACCACAATGGAATGCCCTTTTATTTACCCAACCTGTTTGTCATCGGTAGGATGTGACAAGGTTACAAATAAGGAACATTCAGCAAGGATCAAACCATGATGGCATGCCGAGGTGGACCTAGAAGTAATGACAATGAAGGGGTACTTCATGTCTAGAGGTTAGGGAATTGCATTCATATGTACATTTTTGTGTCCATGTTTCTTAAGAGATTTTTGCACATTATCTATTTTACCCATAGATGGTAAGCCCTGGGTCAGAGTGGACCTGGTAGTCTCATCATCAGATGCAGTTTAGCGTCATACCCAATACACCCCATTTTAGGACGAGGGGATACAATTAGTGTATTCTAAGCATTGACGACAGGGCTTCAAACATTTCAGAATTATGTTCTTAAATAATTTCTTCTTTTCAAATGTTTCATCATATTTTTTTCCAAACTGCATTTATTTAAGAAGCGTTAAATTATTTCCTCCTTTGTTGAAACTAAACTTGGTTCCATAAAGATTCCTGATTCAATATAATTTATTTAAAAAGGAATTTATCCAGTAAATCAAGTTTTATTTTAATTTATATTTCTAATTTAAGCAGTTTACACAAGTTTTTGAATACTTTCATCTCTTTTCTTTTGAAATCATTTCAAATTCCACACAGCTATTCTCGGAACAGCGCTTTCCTTTCAACTCGGCGAGTGGCACAAATAGTTTTGTTTAATCACAATCAATGAATAACTTTCCACTTTCAATGTGTTGGAAACAATAAATATTTATTGTTTTATTTGAATTAATCCTCCACTTCACCACCGCACTTATTTAAAAAGCCTGGAACAAAACCAACACCTTATACTATCATCTTTAGAGATACCAGTGCTCGTAAATGATTTTTTTAGTTTCATTTTCTCTCTTTAGTTAGAGTTTCTGAATTAGACTGACTGACTACGGAGTTTCCTGCCTGAATATTTTTCTTGTTACTCATTACAGGTTGTTTCTGTTAAAACAATAAACATCAACACGTTTAATGATAAAAATTTATTTAATATGATTATACAAATGTGTATGTAAACTAGTCAAATTTATGGGTGTGGCAATAACAATATCATATTGTCAACGCCAGTCTATATTTGTTAAGCATCGTTCATTCTTTATTGTTGTGTATAAAAATACCATCATCGTGTGGTTTTCAAAGCGAAGGGACTTCTTAAGGAATTCGTTTTCTTTGAATAACAACAGAAGTATTTTTAGTTCTGTTATTCAACAGGCGAGATTAAACTTATAAAAATAAGTTACGAGCACTGACAATCAAAACTGAAGACGTTTAGTTTAAATTTACAACCTCCAAAAATTAATCCTTAGTAAAATAAAATAATAATAATAATAAAAACAAAAAAACAAGGTACTTCTAATAAACACGCTGCTCTTATATACACGAATTCAAGCAAGATCATTTTTAAAAATATTTATTTGAAAATATTCTATTCTGATTATCAGAGTTTATACAAGGTGAGGTTTTAATTGTAAACTGGGTGAAATGGAGGAGAATCATTTAGTTTTTAAAAGTAAAAGTTAATTATTCTGGGGCAGTTAGGCCCACGCCCTTTGCTGAAATTCGAAATAGTTCTATATCTTACTGGGGGAGAGAAGCATTCTGCAATATCTCTGGATATTATACTGAAAATTTCTAAAACAACTTTTGAAAACTTCTGTATTTTTATATATTGCATCAGAAGTATTTTAAAAGACAAAAGATAAAAGTAACTTGGTTTAAAAAAAAAAAATCAATGATCTCGTTTTTTGTTTTTTTTAAACAAAGAAAGAAAACAAAAACTATTTTTGCCTTGGAATAATCTCTTAAAAAAACAAAACAAAACAATAACGTAAACTATGAAAAAGAAATGATCTTATCCCCCAAAAGCTACGTTAAAAAAAAACAAAACAAGAAAACTACCCACCACCCGAAAAAATACACACCTAAAAAAATGAGTTCAAGAAACTTTAAGCTTAACAGAGATAATGAATTAAATGTGTCATACCTGAGACTGGAAATGGTGTGCTTGTGAGGTAAAAAACAAGAAATATAAATTGAGAACCAAGTCGAAGTGCCAACATTTCCGTGCAGCGCGATTCTAAATAACAACAATGTGCAGTGCGTCAGGTGTAAAAAAGGGAAGAAAAGGCAGCGACATTTGGATTAGGGTTTCCGTCCATCCAAGTGAAGAACGCATGTAAGGGGAATAACTCTGCACAACTTAGAGAAATGCCTGCTGCTGCTTTTCAACTATTTTTGCTTTGGACTTATTGTCAAGGCACGCTAAAAGCATCGGTTCCTGTGCAATCCTTAAAGTTAAGCAGCAGCTAGCATGAGAAGTACTTAAATGGGCGTCCACTAAGCTTAGTAAATAAATAACTATTGTTTCTCTTTGTTTTATCATTATTGTGAATAAACTATTGTTAAAGTTTTTTTTTTATTAATCCTATTTTCTTAATTTAATTTTTACAAATATTTAGACTAAAACAGTAAATAGCCTCTAGGAACAAATACTGTTTTGTTGTTTCGTTAAATTAAAGAAAGATTGAAATTATTCATTTAATCATTTTTATTTAAAATTTTTCTTTTATTCAAAAAATGTGGAAATTGTTTTTTAATTTATTTTTTTTTTTACAATTTCCTCATTTTTTTTTTGTCAGATATTTAAAAAATCGAGCAATGAGCATATTATCATGAATAACAATACTTCTATTGATATTATTTTAACATGTTTTCATTGGCATCAGTTGTAATAAAGCTGTGTAGTATTTACATAAAACTTTTAAGTTGATGAAAATCTTTAAAAAGGAACATTTTAACTCTACAGTTTGGATATAAAGTAAAGTCATCGGAGTGGTCTAAAACCAGACATCGAGGGAGTCTATCCCCTTTTCACTAGCACTAGACCAAGGAGATTGTTTTGGCGTTTGAGGTGGAGCGCCAAACCTACCACCAGCTCCTCGCTTTACCGCACAGATCCTTGTGCTACTCTTATGCTGAGTTGGTGAGGGCTGGAATCGAACCTGGAACCTTGTGGTTCCTAGTCGGACACTCTACAGACTGAGCTAAACTGGCCCCACTTCTGGATGTCTTATTATACTCTTGTATTTTTAAACTAGTATCCTTATCCTGGTTGTTATAGTCACAGTCAAGATGAGAATAAATGTCTGAATACATTTGTGTGTAATAAAATGAAAAATGTTTGTAATGAGTCCAAAATTGTTTTCATTAATAAATTGCCTGCTCAATATTTCTGCATATAATTTATAGAAATCAATGTGGATCTTCATTATACTGATATTACCAAATTATTTTGAAAAGGATTCAGTTTTTAAGTTTGCATTTTTTTACCTTGTCAATTATGAGTTAAAATCAAAACTTTGTTTTTTCCCTTGTGTAGCTGTCACTGTTTAGGCAGATTTAGTAGTAACTGTAAATTTGGTCTTGTCATGAGCATCATGTCTGGTTTTAGGCCTCCCCTTTCCACTTCCTCCTCTTACCCCAAATAAAGTACCCTATGACCTGGTCATTCCCCCTGGTAAAAATGTTACCTTATAAGAAATAGTTCTTGGGTTTTTAATAACCCCAAATATATGTGTAAGTGCATTTTTTGAGATTGTTTGGGGAGCTTATTTTGCCTTTGTGTTATGTATAAGTAAATCACTGCTGTTTGTGCAGTGAAATGGAAAAAGGTTTTTAATAAAAGATAAAGGTTTGTAGGGTCTTGGACTGAGTAGTAATTTTGGTATTGTCAGGTCTAAAGGAGTCCTGGCAAGGATCTGTCTTTCTGTTTTGAGATGTCCACTTGAACAGGTCAAGTTTTTGAGGCTCCCATGTGAGCAACTTTTGGCGGTTATTTTGGAACCGCAATTTTTAGTATAAAAACTACTAAGATATTGGTCTAGTTTAATGTCCAAGTCCCTACGTGCCAGCAAAGGTATTTAAGTTCTCCATTCTCTTCTCTAGAACTGCATTTATTTACATGTGATATTTTTGGTTTTTAATTTGTAATTTCTCTAAATGAGAAATATCCTTTTTCCCCAGTTAAATTACTGTTTGTGCCTTTTGTGGCAATTGAGTTTAAATACCCCAAAAGGCATTTGTATGTTTAATTGGTAATTCATAGTTTTAGCTTCGAATGTTTTTATAGTTAGAATTTTTGGTAAATTACTTGACGTAAACCTTTCTTGGTGATTGTGTTTTTATCCTTTTTGTGTAATATTTGTCTATTTTATTGTATTTTGTGTGATATTGTGACTTATTCGAATTCTTTCGTTTAATTCACAGTTTTCACGGCATGCGCCGTATGAAAAATAAAGAACTATTTTGAACTATGGTGTTTGTCTGTACGTCCTTGAGCGCACGGTGCGAAACAACCTCTTTGTAAAGATTCGGGAAAGCCAAACTGGTTGTCAGCAAAATTGTGGGACTTCGTCATTCACACCTTGAAAGAAATTTTTTTGAAAAATCTTTTTTTTTTCATTTAAAAATTGTATATATATATATATATATATATTGTGTACAGTGCTCAGGTGCACCACAACTCATCAAAGTCTCATGTCTAGTACATAGAATAATGTATTAGTGTCAGGAACATGAATAGTGTACAGTAATAATATACATGTATGTGTGCGTGTGCGTGCATATGTGTGTGGAGTGGGGTATCAGATATAGTGTTGGCAGATTACAGGAAGCAATGGCGGCTTTGAAAGATCCAGTGTTTCAGCAGCCTACAATGGATGCAGGCAGTTTATTCCATGCCTCAGCAACTCTAAGTGACAATCATCAGAAGTTTGCAGGTTCAAAGGCTGCTGAAACAGTGTATCTTTCAAAGCCTCCATTGCTTCCTGTGATCCGCCAACTCAAAAAATGTTTCCGAAAGTCATGTGAGCATGCCCATGTGTGTAGAGAAACATGGAGATCAAATAGGTGTTCAAGGTTGCTGTTGTTAAATTTGATTATGAAATTAATCCCAGTTGATTATCTAAACTAGCAAATATATGCACCCTCCGGGTGCAAGTATTTAAGTTTTAATGCAATAAAATATTGTATTAAATTAGAAAGGCTAATGAAACTAAATAAGAATGCAGATAAAAAGTTTTGAAACAGAGGGAGTATAATCGAAAAATAGAACAACTGAAACTTACTCTTCCATCAATCTCGTCTTTCATTGTTATTTTTTCTAATTTAAGTATTTAGTTAAAAGAGGAAGTAAAAAATAAAATGACAGCTATTTGTTCTTGTTAATGGATTTCATTTAAGATTCATTGAAGAGATGTTTGCTTATATTCATTAAAATAAAACCAAACAATTAGAAATCAATAATACTAAGCATATATTTATTAAAATCAAATTTTAAATATCAATATGCAAATTAGCCTTCCTGTTCACACTGTAAACCGCTATTTTGTTGTATATATAAATACAATTGCATGTTATTAATGTGTAGATATGGTCAACAGTATTAATAATGTTTAACAATTTTATTAATAATTGAGGTTTAAATAAAAATAAAATCATGAAGAATGTAGCGTAAATAACTATGGGAATTGTGATTTGAGTAGTAATAGAGTTTCGGCTACAGACAGAAAAACACACAATCTCCATTATAATAAGAGATATTACATGATTGATATAATTTATATTTTCTTTGTATTATCTAGATTTTTTTTTTACTGTTGTCCTTATTTTTATTGTTATATACACAACATTTCGGATAAAGTGCCCTCCGGGCTTATTCAGATATTTCTTATCGAACTTGGGAACCATCTTGTTGAACCTTCATGTTGGAATTGGGTGCCTTCATAGAACTTTGAACCAAACCCCTTTTATTTAATCCATTGGGGTAGGTTGTTTTTATTCCATTAACCATGACTGGGTACAAGTGTTAAGCTATGTTAAGCTATTCTATGTTATTTTTGTTGTTTTTATTCAAGGTGGGAACAAGAAAGTGGCACCTATCAGCTGGCAATCTAAAAAGTTGGACAGGGTTACAAAAAGTCCATTAGCATCTGAAACTTTGGCATTAAATGAAGCAGCAGATGCAGGATTCTTCATTTCTTCTTTGGTGCAAGAAACTTTTGGGTAATTTATGAGAAAGTGCGTCCCGGTCTTTCGCCTCAAAAACTGCAACTCAGTGACTATCAAAATAACAACCCCAGCTCATCGTAATTCTTGTTTATTTATCGTAATTTGTCGTAATTCTTGTTTAGATATGAAGATGGATATATAGTTTTGAATAAACTGAGATAGATAGATAGATAAACAAACAAAATAATATAGATAGATACGAACAAATAGAGATAGATAGATATTTTCAACAAGTAAATGTAAATGGGGGGTGTCACTTCTTTTTTTGTCGTAATTCTTGTTTATTTTAAACTAAAAACAAGACATTAAACAAACATGAATAAAAAAAATCTTGGTATTTAAAGTAATATAGATAAATATGAACAAATTGAGATAGATAGATGGATAGTTTTGAATAGACTGAGCTGGGTTGTTATTTTAATAGTCACCGGGCAGCAACTCTTGAGGCAGGAGACCGGGACGCACTTCCTCATAAATTACCAACTTTTGGTATGGCTGTATTACCTCCAGTACGATGCTATACAGACAATGTATCACTAACTAGAGCTTTTGGCACTACAAATATCTAGTTAGTGATAGAAGATTGTGAGTGGACATGGCAAGATTGAGAGAAATGGTGTCTGATGGGAAATTGAGGTATTTTGGGTAGATGAGAAATTACAACTGGCAGATTCCCTGACCAAAAGAGGAGCATCTACACTAAAATTGCTAGAGGTACTTGATACATCCCAACTTAAAAAAAAAAATGAGCTGCAATGTAGATTATGAGTTATCTCCCTTGGACTGTTTCAGTTGAAGAAACTCTTTAGCAAAAGAGGAAGGATGTTAGTTGGCAACAGACTACATATATGATGATTTGTCACCACTAGAGTGACTGCCATTCAACTGCCTTTCGAAAACTTTCTCCTGTAGTCAGGATTGAACCTGCAAACTTCTGATGATTGTCACTTAGAACTGTGTTAACTGAACACTTATTTTTATGTCATGTGTCCGACTGAAAATTCTGTGAAAGCTCCTGATTCTGACATGAAGGCTCCCAAGTTCAACAAGAAGGTTCCTAAGTCCAGATGGTACACTAGCCAAAACATTGTGTATATAACAATAAAGATATGGGTTAGAAAAGACTTACTGTGTCTTCCATGGTTTTTATGACAAGGTGCACTAAATGCTCTGCCAAAGTAGGATACTAATTGTCTCTATTCTGTTCCATGAACAGAGGTGAAAAATATGTCTTTTTTGCTCAACGAGTGAGGACCAAAAACAGATAGGTGTTGTCCCTTTGAAGAAAGGGGGCAAAAGAGAAAGTTTCAAGGGGCTGAATTATCATGTGACCAACAGACACTGTTGGTCACATGATAATTTAGTCCCTTGAAACTTTCTCTTTTGCCCACAATCTAAGGGGAGACAATTATCTTTGTCTTCTGACAGTATCAAGATAATTCATCAAGTAGACTGCTCTTCATAACAGTTTGTGAGGATTAAAAAAACGAAAATAAGAATAAAATAAAAAACAACAACTCCCATGGGACCATTCACTGGAAGAACTCCTCTGTGCATATCCAACAAAAAGGACTGACTCCTTAGCCCCCCCCCCAAATAATTCGGACATTTGAATTTAGGCCACAAATGAGTGTAGTCATTTCCTGGCCAGGGGATATCTCCCCTTGCCACAGCCGACTATGCCCCATTCAATAAAGCCTAAGTCAGAAAACTACCTCTTGCTTTTGTCTCTTTCCTTTCTCGTTCTTTGAATACCTTCTTTTCAGCGCACCCACCAAAATGAGATGGGGTTAAAAAAAAACCTGAGAAATACGTACCAGGAATATTCAGATACCTACATTTAACCTTAAAACACCCAAAACCACATATACCTCATAATTCGTATACCCCATAATTAATTTAAACCCCATAAGTTCAAATCAATAATTGATTCTTTTCTTTGTTATTGCATATAATATACCACTCACTCACTTGTCCCATAATCTGTAGTTTGTCTTCAGCAGGAATAGCCTAGTGGAGCCCATCTCTCTCCAGGTCTACAACTGGTTTGAATTCAGGGTTTTACTCCTGCTATTCTGCCATACCATAGTTAAAAAAGCTCAGTCTGCCCTTCCATTTACCAATAGTTGGAGGTAGAACGATTAGATTCATACCTTTCCCAAGAGTGTCAATGCTATGTGAAATACACACAGCCTCATTCAGAATTTTAACTTTAGTAGCCATGTCCACTTCTTACTTCCTGAATCTGTTTTGAGATATTTTAGATGAGTTAAAATCTATAAAAACATTTTTTGCTAACTTTTTACATCAATGGCCAATGATTAGACTTTTATATGGGTTGGTTGATAAATAAGGTTGATATTTACCACGTACCCCACATGTACGGGTTAGGCACAAGGCCCTATTAATGTGGAACCACCCACAAACCAAAGCTCACGGGAGGAGAGTGCAAAAAATGTGTTGATCCCGTCGGCATTCCCTCTCAAGGGGGGCACCTTTGGCACTGGGCAACAAACCCAGCCCTGCCCCTTTAAATCGAGGGGGCAGGTGTTGCCTGTGGGGATGGCCCCCTGGGATCAACGATGTTAACTTATGTGGTCTTAGGCCAAAGCCACAGGACCCCCGGTCGAAACCTGGAGTTTAAGGTCTCCTATTCTATAAGACCATTTTTAGATCAAATAAAATACTTTTTCAAACATTCTATCCATGTTTTCATTCTGTCAATGAGGAAATTTCTTGTTTAATTTTGATCCAATTGCAGACAATAAAAAATTGTTCAAGAATTTAATTACTTGACATGTTATTTAACTTTATTCATTTCTCCATTTTTTAATGCCCTGTCAGTGGGGCTTAGAATATGCTGACTGCAGAGGGTTAAGAACCCCCCCCCCCAAACAATAAGAAGTTGGGTTATAGGCATGACACTAAACTGTCATTGATGGTGAAGCTCTAGTTCTGGAGATCTGGGGGAGTATGGAGTACTCCTTCATTGCCATTACTCCCAGATCCACTAGTTGTGTTTGTTAGGGTCCATCTATAGGTCAAATAAAGTAGGGCGGTTTAGCTCAGTCAGTAGAGCGTCTGGCTAGAAACCACAAGGTTTCTAGTTTGATACCGACCCTCACCAACTCAGCATATGAGTAGCACAGGGATCTATGCGGTAAAGTAAGGAGCTGATGGTAGGTGTGCCGCTCCACCTCAGATGCCAAAACAATCTCCTTTGTTTAGCACTTGTGAAAAGGGATAGACTCCCTTGCTGATTGGCTGATACCGATTTAGATCAGCCCGACGACTTTACTTACTTTTTTTACTTATAGCTCAAATTGATCTGTTTAAAAAATATTCTTATTCAATAGGACTGTGTGTAACCCTCCCCACTCAAAAAAATTTTTAAGAAACAACTACACTAACAATGTAAATATGAACATACAATAAATGTGATTAGTATTATCTGCGTTATTCGGACTATTGTCCCCATCTTCATTGTTATTTGTACAACGTTTCGGCCGATATGCCCTCCGGCCTTCTTCAGGTATTTCTTCAGGTATCAGCCGAAACGTTATACAAATAACAATGAAGATGGGGACAATAGTCTGAATAATGCAGATAATACTAATCTTCAAGCCTCATCTCAAACATTCAGAGAAATAAATGTGATTCCTAACTTCTAGGTATAAAATAACCCTTGACAGGTTGACATGCCATTAAAATCAATTAATCCATTTTTTCGAAATTCAAAAGTTTTATAATCTCAGCCACAAGTGTGCTCACATCCCATCATTCACTGGAGGAGGGTGGGGCAAGTGATTTCCAGAAGTAGACTAACCCTTCTTGGCACACATCTGTTGTGGCCTGGTTAGGGGCCCAGAATAAAGACACAAGAGAGGAAATTATTTAAACAAATATACTAACAAAGAACAGTAGTACAAACATATACAAATGAAAAGGTTACTCGCGAGGCTGTCTTATCAGCTATCCGGTGAAATATCAACTCTCTCTTAAGTGTAGAACCTGCTGCTATTTATAGTTGGAAGAGTTCATGCGTCCGTGGTAAATCACCATAACAACATCAAAACTGATCCTAAGCACATTTGAACAGGACAACGAATTGCCGTCTATTAAGTACATATTCGAATATGTTTCTGTGTCCACTTTTAGCCATGATGTAGGAGACCTTACTTATCAATCAAATCCCATACTGCTGAATGTCTCATCATCATCAATCATAATTATTATCATCATCGTCGTCTTTGTTGCTACTACTACTACTACTACTACTACTACTTTACTCCATGAGAGTTTTTCACACCTGCCTTAGCTAGTGGTTCACTGGAGGCTTAGGTCTCCTTAGGTCTCCAGAACTCTTCTGAATATTCTTGCTGATCTTAGCAATGCTGTTTCTTGGAGGGTTTCAGTTCTTCCTCTGATTTCCAATTCACCCAGATTCTATTCAAAACTCTTGGGGACGGCTCCAATGGCCCCAATTACAATTGGTACAACCTTTAACTTCATGTTTCACAGTTTTTTCACTTGTTCTTGTTCTTGTTCTTGTTCTTGGTGTTACATAATTATTAGATTCCTAATACTTATGTACAGTAGTGTAGAAACCAAAATGGCTGTTATAAGTTCAGTGGGCGGCCTTGAAGGACTGAATAACAAGGCTTGACCTCAGTCCTGATCCTCTCTTCCGGTTTAGATTAGAAAGGGATTTTAGCCAGATCGGCCAAATCCATGCCGGTGGTAAGTCGTATTATACACACTGCCAACTCAATCTGCACAGGTAGTCTGGTGGGGATTTCAGAATAAAATATGATCTAAGTTGAATCAAAGTCTTGTGTTATTATCTAAAAATTACCAATGACACAGGGCTTCTGATAAAGAGAAATCCTCAATGGAAGACCAGACATGAAGTCCCCAAGATGAAGTCCAGACGCTAGAAGAGACGCTAGAAGAATAGAAGTAAGAAAGTAAAAAGAAGAGTATACAACATTGTTCTTCTTGTTCTTATTCTTTATCATTATTATTTTGTCACCGACGGTTAGATTGACAACTATGACGAATGATAGGGGTGTGGCCCAGCATCGAGCGGCACTATTAGCTACCATTGTGACGGTAAACCCGAGACATAGACAAACAGGTGTGTGTTCGTGTGAAGCGAGCCTCCACAATAGCAGCAGGAGGAGGAGGAGGAGGAGTGTAAATATACCACAGTATGATAATTCAATTATTACAATGTTTGATATGTTTTACTTAAGAGCTATTGCTAAATAGTTCAATATGTAAAAAAGTATACCAATTTTAATTCAACTCTCTCTCTCTTTCTCTCTCACTCTTTTTTTTTCTTTCTTTTCTTTTCATCTTTTTATTATGTTCGATTGAAACAGATTAGCATTATTGCTTCTACAAGCTCACCCCCTCTCCCTATCTTTCTTCTACTCTCTTTCTTTCTTATTAAATTTTTTTCTATGTAGCATATCCTTTTCTTCCCTTTCTTTCTTTCTAATAAAAATGGAATGGTCCATTATTTAGCTGAGGTGACGACACTCATAACAAATAAGAATTTGACAGATAAGCAACACCAGATAATCAGGATTTACATTTTTGCATTTCATCTTGGATGATTTGGATGGTTTCATTTTTAACCAGAGGGTGTAGCAAGATGATAAGGGTAGATTATTATTATCATTATTATTATGTGAATTTTTCACACTAGCGTTAGCTGATGGTATTTCACTGGAGTCTGAGTGACAACAAGTCTCCTCAGGTCTCCAGATCTCTTCTGAGTATTCTAGTCAATTGCAGCAATGCAGTAGTCTGAATGGTCTCAATACTTCTTCTGATTTCCAGTTCCTCCAGCTTTTTTCCAAGCTTTTGAGACCATTCCCAGTGGTACCAACTACAATTGTTTATCCTTGTGACCCTCATATTCCACAGCTTTTTCAGTTTCTCTGGCAAGGTCCAGGTATTTGGTCTATGCTTTTTCTTTTTTCCTTCCATCTTCACCTATGATATGCTGGAACTGCAA
>CM042150.1:60238977-60289661 GCA_023376005.1 Doryteuthis pealeii | reverse complement strand
CTAGCTTCAGCAACTCTGACCCTGAAGAAATGTTTCCAAAAGAGAGGTGAAGTTATTTTCTAACTCTGAAAGGCATGCCTATATGTGTTAAATATATGGAAATCAAAAAGTGTTCAAGGTTGCTGTTGACAGGATCAGGACTGAGGTCAAGCCTTGCATTCAAATCCTTCAAGGCCGGCTGACTGAACTTATAACAGCCATTTGGTTTCTACACTACTGTACATAAGTATTAGGAATCTAATAATTATTAACAACATGGAGTTTTGAAGGATGCAGTGTCTCAGCAGCTAACAATGATGCAGGTAGTTTGTTCCATGCTTCAGCAACTCTGTACCTGAAGAAATGTTTCCAAAAGAGAGGTGAGTTATTTTTTAACTCTGTAGGCATGCCTATTTGTGTTAAATATATGGAAATCAAAACAGTGTTCAAGGTTGCTGTTGACATGATATTTAATAATTGTGTGGGTATTTACCAAGTCAGTTGCCAAACATCAGACCTTCAATGTATCCACGTCCAGAGAAGCAAAGCATTCAGAGTATGGTAGATGCCTGGTAATCTGAAAAATTTACTACAAAATGAGAGTAACCTCCCCTTGTTCTTTCTCTCTGAGGAAGACGTTTGGTTTTGTAAAAACATGGATTTTTTGACAAGTTTGGGTATGCCTATACTTTTCTAATATACAGGTACTCTTCATAGAAATATTTAACATCTTTTTTTTTAAATTGATTTAAAAATGTTAACACCCTTATAGGAATACCTTTAATATATTTCAACATTCTCCACATGTTCACCATCCCTGTCAACATATGTTTAGAATCTCCCACCGGTGATTATTAAATACTTGGACCTTGCAGAGAACTTGAGAAAACTGTGGAACATGAGGGTGAAGTCATACCAATTAATTGGGGCCCTTGGAATGATCCCCAGGGTCTGGAAAAGAGTCTGGATGAATTGACAATCAGAGGAAGAATCGAGCCCATTCAGACTACAAGCATTGTTTAGATTGGTTGGAACACTCAGAAGAGAAGGAGACTTGCTGTCACTCAGCCTCCAGTGAACCACGGCTGTGGCAGGTGTGAAAAACCGAATGGAGTGAAATAATAATAATAATAATCCTGGAAAATATGCAAAAAATTACATTTTTGACCATACAACAAAATGGTATATGTATAACCAGAATCTGTTCTTGAGAATGAAATGCATAAAATTCTCTGGGACTTCGAGTATAAAGATGGATCCCCTATCAGCCAGGAGACCAAATCTAGTATTGATTAACAAAAAAAAGAGTACTTGTCAAACTGGTAGAATTTGCAGTTCCAGCATATCATAGGGTGAAAGATGAAGGAAAAAGAAAAGAAGGGACAAATACCTGGACCTTGCCAGAGAAACTGAAAAGCTGTGGAATATTGAGGGTCAAAGGATAACAATTGTTAGTTGTACACTGGGAATGGTCTCAAAAAGCTGGAAAAAAAAACTGGAGGAACTGGAAATCAGAAGGAAGTATGAGACCATTAGACAACTGCATTGCTGCCAATTGACTAGAATACTCAGAAGAGATTGGAGACCTGAGGAGACTTGTTGTCACTCAGACTCCAGTGAAAATACCATCAACTAACGCTAGTGTGAAAAATTCCATAAAATAATGATAATAATAATCTACCATTATCATCTTGCCACACCTCTGGTTAAAAATGAAACCATCCAAATCATCCAAGATGAAATGCAAAAATATATCCTGATTATCTGGTGTTGCTTATCTGTCAAATTTTATTTCTTATAAGTGTCGTCACCTCAGCTAAATAATGGACCATTCCATTTTATTAGAAAGAAAAAGGAAGAAAAGGATATGCTACATAGAAAAAAAATTTAATAGAAAGAAAGAAGTGAAGAAAGATAGGGAGAGGGTGAGCTTGTAGAAGCAATAATGCTAATCTGTTTCAACGAACATAATAAAAAGATGAAAAGAAAGAAAGAAAAAAAGAGTGAGAGAAAAGAGAGAGAGAGTTAATTTAAGATTGGTATTACTTTTTACATATTGAACTATTTAGCAGTAGCTCTTAAGTAAACATATCAAACATTGTAATAATTGAATTATCATACTGTGGTATATTTTTACCACTCCTCCTCCTCCTCCTGCTGCTATTGTGGAGGCTCGCTTCACACGAATACACCCTGTTTGTCTATGTCTTAGTTTACCGTCACAATGGTAGCTAATAGTGCGCCGATGCTGGCCGCACCCTATTCATTCGTCATAGTTGTCAATCTAACCGTCGGTGACAAAATAATAATGAAAAGAATAGAAAAACAAGAAGAACAATGGTATACTCTTCTTTTTACTTCTTACTTCTATTCTTCTAGCGTCTCTTCTAGCGTCTGGACTTCGTCTTGGGACTCATGTCTGGTCTTCCATTAGATTCTCTTTATCAGAAGCCCTGTGTCATTGGTAATTTTTAGATAATAACACAAACTTCAATTTTAACTTAGATCATATTATATTCTGAAATCCCCACCAGACTACCTGCGCAGCGGAAGAGGGTCTTTCCACGATTCTCATGGTATCCACCGAAGGAGGATCAGGATTGAGGTCAAGCTTGTCACTCAATCCTTCAAGGCCGCCGACTGAACTTATAACAGCATTTTGGTTTCTACACTACTGTACATAAGTATTAGAATCTAATAATTATGTAACACCAAGAACAAGAACAAGAACAAGAACAAGTGAAAAAACTTGAAACATGAAGTTAAAGGTTGTACCAATTGTAATTGGGGCCATTGGAGCCGTCCCCAAGAGTTTTGAATAGAAATCTGGGTGAATTGAAATCAGAGGAAAGAACTGAAACCCTCAAGAAAACAGCATTGCTAAGATCAGAAAGAATAATTCAGAGGTTCTGGAGACCTAAGGAGACCTAAGACTCCAGTGAACCACTAGCTAAGGCGGGTGTGAAAAACTCTCATGGAGTGAAGTAGTAGTAGTAGTAGTAGCAGCAACAAAGACGACGATGATAATAATGATGATGATGATGATGATGATGATGATGATGAGACATTTAGCAGTATGGGATTTGATTGATAAGTAAAGTCTCCTACATGGCTAAAAGTGGACACAGAAACATATTCGAATATGTACTTAATAGATGGCAATTCGTTGTCCTGTTCAAATGTGCTTAGGGTCAGTTTGATGTTGTTATGCTAATTTACCACGCACGCATGAACTCTTCCAACTATAAATAGCAGCAGGTTCTACACTTAAGCGAGAGTTGATATTTCACCGGATAGCTGATAAGACAGCCTCACAAGTTACCTTTTCATTTGTATATGTTTGTACTACTGTTCTTTGTTACTATATTTGTTTAACGCATTTCCTCTCTTGTGTCTTTATTCTGGCCCCTAACCAGGCCACAAACGAGATGTGTACCAAGAAGGGTTAGTCTACTTCTGGAAATCACTTGCCCCACCCTCCTCCAGTGAATGATGATGTGACACACTTGTGGCTGAGATTATAAAACTTGAATTTCGAAAAATGATTAATTGATTTTAAATGGCATGTCAACCTGTCAAGGGTTATTTATACCTAGAAGTTAGGAATCACATTATTTCGCTGAATGTTTGAGATGAGGCTTGAAGATTAGTATTATCTGCGTTATTCGGACTATGTTCCCATCTTCATTTTTATTGTACAACGTTTAGGCTGATACCTGAAGAAATACTGAAAAGGCTGAGGGCATATTGGCCGAAACGTTGTACAAATAACAATGAAGAGGGGACATAGTCCGAATAACGCAGATAATACTAATCACATTTATTGTATGTTCATATTACATTGTTAGTGTATTGTTTCTTAAGATTTTTTTTTGAGTGGGAGGGTTACACACAGTTCCTATTGAATAAGAATATTTTTAAAACAGATCAATTTGACCTATAAGTTAAAAAAAGTAAGTAAAATCGTCGGCGGTGATCTAAAATCGGTATCAGCCAATCAGCAAGGAGTCTATCCTTTTCACAAGTGCTAAACAAAGGAGATTGTTTTGGCATCTGAGGTGAATGCCACACTACCATCAGCTCCTTACTTTACCGCACAGATCCCTGTGCTACTCATATGCTGAAGTTGGTGAGGGTCGGTATCAAACTAGAAACCTTGTGGTTTCTAGCCAGACGCCTACTGACTGAGCTAAACCGGCCCTACTTTATTGACCTATAGATGGACCCTAACAAACACAATAGTGGATCTGGAGTAATGGCAATGAAGGAGTACTCCATACTCCCCCCAGATCTCCAGAACTAGAGCCTTCACCATCAATGACAGTTTAGTGTCATGCCTATAACCCAACTTCTTATTGTTTGGGGGGGGGGGTCTTAACCCTCTGCAGTCAGCATATTCAAAGCCCCACTGACAGGCATTAAAAAATGGAAAATGAATAAAGTTAAAATAACATGTCAAGTAATTAATTCTTGAACAATTTTTTATTGTCTGCAATTGATCAAAAATAAACCAGAAAAATTTCCTCATTGACAGAATGAAAACATGGATAGAATGTTTGAAAATGTATTTTTATTTGATCTAAAAATGGTCTTATAGAATAGGAGACCTTAAACTCCAGTTTCGACCGGGGTCCTGTGGCTTGGCCTAAGACCACATAAGTAACATCGTTGATCCCAGGGGGCCATGCCCACAGGCAACACCTGCCCCTCGATTTAAAAGGGCAGGGCTGGGTTGTTGCCTGGGCGGCCAAAAAGGTGCCCCCCTTGAGAGGGAATGCGACGGGATCAACACATTTTTTGCACTCTCCTCCCGTGAGCTTTGGTTGTGGGTGGTTCCACATAATAGGGCTTGTGCCTAACCCGTAACATGTGGGTACGGGGTAAATATCAACCTTATTTATCAACCAACCCATATAAAAAGTCTAATCATGTGCCATTGATGTAAAAAGTTAGCAAAAAAATGTTTTTATAGATTTTAACTCATCTAAAATATCTCAAAAACAGATTCACGGAAGTTAAGAAGTGGACATGGCTACTAAAGTTAAAAATTCTGAATGAGGCTTTGTGTATTTCACATAGCACTGACACTCTTGGGAAAGTATGAATCTAATCGTTCTAACCTCCAACTATTGGTAAATGGAAGGGCAGACTGAGCTTTTTTAACTATGGTATGCAGAATAGCAGGAGTAAAACCCTGAATTCAAACCAGTTGTAGACCTGGAGAGAGATGGGCTCCACTAGCTATTCCTGCTGAAGACAAACTACAGATTATGGACAAGTGAGTGAGTGGTATATATATTGCAATAACAAAGAAAAGAATCAATTATGAATTTGAACTTATGGGTTAAATTAATTATGGGTATACGAATTAGAGGTATATGTGGTTTTGGTTTTTAAGGTTAAATTAGGTATCTGAATATTCCTGGTACGTATTTCTCAGGTTTTCTTTTAACCCATCTCATTTTGGTGGGTGCACTTAAAAGAAGGTATTCAAGAATGAGAAGGAAAGAGACAAAAGCAAGAGTAGTTTTATGACTTAGGCTTATTGAATGGGCATAGTCGGCTGTGGCAAGGAGATATCCCCTGCCAGGAAATGACTACACTCATTTGTGGCCTAAATTCAAATGCCGAATTATTTGGGGGGGAGGGGGCTAAGGAGTCAGTCCTTTTGTTGGATATGCGCAGAGGGTTCTTCCCAGTGAATGGGTCCCATGGAGTTGTTGTTTTTATTTTATTCTATTTTTCGTATTCTACCTTGATGAATTATCTTGATACTGTCAAAGATAATTGTCTCCCCTTAGATTTGTTTGACTAAATTATCATGTGACCCATGGCATGATAATTCAGCCCCTTGAAACTTTCTCTTTTGCCCCTTTCTTCAAAGGGCAACACCTATCTGTTTTTGGTCCTCGCTCGTGAGCAAAAAAAGACATATTTTTCACCTCTTTCATGGAACAGAATAGAGACAATTAGTATCCTACTTGGCAGAGCATTTAGTGCACCTTGCCATAAAAACCATGGAAGACCACAGTAAGTCTTTTCAACCCATACTTTATTGTTATATACCAATGTTTTGGCTGGAGTACCTGGGACTTAGGAACCTTCTGTTGAACTTGGGAGCCTTCATGTCAGAATCAGGAGCTTTCACAGAATTTCAGTCGGACACATGACATAAAAAATAGTGTCAGTTAACACAGTTCTAAGGACAATCATCAGAAGTTTGCAGGTTCAATCCTGACTACAGGAGAAATTTTCGAAAGCAGTTGAATAGCAGTCACTCTAGTGGTAGACAATCTCATATAATGTAGTCTGTTGCCAACAACATCCTTCCTCTTTTGCTAAAAAGAGTTTCTCAACTGAAACAGTTCAAGGAGATAACTCATAATCTACATTGCAGCTCATTTTTTTTTTTTTAAGTGGGATGTATAAGTACTCTAGCAATTTAGTTAGATGCTCCTCTTTTGGTCAGGGAATCTGCCAGTTAATTTTCCATCTACCCAAAATACCTCAATTTCCACATCAGACACCATTTCTCTCAATCTTGCCATGTCCACTCACAATCTTCATCACTAACTAGATATTTGTAGTGCCAAAAGCTCTAGTTAGTGATACATTGTCTGTATAGCATCGTACTGGAGTAATACAGCCATACCAAAAGTTGGTAATTTATGAGGAAGTGCGTCCCGGTCTCCTGCCTCAAGAGTGCTGCCCGCGTACTATTAAAATAACAACCCAGCTCAGTCTATTCAAAACTATCCATCTATCTATCTCAATTGTTCATATTTATCTATATTACTTTAAATACCAAGATTTTATTCATGTTTGTTTAATGTCTTGTTTTTAGTTTAAATAAACAAGAATTACGACAAAAAAAGAAGTCCCCCCCCATTTACATTTATTGTTGAAAATATCTATCTATCTTCTATTTGTTGTATCTATCTATATTATTTGTTTGTTTATCATCTATCTATCTCAGTTTATTCAAAACTAATATATCCATCTTCATATCTAAACAAGAATTACGACAAATTACGATAAATAAACAAGAATACGATGAGCTGGGGTTGTTATTTTGATAGTCACTGAGTTGCATTTGAGGCGAAAGACCGGGACGCACTTTCTCATAAATTACCCAAAAGTTTCTTGCACCAAAGAAGAAATGAAGAATCCTGCATCTGCTGCTTCATTTAATGCCAAAGTTTCAGATGCTAATGGACTTTTTGTAACCCTGTCCAACTTTTTAGATTGCCAGCTGATAGGTGCCACTTTCTTGTTCCCACCTTGAATAAAAACAAACAAAATAACATAGAATAGCTTAACATAGCTTAACACTTGTACCCAGTCATGGTTAATGGAATAAAAACAACCTACCCCAATGGATTAAATAAAAGGGGTTTGGTTTCAAAGTTCTATGAAGGCACCCAATTCCAACATGAAGGTTCAAACAAGATGGTTCCCAAGTTCGATAAGAAATATCTGAATAAGCCCGGAGGGCACTTTATCCGAAATGTTGTGATATAACAATAAAAATAAGGACAACAGTAAAAAAAAAATCTAGATAATACAAAGAAAATATAAATATATCAATCATGTAAAATCTTATTATAATGGAGATTGTGTGTTTTCTGTCTGTAGCCGAAACTCTATTACTACTCAAATCACAATTCCATAGTTATTTACATACATTCTTCATGATTTTATTTTTATTTAAACCTCAATTATTAATAAAATTGTTAACATTATTAATACTGTTGACCATATCTACACATTAATAACATGCAATTGTATTATATATACAACAAAAATAGCGGTTTACAGTGTGAACAGGAAGGCTAATTTGCATATTGATATTTAAAATTTGATTTAATAAATATATGCTTAGTATTATTGATTTTAATTGTTTGGTTTATTTTAATGAATATAAGCAAACATCTCTTCAATGAATCTTAAATGAAATCCATTAACAAGAACAAATAGCTGTCATTTTTATTTTTTACTTCCTCTTTTAACTAAATACTTAAATTAGAAAAAAAATAACAAGAAAGACGAGATTGATGGAAGAGTAAGTTTCAGTTTTCTATTTTTCGATTATACTCCCTCTGTTTCAAAACTTTTTATCTGCATTCTTATTTATTTCATTAGCCTTTCTAATTTAATATAATAATTTATTGCATTAAAACTTAAATACTTGCACCCGGAGGGTGCATATATTTGCTAGTTTAGATAATCAATTGGGATTAATTTCATAATCAAATTTAACAACAGCAACCTTGAACACCTTTTGATCTCCATGTTTCTCTACACACATGGGCATGCTCACATGACTTTCGGAAACATTTTTTGAGTTGGCGATCACAGGAAGCAATGGAGGCTTTGAAAGATACACTGTTTCAGCAGCCTTTGAACCTGCAAACTTCTGATGATGTCACTTAGAGTTGCTGAGGCATGGAATAAAAACTGCCTGCATCCATTGTAGGCTGCTGAAACACTTGGATCTTTCAAAAGCCGCCATTGCTTCCTGTAATCTGCCAACACTATATCTGATACCCCACCCACACACATATACACGCACACGCACACATACATGTATAATTACTGTACACTATTCATGTTCCTGACACTAATACATTTATTCTATTACTACATGAGACTTTGATGAGTTGTGGTGCACCTGAGCACTGTACACAATATATATATATAATATATATATACAAATTTTAAATGAAAAAAAAAAGATTTTTCAAAAAAATTTCTTCAAGGTGTGAATGACGAAGTCCCACAATTTTGCTGACAAAACCAGTTTGGCTTTCCCGAATCTTTACAAAGAGGTGTTTCGCACCGTGCCGCTCAAGGACGTACAGACAAACACCATAGTTCAAAAAATAGTTCTATTTTTCATACGCGCATGCCGTGAAAACTGTGAATTAAACGAAAGAATTCGAATAAGTCACAATATCACACAAAATACAATAAAATAGACAAATATTACACAAAAAGGAAAAACACAATCACCAAGAAAGGTTTACGTCAAGTAATTACCAAAAATTCTAACTATAAAAACATTCGAAGCTAAAACTATGAATTACCAATTAAACATACAAATGCCTTTTGGGGTATTTAAACTCAATTGCCACAAAAGGCACAAACAGTAATTTAACTGGGAAAAAGGATATTTCTCATTTAGAGAAATTACAAATTTAAAAACCAAAAAATATCACATGTAAATAAATGCAGTTCTAGAGAAGAGAATGGAGAACTTAAATACCTTGCTGGCACGTAGGGACTTGGACATTAAAACTAGACCAATATCTTAGTAGTTTTATACTAAAAATTGCGGTTCCAAAATAACCGCCAAAAGTTGCTCACATGGGAGCCTCAAAAACTTGACCTGTTCAAGTGGACATCTCAAAACAGAAAGACAGATCCTTGCCAGGATCCTTTAGACCTGACAATACCAAAATTATACTACTCAGTCCAAGACCCTACAAACCTTTATCTTTATTAAAAACCTTTTTCCATTTTCACTGCACAAACAGCAGTGATTTACTTATACATAACACAAAGGCAAAATAAGCTCCCCAAACAATCTCAAAAAATGCACTTACACATATATTGGGGTTATTAAAAAACCCAAGAACTATTTCTTATAAGGTAACATTTTTACCAGGGGAATGACCAGTCATAGGGTACTTTATTGGGTAAGAGGAGGAAGTGGAAAGGGAGGCCTAAAACCAGACATGATGCTCATGACAAGCCAAATTACAGTTACTACTAAATCTGCCTAAACAGTGACAACCACACAAGGAAAAAAACAAATTTTGATTTTAACTCATAATTGACAAGGTAAAAAAAATGCAAACTTTAAAAACTGAATCCTTTTCAAAATAATTTGGTAATATCAGTATTAATGAAGATCCACATTGATTTCTATAAATTATATGCAGAAATATTGAGCAGGCAATTTATTAATAAAACAATTTTGGACTCATTACAAACATTTTTCATTTTATTACACACAAATGTATTCAGACATTTATTCTCATCTTGACTGTGACTATAACAACCAGGATAAGGATACTAGTTTAAAAAACAAGAGTATAATAAGACATCCAGAAGTGGGCCAGTTTAGCTCAGTCTGTAGAGTGTCCGACTAGGAACCACAAGGTTCCATTCGATTCCCGCCCTCACCAACTCAGCATAAGAGTAGCACAAGGATCTGTGCGTAAAGTGAGGAGCTGGTGGTAGGTTTGGCGCTCCACCTCAAACGCCAAAACAATCTCCTTGGTCTAGTGCTAGTGAAAAGGGGATAGACTCCCTCGATGTCTGGTTTTAGACCACTCCGATGACTTTACTTTATATCCAAACTGTAGAGTTAAAATGTTCCTTTTTAAATTTTCATCAACTTAAAAGTTTTATGTAAATACTACACACTTTATTACAACTGATTGCCAATGAAAACATGTTAAAATAATATCAATAGAAGTATTGTTATTCATGATAATATGCTCATTGCTCGATTTTTTAAATATCTGACAAAAAAAAAATGAGGAAATTGTAAAAAAAAAATGAGGAAATTGTAAAAACAATTTCCACATTTTTGAATAAAAGAAAAATTTAAATAAAATGATTAAATGAATAATTTCAATCTTTCTTTAATTAACGAAACAACAAAACAGTATTTGTCCAGAGGCTATTTACTGTTTTAGTCTAAATATTGTAAAAATTAAATTAAGAAAATAGGATTAATAAAAAAAAAACTTAACAATAGTTTATTCACAATAATGATAAAAACAAGAGAAACAATAGTTATTTATTTACTAAGCTTAGTGACGCCCATTTAAGTACTTCTCATGCTAGCTGCTGCTTAACTTTAAGGATTGCACAGGAACCGATGCTTTTAGCGTGCCTTGACAATAAGTCCAAAGCAAAAATAGTTGAAAAGCAGCAGCAGGCATTTCTCTAAGTTGTGCAGAGTATTTCCCTTACATGCGTTCTTCACTTGGATGGACGAAAACCCTAATCCAAATGTCGCTGCCTTTCTTCCCTTTTTTACACCTGACGCACTGCACAGTTTTTATTTAGAATCGCGCTGCACGGAAATGTTGGCACTTCGACTTGGTTCTCAATTTATATTTCTTGTTTTTTACCTCACAAGCACACCATTTCCAGTCTCAGGTATGACACATTAATTCATTTATCTCTGTTAAGCTTAAAGTTTCTTGAACTCATTTTTTAGGTGTGTATTTTTTCGGTGGTGGGAGTTTTCTTGTTTTGTTTTTTTTAACGTAGCTTTTGGGGGATAAGATCATTTCTTTTTCATAGTTTACGTTATTGTTTGTTTTGTTTTTTAAGAGATTATTCCAAGGCAAAATAGTTTTTGTTTTCTTCTTTGTTTAAAAAAACAAAAAAACGAGATCATTGATTTTTTTTTTTTAAACCAAGTTACTTTTATCTTTGTCTTTTAAAATACTTCTGATGCAATATATAAAAATACAGAAGTTTTCAAAAGTTGTTTTAGAAATTTTCAGTATAATATCCAGAGATATTGCAGAATGCCTCTCCCCCAGTAAGATATAGAACTATTTCGAATTTCAGCAAAGGGCGTGGCCTAACTGCCCCAGAATAATTAACTTTACTTTTAAAAACTAAATGATTCTCCTCCATTTCACCAGTTTACAATTAAAACCTCACCTTGTATAAACTCTGATAATCAGAATAGAATATTTCAAATAAATATTTTTAAAAATGATCTTGCTTGAATTCGTGTATATAAGAGCAGCGTGTTTATTAGAAGTACCTTGTTTTTTGTTTTATTATTATTATTATTTTATTTTACTAAGGATTAATTTTTGGAGGTTGTAAATTTAAACTAAACGTCTTCAGTTTGATTGTCAGTGCTCGTAACTTATTTTATAAGTTTAATCTCGCCTGTTGAATAACAGAACTAAAAATACTTCTGTTGGATTCAAAAGAAAACGAATTCCTTAAGAAGTCCCTTCGCTTTGAAAACCACACGATGATGGTATTTTATACACAACAATAAAGAATGAACGATGCTTAACAAAATATAGACTGGCGTTGACAATATGATATTGTTATTGCCACACCCATAAATTTGACTAGTTTACATACACATTTGTATAATCATATTAAATAAATTTTTATCATTAAACGTGTTGATGTTTATTGTTAACAGAAACAACCTGTAATGAGTAACAAGAAAAATATTCAGGCAGGAAACTCCGTAATCAGTCAGTCTAATTCAGAAACTCTAACTAAAGAGAGAAAATGAAACTAAAAAAATCATTTTACGACATGGTATCTCTAAAGATGATAGTATAAGCGTGTCGTTTTGTTCCAGGCTTTTAAATAAGTGCGGTGGTGAAGTGGAGGATTAATTCAAATAAAACAATAAAATTTATTGTTTCCAACACATTGAAAGTGGAAAGTTATTCATTGATTGTATAAACAAAACTATTTTGCCACTCGCCGAGTGAAAGGAAAGCGCTGTTCCGAGAATAGCTGTGTGGAATTTGAAATGATTTCAAAAGAAAAGAGATAAAAGTATTTCAAAAACTTGTTGTAAATGCTTAAATTAGAAATAAAATTAAAATAAACTTGATTTACTGGATTAAATTCCTTTTTAAATAAATTATATTGAATCAGGAATCTTATGGAACCAAGTTTAGTTTCAACAAAGGAGGAAATAATTTAACGCTTCTTAAATAAATGCAGTTTGGGAAAAAATATGATGAAACATTTGAAAAGAAGAAATTATTTAAGAACATTTAATTCTGAAATTTTGAAGCCCTGTTCGTCAATGCTTAGAAAACACTAATTGTATCCCTGCAGAGGGTAAGACACCCTCGTCCTAAATGGGGTGTATTGGGTTTGACGCCCTAAACTGCATCTGTGCATGAACTACCCAGGTCCACTCTGACCCAGGCTTACCATCTATGGGTAAAATAGATAATGTGCAAAATCTCTTAGAAAACATGGACACCAAAAATGTACATATGAATGCAATTCCCTAACCTCTAGACATGAAGTACCCCTTCATTGTCATTACTTCAGTCCACCTCGGCATGGCCATCATGGTTTGATCTGCTGAATCCTTATTGTAAACCTTGTCACATCCTACCGATGACCAAAACAGGTTGGGTAAATAAAAGGCAATTCCATTGTGGTGTAATGGTAGTAAGACTATGCAGGCATCTAGCAAGGATCAAACTCACTTATTTAATTAGTAAGGATCTGCATCACTAAGTTTACTAACCAATTACACCACAATGGAATGCCCTTTTATTACCCAACCTGCCATGTTTTGTCATCGTAGGATGTGACAGGTTACAAATAAGGAACATTCAGCAAGGGATCAAAACCATGATGCATGCCGAGGTGGACCTAGAAGTAATGACAATGAAGGGGTACTTCAGGGTCTAGAGGTTAGGGAATGCATATATGACATTTTTGTAGTCCATGTTTCTTAGAGATTTTGCACATTATCTATTTTACCCATAGATGGTAGCCCGGTCAGGGGAGTGGACCTGGTAGTCTAATCATCAGGATGCCAGTTTAGCGTATACCAATACACCCATTTTAGGACGAGGGTGTCTTACCCCTCTGCAGGGGATACAATTAGTGTATTCTAAGCATGACGAACAGGGCTTAAACATTTCAGATTATGTCTAAAATAATTTTCTTCTTTCAAATGTTTTCATCATATTTTTTCCCAAAACTGCATTATTTAAGAAGCCGTTTAAATTATTCCTTCCTTTGTGAAACTAAACTTGGTTTCCCTAAAGATTTCCTGATTTTCAATATAATTTATTTAAAAAGGAATTTATCCAGTAAATCAAAGTTATTTTAATTATATTTCTAATTTAAGCAGTTACACAAGTTTTTGAATACTTTCATCTCTTTTCTTTTGAAATCATTTCAAATTCACACAGCTATTCTCGGAAACAGCGCTTTCCTGTTCAAACCGGCGAGTGGAACAAATAGTTGTTTAATCACAGATCAAGGAATAACTTTCCACTTTCAATGGTGTTGGAAACAAAAATAAATATTTTATTGTTTTATGATAATCCTTCCACTTCACCACCGCACTATTTAAAAAGCCTGGAACAGAAACCACCTTAACTATCATCTTTAGAAGATACAGTGCTCGTAAATGATTTTTTTTTAGTTTCATTTTCTCTCTTTTAGTTAGAGTTTCTGAATTAGATGGACTATACGAGTTTCCTGCGAATATTTTTCTTGTTACTCAGGACAGGTTGTTCTGTTAAAACAAATAAAACCATCAACCGTTTAATTGAAAAAATTATTAATATGATTATACAAAGGTATGTAACTAGTCAAATTATAGGTGTGGCAAATAAACAATTATCATATGTCAACGCCAGTCTATATTTGTAAGCATCGTCATTCTTTTATTGTTGTGTATAAAAAAATACCATCATTCGTTGTGGTTTTCAAACGAAGGACTTCTAAGGGAATTCGTATTTCTTGAATAACAACAGAAGTATTTTAGTTCTGTTATTCAACAGGCGAGATATATATCTTTATAATGAAATGAATGGTACGTGCGACGTGACGAGATCGAAAAGATAGTATAGTTTATAATACAAACTCCAAAAAAACCTATGTAATATAAAATAATAAATAAAAAAAATAAAAAAACTATATATGTCTATGAAATACATCTGCTCCTATAACTTACGATTCAAGCAAGATCATTTTAAAAATATTTATTTGAAAAATATTCTATTCTGATGTATTCAGATTTATACAAGGAGTTTTTATTGTAAAACTGGTGAAATGGAGGAGAATCATTAGTTTTTAAAAGAAAAGTTAATTATTCTGGGGGCAGTTAGGCCCACCTCTATTCAAATATCATCTATATAGTATATCTCTATTCTGCAATTATCTCTAATACTAATATATCTATATATATCTATACTTTAATACTCTTTTATATATGCGTCAGGAGTAGTAGGATGTAAGACAAAATAAAAGAGTAACTTGGTTTAAAAAAAAAAAAAAATCAATGATCGCTGTTAAACTATATAGTAATAATGAAATCTGAAAACATTTCCTGGAATAATCTCTTAAAAAACAGAAATCCTAATATACTAATAACCGTAATCTATGATGATAAGAATATATCTCCTCTCCAAAATCACGTTAATATGATATAAACAAATACTAGATGAAACTTATCGTCTAGCCGACCCGAAAAATACACACTGCTAAAAAAAAATAGTTCAAGGGAAAACTACAACATATAAATGAAAGTATACTGAGGACGAAATGGTTGCTTGCTGAGGTAAAAAAACCAAGAAATATTAAAATTGAAACCCAAGTCTAGAGGCCAACATTCGTTGCCAGCCGATTCAAATAAACAACAATGCAGGCGTCAGGTGTAAAAAAAGGGAAGGAAAACAGCGACATTTGGATTTAGGGTTCCGTCATCCAAGTGAAGAAACGCATTAAGGGGAATAACTCTGCACAACTTAGAGAAATGCCTGCTGCTGCTTTCAATCTATCATCACAAGGCACGCTAAAGCATCGGTTCCTGTGCAATCCTTAAAGTTAAGCAGCAAGCTAGCATGAGAAGTACTTAAATCGTCTCTATAGCTTAGTAAATAATATAATTGTTTCTCTTTGTTTATCATTATTGTGAATAAACTATTGTTAAAGTTTTTTTTTATTAATCCTATTTTCTTAATTTAATTTTTAAAATATTTAGACTAAAACAGTAAATAGCCTCTGGGAACAATACTGTTTGTTGTTTCGTTAAATTAAAGAAATAATTAAATTAATCATAATATATCACAATAAAATGTGGAATATATACTATACTCTCATTTTTTCTATATTCCTCATTTTCATGTAAAAAAATATACGAGCAATGAGCTATATATCATGAATAACAATACTTTCTATTGATATTATTTAACATTGTTTCATTGGCATCAGTTGCTAATTAAAGCTGTGTAGTATTTACATAAAACTTTTAAGTTGATGAAAATCTTTTAAAAAGGAACATTTTAACTCTACATTTGGTATAAAGTAAAGTCATCGGATGGTCTAAAACCAGACATCGAGGGAGTCTATCCCTTTTCACTAGCACTAGACCAAGGAGATTGTTTTGGCGTTTGAGGTGGAGCGCCAAACCTACCACCAGCTTCCTCACTTTACCGCACAGATCCTTGTGCTACTCTTATGCTGAGTTGGTGAGGCGGGAATCGAACCTGGAAACCTTGTGTTTCCTAGTCGGACACTTCTACAGATGAGCTAAACTGGCCCCACTTCTGGATTCTATTATACTCTTGTATTTTTAAACTAGTATCCTTATCCTGGTTGTTATAGTCACATCAAGATGAGAATAAATGTCTGAATACATTGTGGTAATAAAATGAAAAATGTTTGTAATGAGTCCAAAATGTTTTCATTAATAAATTGCCCCTGCTCATATTTCTGCATATAAATTTATAGAAATCAATGTGGAAATCTCATTATACTGATATTACCAAATTATTTTGAAAAGATTCAGTTTTTAAGTTTGCTTTTTTTACCTTGTCAATTATGAGTTAAAATCAAAACTTTGTTTTTTCCTTGTGTGGTTGGTCACTGTTTTAGGCAGATTTAGTAGTAACTGTAAATTTGGTCTGTCATGAGCATCATGTCTTGTTTTAGGCCTCCCCTTTCCATTCCTCCTCTTACCCCAAATAAAGTACCCTATGACCTGTCATTCCCCCCTGGTAAAAATGTACCTTATAAGAAATAGTTCTTGCGTTTTTAATAACCCCAATATATGTGTAAGTGCATTTTTGAGATTGTTGGAGCTTATTTTGCCTTGTGTTATGTATAAAGTAAATCACTGCTGTTGTGCAGTGAAATGAAAAAAGGTTTTTAATAAAAGATAAAGGTTTTAGGGTCTTGGACTGAGTAAGTAATTTGTATTGTCAGGTCTAAAGGAAGTCCTGGCAAGGAATCTGTCTTTCTGTTTTGAGATTCCACTTGAACAGGTCAAGTTTTTGAGGCTCCCATGTGAGCAAACTTTGGCGGTTTATTTGAAACCGCCAATTTTTAGTATAAAAAACTACTAAGATATTGGTCTAGGTTAATGTCCAAGTCCCTACGTGCCAGCAAAGTATTTAAGTTCTCCATTCTCTTCTCTAGAACTCGCATTTATTTACATGTGATATTTTTGGTTTTTAATTTGTAATTTCTCTAAATGAGAAATATCCTTTTTCCCCAGTTAAATTACTGTTGTGCCTTTGTGGCAATTGAGTTTAAATACCCCAAAAGCATTTGTATGTTTAATTGGTTAATCATAGTTTTAGCTTCGAATGTTTTTATAGTTAAGAATTTTTGGTAAATTACTTGACGTAAACCTTTCTTGGTGATTGTGTTTTTATCCTTTTGTGTAATATTGTGTCATTATTGTATTTTGTGTGATATTGTGACTTATTCGAATTCTTTCGTTTAATTCACAGTTTTTCACGGCAGCGCCCGTATGAAAAATAAAGAACTATTTTGAACTATGTGTGTTGTCTGTACGTCCTTGAGCGCACGGTGCAAAACAACCTCTTTGTAAAGATTCGGGAAAGCCAAACTGGTTTGTCAGCAAAATGTTGGGACTTCGTCATTCACACCTTGAAAGAAATTTTTTTGAAAAATCTTTTTTTTTTTCATTTAAAAATGATATATTATATATATATATATATTGTGTACAGTGCTCAGGTGCCACCACAACTCATCAAAGTCTCATGTTCTAGTACATAGAATAATGTATTAGTTCAGGAACATATAGTGACAGTAATAATATACATGTATGTGTCGTGTGCGTGCATATGTGTGTGGGTGCGGGATTCAGATATAGTGTTGGGCCAGATTAACAGGAAGCAATGGCGGCTTTGAAAGATCCAGTGTTTCAGCAGCCTACAATGGATGCAGCAGTTTATTCCATGCCTCAGCAACTCTAAGTGACAATCATCAAATTTGAGGTTCAAAGGCTGCTGAAAACAGTGTATCTTTCAAAAGCCTCCATTGCTTCCTTGATCCGCCAACTCAAAAAATGTTTCCGAAAGTCATGTGAGCATGCCCATGTTGTAGAGAAAACATGAGATCAAATAGGTGTTCAAGGTTGCTGTTGTTAAATTTGATTATGAAATTAATCCCAATTGATTATCTAAACTAGCAAATTATGCACCCTCCGGGTGCAAGTATTAAGTTTTAATGCAATAAAATATTGTATAAATTAGAAAGGCTAATGAAACTAAATAAGAATGCAGATAAAAAGTTTTGAAACAGAGGGATTATATCGAAAAATAGAACAACTGAAACTTACTCTTCCATCAATCTTGTCTTTCATTGTTATTTTCTAATTTAAGTATTTAGTTAAAAGAGGAAGTAAAAAATAAAATGACAGCTATTTGTTCTTGTTAATGGATTTCATTTAAGATTCATTGAAGAGATGTTTGCTTATATTCATTAAAATAAAACCAAACAATTAGAAATCAATAATACTAAGCATATATTTATTAAAATCAAATTTTAAATATCAATATGCAAATTAGCCTTCCTGTTCACACTGTAAACCGCTATTTTGTTGTATATATAAATACAATTGCATGTTATTAATGTGTAGATATGGTCAACAGTATTAATAATGTTTTAACAATTTAAATAATTGAGGTTTAAATAAAATAAAATCATGAAGAATGTAGTGTAAATAACTATGGGAATTGTGATTGAGTAGTAATAGAGTTTCGCTACAGACAGAAAAACACACAATCTCCATTATAATAAGAGATATTACATGATTGATATAATTTAATTTTCTTTGTATTATCTAGATTTTTTTTACTGTTGTCCTTATTTTTATTGTTATATACACAACATTCGGATAAAGTGCCCTCCGGGCTTATTCAGATATTTCTTATCGAACTTGGAACCATCTTGTTGAACCTTCATGTTGGAATTGGGTGCCTTCATAGAACTTGAACCAAACCCCTTTTATTTAATCCATTGGGGTAGGTTGTTTTATTCCATTAACCATGACTGGGTACAAGTGTTAAGCTATGTTAAGCTATTCTATGTTATTTTTTTGTTTTTATTCAAGGTGGGAACAAGAAAGTGGCACCTATCAGCTGGCAATCTAAAAAGTTGGACAGGTTACAAAAAGTCCATTAGCATCTGAAACTTTGGCATTAATGAAGCAGCAGATGCAGGATTCTTCATTTCTTTCTTTGGTGCAAAAACTTTTGGTAATTTATGAGAAAGTGCGTCCCGGTCTTTCGCCTCAAAACTGCAACTCAGTGACTATCAAAATAACAACCCCAGCTCATCGTAATTCTTGTTTATTTATCGTAATTTGTCGTAATTCTTGTTTTAGATATGAAGGAGGATATATATTTGAATAAACTGAGATAGATAGATAGATAAACAAACAAAATAATATAGATAGATACGAACAAATAGAGATAGATAGATATTTTCAACAAGTAAATGTAAATGGGGGTGTCACTTCTTTTTTTGTCGTAATTCTTGTTTATTTAAACTAAAAACAAGACATTAAACAAACATGAATAAAAAAAATCTTGGTATTTAAAGTAATATAGATAAATATGAACAAATTGAGATAGATAGATGGATAGTTTTGAATAGACTGAGCTGGGTTGTTATTTTAATAGTCACCGGGCAGCAACTCTTGAGGCAGAGACCGGACGCACTTCCTCATAAATTACCAACTTTTGGTATGGCTGTATTACCTCCAGTACGATGCTATACAGACAATGTATCACTAACTAGAGCTTTTGGCACTACAAATATCTAGTTAGTGATAGAAGATTGTGAGTGGACATGGCAAGATTGAGAGAAATGTGTCTGATGTGGAAATTGAGGTATTTTGGGTAGATGAGAAATTACAACGGCAGATTCCCTGACCAAAAGAGGAGCATCTACACTAAAATTGCTAGAGGTACTTGATACATCCCAACTTAAAAAAAAAAAATGAGCTGCAATGTAGATTATGAATTATCTCCCTTGAACTTTTCAGTTGAAGAAACTCTTTAGCAAAAGAGGAAGGATGTTAGTTGGCAACAGACTACATATATGATGATTGTCTACCACTAGAGTGACTGCCATTCAACTGCCTTTCGAAAACTTTCTCCTGTAGTCAGGATTGAACCTGCAAACTTCTGATGATTGTCACTTAGAACTGTGTTAACTGAACACTTATTTATGTCATGTGTCCGACTGAAAATTCTGTGAAAGCTCCTGATTCTGACATGAAGGCTCCCAAGTTCAACAAGAAGGTTCCTAAGTCCAGATGGTACACTAGCCAAACATTGTGTATATAACAATAAAGATATGGGTTAGAAAAGACTTACTGTGTCTTCCATGTTTTTATACAAGGTGCACTAAATGCTCTGCCAAAGTAGGATACTAATTGTCTCTATTCTGTTCCATGAACAGAGGTGAAAAATATGTCTTTTTTGCTCAACGAGTGAGGACCAAAAACAGATAGGTGTTGTCCCTTTGAAGAAAGGGGCAAAAGAGAAAGTTCAAGGGGCTGAATTATCATGTGACCAACAGACACTGTTGGTCACATGATAATTTAGTCCCTTGAAACTTCTCTTTTGCCCACAATCTAAGGGGAGACAATTATCTTTGTCTTCTGACAGTATCAAGATAATTCATCAAGTAGACTGCTCTTCATAACAGTTTGTGAGGATTAAAAAAACGAAAAATAAAAATAAAAAAAAAACAAACAACTCCCATGGGACCATTCACTGGAAGAACTCCTCTGTGCATATCCAACAAAAAGGACTGACTCCTTAGCCCCCTCCCCCCAAATAATTCGGACATTTGAATTTAGGCCACAAATGAGTGTAGTCATTTCCTGGCCAGGGGATATCTCCCCTTGCCACAGCCGACTATGCCCCATTCAATAAAGCCTAAGTCAGAAAACTACCTCTTGCTTTTGTCTCTTTCCTTTCTCATTCTTTGAATACCTTCTTTTCAGTGCACCCACCAAAATGAGATGGGGTTAAAAGAAAACCTGAGAAATACGTACCAGGAATATTCAGATACCTACATTTAACCTTAAAACACCCAAAACCACATATACCTCATAATTCGTATACCCCATAATTAATTTAAACCCCATAAGTTCAAATCAATAATTGATTCTTTCTTTGTTATTGCATATAATATACCACTCACTCACTTGTCCCATAATCTGTAGTTTGTCTTCAGCAGGAATAGCCTAGTGGAGCCCATCTCTCTCCAGGTCTACAACTGGTTTGAATTCAGGTTTTACTCCTGCTATTCTGCCATACCATAGTTAAAAAAGCTCAGTCTGCCCTTCCATTTACCAATAGTTGGAGTAGAACGATTAGATTCATACCTTTCCCAAGAGTGTCAATGCTATGTGAAAATACCACACAGCCTCATTCAGAATTTTAACTTTAGTAGCCATGTCCACTTCTTACTTCCTGAATCTGTTTTGAGATATTTTAGATGAGTTAAAATCTATAAAAACATTTTTTGCTAACTTTTTACATCAATGGCCAATGATTAGACTTTTATATGGGTTGGTTGATAAATAAGGTTGATATTTACCACGTACCCCACATGTACGGGTTAGGCACAAGGCCCTATTAATGTGGAACCACCCACAAACCAAAGCTCACGGGAGGAGAGTGCAAAAAATGTGTTGATCCCGTCGGCATTCCCTCTCAAGGGGGGCACCTTTGGCACCAGGCAACAAACCCAGCCCTGCCCCTTTAAATCGAGGGGGCAGGTGTTGCCTGTGGGCATGGCCCCCTGGGATCAACAATGTTAACTTATGTGGTCTTAGGCCAAAGCCACAGGACCCCCCGGTCGAAACCTGGAGTTTAAGGTCTCCTATTCTATAAGACCATTTTTAGATCAAATAAAATACATTTTCAAACATTCTATCCATGTTTTCATTCTGTCAATGAGGAAATTTCTGGTTTAATTTTGATCCAATTGCAGACAATAAAAAATTGTTCAAGAATTTAATTACTTGGCATGTTATTTAACTTTATTCATTTCTCCATTTTTTAATGCCCTGTCAGGGGGCTTTGAATATGCTGACTGCAGAGGGTTAAGAAACCCCCCCCCAAACAATAAGAAGTTGGGTTATAGGCATGACACTAAACTGTCATTGATGGTGAAGCTCTAGTTCTGGAGATCTGGGGGAGTACGGAGTACTCCTTCATTGCCATTACTCCCAGATCCACTAGTTGTGTTTGTTAGGGTCCATCTATAGGTCAAATAAAGTAGGGCCGGTTTAGCTCAGTCAGTAGAGCGTCTGGCTAGAAACCACAAGGTTTCTAGTTTGATACCGACCCTCACCAACTCAGCATATGAGTAGCACAGGGATCTGTGCGGTAAAGTAAGGAGCTGATGGTAAGTGTGGCATTCCACCTCAGATGCCAAAACAATCTCCTTTGTTTAGCACTTGTGAAAAGGGATAGACTCCCTTGCTGATTGGCTGATACCGATTTTAGATCACCCCGACGACTTTACTTACTTTTTTTACTTATAGGTCAAATTGATCTGTTTAAAAAATATTCTTATTCAATAGGACTGTGTGTAACCCTCCCCACTCAAAAAAATTTTTTTAAGAAACAACTACACAAACAATGTAAATATGAACATACAATAAATGTGATTAGTATTATCTGCGTTATTCGGACTATTGTCCCCATCTTCATTGTTATTTGTACAACGTTTCGGCCGATATGCCCTCCGGCCTTCTTCAGGTATTCTTCAGGTATCAGCCGAAACGTTATACAAATAACAATGAAGATGGGACAATAGTCTGAATAATGCAGATAATACTAATCTTCAAGCCTCATCTCAAACATTCAGAGAAAATAAAATGTGATTCCTAACTTCTAGGTATAAAATAACCCTTGACAGGTTGACATGCCATTAAAATCAATTAATCCATTTTTTCGAAATTCAAAAGTTTTATAATCTCAGCCACAAAGTGTGCTCACATCCCATCATTCACTGGAGGAGGGTGGGGCAAGTGATTTCCAGAAGTAGACTAACCCTTCTTGGCACACATCTGTTGTGGCCTGGTTAGGGGCCCAGAATAAAGACACAAGAGAGGAAATTATTTAAACAAATATACTAACAAAGAACAGTAGTACAAACATATACAAATGAAAAGGTTACTCGCGAGGCTGTCTTATCAGCTATCCGGTGAAATATCAACTCTCTCTTAAGTGTAGAACCTGCTGCTATTTATAGTTGGAAGAGTTCATGCGTCCGTGGTAAATCACCATAACAACATCAAACTGATCCTAAGCACATTTGAACAGGACAACGAATTGCCGTCTATTAAGTACATATTCGAATATGTTTCTGTGTCCACTTTTAGCCATGATGTAGGAGACCTTACTTATCAATCAAATCCCATACTGCTGAATGTCTCATCATCATCATCATAATTATTATCATCATCGTCTTTGTTGCTACTACTACTACTACTACTACTACTACTTTACTCCATGAGAGTTTTTCACACCTGCCTTAGCTAGTGGTTCACTGGAGGCTTAGGTCTCCTTAGGTCTCCAGAACTCTTCTGAATATTCTTGCTGATCTTAGCAATGCTGTTTCTTGGAGGGTTTCAGTTCTTCCTCTGATTTCCAATTCACCCAGATTCTATTCAAAACTCTTGGGGACGGCTCCAATGGCCCCAATTACAATTGGTACAACCTTTAACTTCATGTTTCACAGTTTTTTCACTTGTTCTTGTTCTTGTTCTTGTTCTTGTGTTACATAATTATTAGATTCCTAATACTTATGTACAGTAGTGTAGAAACCAAAATGGCTGTTATAAGTTCAGTGGGCGGCCTTGAAGGACTGAATAACAAGGCTTGACCTCAGTCCTGATCCTCTCTTCCGGTTTAGATTAGAAGGGATTTTAGCCAGATCGGCCAAATCCATGCCGGTGTAAGTCGTATTATACACACTGCCAACCAATCTGCACAGGTAGTCTGGTGGGGATTTCAGAATAAAATATGATCTAAGTTGAATCAAAGTCTTGTGTTATTATCTAAAAAATTACCAATGACACAGGGCTTCTGATAAAGAGAAATCCTCAATGGAAGACCAGACATGAAGTCCCCAAGATGAAGTCCAGACGCTAGAAGAGACGCTAGAAGAATAGAAGTAAGAAAGTAAAAAGAAGAGTATACAACATTGTTCTTCTTGTTCTTATTCTTTATCATTATTATTTTGTCACCGACGGTTAGATTGACAACTATGACGAATGATAGGGGTGTGGCCCAGCATCGAGCGGCACTATTAGCTACCATTGTGACGGTAAACCGGAGACATAGACAAACAGGGTGTGTTCGTGTGAAGCGAGCCTCCACAATAGCAGCAGGAGGAGGAGGAGGAGGAGTGTAAATATACCACAGTATGATAATTCAATTATTACAATGTTTGATATGTTTACTTAAGAGCTATTGCTAAATAGTTCAATATGTAAAAAGTATACCAATTTTAATTCAACTCTCTCTCTCTTTCTCTCTCACTCTTTTTTTCTTTCTTTCTTTTCATCTTTTCATTATGTTCGATTGAAACAGATTAACATTATTGCTTCTACAAGCTCACCCCCTCTCCCTATCTTTCTTCTACTCTCTTTCTTTCTTATTAAATTTTTTTTCTATGTAGCATATCCTTTTCTTCCCTTTCTTTCTTTCTAATAAAAATGGAATGGTCCATTATTTAGCTGAGGTGACGACACTCATAACAAATAAGAATTTGACAGATAAGCAACACCAGATAATCAGGATTTATATTTTTGCATTTCATCTTGGATGATTTGGATGGTTTCATTTTTAACCAGAGGGTGTAGCAAGATGATAAGGGTAGATTATTATTATCATTATTATTATGTGAATTTTTCACACTAGCGTTAGCTGATGGTATTTCACTGGAGTCTGAGTGACAACAAGTCTCCTCAGGTCTCCAGATCTCTTCTGAGTATTCTAGTCAATTGCAGCAATGCAGTAGTCTGAATGGTCTCAATACTTCTTCTGATTTCCAGTTCCTCCAGTCTTTTTTCCAAGCTTTTTGAGACCATTCCCAGTGTACCAACTACAATTGTTATCCCTTTGACCCTCATATTCCACAGCTTTTTCAGTTCTCTGGCAAGGTCCAGGTATTTGTCTATCTTTTCTTTTTCCTTCATCTTCACCCTATGATATGCTGGAACTGCAAATTCTACCAGTTGACAAGTACTCTTTTTTGTTAATCAATACTAGATTTGGTCTCCTGGCTGGGATAAGGGGATCCATCTTTATCTCGAAGTCCCAGAGAATTTTATGCTTTTCATTCTCAAGAACAGATTCTGGTTAATCCATATACCATTTTGTTGTATGGTCAAAATGTAATTTTTTGCATATTTCCAGGATTATTATTATTATTTCACTCCATTCGAGTTTTTCACACCTGCCATAGCTGGTGGTTCACTGGAGGCTGAGTGACAGCAAGTCTCCTCAGGTCTCCAGGACTCTTCTGAGTGTTCCAACCAATCTAAACAATGCTGTAGTCTGAATGGGCTCGATTCTTCCTCTGATTGTCAATTCATCCAGACTCTTTTCCAGACCCCTGGGGATCATTCCAAGGGCCCCAATTACAATTGGTATGACCTTCACCCTCTGTTCCACAGTTTTCTCAGTTCTCTGGCAAGGTCCAAGTATTTAAATCACCTGCGGGAGATTCTAAGCATATGTTGACAGGGATGGTGAACATGTGGAGACTGTTTGAAAATATATTAAAGGTATTCCTATAAGGGTGTTAACATTTTTAAATCAATTTAAAAAAAAGATGTTAATATTTCTATGAGAGTACCTGTATATTAGAAAAGTATAGGCATACCCAATTTGTCGAAAAAATCCGTGTTTTTACAAAACCAAACACGTCTTCCTCAGAGAGAAAGAAACAGGGGAGGTTACTCTCATTTATGTAGCTAATGTTCAGATTACCAGGCATCTACCATACTCTGAATGCTTTGCTTCTCTGGACATGGATACATTGAAGGTCTGATGTTTGGCAACTGACTTGGTAAATACCCACACAATTATTAAATATCATGTCAACAGCAACCCTGAACACTTTTTTGATTCCATATATTTAACACATATAGGCATGCCTACAGCATTAGAAAAATAAGCTCACCTCTCTTTTGGAAACATTTCTTCAGGTACAGAGTTGCTGAAGCATGGAACAAACTACCTGCATCATTTGTTAGCTGCTGAGACACTGCATCCTTCAAAACCTCCATGTTGTTACATAATTATTAGATTCCTAATACTTATGTACAGTAGTGTAGAAACCAAAATGGCTGTTATAAGTTCAGTCAGCGGCCTTGAAGGATTGAATGACAAGGCTTGACCTCAGTCCTGATCCTGTCAACAGCAACCTTGAACACTGTTTTGATTTCCATATATTTAACACACATAGGCATGCCTACAGAGTTAGAAAATAACTCACCTCTCTTTTGGAAACATTTCTTCAGGTACAGAGTTGCTGAAGCATGGAACAAACTACCTGCATCATTTGATAGCTGCTGAGACACTGCATCCTTCAAAACCTCCATGTTTCCTGAAATTTGCCAACACTGTAATTGATATCCCCTCTCCATACACATGCACACATATCAGGACTCATACACTTATCCTTTTCCTTATATTTGTACATTATTCTATGTTGAAAGGATAAATAAATAAAGGAAAGAAAATGTTGAATGGATAAAATTGATTTCATTTGAGTTACTAACACGTGTTTTGGCCAGGAGTTTGTTCATGTACACATGTATTCTATTTATTATTATTTTGAATATAAAATAAAATAATAATATAAATTATTAAATACAATATAAATACACGTATTCACTAAATTTAAAAATAAAAAAAATTTTAATCATATATTAACAGAATCTTAACTTTTCTTTGCACAAGTCAATAATATTACTTATGAAATCAAAAATTCCCTTTTTTTCGAATGTCACTCTCCAATGAATATTCTTTAATCTCTAACTGTAATCATCACCAAACATCACTACTTTCTCCAATTTCAAAAAAGAAAAATTCTTTTTTTGAACACTTCAAAATTCTCTGTATTTTGACCGTTTTAACCTCAAATATCAAACATTTTACTCTGATGAAGGCCATTATTCTTTGCTGGCTTACATATTTTATAATTTTCTATTATTATTATTTTATTTTATATTTAAAATAATAATAATAGAATACATGTGTACATGAACCAACTCCTGACCGAAACACGTGTTAGTAATCTCATATTAAATCAATTTTATTCATTCAACATTTTCTTTCTTTTATTCATTTATCCTTTCAACATATCATCAGATTCATTTCCATTTTCAACTTACATTATTCTATGTACTATATATACACCTTTGATGAGTTGTAGCGCACTTGAGCACTGCACACTGCACACTATAAGTCCATTCATTATTATTAAGAGAATACAAAGAAAAGATTTAATTGTCCAAAGAATTTCTGGTATGAAATTGTTGACAATTCTTTATCCATTCTCATGATTACATTTGGTTTTCTGATTTGGGTTGGATAATTCATTTGAATTTCAAAGTCCAAAAGAATTTTATCTCTTTTATTCTATTGGATAGATTCTGATTTTTCCATTTACCATTATTTTGGATTGTCAAATTCCAGACATTTCTACAGTCTCCAATAGATTACCTTTCCAAATTAGTCCTATCTATAATTGTACTCACACAGTGGTTTATTTTCAAAGTCAACTTATATTATCTTTTGTAGGATGCTTTTGTAGTGTAATGGTTATTGTCGGAAATGGACATGATACAAATTCAAATCCTGAATGAGGCTGTTTGCATTTCACATAGTGTAGGTACCCTTGAGAAAGGTATGCATCCAACTATTCTCCCCCAACTATGGGTAGAATAGTAAGGTAGACTGGGCTCTTTAAACCTTGGCAACTGGCCTAGGAGAAGGAAAACTCTGAATTAAAACTTGTTAAACTCCACTAAAGAATTGACCTTGTGTCACACCCTGCTTGTGCAGAGCGGTTGGTAAGTACATATATTATTATTTGTAGTTTTTTACTGTTTTTTTAAAAATCAATTCACTGAGAATGTGCAAGGTTAATAAAAAATAATATATATTGTAACTACCGTTAAACCGACCAGTTAATTATATCTTATTTTTATATAGTTCTTTTTTATTTATAAAAAATAACTACAACTACAGTATCCAATGGGCTTATTAATACTATTTTGTGCTAAGCACTAGTTTCTGCGGTCTATGAACCATAACCAGAAAAGGGTAAGGAATGTCACGTACAAGCCTTTAGAGTTTTATGTCACTGGTCGGGGATAGGCGACAACGATAAGCACTTTCACATTTCTTTAAGGATTTTCTATTTCCTTTAAAGGTATTCGCTGTTATCCAGTTATTAAATGTTATTTGTTTTTCCTTGTATAGTTTCATGGTGTTTATTAAATAAACTTAATGACATCAATAAAGAAGCGTCATGTGTCCTTTTCTATGAAGACCAGTAGGCAGTAAAATATATTGACTTATTGCTTATTGAAAAAGATCTTTTTTTATGTGACATTTATTGTCAATAGAAATAGAGAAAAGAAATTATTGTTTTGATTATACTTTATACTAGAAGTATGTGGTGTAATGGTTATAGTCAAACACTTGGTGACACAAGGTTCAAATCCTGGATGAGGCTGTTTTTATTTCATATAGCGCTAATATCCTTGGGAATAGGTATACATCCAACAGTTTTCCCTCCATTATGGGTAAATAGTAGAGCAGACTGGGCTCTTTAACCTTGGTTAGGCAACCAGCCTAAGAGAGGAAAAACCCTGAATTCAAACCACTTAAACTCCACACAAGAAGTTGACCATGTGATGTATCCTGTTCATGTGGAGCAGTTGGTAAATACATACTTTAGTGAGTCAATTTGAACTTTAATTTCTTCTTTTAATATAAAAAAATGTTTTGATTTCATTCTGTTGTTGTTGGATTATTTTGGGTATATATATTTACCAACCCCTCCGCACGAGCAGGATGTGACACAAGGTCAATTTCTTAAGCGGAGTTCAACAGGTTTGAATTCAGAGTTTTCCTTCTCCTAGACTGGTTGCTTAACCAAGGTTAAAGAGCCCAGTCTGCTCTACTATTTATCCATAGCTGGAGGGAGTTTTTTTTTTCTGCGAATGGTCCTATTGAATATGAATAATGTTTAAACAGGTCTATTTGACCCTATAGATAGTACCTTAACAGGTACTACCCCTCTGGTTCAAAGTAATGGAGCACACCTTCAGGTGCAGTTTAGTGTTATATCCAGGACACCCCCTTTTTGTTGGGGGGGGGTTCTTATCCCTAAGCAGGGGATACAGTCAGCATATTCTAAGCTCCACTCACAGAGTTTATTAGAACAAGAGAGGAAAGAAACTTGACAAATGAAAAACCAAGTGGATGAGAGAGAGAGAGAGAGAGAGAGAGAGAGAGAGAGAGAGAGAGAGAGAGAGAGAGTCTCATGCCACTTAGAAGTAGGTATGTTCTATTAAGAGATATTTCGAGACTTAAAATTTCCCAGTGGTAAGCAAGTAATTTCGGATGAAAGAAGATGTGAACAACAATTGAAAATAAAGAAATATATATTCAAAAGGTACAAAAAGGGATTGCAAATTTGTGGCATTTGCTAGCCAGACTTATCTTGCTGAGGGTGAGGTGAAGATAAAGAGTGAGTGCTGGAATATTATTCCACTCGCTGGTTGACAAGGTGAAGGTCACTGGATGAAACCACTCGCTGTTTGAAAAGGTAAAGGGAGCGCTGGAAAAACATGTCTCGTCTGTTGAATGCTCATACGATAAGTGACTTTATTATTGTATATTGGTGATTCGCCCTCTGGTGCCAGGAGGGAGAAATTCAATTATAATTTTACCGATATTATTCAGGGTGAGAATTAACAGGTAATGTCAATTTTATCTCATCCAGACAACTGACTAAAAATCACTGAAGTGTCCATACTTGTTTTCAACCTCAACTAATAATTATTAGCGGTTAGTCGTGATACTCAAAATGACAAACATACGAAGACCAACCTTTAGTCGTAAAGACCATAGATCATCTGCTACAAAACCATACAGACCTCAGCACTGTTAAAATAAGCTAAAATACTGAAAGGGTTCTGGAGAGTTGAAGAGACTTGCTGTCACTCAGATTTCTGTGAAGCTCACCAGTTACTATTAGTGTGAAAAGTTGCATAGAGTAAAAAATAGAGTTCAAAATAATTATTCTTTTTCTTCTTCTTCCTCTTGAATTTTTTAAAAATCTATAAATTTACTTTTAATGAAATATATGTATGTCAGCTGCAATTAAAGGCATAGAATAACTCACAACTACATAGATTATGAAACGAAGAGATCGTTCTATTAAAAAAAAATCAATCAGAAATATTCCAAATTTACAGAAAAATTCCATCACACACCATTTTAAAGTTTAAAATTATCATTTTATCAATTTCACTGTCTTTTAATTTCCACAATATGAGTTAACAATTTTATAGCCAAGAGAATGTGGCGAGCCAGAAGTTATTACTTCAACAGACAGAGATCGAATGACAAAAATAAGTAGTTTGCGCATGTGGATTGCGCACCCTAGTAAAAATGAAATTTAAAATAAAATTCGTAAAATTCAACCAATCAGAGGCGTTCCCGCTTAAAAAGAAAAATTATCGAAAGGAGCCTCGCGGATCCTACCTGGATTCTATAAATACTCAGACCTTTTCATTTTCAAGCAGAAAGATTTTGCCTGCCTAAGAGAATCCTTGTCACATGTTTTAAGAATTTTTAATGCAGAAGGTACGAACTATCTATCTATCTCTCTCTCTTTAAATAATCATCGCTTTAAGAGACAATCTAAATATCAGTACAAATACAGCTTGACTGATGATTATTGTGACCTAAAAACTTTAACATTCTTTCTCATTTTGTGAATTGTAAAATATTATCTTACATTTTACATATGAACTTTAAAAGAAGAACTTTTGGCGGAACCTCGCCCAGTATTCGATGCTACCTTTTTGTATACATTTTGTTAATACAATTTTGTTTGTTTAATCAAGAGTTTTGTCTTCTATGCATGTGCTTGATTGATTTATGGTCTTTAAATGTTTGAACACTTTTATTAAATATTGACATCAAACAGCCCCTACTCAACCACCATAAAATTGGTAACCCCTACGTGCACTGGATACGACAAACCTCTATAAGAATATGAATTCATTTTTGATTTTTGATTTTTGTTTCAAATATCAAAGAAGAACAATAGATTATAAAAGTAAGCTGGATGAAATGATACTAAAAAAATAATAATCATGAAACAATTTTTCTACTTTTTCAAAAGTTTAAAAGAGAAATTATTGATTATAAAAGTTATAAAATATGTCAAAATAAGTTGTGTGTACAAAAATTTACAGCATGTTTTAACCGATTTTCTTATCTCCTGTTAAAAAAAGATATGGAAACTTTTTTGATACAAATCTCCTCCCAGTTTTATTAACTATTTCTTAAGATTTATCTCATTTTCCTAAATCTTTATGAGATTATGAATATATTTCACAGAACAAAAATATACGCAAAACTGAAAACTAATTTTTTTTTATCCAAAAGAATATCGTGGTTTAATAAACTATTTTAAAATTTCAGTCAAAGGGACATAACTCTTATAATTGTTTTGCTATATTTCAAGGGAGATAACCTTACATAATTTGTTTTAATTTTCTTATCTTGGTATTTATTTATTTATTTGTTATGCCTCTTTGGGTATCTCCCCTTTTTACTATTTTCTCACATTTAAAAAATCTTTGTACAAAAGAAAAAAATATGTACAATATTGATACAATATCTATATACAGATCAAATTCTGTTAAATAGTTCATCTGATTGTTCACAAAAATGCCTTCTTAATTTCTTTTTTCTTACCATTATTTCTGAATTAATTCAATTCAATCTTGAAATTTTCTCTGCTATTTCCGTTTTTGTTCGAAAAATATGTTACACACACACACACACACACACACACACACACACACACTGTCTGTCTGTCTGTCTGTCTCTCTCTCTCTCTATATATATATGTATATTTGTATGTATATATATATTCCTTTATACAATTGGTTAATAGACTTATTTTTTGAAATCTGCATATCCAATTTAACTCTTAACATCCTGTTGAGAATTTTCCAAGTCCAGAGTCCCATTCCTCTAAGGATTTATAAAAAAATGGCTAAAAATGGCCTCTCATTTAAAGTTAACTGTTATTTCCTATAAATCAAAGACTGCTAAATATGTTTAATATTATATTTAAACAAAGGCTATTATTTGGGATGGATTAGGAAAACAAATGTGACTGACCGGGCAGAATGGGGCTGTATAGGATGTTAAGAGTTTTAAGGAGAATTATTTAAAAAATGCCTACGTAATTAGAAATTCCATTAATTATTTTGAAAGTTTCAATTAGCTCACATCTTGTAAAGTAAAAAGTAAAGTCGACGAGGTGGCCTAAAGTTAGTATCAGCCTGACAGTGAGGGAGTCTATCCCATTTTCAATAGTGCTAGACCAAGGAGATTGTTTTGGTGTCTGATGTGGAGTGCCACACCTACCATCAGCTCCTCAATTTACTGCACAGATCCCTGTGCTACTCAATACGCTGAGTTGGTGAGAGCCGGTATCGAATCAGGAACTTTGTGGTTCCTAGTTGAACGCTCTACCGACTGAGCAAGCCTTTTTATTGATTTTGTCACTTTTCTTTGTGTGCCTTCCAATCTCAATATTACACTCTAGACAATGGAGCCCAAGCTTAAGTACAACATTCTCTATGAGGTATTATTAGAGTTTTATATATTTTCAAAACAACATTTGTCTCCCTTTAAATTATATCTCTCATCCACCAGACAATCATTCCATTTGCCCTCTCTATATAATAGATGAAATAAGATTTTTTAGTTTAAAATGTATCATCAAAGCCAACCACTAGATTTTATATTTTTTATTTCCTTGTTGTTTAATTGGTAATCTGAACATTAGCTACATAAATAAGAGTAACCTCTCCTTGTTTATTTCACTTTGAGGAAGCCATATGTTTTGGTCAGCCATTTTCATTTCACCGTAATCAATACAACTACATGTTTTAACAAGAAAATATCATAAAATGTGTTCTTAATTGTGCTTGCGCATTAATTGAAATGAACTTAATTGTTATTAAAAACACATTTTATGATATTTTTGTGTTAAAACCTGCAGTTGTATTGATTACGATGAAATGAAAATGGCCAACCAAAACATATGGCTTCCTCAAAGTGAAATAAACAAGGGGAAGTTACTCTCATTTATGTAGCTAATGTTCAGATTACCGTTTGATTAATATTCAACTTTAATATTTTTTGATCCAATGTGTAGTATTTTACATTTTTTCTATGTTACATTTTAATTTCCAAGTATTTTTCCAATCTGACAATTTATAGGTATTTGTAATAATCTATTCGTTTGTACATTTATCAATAGAAAATAAGATATTTATTCGAGAATTTTTCATTTTAAGATTAAATGAATATCCAGGTCAGTTTTTTAATTTTTTTTTTTGTATTTAAATTGTAATTATTTGCTTGCTGATGAAAGTAATATTTTATAAGTCAGAAGTGATTTTTTAATCAACTTTAAAAATAACTTTAAAAAACATTGTCTTTTTCTCCACTCTCTATCTCTGTCTCTGTCATTCTCTCTCTCTCTCTCTCTCTCTCTCTCTCTCTCTCTATATATATATATATATATATATATATATATGTATGTAAAAGGAATGACTTAACCAAAATATAGGGTTGGTCTCAATATTTGGTTGGTATAAGTGTTACTCGGATAAGTCAGCATTATAACAAATATAAAGCGCTCAATACATTAGTAGAGTGGATTTATTATTATAGTGTGTACAATAATAACCTACTTGATTTTCATCATAAGGGTCTTCAGGGTTAAATCCACTGAATTAATCAAGATATTAATCAATATCTTGATTAATTCAGTGGATTTAACCCTGAAGATCCTTATGGTGAAACTTGAGTAGGCTATTTCTGTACACACTATATATATATATATATATATATATATATATAAAGATAAAGATAAATCTAGACGAACCTACTAAAAGTTTCGCTTAATGCTCTTCAGGGCTAAGATCTGACTAAAGAGACTCGGAGTAAACGCATTAAATATAGTACTTACCACCGTGATTCAAATAAATCATTTGAATTAGCATAAACTAAAACAACCAATAGAAAACAACAAAAGCAAAGGACACTATTAAATCTATTATTTTATTATATATTTAATTTAAATTTTTTTATTTAAAAAATTAAAAAAAAAAGTAAATTTGAATCTACTATATCAGTTCTAATGTACACCCTAAATAACACTATTATCCCATATACAAACAATTTATTATTTGCTCTACTTAGGTATTAAGCACTTTTTACTTATTAGCTTTAGCTTCCTGGCGGTTTTGTATGAATATAAATTGTTTTTTCTTTTGGCCAAAATATTGTACCAATAGATTATTTTTGGTTGGTACGATTATCTTGGTCTTTTCTTTTTTCCAAAAATTTTTTCTCCCCGGTTGATGTTTGGTAGTATATTTTTACAATCAAACTATTTGCTGTTTTTTTTTCTCACCGCGAGGATTTACCAATAAGTTTGGTATATATATATATATATATATATATATATATATATATATATATATATATGAGAATTGTTTAATGAGAAAAGAATTGCAATATTTTAGAGTGAAGGAAATGTAGGATAACTGACCTGTGAGTTTGTTTTATTAGCAGAGTAAACCCAAATTGTTTTCGGCTTAGAATATGCTGACTTTGTCCTTTGCAGAAGGGTAAGACCCCCCAAAAAGGGGAGTCCTGGATAAGAGACTAAACTACATCTGATGTTCTAGAGATCTATTGAGTATAGAGTAACCTTTCCCTGCCATTACTCTCAGGTCCACTCTGGGTAGCAGAACCTACTAGGGTCTCATCTATGAGTCAAATAGATCAGTTTAAATGTTATTCATATTGGCTTTTATCATGTGCAAAAATGAAACCTATTAAGGAACAACTACACAAAAAATGTAAATATAAATGCGATTCCCTAACCTCCAGGCATAGAATAAACCTATACAGGTTGAGATGTCATTAAAAGCAATCAATTTATCAATTAATCAATCAATCAGTCTCTTATCACTCAGAAGAATTGCACCTTCCTACCTTCCCCCAACACAAGTGTGGTGTAATGGTTAGCAAGATAGGCTAGCAAAGTTAATGAGTTCGATTCTCACTGTGTGCAATATACTTCTGGTCTTGGGCCAAACCTTAGTAAATGGCTACCACCAGAAATATGGATCTGTACCTTACTAAGCCTAATGAATATTGATAAGAAAAATATGTTGGCTTGAAATTGATACTTTTCTCATCTGGGTATTGGGTTGCTTGGGGATAGGGAAAATATTTAGTCTCCATTTACCAAGGATCAATATTAGCATCACAGTTCTCAAAAGGGGAGATAATCATAAAATAGGGGAGATAATTCTCAATTATTACAATAATCTAAATAATAATTCAAAGTGGTAAGTTTAATATAACAAGCCAAAGATTGTTGTCCAAGCAAGAATAATAAAAAAAAAAGTGTTTTTTCTGAACATGAAATACTTGTTCAAATTAGAATAACATTAAAATTATGTGATACACTAGCACTGAACAAACAGAAAGACAAGACAAGCTCATTAACACATACAGAAACGGTTATTTCTTATAAGTCTAACATAAACAAAGGGGAACCACTCTTGACTGATAAATTATTTATTTATTTATTGATCTACTAGGAAAAAAGAAGACGGGTTAGGGTTAAGGGTTAGGGTTAGGGTTTAGGTTTAGGGTTAGGGTTAAAGTTAGGGTTTAGGGTTAGGGTTAGGGTTTAATGGGAAAATGAATAATTTATCACTCAAGAGTGGTTCCCCTTTGTTTATGTTAGACTTATAGGAAATAACCTACAGAAACATTTAGTATATACAGAACATACATACAAGTGAAACGAAAATTATCCAAAGCTGTAGCCGTGTCAGTACTTCTGGAGGATTTCGTCATTTGGATTTTAACGAAATACTTGGAGAAAAATAAAAATAAATAAATAAAAACATAGGCAAAAATAAAGAAGAATGGGCCTTTGGGACTGTCATGTAACACTCCACAAAACGTCTAATAGATATGCTCATAATTACTTATTGTCTCTCTTCATAAAATTTTTGATGTTTAATCCGTTCATAGAACGGGCTTTTAGCTAGTAGAAACATAATTTCATTGGTGAGCAACCAGGTGGAGGGGTCAAAGTTTAGGTACCGGGTATATATGCCGAAAAGGAAGAACCTCTTAGGGAGGGGGGGTAATTCCTAAAATGAGGTAACCAAGTGAGTGCCGGGTACTATTTGTATTTTTGTAGTTTAACCATTGTAGTTGTTTTAGACAATAACAAAATAAATAAAATTATTCTAATTAATTATTATTCTGATAAGTACATTGCAATGTTAAAGCTAGTAGAAAGAATAACCTGATACATGTATTAAACAAAATGAAATAATTTATTATAAATTATATTGATTTATTATTTAGATATATAAATAAAGTTGTCGGGTGGCCTAATGTTGGTATCAGCCAGACAGCGAGAGAGTCTATCCCTCTTTCACTAGCGCTAGACCACGGAGATTGTTTTTGCCTGTTTTGAGGTGGAGCGCCACACCTACCATCAGCTCCTTACTTTACAGCACAGATCCCTGTGCTACTACATACGCTGAGATGGTGAGAGCCGGTATCGAACCAGGAACCTTGTGGTTCCTAGTCGGACACTCTACCGACTGAACTAAACCGGCTCTTACAAGAACTGTAGTTTACAGCATCGTTTAAAACTTTAATAGGTATCTTAATCAATGCAAGATTTGCTGGAATAACTGTGGTGAATGCCAAGAAAACTATTTTGAAGAAAATTAACGTTTAATTCATTGTTCATTAGGTACTTCCAAAATAGGTCACGTGATCAGTTTAGGGCATATTGAAGGAAGAAACATAAATATTTTTTAACTTTGTTTTTTTTTTTTTAAATCTCGCAAAAAAGAAATAACGGACATAAAGAGTTGTTACAAAGAACAGTTAATTCAAAGATCAAATTATCTGATTGGGGAAAAATTACTAAGTAAAACAGTCCATTTTTTTACGACAGGATCAGTTTCTTTATTGATATTGTTTTAGCTGAATTCTGTATCCATGGTTATTTTACTAAAAAACTCTGACATTGAAACTTATGGAAATCTTCTGATATAATTATTCAAACTCTTATCTTTATATATAACAAGTAAAAATCGTTTTTTTTTGTCAGTTCATTTTTTTCATATTTCATAAAATAAAATAGGCGGTGGTAGACCTTGTAAAAAATATTTCCCCTAATATATTTTAGGAAAAAACTATTTCAGACATATTTTCATAAAAAGGTAAATAATTATGGACATTTTCGTGAAAACATTAATTAATTTTTCATAGAATTAAAAAAAAAGCATCTAGTCATAACTTGTTTTTGGCTACGTTAAACTTCAATTAATTTAATGGTGCAAAAATGTAAACATTGTTTTTCGTTTATAATTTTTATTATTTCCGTAAGCTGAAAATTAAAAAAAAAATCATTCGAAAGAAGAAACATTTAATGAACTTAAATGTTTCTTCTTTCGAATGGACAAAAAGATAATATTAACCTTTATGCAAGTTTCATTGTGTTAGATATAACGGGGTTGGGGGTAAATTTCACAGGGAAAATTGGTGGTATCTATTTCATTGTTTACACAGCTTAAGTCTCAATACTTCTTGGGTACAACTCGTATGCACAAACATAATGATAATTTAAGTAATATATAAACGACAATGACATAGCTCATCTCACAAGCAGTAAGTTGGTTCTTTGAGGAACAGAATTGTATTTAATAATAAAATAAGATTTTCAGGTCTAGTGTGATGGAAACGGAGTCAACATTTTTTATTCTTTATTTCTTTCTCCCATCACATTAGACTTATTCAAAAACATTATAGTTATACATTAAGGACAGCAGAGAGAGAGAGAGAGAGAGAGAGAGAGAGAGAAGAGAGAGAGAGAGAGAGAGAGAGAGAACTTGCTAAACAGGGTGTCATATGTGGGGATTAAAAAAACCCCGACCCCCCCCCCCCCAAAAAAAAAACATTTAAAAAAAAAAAACTTCCATGGGGCCATTCACCGGAAAAAAAACCCTCTGCGCATATCCGACAAAAAAGGACTGACTCCCTACCCCAAAATAATAATTCGGCCATTTGAATTTAGGCTGCAACTGAGTGTAGTCGTTTCTACTGGCCAGGGGATATGTCCCCTCGCGACTATGCCCCATTCAATAAAGCCTAAGTCACAAAAATAACTCTTGCCTTTGTCTCTTTCTCTTTTCGTACTTTGAATGCCTTCCTTTCAGCGCGCCCACGAAAAATGAGATGTGGTTAAAAGAAAACCTGAGGAACACGCACTAAGAATATCTAGATACCTACATTTAACGTTAAAACACCCAAAGCCACTTATACCCCATAATTTACATAAACCCCATATATACTTACTGCTCAATAACAAATGTGGAAGAAATGGTAGGAAACAACAATATAACTAACAAATGGGCGTAGAATTTATACACAGAAATGTTCAAGAATAAAGTAAGGTGGCTTGATTTCAAAAGGATATGCCTTGATTGCTATCTGTACCTGGCCGTTGGTTGTGACAATGGGAAATGTCCATTTGTATAATGTTGGGTGTTATTTATATGCTTTTGATGGAATAAAAAAAAGCGTTCACTGGTTCATTCAGCAATGCCTCCTGATTGGTCCAAAAAGTTTAATTCCGTTTTACGTGATTGCTTACCACTACGTCCGTCAGACAGTCAGTGTACGAATTGTTATGATATTTGACTCAGAGATTAACCTTTGTAGACACCTATCAATTATTAACAGTTGATCGAGAGGTCTTCAGTTTTATTCAAGTTGGTTGGTTGGTTTTAATAATAATCCTTTGTTTTCATTATTATATTTTCTAGTATTCCTCTCTGAAACAAATAATTTAAGCACTATGATATGGCTTAAAGCAATTCAAGCAATTTTATGGTTTCAAGTAACTAATAATAGTTGCAGTGTAGGAGAAAAGTGTGTTTTTTTCGTTCGGTTTCCTTTTCTGGATTGTCAAGTACTGTCTTGAGTTGAACAAAGTGTGTCGAAAATTAGTATTTCGTGCGTCCAATGTTGAATCAATAACTGTTGACAATTTCCACGTAGTTTTTTTTTGTCCTTTAAGGGTCCTTAAAAATCCTCGTCGCAAAGTTGTTGTGGCCTGATTTAGGAACCAGAATAAAGACACAAAGACAGGAAATGAGTTAAACAAATATATTAACAAAGAACAGTAGTACAAACATATACCAAGAGTCAGTCACACGCGAAGCTGTCTTATCGGCTGTCTGATGAAATATTAACTCTCACCTAAGTGCACAACCTGCTGCTATTTATAATTGGAAGAATTCATGCGTGCGTGGTAAATTACCATAACAATAATGCATTGTAAACAATTATAACTTTAAGTAACCATTAGTACAAATAGTCTGTACAGTTATATGGGTTCAATTATTCTTATCAAATGCAAATAATTTTCAAACGTATATATTTAACCTATAGATGAAGTCCTAACAGATACTATCACACTGGGCCAGAGTGAACCTAGGAGTAATGGTAACAAAGAGATGACTCCACATCCCACCCCCGCCCTGTCGGCTGGGGCATTAGAATGCACCGACTGCACCTCTGCAGAGGGGTAAGACACCCCCAATGGGGCCACCTGTTGGCCGTGGGTGGCGACCCGTGATGCTTAAGGATAGAACCCAGGTGGATGAGCAGTTCATGACTAGCAATACACCACTTTGGCCCTATCTTGGGCTAGACGGGCGGTCGGAGAGGCCCCCTCCAATCAATCGGCTGGTCATGTCAAACCCTAGCACCTATATGATTTTCCCAACCCTATTGCCCTTATGGCAAGCCCCAACCCCTTTTTATCATATGGGTGCTAGAAGGCGATGGCTGCGGGTCTACATGTCCTGGGAATGACGTTAAACTCTATCTGATGGCGAGGTTCCAGTTTTGGAGGTTTGGGGAATGTGGAGCACCCCTTCATCACCATTGCTCCCTGGTCCACTCTGACCCGGAGTGGTAGTACCTGTTAGGGTTCCATCTATGGGTTAAATAGAAACATGTATTTATAAAAGTAATGTTTTATCCATTGAGAATTGATTTATTTCAAAACTTTATCGGTATTAAATGACCCACTGAGGTTGATATGCCGTAAAACAAAACAAACCAAATCCACATTCCCCAGAGCTACCCAACTAAAGCTTCTCGACAGGATGTTGTTTAGTGTCATAGCCAGGACATTCCATTTTTTTTTGGAAAGGAGGCTCTTACTCCCTACTGAAGAGTAAGCAACAATTCAATTTTATTAAAAAACATTTTCCCGGTATTTATTATTTAGAATCACAAAACATAACTGGGTATATATCTTATTATGTTTATTGCAATGGAATTTGGCTCTTGTGTAATGTTCCTATTTTAAGATCTTATAACAAAAGATTAGAAGGAAGCAAATTGTCTGTTAAAATACTTAGAAGCAGTAACACACACACACACACACACACACACACACACACACACACACACATATATATATATATATATATATATATATATATATATATATATATATATATGTTGAAAGGAAAATTAAATAAAAGAAGGAAAATGTTGAATGGATAAAATAGATTTACTAACATGTGTTTCGGTCAGGAGTTAGTTCCCAAGATGGACTACAGCGTATCAGCAATGCTATCGTTGAAGCCTGCTCTCTACCAGGGCTTGCCATCAATGTTCAGAAAACAGAAGTTCTCAACATGTGTCAACCTCCGAAAATCATCGGATTCATTTCCATTTTCAACTTTTATATATATATATATATATATATATATATATATATTATATATCTGAAAGATGAAGCGAAAGATTTTCCAGTCTGTAGCCGTAAAAGTGTTGTTGTATGGCTGCACCACTTGGACTACAACGAAACGCTTGGAGAAAAAAGCTTGATGGAAACAGTACGAGGATGCTGCGTACTGTCCTGAACAAATTCTGGAAGGAGCACCCCACAAAAGACCAGCTGTACGGCTACTTTTCTTCCTATCCCATAAAAACCACCCGGGTAAGTGTTGGATTATTGTTGTATATAAGGTGTGCTTCAATGCACCACTTAAATTTATAGACTAGGCGAGGTCACGTGGTTTATTCCACCGCCAACCAACAGCCATAATGCGTGGCTAGTTGACTACTTTTAATCACAGATACTGAGAGATGTCCATTTGCAATCATTGACGAGGAACTTGCTATACTGAGGAGCACCAAGGAACAACCAAAGGATTCTTTTTCCAAGGATTTCCACGGGACAACCGCTCTTGCTTGAAGCCTTAAGGATGGCCCATAAAAATCCTGACAGTAAGACAAACAAGACATACTGGAATACTGCTGGAGAAGCAGGACGAGCTAATGACATTCTCCTGTCATATGGGCACACCAGTGTGGGTCGGCTAGAAAAAGTACATCGATCAGCTCTGCGCGGATACTGGATGTTGTGCCGAGGACCTTTCAGGAGTGATGGGCAATAGGGACGAAATGGCGAGGAAGAGCCATGGCGATCCATGCTGTGTTTGGCATAACCTAATGATGATGGTGATTTTTATATTCTTATTTTCTAATTTTACTATAAGCCGTCGGGTGCCTAAAGTCGGTATCAGCCACACAGCGAGTGAGTCTATCACCTTTTCACTAGCGCTAGACCAAGGAGATTGTTTTTACGTCTGAGGTGGAGCGCCACACTTATCATCAGTTAGTCACTTTGCCGCACAGATCCCGGTGCTACACATACGCTGAGTTGGCGAGGGCCGGTAACGAACCAGGAACCTTGTAGTTTCTAGGCGGACGCTCTACCGACTGAGCTAAACCGGCCCTATTTATTTACTGTAATAATGAGTAAATGAGTAATTTCTTAACGTTGCCTTAATGATTGTTCATAATGATTGAATCTTTTGTTTTATTATGGCATTCTATTTTCGGGGTTATCAAATGTTGTAGGTTCATTAGTCTTAATTAAAAGCCTCTTCCCACCCAAAGGAAAAAAATAGCATATTATGAAAGTTAAAAAAACGCTGAAATTTGTTGGCTACTATCTATGTTCAAGTTATATTCGTTATGTCACGTTTTCCGGACCCTTATTGGAAGTAGCAAAATCCTGTTATTCCATACATTCATCCGTTCGGAGAGAGAGAGAGAGAGAGAGAGACGGGAGAATTTGAAATGTATGTGAGAGTACGTGTGTGTGTTGTGTGTGTGTGTGAAAGAGAGAGTTTGTATGTGTGGTTGTATATGAGATAGATAGATAGATAGATAGATAGGAGAGAGAAGAGAGAAGGAGAGAGAGAGAGAGAGAGAGAGAGTATGTGCGTGTGTGTGTGTTGTGAAAGAGAGAGTTGTATTACGTGTGTGTGTATATGAGGGATATATAGATAAGATAGAGATGGATAGATAGAGAGATAGAGAGAGATAGAGAGAGATAGAGAGAGAGAGAGAGAGAGAGAGGAGAGAGAGAGAGAGAGAGAGAGAGAGAGATAGTCCACGTGTGTGTGTTATATGTGTGTGGTTTGTGTGGGTTGTATTTTGTGTGTATGTGTGTAATAAGAAAGTTCGTATGTGTGTGTGTGAGAGAGATAGAGCAGAGAGAAAAGAAGAGAGTGAGAGAAGAGATACACGGTGTTGTGTGTGTGTGTGTGTGTGTGTGTGTGTGTGTGAGAGAGAGAGAGAGAGAGAGATGAGAGAGAGAGAGAGAGAGAGAGAGAGAGAGAGAGAGAGAGAGAGTATCCAATCTGTTTCTACGTCCGTCTCAGTCCCGTGGGGCTAAAACTCCAATTACCCTTCTGTTGCTGTCGGTCCTATTCTTCAGATCAAATCAATTCCAGAAACAATGTTCGAGTTCTGCTGGCCAAGACATAATCAGTAGTTTGTGGAATAAACTACTTATATTGTTCCGTTACGTCTACCACAATTCATATTTTCTCGCACAAACTTCCAAAGTCATCATAAAAAAATTGTTTTGGTTCCTTATATAATTTCCATAAAAAACAAATGATTTTGAAATCAGTTTATGGTAAGCGAAACCAGAAATCATTTCTTTTTGATTGATTGATTGATTGATTGATTTGAACGGCATGTCAACCCGTCTAGAGTTATTTTATACGTACAGATTAGGGAATCGTGTCATTTTACATTTTTGAGTAGTTGTTTCTGTGATTAAAAACGCCAGATTAAAGGTTAACAATAGTTTTATTTATCGCAATACACAACGAATGATATATGCAGTTCAAGACGCCATCTTATTTTATCTTGTTATTGGCTATCTCTCGTTTTATGGTGATTTGCCTAATCTCGTTACTTCGAGAGTTTGAATATACTCTGTTTTTTTTTGTTTTCCTTTTTTATTTAGAATTTTTTTTTTTTTTTTTTTTGCTGGCGGTTGCCCTAAACTCTTATGTGATTTGGTTGAAATGTCTGTGTCTAGATTCGATGTAGGTGTGCTGACTGGGGCGTGTGTTGCAGATAATGGGTAATCTGAACATTTAGCTACATTAAAGTAACCTCCCCTTGTTTATTTCACTTTGAGGAAGCCGTCCGTTTTGGTCGTCCATTTTCAATTCACCGTAATCAACACAACTGCAAGAAAAATATCATAAAATATGTTCTTAATAAACAATTAACTTCATTTCAAATAATACACAAGCACAATTAAGAACACATTTTATGATATTTTCGTGTTAAAACATTCAATTGTATTGAATTTGAACAAATTTGTATTTTCAGTATAGATTTACGGTGAAATTAAAATGGCCGACCGAAACAGACGGCTTTCTCAAAGTGAAAGAAAACTAGGAAGATGTTACTCTGATTTATGTAACTAATGTTCAAATTACCGGATAATTGATCACAAGACTCCGGATAAGAGTAGATGATCAGTGTCTGGAAAGAGATGATCAGTGCTTGTTCTGCTATGGTTGTCCATACAATGAGGCGAAGCACTACTAATCACCAATATACGAATTGGCGCCCAAAAATTGAACTCCTTGGCGAAAGTCACTAATTGTCGATGAGCATTCAACAGGCCGAGACGCGTTTTCCAGCGCCCCCGTTACCTTTGTCAAACAACGAGGTGTCATATCCAGCGCCCTTCACCTTGTCAACCAGCGAGTGGAATTATATTCCAGCACTATCTTACCTTCAACCTCAGCAAGGTAGGTCTGGCTAGCAATACCACAAATTTGCAGCACCCTTTTTGGTACCTTTTTAATATATGTTTCTTCTAATTTTCAACTGTTGTTCTCGTCTTCCTTTTACGCCGAAATTTCCCCTTGCTTACCCACCGCCGGAAGTCTCGACACGCAGTGACAATGGGCAACTAGGGACGACAATGGTGAACAAGATTCTCGGAAACACAATCTCCTCCTTAAATCAAACAACCACTCATAGACGGCCATTATTGTCGATTTCAATTCTCTCACCATTTTCATATCGATTCTGTTCATTTTCTAATTTTCTCCAAATCATCAGTCTCGGAAATTTTCTCCAGCGATTTTACACTCGTCTGTATTCACAAGAAATCACACATGACCTTCCAACAATATTTATGTACTCATAACCCTGTCCCGGCTTAGAATACCTTGACGAACTTACACTTCTCCCCCTGAGAGACGTTAGTCGCTCCACAAATGGGGTCGTCCTGCGGGTATATGACACTAAACTGCATTTCGATATTTGATACGGCCTTTTCAGTTTCTGGATATCCTGACGGCACTTTATTTCCATACTCCCAGGATTCCACTCTGATTCGGAATATTTTGTAAACCGTAATTTGTCTATGGGTCTCATCATATGGTGTTATAAATAGATACGTTTTCAAAAATATTCGTATTCGATATACTGTGTTTGCAAAAAAATCTTAAGAAACAACCTACACTATTATGTTACAATGAGCACGCATTCCCTAACATCTAAAGCCTAACAAATTAATCTTGATGGTTGGACATACTTGTTTAAAAATACAATCGTTTATACTTAACCGTCCACACTACTGCTCGAATAGCACAAAGTACTCGCTTGTTTACTCCCACTCCGCCAAGTTAGTTTCCTTATGTTTTCTTCTAAACACTGCTTTATAAACTCCTTTCTGAATAGTTAAAAAAATCTATCGAAGTAGGCAGATTCCCCCCATGTTTGCTTTGATGTTCATCGTAGCATTGGTATCCCATTTTTGCCAAAACATGAACGAAAATTGAAATAAACCTTTCCTTCTATTCTCCCATTGTTTGACGCGGCTTCAACGTCCAGTCATAAGTTCCTTTTCAGTAAACCCGGCGAAAGCCCAAATTTGGCCTAGGAATTTAACTCTCTTAATTTCACAAAAAGACCACGTTTTTATGTTGTCGTTCGATTTCATGGAGGGCGCGTGGGTCTAATGGTTAGAGTCGTCGGAAATGGACCCGGTCGATCCGAGTTTCAATTCCCTGGACGGGCTATTTGCATTCACATGGCGCTAATACTCTTGGGAAAGGTCATTGAATCCATTCTCCCTTCCGGCTATGGGCAAATGGCAGGGCAGCTAGGCCTCTTCTAACCATGGCTAGGTGGTAACCAGTCAGAGGAATGAAACTCGAATTCAAACACCTTTGGTTAAACTCCGCTTAATAAATACCTGCTCTGTTGTCACATCCTGCCTCGTGCGGAGTGTGCGGAAAAATAAATAAATTTGCGTGGCTGGTGGTAGTGGTGTCGGGTCCCTATCCACAAACATCTTACCACCTCTATTAGATCTTACCACATTGCCACTGTCGGGTGTGGGGCTTTAGAATACGGCTGACTGACCTGCAGTAGGAGACCCGCTGCCAAAAGAGCCCGAGTTAATAGAGAGGCCTAGTACTGCTAAAGAATCATCTAATGGATTAACGGATCCGTGCAAATATTTGATAGCAGAATTATACCGATATGACCATTGTTCAAAAGCGCGTTAGTTTGTTAATGCCGTTAAAGTCACAGGAAGATGAACTCGTCGCCCCGAGTCCTTCAAATCCTTGATGTGGTAATTGGGCATTTCACTCTGAGTGCTCAATACCCCTGGAAAGGTATGAATACCTACTCTCCCCAGCAGTAATAGTTAGTGCCAGACTGGGCTCCATAACCTTCGTTACGCAACCGCGTCTACGGCGGAGAAAAAACCTGAACAAACCGGAACTCCGCCTTAAGAATTGATTCCGTGTCACATCCTGTCGTCGCAGAGGGGTGTGAATTAATAAATAACCATGCTAGAAAAATGAAAAAAGAAAAAAAAACAAAAAAAACAAACACCCCAGCGCCCCCAAAAAAAAAAAATAATAAAATAAAAAGAAATACACAAAAGTAAATATAAATATACAATGTATACAAATAACTTAACCTTCTAGGCAAAATATAGAATACCCTGAGCTGAGGGTGGTTGACATGTAGATAAAATAACGTATTCAATCAATTCAATCGATCATATCCACAGGCCAATGCACACGCACACATTTTACATCAAGCCGCAGACACCATACGCACACGACCAGAGAAGTCTGCAAATATATTACAGTTTATGGTGGCTGGCATATGATGCCTGTGTGTGTGTGTGTGTGATGTGTATGTATTAAGGCATTTATCAGTGAAAAATCGCCGCATCCACAGTCGTTTATTCTGCTCTCACTGCATGGACTTTATCTCTTGTGATTTTTTCTTTGCTTATCCATTCTTTTTATATGACCCCCTTGTGTCGTTAATGGACACGAGCAACACAACTATAAAGATTTTGCCAAATAAGTTCAGAACCATATTTAGATAATCGGCTTTGGGCGGGGGTCGTATTTCTCTTATATATTGCTCCTTTTTTTCAACATATTTGCAGCCCGGGAAAAAAGAAGTATAGTGGCGTGCAGATAGAAACTGGAGGTCCGTTTTAAAAAAAATGTTAATATAGTGCACAAAAGAAAGAAGCAATAATAAAAAAGAAGAAATATAAATAATAGATCTATAAAGTGTTAGTGGCACTCTTGAGATCTTGATCTAGTGTTACTTTTCCTGCTTTATTCAATTCACATCCGCCGAATAAATCATTGTCTCTCCAAATCACGTGGGATAAGACATTTCAAGAGAGCCCCCAAACACTAAAATCAGATAAATCAATCTACCTCCTCTAATGCTCATACCATCAAAAAAAAAAAAAAAAATCCAGTTACATTCTGCCAAAAATACACAAATAGCTGTATAAGTACTCATTATCCACAATCATACTATCTCTATATGACAGTATAAAAAGAACTAACACCCGAGTACTCAGACTCTCTCGACAGTGCTTCGTAGACATACACCATTTAGCGCGGATGGCTGTCTTTGATCACGCTCCGTTACAACGCCTAACAGCTATCGTTCCACTGCGCCTCACTTGAGTTTTACACTCTCTCATGATAACCAAATATACAATTTGAAAAAGAAAAAATACTGCATAAACTTCTATATTCTCGCCACAACTCGCGAGAGCGAACGACAGATGCGCGAGCGCTCGCGTCGCGCTATTACAAGAATGGGGGGTGCTGACTCCCCGACCCAGAGCCTCTGTACCACTGGGTGGGCAGGCCAGGTGAATATTTCCCAGTCTCTGTGTTCGAAGAACCGCTTGATAATTGGTCTTGAGGTGACATGATCTTCTCCTCCTAACACCGGCCGTCCTATTAAATCTATATGTAACCAATTTACCCAGCACAGGAACGTAACTCTTATAGACATACCTGTGCTCTCTCGTATCCTTGCTTCTCGATCGATATCTCGCTGGAGGAGAGATCCCACAATACCCCGACACAGCTATCGTACATGACAAGACGCGTACGCAGTCGCGTATACCTATGTGCGATCATAAGAGAAATGTCCCTGCATAGGAGAAATTAGTCTTTTAGCGTTCTAATGTCCCAGCAAGTTCAATCTCGACGGCGAGACTGCTTGATAACACACTAGTGTACAAACCTATAAACACCTTACATGTTATTTGAGGCATCCTGTCTGCTTCGTCGTACTCCACCGTTATGCCACAACTGCCCCCCCCCACCTGTACTCGTGGACTGGACGACAACCAACGGGGCATCGTTCTCTATCTCGAAGATTAGAACCGTAAAAGGGACATTGACGCTTCACACCTTTATAGTATTGCCTTGTACGCCAACCTAGTGTTTAACCGGCTGACACCGGGGGTTATCATCTCTCGTCAATGTTAAATAAGAGAACCGTGGCAAGTCAAGGAATGTTAAATCTTCTATATCTGTATTGTCTATTTAGCTACCGCTATAAAACTTTACAAATCGACTGATAAGAATTTGATTCTTACGGCATCGCCAAACCCGCTCCTAGGGTCATTTTCATGCCTAGATGCTTAGGGAGAACCCAACACATATGTGTTTCATATTGTACCTTCATACTTTACATTTTGCTGTAGATTGGTCTTCTTACAGGGTGTTTTTTGCTCATGGCTGTTGGATTTATTTGGTGAATAAGGGCGTGCTACCCAATTCCCAGTATAAATTATATAGACAAGCCCTAGGTACTGGTTATTCCTCCGACCAAATCAGCAGCCATTAGTGCGCTGGCCTGATTCACTACCTGAAACACTCGATACTTTGCCCACAGTTTCACTTGCAATCCACTTGAGGAGGACCTGCGGATACTAAGAAGAACACAAATGATACTTATTGAAAGATTTAACACTGGACAAGCGCTCTTGCTTTAAGTTATTAGTGCATGGGTCAAATAAGATTGTACACATGGTCTTCCATCGAATACGACAAGTTTTACAATATATCTGTCTTGACCCATTAAATGGGGCCAACTATCAGGTACTAATACCTAAAAACTTATAATGATATACAATTGTTCAATTCTATTACTTCATTTTGAAATTTTGATTATAATATTCATCTTTTGTGTCCTTAAAAAATAGTTTGATCATTCCCATTTTTTAGTCTTCGCCGGGCGTATAAGTTCTTCTGGTAATCTAAAAAGACCTTTTTAAAACGACTTTATTTTACACGCTCCTTATTGGGGTAATTTTACAGATCTTAAGAAACACAAATGTACGCGTCTTTTGAAAGTTTTTCAATGACCTTCAGAAAGAACAAAACATACGCATATATTGTAGCGAACATTTTTGATAGAGCCAATAGCGTTCGAATTTTGCCCACACTTAATTTAGACGAATAAAGCAATTTTCTGACCCAATTTCTTAAATAATTAACTAATAATAATAATAACATAATACATCCAATAATCCAGTGTAAGGTTCTTTCTTAGCACACATTATCCTAGGGATATACATTTCTAAATTTTAATGGTTTCCTATGTTGACAGTTAGGAGACACGAGGGTACCATTACCTCCCGTAGTTTTTCGGACCGTAGGCCGCTTAAGCGTTTGGCGTGACGTAGGTAATCGATTCAAAAGTGGAAGCCGCCAACCAAGTCGAAGGCTCCTTTACATTCTATCCTGGACGATACCAAAAACACATACTAGTTGCAATCTCACTGACTCTACTAGTCTAGGGGGCTTTGAGCCTGCACCTCGATGTGGCCATGGCCTCGAGAACGGTCTACACGTAAGGGGTTATATACTTTCAATCTATATCCAGCGGCTTCAAGACTTTTACATAATATTCCTATACTAGAATATTTCACTCTACTTAACAATACCCTGTCATAAACTCTTCTTCAGTCATCTTTCTGTTCATCTTTTGTATTCTCTCGTTATTAGCTTTGTTCAGGCATAAATAGTCCTTGAATATATCACTTCTTCCGTTTGAATGGTTCTTATACATCTCTTTATACCTCGTTCGTTACAACCCTCATAAGAGGTCAATTGGGATTGGTTGAACAGCACCCTGTAGCTAGAAAATTAAATTGAAGTCTGTGCGATTCAGAATCAGGGAAGTCGCCCATGGAAAACTACCGCGGCACTGTTGTACCCTTGACCCTTAAGAGGCGGAATGATTCTTACCCGCCATGACCAGCACGTGACAATTAGAGCTACCGGTGTGATCGTCAGCTTTGGATGGGAAAGATGTGCATTGTCTTCTCTCCGGGGTCCAATCTCAATCTCGCGGTTTGGGAATCTAATCATATGGACTCATAAAATAATAAACGTTGTCAATGTGAAAACCAATCTTGATTGTTAATTAAATGTAACAACATCAAACACATACCCAGTTCAGCCCAAGAAGTAAAGAACGAGAAGCCAGCCAACACTAGAAAGTCAACTAGACAAGAAATGGCGGACTGATCTCTCTCTTTTTTTT
>CM042150.1:60117991-60238877 GCA_023376005.1 Doryteuthis pealeii | reverse complement strand
CCAACAAGAGACCTCCAAATTCCAGACATTCTACAAGTCTCCAATAGATTACCTTCCAATTAGTCCTATTAACATAATTGTCTCTCACACAGTGTTTATTTTCAAAGTCAACTTTATATCTTTTGTAGGATCGCTTTTGTAGTTGTAAATGGTTATTTGTTCGGAGAATCGGACATGATACAAAATTCAAATCCTGATGAGCGCTGTTGTGCCATTCACATAGTGTAGGTACCATTGAGAAAGGTAAGCATGCCAACTATTCTCCCCATATGGGTAGAATAGAAGGGTAGACTGGGACTCTTTAAAACCTTGCAACCTGGCCTGGAAAGGAGAAAACTCTGAATTAAAACTTGTTAAACTCCACTAAAGAATTGACCTTGTGTCATCACTCCGCTTGTGTCAGAGCGGTTGGTAAGTACATATATTATTATTTGAGTACGTTATTTACTGTTTTTTTTAAAAATCATCACTGAGTAAGTGTGAAAGGTTAAAAAATAATATGTATTGTAACACGTTAAACCGACCAGTTATTATTCTTTTTTTATATAGTCTTTTTATTTATAAAAAATAAGTATCAGAAACTACAGTAATCCAAGGCTTATTAATACTATTTTGTGGCTAAGCAACTAGTTTCTGCGGTCTATGAATCATAACAGGAAAAGGGTAAAGGGAATGTCACGTACAAGCCTTGTAGAGATGTTTATGTCACTGGGTCGGGGATAGGCGACGAACCGATAAGCACTTTCACATTTCTTTAAGGATTTTTCTATTCTTTAAAGTATTCGCTGTTACTCCCAGTTATTAAGATGTTTATTTGTTTTTCCTTGTATATTTGCATGGTGTTTTTAAATAAGACTAATGACATCAATAAAGAGAGCCGTCATTGTTGTCTTTTCTCATAAGAATCCAGTAAGGCAGTAAAATATCATTGACTTATTGCATTCTTGAAAAAAGATTTTTTTTCTTGACATTATTGTCAATAGAAATAGAGAAGAAGAAATTAGATTGTTGTTGATTGATCTTTATAAGCTAGGAAGTATGTGGTGGTAATGGTTATAGTCAAAACACTTGGTGACTACAAGGGTTTCAATCCGGATGAGGCTGTTTATTTCATATCAGCGCTAATGCAATCCTTGGAAGGTAGGTATAACATCCAACAGTTTTCCTCATCTATGCGGTAAATAGTGAGCAGACTGCGGCCTCTTTAACCTTGGTTAGGCAACCAGCCTAAGGAGGCAAAAACCGCTGAATTCAAAACCACTTTAAACTCCACAACCAAGAAGTTACCATGTGATGTATCCTGTTCATGTGGAGCAGTTGGTAAATACATTACTTTTAGTGAGTCCAATCTGAACTTTAATTTCTTCCTTTTTAATATAAAGAAATGTTTTTGATTTCATTCTGGTTGTTGTTTGGATTATTTTGGGGTATTAGTATAGTATTTACCAACGCCCTCCGCAACGAGCAGGATGTGAACACAAGGTCAATTTCTTAAGCGGAGTTCAACAGGTTTATTCAGATTTTCCCTTCTCCTAAGATCCTGAGAGTTGCTTAAAACCAAGGTTGAAAGAGCCCATCTGCTCTAAAACTATTTATCCATAGCTGGAGGAAGTTTTTCTTTCTGCGAATGGAATCTTAAGATTGAAGAATGAATAGCGATGGATTAACAGTCTGATGTTTTGACCTAAGATAGTACCTTAACAGGTACATTAGACCGCCTACTGGTCTCAAGAGGTAATGGAGCCACCACTTTGCTAGCGGTGCAGTTTAGTTGTTTTATAGCCCGCCAAGGACACCGCGATCCCCTTTATTTGTGTTGAGGGAGGGGGTTCTTATCCCGTAAGGCAAGGGGATAACAGTCAGCATATCATAAGCTCCACTCACAGAGTTTATTAGAACAAGAAGGAAAGAACTTGAAAATGAAAACCAAAAGTGATGCAGAGAGAGAGAGAGAGAGAGAGAGAGGAGAGAGAGAGAGAGAGAGAGAGAGAGAGTATACCACTTAGAAGTAGGTATGTTCTATCAAGAGATATTTCGAGACTTAAAATTTCCCAGTGGTAAGCAAGATAATTTCAGATGAAAAAGATGTGAACCAACAATTGAAAATATAAGAAAACATATATTCAAAAAGGTACAAAAGGGGTTGCAAAGTTGTGGGCATTTGCTAGCCAGACTTATCTTGTTGAGGGTGAGGTGATGATAAAGAGTGAGGTGCTGGACTATTATTCCACTCGCTGGTTGACAAGGTGAAGGTCACTGGATGAAACCACTCGCTGTTTGAAAAGGTAAAGGGAGTGCTGGAAAAACACGTCTCGTCTGTTGAATGCTCATACGATATGTGACTTTATTATTGTATATTGGTGATTCACCCTCTGGTGCCAGGGGGAGAAATTCAACTATAATTTTACGGATATTATTCAGTGTGAGAATTAGCAGGTAATGTCAATTTTATCTCATCAAGACAACTGACTCAAAAATCACTGAAGTGTCCATATTTGTTTTAACCTCAACTAATAATTATTAGCGGTTAGTCGTGATACTCAAAATGACAAACATACGAAGACCAACCTTTAGTCGTAAAGACCATAGATTATCTGCTACAAAACCATACAGACCTCAGCACTGTTAAAATAAGCTAAAATACTGAAACGGGTTCTGGAGAGTTGAAGAGACTTGCTGTCACTCACATTTCTGTGAAGCTCACCAGTTACTACTAGTGTGAAAAGTTGCATAGAGTAAAAAATAGAGTTCAAAATAATTATTCTTTTTCTTCTTCTTCCTCTTGAATTTTTAAAAATCTATAAATTTACTTTTAATGAAATATATGTATGTCAGCTGCAATTAAAGGCAGAGAATAACTCACAACCACATAGATTATGAAATGAAGAGATCGTTCTATTAAAAAAAAAATCAATCAGAAATATTCCAGATTTACAGAAAAGTTCCATCACACACCATTTTAAAGCTTAAAATTATCATTTTATCAATTTCACTGTCTTTTAATTTCCACAATATGAGTTAACAATTTTATAGCCAAGAGAATGTGGCGAGCCGGAAGTTATTACTTCAACAGACAGAGATCGAACGACAAAAATAAGTAGTTTGCGCATGTGGATTGCACACCCTAGTAAAAATGAAATTTAAAATAAAATTCGTAAAATTCAACCAATCAGAGGCGTTCCCGCTTAAAAAGAAAAATTATCGAAAGGAGCCTCGCGGATCCTACCTGGATTCTATAAATACTCAGACCTTTTCATTTTCAAGTAGAAAGATTTTGCCTGCCAAAGAGAATCCTTGTCACATGTTTTAAGAATTTTTAATGCAGAAGGTATGAACTATCTATCTATCTCTCTCTCTTTAAATAACCATCGCTTTAAGAGACAATCTAAATATCAGTACAAATACAGCTTGACTGATGATTATTGTGACCTAAAAACTTTAATGTTCTTTCTCATTTTGTGAATTGTAAAATATTATCTTACATTTTACATTTGAACTTTAAAAAAAGAACTTTTGGCGGAACCTCGCCCAGTATTCGATACTACCTTTTTGTATAGATTTTGTTAATACAATTTTGTTTGTTTAATCAAGAGTTTTGTCTTCTATGCTATGTTCTTGATTGTTTTATGGTCTTTAAATGTTTGAACACTTTTATTAAATATTGACATCAAACAGCCCCTACTCAACCACCATAAAATTGGTAACCCCTACGTGCAGGGATACGACAAACCTCTATAAGAATATAAATTCATTTTTGATTTTTGATTTTTGTTTCAAATATCAAAGAAGAACAATAGATTATAAAAATAAGCTGGATGAAATGATACTAAAAAAATAATAATCATAAAACAATTTTTCTCACTTTTTCAAAAGTTTAAAAAAGAAATTATTGATTATAAAAGTTATAAAATATGTCGAAATAAGTTGTGTGTACAAAAATTTACAGCATGTTTTAACCGATTTTCTTATCTCCTGTTAAAAAAAAGATATGGAAACTTTTTTGATACAAATCTCCTCCCAGTTTTATTAACTATTTCTTAAGATTTATCTCATTTTCCTAAATCTTTATGAGATTATGAATATATATCACAGAACAAAAATATACGCAAAACTGAAAACTATTTTTTTTTATCCAAAAGAATATCGTGGTTTAATAAACTATTTTAAAATTTCAGTCAAAGGGACATAACTCTTATAATTGTTTTGCTATGTTACAAGGGAGATAACCTTACATAATTTGTTTTAATTTTCTTATCTTGGTATTTATTTATTTATTTATGTTATGCCTCTTTGGGTATCTCCCCTTTTTACTATTTTCTCACATTTCAAAAATCTTTGTACAAAAGAAAAAAATATGTACAATATTGATACAATATCTATATACAGATCAAATTCTGTTAAATAGTTCATCTGATAGTTCGCAAAAATGCCTTTTTAATTTCTTTTTTCTTACCATTATTTCTGAATTAATTCAATTCAATCTTAAAATTTTCTCTGCTATTTCTGTTTTTGTTTGAAAAATATGTTTACACACACACACACACACACACACACACACACACACTGTCTGTCTGTCTGTCTGTCTGTCTCTCTCTCTCTATATATATGTATATTTGTATATATATATATATATTCCTTTATACAATTGGTTAATAGACTTATTTTTTTGAAATCTGCATATCCAATTTAACTCTTAACATCCAGTTGAGAATTTTCCAAGTCCAGAGTCCCATTCCTCTAAGGATTTATAAAAAAATGGCTAAAAATGGCCTCTCATTTAAAGTTAACTGTTATTTCCTATAAATCAAAGACTGCTAAATATGTTTAATATTATATTTAAACAAAGGCTATTATTTGGGATGGATTAGGAAAACAAATGTGACTGGCCGGGCAGAATGGGGCTGTATAGGATGTTAAGAGTTTTAAGGAGAATTATTTAAAAAATGCCTACGTAATTAGAAATTCCATTAATTATTTTGAAAGTTTCAATTAGCTTACCTCTTGTAAAGTAAAAAAGTAAAGTCGACGATGCAGCCTAAAGTTAGTATCAGCCTGACAGTGAGGGAGTCTATCCCATTTTCAATAGCGCTAGACCAAGGAGATTGTTTTGGCGTCTGAGGTGGAGTGCCACACCTACCATCAGCTCCTCAATTTACTGCACAGATCCCTGTGCTACTCAATACGCTGAGTTGGTGAGAGCCGGTATCGAACCAGGAACTTTGTGGTTCCTAGTCGAACGCTCTACCGACTGAGCAAGCCTTTTTATTGATTTTGTCACTCTTCTTTGTGTGCCTTCCAATCTCAATATTACACTCTAGACAATGGAGCCCAAGCTTAAGTATTTTCAAAACAACATTTGCCTCCCTTTAAATTATATCTCTCATCCACCAGACAATCATTCCATTTGCCCTCTCTATATAATAGATGAAATAAGATTTTTTAGTTTAAAATGTATCATCAAAGCCAACCACTAGATTTTATATTTTTTATTTCCTTGTTGTTTAATTGGTAATCTGAACATTAGCTACATAAATGAGAGTAACCTCCCCTTGTTTATTTCACTTTGAGGAAGCCATATGTTTTGGTCAGCTATTTTCATTTCACCGTAATCAATACAACTGCATGTTTTAACAAGAAAATATCATAAAATGTGTTCTTAATTGTGCTTGCGCATTAATTGAAATAAACTTAATTGTTATTAAGGACACATTTTATGATATTTTTGTGTTAAAACATGCAGTTGTATTGATTGCGATGAAATGAAAATGGCCGACCAAAACATGGCTTCCTCAAAGTGAAATAAACAGGGGAAGGTTACTCTCATTTATGTAGCTAATGTTCAGATTACCATTTGATTAATATTCAACTTTAATATTTTTTGATCCTATGTGTAGTATTTTACATTTTTTCTATGTTACATTTTAATTTCCAAGTATTTTTCCCAATATGACAATTTATAGGTATTTGTAATAATCTATTCGTTTGTACATTTATCAATAGAAAATAAGATATTTATTCAAGAATTTTTTATTTTAAGATTAAATGAATATCCAGGTCAGTTTTTTAATTTTTTTTTTGTATTTAAATTGTAATTATTTGCTTGCTGATGAAAGTAATATTTTATAAGTCAGAAGTGATTTTTAATCAACTTTAAAAATAACTTTAAAAAACATTGTCTTTTTCTCCACTCTCTATCTCTGTCTCTGTCATTCTCTCTCTCTCTCTCTCTCTCTCTCTCTTCTCCTCTCTATATAATATATATATATATTATATATATATATATAATATGTATGTAAAAGGAATGACTTACCGGTAAAATATAGGGTTGGTCTCAATATTTGGTTGGTATAAGTGTTACTCAGATAAGTCAGCATTATAAGAAATATAAAGTGCTCAATACATTAGTAGAGCGGATTTATTATTATAGTGTGTACAGTAATAACCTACTTGATTTTCATCATAAGGGTCTTCAGGGTTAAATCCACTGAATTAATCAAGATATTAATCAATATCTTGATTAATTCAGTGGATTTAACCCTGAAGATCCTTATGGTGAAACTCGAGTAGACTATTTCTGTACACACTATATATATGTATATATATATATATATCAAGATAAAGATAAATCTAGACGAACCTACTAAAAGTTTCGCTTAATGCTCTTCAGGGCTAAGATCTGACTAAAGAGACTTGGAATAAACGCATTAAATATAGTACTTACCACCGTGATTCAAATAAATCATTTGAATTAGCATAAACTAAAACGACCAATAGAAAACAACAAAAGCAAAGGACACTATTAAATCTATTATTTTATTATATTATATTTAATTTAAATTTTTTTATTTAAAAATTAAAAAAAAAGAAGTAAATTTGAATCTACTATATCAGTTCTAATGTACACCCTAAATAACACTATTATCCCATATACAAACAATTTATTATTTGCTCTACTTAGTATTGAGCACTTTTACTTATTAGCTTTAGTTTCCTGGCAGTTTGTATGAATATATATATATATATATATATATAATATATATATATATATATATATATATATGCATATAAATTGTTTTTTCTTTTGGCCAAAATATTGTACCAATTAGATTATTTTTGGTTGGTATGATTATCTTGGTCTTTTCTTTTTTCCAAAAATTTTTTTCTCCCGGTTGATGTTTGGTAGTATATTTTTACAATCAAACTATTTGCTGGGTTTTTTCTCACCGCGAGGATTTACCAATAAGTTTGGTATATATATATATATATATATATATATATATATATATATATATATATATATGAGATTCTTTAATGAGAAAAGAATTGCAATATTTTAGAGTGAAGGAAATGTAGGATGACTGTCCTGTGAGTTTGTTTTATTAGCAGAGTAAACCCAAATTGTTTTCAGTTTAGAATATGCTGACTTTGTCCTTTGCAGAAGGGTAAGACCCCCACCCCAAAAAGGAGAGTCCTGGGTAAGAGACTAAACTACATCTGATGTTGAGGCCCCAGTTCTAGAGATCTATTGAGTATAGAGTAACCTTTCACTGCCATTACTCTCAGGTCCACTCTGGCTAGCAGAACCTGCTAGGGTCTCATCTATGAGTCAAATAGATCATTTTAAATGTTTTCATATTGGCTTTTATCATGTGCAAAAATGAAACCTATTAAGAAACAATTGCACAAAAAATGTAAATATGAATGCGATTCCCTAACCTCCAGGCATAGAATAAACCTATACATGTTGAGATGTCATTAAAAGCAATCAGTTTATCAATTAATCAATCAATCAGTCTCTTATCACTCGGAAGAATAGCATGCTATAACCTTCCTACCTCCCCCCAACACAAGTGTGGTGTAATGGTTAGCAAGATAGGCTAGCAAAGTTAATGAGTTCGATTCTCACTGTGTGCAATATACTTCTGGTCTTGGGCCAAACCTTAGTAAATGGCTACTACCAGAAATATGGATCTGTACCTTACTAAGCCTAATGAATATTGATAAGAAAAATATGTTGGCTTGAAATTGATACTTTTCTCATCTGGGTATTGGGTTGCTTGGGGATAGGGAAAATATTTAGTCTCCATTCACCAAGGATCAATATTAGCATCACAGTTCTCAAAAGGGGAGGTAATCATAAAATAGGGGAGATAATTCTCAATTATTACAATAAGCTAAATAATAATTCAAAGTGGTAAGTATAATATAACAAGCCAAAGATTGTTGACCAAGAATAATTAAAAAAAAAAAGTGTTTTTTGTGAACATGAAATACTTGTGGGAATTAGAAAAAACATTAAAATTATGTGATAGACTAGCACTGAACAAACAGAAAGACAAGACAAGCTCATTTACACATACAGAAACGGTTATTTCCTATAAATCTAACATAAACAAAGGGGAACCACTCTTGACTGATAAATTATTTATCTATTTATTGATCTACTAGGAAAAAAGAAGACGGGGTTAGGATTAAGGTTTAGGTTTAGGTTTAGGGTAATGGTTAAGGTTAGGGTTTAGGGTTAGGGTTAGGGTTAGGGTTAGTTTAATGGGAAAATAAATAAATAATTTATCAGTCAAGAGTGGTTCCCCTTTGTTTATGTTAGACTTATAGGAAATAACCTACAGAAGCATTTAGTATATACAGAACATTCATACAAGTGAAACGAAAATTATCCAAAACTGTAGCCGTGTCAGTACTTCTGGAGGATTTCGTCATTTGGATTTTAACGAAATACTTGGAGAAAAAGAAAAAGAAAAAGAAATAAAGAAATAAAGAAAAACAGAGGCAAAAATAAAGAAAAACAGAGGCAAAAATAAAGAAGAATGGGCCTTTGGGATTGTCATGTAACACTCTACGAAACGTCTAATGGATATGCTCATAATTATTTATTGTCTCTCTTCATAAAATTTTTGATGTTTAATCCGTTCATAGAACGGGTTTTTAGCTAGTAGAAAAATAATTTCATGGGTGAGCAACCAGGTGGAGGGGTCAAAGTTTAGGTACCGGGCTATATATGCCGAAAAGGAAGAACCTCTTGGGGGCGGAGGCATTCCTAAAATGAAGTAACCAAGTGAGTGCCGGGTACTATTAGTATTTTTGTAGTTTAACCATTGTAGTTGTTTTAGACAATAACAAAATAAATAAAATTATTCTAATTAATTATTATTCTGATAAGTACATTGCAATGTTAAAGCTAATAGAAAGAATAACCTGATACATGCATTAAATAAAATGAAATAATTTATTATAAATTATATTGATTTATTATTTAGATATATATATAAAGTCAGGTAGCCTAATGTTGGTATCAGCCAGACGGCGAGGGAGTCTATCCCCCATTCACTAGCGCTCGACCACGGAGATTGTTTTTGCCTGTTTTGAGGTAGAGCGCCACACCTACCATCTGCTCCTTACTTTACAGCACAGATCCCTGTGCTACTACATACACTGAGTTGGCGAGCGCCGGTATCGAACCAGGAACCTTAAAACCGGCTCTTACAAGAAATAAAACGGTGTAGTTTACAGCATCGTTTAAAACTTTCATAGGTACCTTAATCAATGCAAGATTTGCTGGAATAATTGTGGTGAATGCCATGAAAACTATTTTGAAGAAAATTAACGTTTAATTCGTTGTTCATTAGGTACCACCAAAATAGGTCACGTGATCAGTTTAGGGCATATTGAAGGAAGAAACATAAATATTTTTTAACTTTCTTTTTTAAAAATCTCGCAAAAAAGAAATAACGGACATAAAGAGTTGTTACAAAGAAAAACAGTTAATTCAAAAATCAAATTATCCGATTGGAGAAAAATTACTCGCCGTTATCTTAAAAAAATATAAGTAAAACAGTCCATTTTTTTAATGACAGGATCAGTTTCTTTATTGATATTGTTTTAGCTGAATTCTGTATTCATGGTTCTTTTACTAAAAAACTCTGACATTGAAACTTATGGAAATCTTCTGATATAATTATTCAAACTCTTATCTTTATATAAAAAAAGTAAAAATCGTTTTTTTGTCTGTTCATTTTTTTAATATTTCATAAAATAAAATAGGCGGTGGTAGACCTTGTAAAAAATATTTCCCCTAATATATTTTAGGAAAAAACTATTTCAGACATATTTTTATAAAAAGGTAATTAATTATGGAAATTTTCGTGAAAACATTAATTAATTTTTCATAGAATTAAAAAAAAAGCATCTAGTCATAACTTGTTTTTGGCTACGTTAAATTTCAATTAATTCAATGGTGCAAAAATGTAAACATTGTTTTTCGTTTATAATTTTTATTATTTCCGTAAGCTGAAAATTAAAAAAAAATCATTCGAAAGAAGAAACATTTAAGAAACTTAAATGTTTCTTCTTTCGAATGGATAAAAAGATAATATTAAGCTTTATGCAAGTTTCATTGTGTTAAATATAACGGGGTTGGGGGTAAATTTCACAGGGAAAATTGGTGGTATCTATTTCATTGTTTACACAGCTTCAGTCTCAATACTTCTTGGGCACAACTCGTATGCACAAACATAATGATAATTTTAGTATTATATAAACGACAATAACATAGCTCATATCACAAGCCGTAAGTTGGTTATTTGAGGAACAGAATTGTATTTAATAATGAAATAAGATTTTCAGGTCTAGTGTGATGAAAACGGAGTCAACATTTTTTATTCTTTATTTCTTTCTCCCATCACATTAGACTTATTCAAAAACGTTATAGTTATGTATAAAGAGAGCAGAGAGAGGAGAGAGTGAGTGAAAGAGAAGTAACTCGCTAAACAGGGTGTCATATGTGGGGATTAACCCCCCGAACCCCCCCCCAACAAACTTCCATTGGGCCATTCAACCGGAAAATAACCCTCTGCGCATGTCCGGCAAAAGGACTGACTCCCTACCCCAAAGGAATAATTCGGCCATTTGAATTTAAGCTGCAACTGAGTGTAGTCGTTTCTACTAGTCAGGGGGCATGTACCCTCGCTACAGGCGACTATGCCCCATTCAATAAAGCCTTTGTCTCTTTCCTTTTTCGTTCTTTGAATGCCTTCCTTTCAGCGCACCCGCGAAAAATGAAATGGGGTTAAAAGAAAACCCGAGGAACACGCACTAAGAATATTCAGATACCTACATTTAACATTAAAACACACAAAGCTTATACCCCATAATTTACATAAACCCCATACATACTTACTGCTCAACAGATGTGGAATAAATGGTAGGAAACAACAATATAACTAACAAATGGGCGTGGAATTTATACACAGAAATGTTCAAGAGGGTTTCTTTTCCTTATATATGAAGTAAAGTAAGGTGGCTTAATTTCAAAAGGATATGCCTTGATTGCTATCTGTACCTGGCCGTTGGTTATGACAATGAGAAATGTCCATTTGTATAATGTGGGGTGTTATTTAAATACTTTTGGTGGAGTAAAAAAAGCGTTCACTGGTTCATTCAGCAATGCTTCCTGATTGGTCCAAAAGGTTTAATTCCGTTTTACGTGATTGCTTACCACTACGTCCGTCAGATAGTCAGAGTACGAATCTTTATTATATTTGACTCAGAGATTAACACCTATCAATTATTAACAGTTAATCGTCTTGAGTTGAACAAAGTCTGTCGAAAATTGATATTTCGTGCGTCCAATGTTGAATCAATAACTGTTGACAATTTCCACGTAGTTTTTTTGTCCTTTAAGGGTCCTTAAAAATCCTCGTCGCAAAGTTGTTGTGGCCTGGTTTAGGAGCCAGAATGAAGACACAAAGACAGGAAATGAGTTAAACAAATATATTAACAAAGAACAGTAGTACAAACATAAAGAGTCAGTTACACGCGAAGCTGTCTTATCGGCTGTCTGCTGAAATACTAACTCTCGCTTAAGTGCAGAACCTATAATTGGAAGAATTCATGCGTGCGTGGTAAATTACCATAACAATAATGCTTTGTAAACAATTATAACTTCAAGTAACCATTAATACAAATAGTCTGTACAGTTATATGGGTTCAATTATTCCTATCAAATGCAAATAATTTTCAAACGTATATATTTAACCTATAGATGAAGCCCTAACAGATACTATCACACTGGGCCAGAGTGAACCTAGGAGTAACGGTAACAAAGAGATGATTCCACATTCCCCAGAGCTACTCAACTAAAGCTTCTCGACAGGATGTTGTTTAGTGTCATAGCCAGGACATTCCATTTTTTTGGGGAAAGGAGGCTCTTATTCCCCACTGAAGAGTAAGCAACAATTCAATTTTATTAAAAAACGTTTTCCCGGTATTTATTATTTAGAATCACAAAACATAACTGGGTATATGTCTTATTATGTTTATTGCAATGAAATTTAGCTCTTGTGTAATGTATAAAGAAATAAGATACGAACAGACAGTACTCCAAGGTTTGAAATATGGAGTTAACCACGAGTGTGACAGACAGGTTGAGAGTTAAAGAAATAACCAAACAACTAGAAATAGGAATAAAAGACTGTATTACAGAATAGCAATAAGGTTGCAAACTTTAGTTCGTCTGCACAAATATAATTTGTAATAAACTTATCTGAGTCCTGAGATAGGGTATTATCGGAGCCCTTGCTACGGCCTTCTGATAGTTCGGATATGATAGACTTTCTGTTTGATGTCCGACTCCGATTCTGGTTGTTGAGGAAGAGGAGCGACCCTTATTTAGGTCTGTCCCCAGTGCAAGCTGGATCAGAAGAGGCATGAGTTTGCTTATTCGGCTTTGCCGCCAAAGTATGGTGGCTCGTGATTGGTTGGTTTGAAACAGAGGCTCGCAGACAAAGGACAATAACCCCCATACCCCAGAATTCTCAATAAATATTCCTATTTTAAAATCTTATAACAAAGGATTAGAAGGAAGCAAATTGCCTGTTAAAATACTTAGAAGCAGTAACACACACACACACACACACACACACACACACACATATATATATATATATATATGCTGAAAGGAAAATTAAATAAAAGAAGGAAAATGTTGAATGGATAAAATAGATTTACTAACATGTGTTTCGGTCAGGAGTTAGTTCCCAAGATGGACTACAGCGTATCAGCAATGCTGTCGTTGAAGCCTGCTCTCTATCAGGGCTTGCCATCAATGTTCAGAAAACAGAAGTTCTCAACATGTGTCAACCTCCGAAAATAATCGGATTCATTTCCATTTTCAACTTTTATATATATATATATATATATATATATATATATATATATATATATATATATCTGATAAGATGAAGCGAAAGATTTTCCAGTCTGTAGCCGTAAAAGTGTTGTTGTATGGCTGCACCACTTGGACTACAACGAAACGCTTGGAGAAAAAAGCTTGATGGAAACAGTACGAGGATGCTGCGCACTGTCCTGAACAAATTCTGGAAGGAGCACCCCACAAAAGACCAGCTGTACGGCTACTTTTCTCCTATCCCATAAACCACCCGGGTAAGTGTTGGATTATTGTTGTATATAAGGTGTGCTTCAATGCACCACTTAAATTTATAGACTAGGCGAGGTCACGTGGTTTATTCCACCGCCAACCAACAGCCATAATGCGTGGCTAGTTGACTACTTAATCACAGATACTGAGAGATGTCCATTTGCAATCATTGACGAGGAACTTGCAATACTGAGGAGCACCAAGGAACAACCAAAGGATTCTTTTCCAAGGATTTCCACGGGACAACCGCTCTTGCTTGAAGCCTTAAGGATGGCCCATAAAATCCTGACAGTAAGACAAACAAGACATACTGGAATACTGCTGGAGAAGCAGGACGAGCTAATGACATTCTCCTGTCATATGGGCACACCAGTGTGGGTCGGCCAGAAAAAGTACATCGATCAGCTCTGCGTGGATACTGGATGTTGTGCCGAGGACCTTTCAGGGGTGATGGGTAATAGGGACGAATAGCGAGGAAGAGCCATGGCGATCCATGCTGTTTGGCATAACCTAATGATGATGGTGATTTTATTCTTATTTTCTATTTACTATAAGACGTCGGGGTGGCCTAAAGTCGGTATCAGCCACACAGCGAGTGTCTATCACCTTTTCACTAGCACTAGACCAAGGAGATTGTTTTTACGTCTGAGGTGGAGCGCCACACTTATCACTTTGCCGCACAGATCCCGGTGCTACACATACGCTGAGTTGGCGAGGGCCGGTAACGAACCAGGAACCTTGTAGTTTCTAGGCGGACGCTCTACCGACTGAGCTAAACCGGTCCTATTTATTTACTGTAATAATGAGTAAATGAGTAATTTCTTAACGTTGCCTTAATGATTGTTCATAATGATTGAATCTTTTGTTTTATTATGGCATTCTATTTTCGGGGTTATCAAATGTTGTAGGTTCATTAGTCTTAATTAAAAGCCTCTTCCCACCCAAAGGAAAAAAATAGCATATTATGAAAGTTAAAAAAAACGCTGAAATTTGTTGGCTACTATCTATGTTTCAAGTTATATTCGTTATGTCACGTTTTCCGGACCCTTATTGGCAAGTAGCAAAATCCTGTTATTCCATACATTCATCCGTTCGGAGAGAGAGAGAGAGAGAGAGAGAGAAGAGAGAGAGAGAGAGAGAGAGAGAGAGAAGAGAGAGAGAGAATTTGAAATGTATGTGAGAGTACGTGTGTGTGTGGTGTGTGTGAAAGAGAGAGTTTGTATGTGTGTGTGTATATGAGATAGATAGATAGATAGATAGATAGAGAGAGAGAGAGAGAGAGAGAGAGAGAGAGAAGAGAGAGAGAGAGAGAGAGAGTATGTGCGTCTGTGTGTGTGTGTGAAAGAGAGAGTTGTACGTGTGTGTGTATATGATAGATAGATAGATAGATAAATAGATAGATAGATAGATAGATAGATAGATAGAGAGAGAGAGAGAAGAGAGAGAGAGAGATAGTCCACGTGTGTGTGTATATGTGTGTGTTTGTGTGGGTGTATTTGTGTGTGTATGTGTGTAAATGAGAAAGTTCGTACGTGTGTGTGTGAGAGAGATAGAGAGAGAGAAAGAGAGAGAGTGAGAGAGAGAGATACACGTGTGTGTGTGTGTGTGTGTGTGAGAGAGAGAGAGAGAGAGAGAGAGAGAGAGAGAGAGAGAGAGAGAGAGAGTATCCAATCTGTTTCTACGTCCGTCTCAGTCCCATGGGGCTAAAACTCCAATTACCCTTCTGTTGCTGTCGGTCCTATTCTTCAGATCAAATCAATTCCAGAAACAAAGTTCGAGTTCTGCTGGCCAAGACATAATCAGTAGTTTGTGGAATAAACTACTTATATTGTTCCGTTACGTCTACCACAATTCATATTTTCTCGCACAAACTTCCAAAAGTCATCATAAAAAATTGTTTTGGTTCCTGATATAATTTCCATAAAAAACCAAATGATTTTGAAATCAGTTTATGGTAAGCGAAACCAGAAATCATTTCTTTTTGATTGATTGATTGATTGATTGATTTGAACGGCATGTCAACCCGTCTAGGGTTATTTTATATGTACAGATTAGGGAATCGTGTCATTTTACATTTTTGTGTAGTTGTTTCTGTGATTAACAACGCCAGATTAAAGGTTAACAATAGTTTTATTTATTACAATACACAACGAATGATATATGCAGTTCAAGACGCCATCTTATTTTATCTTGTTATTGGCTATCTCTCGTTTTATGGTGATTTGCCTAATCTCGTTACTTCGAGAGTTTGAATATACTCTGTTATTTTTTGTTTTCCTTTTTTTTATTAGAATTTTTTTTTTTTTTTTTTTTTGCTGGCGGTTGCCTAACTCTATGTGATTTGGTTGAAATGTCTGTGTCTAGATTCGATGTAGGTGTGCTGACTGGGGCGTGTGTTGCAGGATAATGGGTAATCTGAACATTAGCTACATAAATGAGAGTAACCTCCCCTTGTTTATTTCACTTTGAGGAAGCCGTCCGTTTTGGTCGTCCATTTTCATTTCACCGTAATCAACACAACTACAAGAAAATATCATAAAATATGTTCTTAATAACAATTAACTTCATTTCAAATAATACACAAGCACAATTAAGAACACATTTTATGATATTTTCGTGTTAAAACATTCAATTGTATTGATTCGAACAAATTTGTATTTTCAGTATAGATTTACGGTGAAATTAAAATGGCCGACCGAAACAGACGGCTTTCTCAAAGTGAAAGAAACTAGGAGATGTTACTCTCATTTATGTAACTAATGTTCAAATTACCGGATAATGATCACAAGACTCCGGATAAGAGTAAGATGATCAGTGTCTGGAAAGAGATGATCAGTGCTTGATCTGCTGTGGTTGTCCATACAATGAGGCGAAGCACTACTAATCACCAATATACGATATTGGCGCCAAAATTGAACTCCTTGGCGAAAGTCACTAATTGTATGAGCATTCAACAGGCGAGACGCGTTTTCCAGCGCCCCCGTTACTTTGTCAAACAACGAGTGGTTCATCCAGCGCCCTTCACCTTGTCAACCAGCGAGTGGAATTATATTCCAGCACTATCTTACCTTCAACCTCAGCAAGGTAGGTCTGGCTAGCAAATACCACAAATTTGCAACCCCCTTTTTGTACCTTTTGAATATATGTTTCTTTAATTTTCAACTGTTGTTCTCGTCTTCTTTTAGCCGAAATTACTTGCTTACCACCGGGAGTCTCGAAACGAGTGATGGGCAATAGGGACGAATGGTGAAGAAGAGTTTCGAAAAATCTCTTAATCAAAACCCATCATAGCACGGATTATCATGTGATTTTTCTCTACCATTTTCAATATCGATTCTGTCATTTTCTAATTTTTCCGAAATCATAGTTGAAATTTTCTCAGCGATTTTAACTGTTGTTTCAAAGAAATCAACAAATGATTCCACAATATTTATGTCTATCATACCGTGTCGGCTTAGAATACCTTGACTATTTCCCCTGCAGAGAGTTAATTCCTTACAAAATGGGTTGTCCTGGATATGACACTAAACTGCATTTGATGATAAGGCTTCAGTTCTGGAGATCTGAGGACTTTATTTCCATTACTCCCAGGTCCACTCTGATTCGGTGTAACAGTAATTGTTATGGTCTCATCTATGGGTAAAATAGATACGTTTTAAAAATATTCGTATTCGATAATACTGTGTGCAAAAAACCTTAAGAAACAACTACACAATTATGTATAATGAGCACGATTCCCTAACATCTAAGCCTAAAATAATCCTTGATGGTTTGACATATTAAAATCAATCGGTTATAATATAACGTCACACTTGGCTTACTGTCGAATAGCAAAACTACTCGGCTTGTTTTACTCACTCGCTGATTTTGTTTCTTATGTTTTCTTCTAAAATGTTTATAAACTGTTTCTGAATAGTTAACAATCTATCGGAAGTAGGCAGACTTTTCCCCCAGTTTGCTTAGATGTTCACGTAGCATTGGATCCCATTTTGCCAACACATGAACGAAATAATTGAAATTAAACTTTCCTCTAGTTCCCATTCTTTGAGGTTCAACGTCAGTCATAATTCCTTTTCAGTAAGCCCGGAAAGCCAAATTCTGGCTTTGAATTTAATCTAATTTCATAAAAAGACACGTTTTATGTTGTCGATCATTGGAGGCGCGTGGTCTAATTGGTTAGTCGTAGGAAATGGACTCGTCGACCCGAGTTCAATTCCTGGACGAGGCTATTTGCATTTCACATGGCGCTAATACTCTTGGGAAAGGTATGAATCCAATTCTCCCTCGGGCTATGGGAAAATGGCAGGGTAGACTGGGCTCTTTAACCATGGCTAAGTAACCAGTCTAGGAGAATGAAAACACTGAATTCAAACCTGTTAAACTCCGCCTAAGAAATTGACCTTGTGTCACATCCTGCTCGTGCGGAGGGACTGGTATATATATATATTAATATGTTGGTGGTGGATGGTGGTAGTGGTGTCGGTCAATATCCACAAGCATACACATACACTTATTAGATCTACACATTGCCCTGTCAACGGGACTTAGAATACACTGACTGTATCCTCTGCAGAGGGGTAGGACCCGCCTGCAAAAGGGTATGTCCCGAGTATATTGAGTTCTGGAGATATGGGGAGTGTGGAGTACCCTTAATTACCATTATTTATATGTCTAATCTGACCCGGAGTGGTAGTACCTGCTAGGATACCATCTATGGGTTAAACAGACCCGTTTGCAAATTATTTGTATTACAGGAATACTTGATACCATATAACCATGTTCAAAGCGCGTAGTGTAATGGTTAAAGTCATAGGAAATGGACTCGTCGCCCCGAGTTCAAATCCTTGATGTGGTAATTGCATTTCACTTAGTGCTAATACCATTGGGAAATGTATGAATCCTACTCTCCCCGCAGCTATGGATAAATAGTAGGGCAGACTGGGCTCTTTAACCTTGGTTAGGCAACTGGTCTAGGAGAAGGAAAACTCTGAATTCAAACCTGTTGAACTCCGCTTAAGAAATTGACCTTGTGTCACATCCTGCTCGTGCGGAGGGGGTGGTATATATATATATATATATATATATATATATAAATAACCATGTAGAAAAAGAAAAAGAAAAAAAAACAAACACCCCCCCCCCCAAAAAAAAAAAAAATTAAGAAACTACACAAAAATGTAAATATAAATATACAATGTATACAATAACTTAACCTCTAGGCATAAAATAACCCCTGACAGGTTGACATGTAATTAAAATTAATCGATCAATCAATCAATCAATCGATCATATCCACACTTGCCATTTTTGCACGCACACACATTTACACAAGCCGCAGACATATACGCACACATCTGCACACATGTGTTCTTGCAAATATATACGTTTATGTTCATATGTATGTGTGTGTGTGTATTAAGCATTTTCAATGAAAAATCGCGCTCCACAGTGTTTATTTCTGCTCACTGCTATTGATTTCTTTATCTCTTGTGATTTTTTCTTTCTTTTGCTTTATCCATTCTTTTTATTAGTTATCTCCCCTTTGTTGTCGTTAATGACACGAGGCAACACAACTATAAAGATTTGCAACATAAGTATCAGAACCATATTTAGATATATTCGGCTTTGGGCGGGGTCGTATTTCTCGTATTATTTGGCTTCATTTTTTTTCAAAATATTTGGCAGCCGGAAAAAGAAGTATAGTGGGTGCAGATAGAAACTGGAGGTCGTAAAAAAATGTTAAAATATATAGTTGTCACATAAAAGAAAAAGAAATAATAAAAAAATAAAAAATAAAAAAATAAAAGAATCATATAAAGTGTAGTGCACTCTGATGACTTTGATCTAGTGTTACTTTTCCTGTTTATTCACATAGCGTGAAATCATTTCAAGATCAGGGGAAGAATCTTTGGAAAAAAACAAAAAAAAAAACAAAACTAATAAAACCCCAAAACCCTGCAAGAAATACCCCCCCCCCAAATAATCAAAACAATATATATAATATAATATATATATATATATATATATATATATATATGTAAAGAAATAACAAGTACAAGATTACGTACAAGGATACATTAGCATTGTTGTCTTTGAACTTACACTAATCTATCGGGTATTTATTTCTGCATAGTCGACCTCAAATAACAAAGAAATTAGAAAAAGAAAAAAATGATAAAAAATCTTATTTTCCCCAACGCAACGAGCAGTCGAGAAAGCCAATAAACTGTAGTGGTACTCCCGTGCGCAGGGTGAATATCCAGTTCTCTGTATCGAAGAACGATAATTGGTTGAGTATGATGTTTCCTTATACGGTATAAATATAGGAACAATTCACAGCGAAGTATTAACATGGTATTAAATAGATATTTGCCTGAGCAAACTTAATAGAAGAGAATACAGAACATGACAGAAGATACAAAGAAGAGCTTATACATAGTTGTATAAGAGAAATGTCCTGATAGGAAAATAGTCTTTTAGTTGATGAAAGTCTTGAGACTGCTGATAAAAGTGGAAAGTATAAACACTTACATGTTTGAGCATGTTCTCGTGTGACATGCACAACGGCCCCCCCACCTGTACTGTGGACTGGAGACACAACGGGTGCATGTTCTTATCTCGAAGAATAGAACGTAAAAAGGGACATTTGACGCTTCCATCTTTATAGTATTGCTTGCTACGCCACCTAGTGTTTACCGGCTGACACGGGGGTTATCATCTCTCGTAATGTTAAATAAGAGAACCGTGGCAAGTAAGGAATGTAAATCTCTATATCTGTATTGTCTATTTAGTACCGCTATAAAACTTACAAATCCGACTGATTGATTGATTTTAACGGCATGCCAACCCGTCTAGGGTCATTTCATGCCTAGATGTTAGGGAGTAACCCAAATATGTGTTCATTGTACCTTCATATTTATATTTTTGTGTAGTTGTTTCTTAAGAGGTGTTTTTTGCTCATGGTGTTGGATTATTTGGTGATATAAGGCGTGCTACTTCCCCACCTAAATTTATAGACAAGCCTAGGTCACGTGGTTTATTCCTCCGACCAATCAACAGCCATAGTGCGTGGCTGATTCACTACTGAAACACTGATACTTGCCACAGTTCACTTGCAATCATTGAGGAGGAACCTGCGATACTAAGAAGAACCAAATAATACTTTATTGGAGATTTCCACTGGACAAGCGCTCTTGCTTAAGTTATTAGTGATGGTCAAATAAGATTGTAACACATGGTTTTATCGAATACGACAAGTTTTTAAATATATCTGTTTGACCCATTAATGGGGCACTATCAGGTACTAATACCTAAAACTTAATATGATATACAATTGTTAATTCTATTATTTCATTTGAAATTTGATTATAATATTCATCTTTTGTGTTTAAATAAATCTAGTTTGATCATTCCCTTTTTTTAGTCTTAACCGGGCGTATATAGTTCTTGGTAATCTAAAAAGACCTTTAAAACGATTTATTTTAAACATTCCTATTGGGGTATTTTACAGATCTTAGAAACACAAATGTACGCATCTTTTGAAAGTGTTTCAATGTTCAGAAAGAAACACAAACATAGCATATTGTAGCGACATTCTTGATAGAGCAATAGCGTTGAAATGCCCAAACTTAATTAGAGAATGAAGCAATTTCTGACCCAATTTGTTAATAATAATAATAATAATAATAATAATAATAATAATAGTGTAAGGTCTTTCTTAGCACACATTTCTAGGGATTACATTTCTAAATTGTTAATCGTTCTCCTATTTGACGTTAGGAGACACGAGAGGTAATTACCTCCCGTGTTTTTCGGTAGGCGCTAGGTGGCGTGACGGGTAATAGTATAAAAGTGGAAGCGCAAAAGTCGAAGGCTCCTTTTACATTTTATCCTGGAGATAAAAACACATACTAGTTGCATCTCCTGTCTACTAGTTAGGGGGGCTTTGAGCTGCAACCTCGTGTGGCATGGCTCACGAGAACATGGTCTACACGTAAGGGTTTATACTTTAATCTTTTACCAGCAGCTTCAAGACTTTTACATACTATTTCCTATTAGGATATTTCATCTATACACATATGTATAAACTCTTCTTAGTATCTTCTGTCATATTTTGTATTCTCTTTTTATTAAGTTTGTTCAGGCAATAAATATCCTTGTTATCACTTCTTCGTGAATGGTTCTTATATCTATACTGTGTTACAACTCATAAGAGGTCATGAATTGTGAACAGACCCTGTAGCTAGAAATTAAATTGAGGTCTGTCGATTCAGAATCAGGGAGTCCCCATGGAAAACTACCGGGACTGTTGGTGACCCTTGACCCTTAGAGGCGCGATTTTTACCCGGCATGACAGACACGTGACAATTAGAGTTTAGGTGTGACCTAGCTTTGGATGGAGAAAGATGTGATTGTCTTCTCTCCGGGGTCCAATCTCAATCTCCACGGTGGAATTAAATCATTGGCTCATAAATAATAAAACTTGATCAAGTGAAAACCAAGTCTTGTTAGTTTATTAAATGTAAAGACAAGCAATACCCAGTTCAGCCCAAGAAGTAAGAAGAGAAGCCAGCAAATAGAAGTCAACTAGACAAGAAAATGGCGACTGAAGAAGAACCAGTAAGCCGTCAGCAAGAACCAGCAACAAACAGATAAGTGATAAAATAAGACCATCTCCTCTCTAATCTCTAATGTATCTCTGTCTCTATCACCCGAGATGAACACTCTCTTTCCATTATATACCCGATATTTATAAGGGTAAGCCACTCACGCAGCTACAGATAAAAAAATTGGACACTACGCCATCGTCTTTAGTAAACGGAAGGATGCCAACCATATGGTATGCACCAACTCTACGAGAAAACGATACACAACCATTAATCTAATCATTAAAATTTCTAAAGGAGAAATCTTGATAGATTTTATCGGAATACCGATAGTAGAATTATCTTCTTCTGTCGCTAGGAGGCGAATCGCCAACATACGATGTTGGCGGCAAAACCAAACCCCAACACTTATCGGACGAGAACCGACCAAGACGGACGAGTTTTTAACATCATTCCAAAACCACAACGAGTAGAATCCCTTTTCTAGAGCCACTTCACCAATGAACTGTTAATTTCACCTCTCAAGATAAGTCTCGTAGCAAAGCCATAAAATTTGCAACATTTCGTATATTTTGTTTAATACATGTGTATAATTTCCATTGTGTTGTTTGTCTTCTTTCATCCGAATAATAGCCGACTACCGGGAAAATAAGAATCCCTACGTACCCCGTAATTCTTCTTATTTTTAATACTAATTATGGAGAGCCTTTCTTCATTTATTTATTTGCGATTAATCATTATATCAATTCTATAAATAGGATAATCTGACATTGAACTTAATAGCCTACGAGAGCGGCCTTTAAGCAAGTATTATAAAATATATTTGAAGTACTTTATTTATGAACTCTTAACGTATTTTCCTTCTTCGTGGCAGAGATGTTTGGCTTTTCACACATCAATTTGTTTAACTAATTCGATTAAATCGAAACTATTTGGTTGGTACACGCAGAGAAGTCAGGGAAAAAAACGAACATGGTATAAATGAATAAATAAAGAATATTAGAAAATGCTCTGAGGTGTATTATAAACTTCCGTGTACCATTTTAAAGATTATATTAGTTTAAAGTGTAAAGACTAATATCTTTATAAATTGATCTAAGGTCGCCGAGAACGTGTTAACATTTGAGAAGAACGCGTGAAAATGAATAGAAATAGAAGAAAAAAAAAAAAAAATAAGTGTAATTTGTAAAATTCGGGATACATCGCCGACTTTCTCTTGATACGCGAACATTTTTCATTTTTTTGAAATTTGAAAGGAAAATTCGATTTCTGCCAAACATAGAGACTGGCTTTTGCATGGAAAAATAAATAATTAAAATTTGCTAAACCACCAATATCATTAACGGAATTTCTTTTTCTTTTTTTTTTCTTTTTTCTTAGAGTTTATCGAACGTGTTATAACCCACCATATTAGGAACAACAAAATACAACAGAAATCAGTTTGAGTTTTGTTTAACGGCACATCAACATCTGTGGGTTATTTAATGCCAGAAATCAGTTAAATGTACTTTAAAATTTAACAGTATTTCTTTAATTTCTCACCGTCTATGGTGTTGGAATAGTTTGCTACATAAGGTGTGCTGTAGACCACAACTTGAATTTATAGGCTCTTCGAGGCTGTGTGATCTGAATCGGCCAATCAACACGCTCGAATACGTGGTTGTTTAACTATTTAAAGGTCTTGGTGGGCTGGCGTTCAGTTGCTCGTGCTTAACACGGACAACGGACCAACGGACAAGGATTCTGCTTAACACTGACAAAAACAAGGATCACAGGATTCTAGATACACGGACCAACGGACAAGCATAGTAGGATTCTACTTAACACGGATCAAACTTAATGCCACTGTAGCGATTGTCTGCCCCTGTTTGGATCGATGTGGGGTCCAGAAGAATTATCTTCCCTTTCTGCAAGTTTTCGCCAATAGAGGGTTAGAGTATTTGAGTGGGAGCCCGGGAAAATCTAACTCCCTTCCTTTGGGACCGGCAACCTCATCTCATGGTTTAGGCGCTTGTGCCTCTTACCATTTAGTGTGAGTGGGGCTTTGTCCCCCAACCAGCTATCAGTAAGTGACATTCCTGCAGAAACTCTGTATCACCTCTTTAGGACGTAAGTCCTACATTATTATAATGGGTTTATGTATCTGTTTTGTATATCTATCTTGTACCTTGTAATGAATATATATATATTCCTGTCTTGAATATATTCCTCTATGTTAAATTAAAGTCTGTTTATTATTATTTTATGTTCACACACATGGGAAGGTTACTCTGAGCATTCCAACTTATCATAAGAACTTTATATCTTACACCACAAAGGATCTCCACTGTAAAGTCCTCTCACCTTCAGCCTAAAATGGCCACACGAATTATACACATGGTACAGGAGGATTTATATGTTAAGATATTTACTGTATACACTCAGCGTGTTGTCATACAGCCATCTTTGTTTTTTCTGCCTGATACTCCACTTTTAGTGAAGATTCATGTCATTCGTTTCGGGAGAATAATCATCATCCTCATCAAGTCGCGCTAGCAACACGGATATCCATGACAATCTCTTGCGAACCGTCCCTATCGGTCATCGTTTCCGGGATATCCTCTGTGCAGCATCCATAATCAACATAAAGCTGATCGATTGCTAGACAGTTAACACGGGGGTGCTCACGTGCTGATTTCCAGGGGGGGAGAACGTCGCTTGGTTCGCCAACAATGTCCAGCATGTATTTGTCTCACTCGGGTGGTTTGTGTGATAGGGGGCAAGTAGTGATATTGCCGCTTTCTTTTTTCATTTTCATTGTCAGACGTCTTTTAGCGGCTATTGTTGGTAGTTGTACCAGAGTTTAATCACCTCTGATAGGGTCAGCAGGGCAAGGGAAGTCTGATGCTGGAAGACCCGAAACTTCCCAATGAACCCTGCGGATTTACATCACTGACGACAATCACCAGCGCCCCAAATGTAGGAGGGTATATTTAAAGTTGTTTACAAGGTTTGTTTAAGACCGCAAGCCAGGGGAGACTATTCTTTTTACGTTTACGTTGTTGGAATATTTTGAGAATATAAAGTGTGCTACAATTCCTCACCTAAATGTACAGACTAGACGAGGTCACGTGGTTTATTCCTACGCCAATCAACAGTCATAATGTTCGGCTGATTAACTACTTAAACACTGATCCTTTCACAGTCTACTTACAACCATTGACGAAGGAACTTACAATACTGAGGATTCTTTACCAAAGGATGACCAAGGATTTCTGCTGGACAGGCGCTCTTGCTTAAAGGCTAAAGGATGGCCCATAAGATTGTAACATACGTTTCACAACCTTTTCAGCTCTCTAGCAAGATCCAGGTATGTGTTACTAACATTCTTTCATTTTCACTCTATGGTTTAACAATTTTAAGGTTGGTGAGTTGTCGATTATAAAACTTTGAAACACAAGAAAGATAAGAACTTTCTAGAGTGAACAAATATGTACCGAGTAACTTTGTAGACAGCCAATGTAATGACGAACTTAATGCCCTTTACATTTCATTATGAAAATAGTTTAATGATAATATAATTTTAAAATTCGATAAGAATCATAAGAATAATCAATAATTGAGAATGACAAGAGTCACAGTAATATAATGTATTTGCAATATAATTCTTGATGTTATTGACTCGAATTCCAGAAGTGATTGATATAATTTAACAATGATTTGCCATTTCATGAACCAAACACACGAAAGATTAAATCAGGAAAGATTTTCGCCCTGTGGAATATAGACTGTACATTCTGTTTACTATTCAAAAACATCGAAATAAATAAATGAATAGTAAAGTTGGATATGTTGAACGTATAGAAGAGAGTGGCTTACAAAAGTTTATGGCACACTTTTCCGACATTTTAGATATTTGAGATTTGAACCTAATACAGAAACGTTTGTATTTTAGTTATACATCATTAAATTTACGAAAACAAACGAACAAATTAGTAGTGATTGAAGTCCATAATGTGCACACACACACACACACACACACACACCACACACATATATATATATATGAAGTGGACAAACAATGTGTTTGAAATGGCGAGGCCGACAATTTTTGGAAGATTATGCGCTTAATTAAAGTCATACCTAATTTGTTAATTAATTGATTATAATTAAATGAATCAGGCGTGCATATCGGTTTAAATGTAAAGCGTAAATAAATCGAGAAAAAGTCGATCTCTGTATGTACATTTCAGCCTATTGACAGGTAGGGTTCGAATCACGCACAAAGCACTGACCTGTCTATAGCTCTGCTGATGAGGCCTAATAGGCTGAAATGTACATACAGAGATCGACTTTTTCTCGATTTGTTTACGCGTTACATTTAAACCGATATGCACGCCTAATTCATTTAATTATAATTAATCAATTAACAAATTAGGTATGACTTTAATTAAGCACATAATCTTCCAAATATATATATATATATATATATATATATGTGTGTGTGTGTGTGTGTGTGTATGTGTGTGTGTGTGTGTTCCAGAAATTAGTACATCCTTTTTTCTTTAAATATTTACCTTATCTAAAGATCACATTCCAAAAGGTGTGCTTACTTAATTAATATTCTTAGCTGGAATTAATGACCGCTCTTTGGGTGGGGCTTAGAATACGCTGACTGTCCACTTCAGAGGGGTAAGACCCCCAAATGGGATGTTCTGGGTATGACAATGAACTGAATTTGATGGTAAGGCTCCAGTTCTGGAAAACTTGTGGGTGTGGAGTACCCCTTTATTACCATTACCCCGAGTGGTAGTACCTAAGGTTCCATCTATGGGCCAAGTAGACCTGTTTAAAGATTATTCGTATTCGATAGGACCGGGTGCAAAAGAAAACCTCTTGACGAACAGCTACACATAAAAAAACGTGATTCTCTAACTTCTCGGCATACAATAACATGAGATGAGTTGACATGTCGTTAAAATCAATAAATCAATAGATCAATAAATGAAATTAATGTATGTTTTCCTATCTTCAATACAATTTTCGGAAATAGATATTATCTGGTTTCCAATGTAAGTCAATAGTTATTGATTTCATAGGTTTCTCCCCCCCACCAAAAAAAAAAAATGCATACATAAGAAAAGACATTCAAGTTGAGTAATCGTATTTATGCTTTCTTGAATACTAAGATCATGTTTGTGTGTGCAGAAATGAACGTTCTCTGGTATTTGTCACAACGCTGTATTTTGTTGATTATCAGCACTAGCAAATATATGCCCCCTCCGCTGGGTGCAACTATTTAAGCTTTAATGTAATAAAATATCATATTTAATTAGAAAGGCCAATGAAACTAAATAAGAATGCAGATAAAAAGATTTGAAACAGAAGGGGGTATAAATGAAAAAATAGAACAACAGAAACTTACTCTTCCGTCACTCTCGTCTTTCATTGCTAAATATTCATAATTTAACTATTTCGTTAAAATAGATAGTAAAGAATAATATTACAGTTATTTTTTCTTGTTATGGATTTCTTTTAAGATTTATCCCCGAGATTTTTGCTCATATTCATTAAGATAAAACCAAACAATTAGAAATCAATAATACTAAGCACATATTTATTAAAATGAAATTTTAATATCAATATGCAAAGTTGCCTTCCCTATTCACACTGTAAACCACTATTTTGTTGTATATATAAATACAACTGTATGTTATTAGTATGTTGATAAGACCAACAGTATTAATGTAAAGAAACGTTATTAATAATTGAGGTTTAAATAAAAATAAAATCCTGGAGAATTAAGGTAATTGTGACTTGAGTAGTGGTATAGTTTCGGTTACAAACATACAAACACACTGTTGGAATATGTTGATATGCATAAGGTGTACTACAATACCCCATTTAAATTTATAGACTAGGCGAGATCACGTGGTTTAAACCTCAGCCAATCAACAGCCTTAATGCGTGGCTGGTTAACTACTTAATCACTGATACTGAGAGACGTCCATTTGCAATCATTGATGAAGGACTTGCAATACTGAGGAGCACCAAGAAACAACCAAAGGATTCTTTACCAAGGATTTCCGGTGGACAAGCGCTCTTGCTTGGAGCCTATAGGATGGCCCATAAAATCGTAACACACTCCATTTAAAGATGGTCACCGATTAAAAAAGGAACCTGCGTTAGAATATCGTTAAATATTTTTTAACATAAGCTGATTGCATATTGCTAAGAGAGAGCACACTAGTAAGTCTTCGAGCCGTAGACTTCTTTCGGGTTCTGAAGAAAAAATGCTTTCTTCTTGGCAAAAACATTTAACAAAAATTAAACACCTATTGCAGATTAAGTTTCGTCAATATTTTATTCTTATTATAATTACTAGCAACAGAAAATACCCTCCGGGCGTCGTAAAAATTAATTTTGAAAGACATTGCCTGAGAGGGTGGGAGTTAAAAATTCAATGTCAGAGGGTTTGCAAAATCCTCATATTTATTAAAGGAGTAAAAAAAAAAAAAAAATTAAACAATTTGAAATGAAAACTGAGCCCCGTCCCTCTCAAATGAAATGTTGCGTGCATGTAATAATCAAACAATTATTTTGAATATTTTCCACATCAATTTTACACAAAATCGTAGGTATTTATCTATCTGTAAACTTTTTAGTTAACTTCTTGTTACTGTAAAAAAAAGGGACGAGAATAAAAAAACAATTTTCAAAATTGCTTACTCAAATTTTGGGTGTATATAACATAAGATTATTGTGACGTAAGCTGTGACGTAGAGCTATGACGTAGTTTTTGTTACAGACAAAAATACAGACAATCTCCATTATTAATAGATATTCTTGACCAAATAATTGTAAATTCTATATACTAGCACTAATTCATATTGATTCTGTAGTTGAAACCAAAACGTAAAACACATACACACAGTGTATTTGTAATTATGTGTGCGTGTGTGTCATTAAAATTCTTTGTCAGTTTATGTCCCGAATCAAACTTAACAACTGACGTAATTTGAAACCCCACCGGCAGGGTGGCACTCCAGCAGCATAATCAATTAGCTATAAGGACTCTTGATAAAATAGATATTCATTTCTATGTTGTGTTGTTAAAAAGACCTAAATACTATAATCAAATATTGGTACATAATTATCTGAACAACACACACACACACACACACACACAGAGACTGTATATATATGTGTACACGATGTTTATTCAATAAGTGGAATTTATTTAAAAAAAGCAAAATTAATTTTTTGTCGGTATGTTTTTTTTCTCTCCATAAATTGCATAAACTACATTGGAATTTGTTTATGCCAAATATATTTAATGTCGCAAAAATATCAATCAAACAGAGTGCTCCAGGCTTACATTAAAATCTGTCTTTAAACTTTTGGTGGCTAAGAAGTGCAAATCATGCAAAACTTACATAAGAGTGCGTGATGTGTACGGAGAATTATGTTTTAGTTAATAAATGTTTACAAATGGGATAAACATATGTCTTTTTACTATGGGTATGAATTGAAAAACAGTCAATGGAGTGGAAAACACACTGAATCTTCGGTAAAGAAAAAGTTCCAGGCGCAGTGATCAGTAAGGAAGTTAATGCTGATAGTTTTCTGGAAAAATGCAACTGTAAAAGAATTGGTGCATCAAGGGTTGCCACAAACCCAATCAACGACCGACCTCAGGAATTTTGGATTCAGAGTTATCCCTCTCCTAGACTGGTTACCTACCCAAGGCTGAAGAGTCCAGTCTGTCCTACTATTTAACCCATAGCTGGAAGGAGAATATATGGATTCATACCTTTCCCAATGGTATTAGCGGTATGTGAAATGCCAACAGCTTCGTCTAGGAATTGAACTCGAATCGACGAGTCCATTTTCCACGACTCTAACCACTAGCCCACGCGCCTCCATATATATATATATATATACAAGGTGTGTTAAAAAAGTATCGAGATTTTTTGTACTTTTTGACTCACCTTGTATTCTGAAAAATTAACGTTCTATTCATTGTTCAATTCTATCCTAGTAAATACAGCTTCAAGCTCGATACTTTTATGACACATCTTGTATATGAATGTGTGTGTGTGTTATTTCTAAAAAGCAAATTTTTATACAAAATTCTAATTGTAAATATCTGCTGCCTATTCTAAAAACTTATTTGATCGGAAAAGAAAATTATTTGGAAGAAAAAATAATTAATGAGTCTGAAATTACTATTTTGAATTTTTTTTTTTAAATCATGAAAATGTCCTATTTGTAAAAATAGTTTTTCTTCAATAAACTTTCTGATTACAAAAGTATTTAATTGAAAAAAAAATTAATCACTGTGTCTCATTCAAATAATTACGTGTGAATATTTGAGTTATTGTTATTTCATTTTTCTTTTCTTTTAAAGAACGCATTGAGAAAATAATTATCTATTTTGTCATGTAGGCTTGTAAGTATTCTCGTAGCTTACTGTGTATGCTGCTGAACTTGCAGTTTCTAAACATTTGAGTTCTAAATTGTTAGTTTTAAATTCAGTTAATTTCAGCTGGACACATTCAGCATTCGATAAACATGGTGGATTATATATATATATATATATATATATATATATATATATATATATATATATATATATATATATAAGTAATTGGTAATTTGCTTGAAGCATTGTTAAGTATGTTATATATATTAATAATTTGAAGGCAATTACAATGCGTATAAAAAATAAAAACAAAAAGATGTTGTTTTTTTGTCTAAGTGACAAAAAAACAACATCTTTTTGTTTTTATTTTTTATACGCATTGTAATTGCCTTCAAATTATTAATATATTATAATATATATATATATATGGCGATTGCCACTTCTTCACAGAAGAAGGCCACTTCTACATAGTTCGTTTGTGAGTACGCAAATGGCTCAGAAGTCCAGCTTTTTTTTACACGTCCTGTCGCATTCTTCGTATGTTTTTGAACTTTTTATTGACTTGCTACACGACAGTATGAGAGTGAGTAAATAAACAATGTGTACATTTGATATGGCTTTTAGCCGACAATTTTTCGAGGATATGTGCTTAATTGAAGTCATACATAATTTTGAAAATTAATTAGTTAATAATTAATGAATTTAGGCGGGCATATATGTTCAAATGTAAGGCTAAACAAATCGAGAAAATGTCAATACCTGAATGTACATTTCAACCTATTAGGTCTCATCAGCAAGGTTATAGACATGGAAGACTGCTCCGTGTGTGACTCGAAACCTCGACTGACAAGTTGACAGGCGGTGATTCTAACCACTACACCAGCTAGTCGGCTAAAAGCCATATCAAATAAACACATTGTTTATTTACTCACTCTCATACTGTCGTGTAGCAAGTCAATAAAATGTGGAATATAAATAAGTTCAAAAACACATGAAGAAGGTGGGAATGGCCAGCTGGTGTAGTTGTTAGAATCACCGCCTGTCAACTTGGCAGTCGAGGTTTCGAGTCACACACGGAGCAGTCTCCCATGTCTATAACCTTGCTGATGAGACCTAATAGGTCGAAATGTACATTCAGGTATTGACATTTTCTCGATTTGTTTAGCCTTACATTTGAACATATATGCCCGCCTAAATTCATTAATTATTAACTAATTAATTTTCAAAATTATGTATGACTTCAATTAAGCATATATCACCCATATATATATATATATATATATATATATATATATATATATATACTAGCAAATAAATGCACCCTCCGGGTGCAAGTATTTAAGTTTTGATATAATAAAATATCATATTAAATTAGAAAGGCTAATGAAACTGACTAAGAATACAGATAAAAAGATCTGCAACAGAGGGGGTATAATCGAAAAATAGAACAACTTTGAAAATAACTATTCCATCATTTTCCATTACTCCCCTCTTTCATTGGTAAATTTTCCTAATTTAACTATTTAGTTAAAATAGGAAGTAAAGGATAATATTACAGTTATTTCTTCTTGTAAATAAATTTCTTTTAAGATTTATCCACGAGATTTTTGTTTATATTTCTTAAGATAAAACCAAACAATTAGAAATCAATAATACCAAGCATATATTTATTAAAATAAAATTTTAAATATCAATATGCAAATTAGCCTTCTTGTTCAAACTGTAAATCGCTATTTTGTTGTATATATAAATACAATTGCATGTTATTAGTACGTAGATATGGTCAACAGTATTAATAATGTAAAACAATTTTTATTAATAACTGAAGGTTTAAAAGAATGAAATCATGGAGAATTTGACGTAAATAATTAAGGGAATTGTGACTTGAATAGTAATATAGTTTCGGTTACAGACAGAAAAACACACAATCTCTATTATAATAAGATATATATATATACGTACAAGGTGTGTCAAAAAGTATCGTATTGTACTTTTTGACACATCTTGTATCCTGAAAAAATTAACATTCCATTTATTGTTCATTTATTATTTATTGTGCTTGATAACTGTCAATTTCTCGTCTATGCGATTTTAAACCTAAGTTTGAAAATCGTATCTGCGAGAAACTGACAACTACCGAACACCGTTGATATTATTTGCTACGCTAACCAATAAGCTAACTAGACATCAAAATAAGACACTTTACGAAGGATAAAATCGATGAAGTCCTAAAACCAATTAAAAGTAAAAAGTCACTGGCCTAGACGAAATACATCATGAAGTATAAAAGACAAGGAAAATTGACGACATACTTATTCGGGTTAAATCGAACTTAACAGACCTAAATTCCACCATCGTATGTTACCCAGCCGAAAGAAGAAAAAAAATACCAAAAATCAGGGAATTAACCGAATTTAATGAAATTTTCAGTGTTGATATATTAATGAATAAAATATATAATGCACTAGTTATTTTATTTAAAAACTTTTACATTTTTTCAGGTCAGTTAACTTTGAACTACGTATCTTTGAGGCGTGACACAGATTCTAAAATATACGTGGTTCAAAGTTAACTGACTAGGTCCATTAAGTTGGATTTAACCCTTCTTCGATTATGTACTGCACTAAATAAGCAAAATACAATAAAGAAATGATATTCTAATGCTTAAAACCAGTTGTGTTTTTATATTTTCCCCTCTTCATCCGACAATTAGCCATCACTAACATAGCAGTTAACGATGAATCCGTTTCGGTGTATAATAAAAACATGTTTGTAACATTTCTCTGAATTTTTGAGATGAGGCTTGATAATTAGTATTATTTGTATTATTCGCAATATTGTACTCATCTTTATTGTTATCTGTACAACGTTTTAGCCGATGTGCCCCCCGGCCTTCTTCAGGCATTTCTTGTCGTAATCGGGAACCTTCTTGTATGGTTCGCGGAATGAGAACAGGATACCCCCGTGGACTGAATAAAGGGTTAGGTTCAAAGTTCTATGATGGCTCCCGATTACGACAAGAAGGTCCCCAAGTCCGAGAAGGTTCCCGAGTCCGACAAGAAATACCTGAAGAAGGCCGGAGGGCACATCGGCCAAAACGTTGTACAGATAACAATGAAGATGAGGACAATAGTCCGAATAATACAAATAATACTTATGTTTGTAACATTCATTTGACACCATTTCATTATTATTATTATCATTTCACCTGATTTATTTCGTCCCGTCACCAGCTGAAAAGTTTAATAGTAGCATAAAATCTTACTATCTACTTTACCTATTAGAAATAAAATAATTCTGATGATTGTGAAAGTTTAGAAATCCCATGGTAAGTATTTGGAATACTTACTTATGTTGCATTATGAGAGTAAGGCGATTAAAAAAAGGAATGACCCAGTCAACCGAAAATTTGCAGTGCGGGTCAACAAATAAATAGATAAATTAATCTCACAAAATTAATCTCACACTCAAAGGGAGTAAATGATTAACATTCCAGACATAGTGGCGGTCATCCTTGAAGGAGCACCCTTTGAAGTTGATGAAGATGGTCGGGTTGAATCAAATCTAAGGATTTTTCGGTGACCCGAATGAAATATTTTAGAAACATCCATAATTAAAATTTAAATTACTTTTTGGATATAGATAGAGAATCTCGTTTTAATCCAGACGGAGAATTCTTGACCGTCAAGTTGTCAGGAAGAAATATATTTTTGACCGTCACGCCGGTAGAGAGAAGTGAATTCTATCAACAGAGAGTAAAGTTTATTGTTGCCAAGAAACTTTTAAGGTCAAATTTGACAATATCTTGTTCTCTACTCTGTTCTAAACTCTTCGAAAGAAATCTTATTATAATGGAGATTGTGTGTTTTTCTGTCTGTAACCGAAACTATATTACTTCTCAAGTCACAATTCCCTTAGTTATTTACGTCACATTCTCCAGGATTCTATTTCTATTTAAACCTCAATTAATAATAAAACTGTTTGACATTATTAATACTGTTGGCCTCACCTAAAAACTAATAACATGCAATTGTATTTATATATACAACAAAAACCAGTTTTCAGTGTAAACGTAAAGCTAATTTGCATATTGATATTAAAAAATTGATTTTAATAAATATGTGCTTGGTATTATTGATTTCTAATTGTTTGGTTTTATCTTAATGAATATGAGTAAAAATCTCTTCAATAAATCCTAAAAGAAATTCATTAACAAGAAGAAATAACTGTAATTTTATTCTTTACTTCCTATTTTAACTAAATAGTTAAATTAGGAAAATTTAGCATTGAAAAACGGAAGTGATGAAAGAGTAAGTTTCAGTTGTTCTATTTTCCGATTATAAACCCCTCCGTTTCAAATCTTTTTATCTGAATTCTTCTTCAGTTTCATTAGCCTTTCTGATTTAATCTAATATTTTATTACATTTAAACTTAAATACTTGCACCCGGAGGGTGCATATATTTGCTAGTAAATATAATAGAGAACCTAAAATTCCTTGCGTTTGCATCGGTTGAATATCAACGTGATTAGCCAAATTACTTTCATACAGAAAGGAATCGGAAATCTGTTTGCTTTTCAGGAGAAGAAGAAATCAACAGAATTTCCTAGGATAGAGGATTGAGCTATGCTTTACGTGTCTCACCACCCACTCTCGGAGCAGCCGCCTGACATAGCAACCCGACGTTGATAACACAACAATTTTCCTATTTCAAACATAAGTCATTTTCCCCGTGACTACAACAGAAATAGAAGTAGGACGGCGATCATGGCACATAGACCGTTTTAATACTATGTCCGCTACAGCGGTGACCACGGTACACTTGCCAGTCAAGTCGTGATAAAAACATTAGTTCCTGCTCGATCACCAAAGTTAAGTAGCAATGAGCCTACTCAGTATTTAGATCGGTGACCTCTTAGTGACATCTGGAACTGTAAGCAACTTGAGTCCTGCGTGTCAGGAAATGTAAGTAAGTAAAGTCATCGGGGTGGCCTAAAGTCAGCATCAGACAATCAACAAGGGAGTCTATACCCTTTTCACTAGCGCTAGACCAAGGAGAGTGTTTTGGGGTCTGAGATGGAGCGCCACACCTACCATCAGCTCCTCACTTTACCGCACAGATCCCTATGCTACTCATATGCTGAGTTGGCAAGGGCCGGTATCGAACCCGGAACCTCGTGGTTCCTAGTCCGACGCTCTACCAACTGAGCTAAACCGGCCCTAAACCTTTGTAAATGACACGTATTTGGCATCCCAAATACCAGAAAAAGAACTTTCGAAAATGAAGAAATTAAGAATAAAACTGCATTAAAAAAAATCCAAAACAAATACCCCCCCCCACATAAAACGAATTAATCCAATTGTGTTGCCCCACCCATATAGTCTGTTATTGACAGGTTATCGAATATCTGGATATTTAAAATAAAACGGGAATTCTCCCAAGCAGTAGCTGTGTTAGTACTACAGTATGGTTGCACCACTTCGACATAAATGCTTGAAGAAAAAGCTAGATAGGAACTACACAAGGATGCTGCGTGCTATTTTGAACTAATCCTGGAAGCAACGCCCCAGATACTAGGATATTAATATATAGATTATTATGAAATACATATAAAAACCATGCAATTCACAGCATCTGTATGGTAATTCTCTGAGCATGTTAAGATATTCCTTGATAAGTTATTATATGTTTTTGTTTATCTATGCAAATTACTGAATAACTTATTTTATTACTCAATTACTACACACGAATGCTGCATGCTGTTTTGAACTAATCCTAGAAGCAGCACCCCTCAAAACATCAGTTATACGGCCACTTACCACTCATCTCACAAACCATCCAAGTAAGACAAGCAAGACATACTGGTTCCTGCTGGACGTGAGCAACGATTCCGGCTGACTCCTACATATGGATACACCAGTGTTGTCTGACTAGCAAAAACTTACATTCATTACGCATTGATGTCCGTCCTGTCGGCTGGGGCCTTAGAATGCACCGACTGCACCTCTGCAGAGGGGTAAGACTCCCCAATGTGGCCACTTATTGGCCGTGGGTGGTGACCCGTCATGCTTAAGGATAGAACCCAGGTGGTCGAGCAGTCCATGACTTGCAATAATCCACTTTGGCCCTTTCTTGGGCTAGACGGGCGGTCGGAGAGGCCCCCTCCAATCAATCGGCTGGTCACGTCAAGCCCTAGCACCTATATGATTGCCCCAATCTTATTGCCATTATGGCAAGCTCCAACCTTTTTATCATATGGGCGCTAGAAGGCGGTGGCTGAGGGTTTAGATGTCCTGGGAATGACGTTAAACTCTATCTGATGGTGAGGTTCCAGTTCTGGAGGTTTGGGGAATGTGGATCACCCCTTCATCCCCATTGCTCCCTGGTCCATTCTAACCGGAGTGGTAGTACTTGTTAGGGTCCCATCTATGGGTTAAATAGAAAAATGTATCCATTAAGAATGACTTTATTTCAAAACTTTATCGGCATTAAATGACCCACTGAGATTGATATGCCGTAAAACAAACCAAACCAAACCAAACGCCTTGATGATGATAATAATGAAAAGTGTAAATGCTCTCAGCAGAATTCACTGATATTATTTTTGGAGACAAAAATATTGATGGTCAAAATTTATTACATAAACTTCTTGTAGAACATAAAACATGTCTGTCTGACCAATTTAAAAAGAGCATCGGTCGCGAGCAACACTGATAATCTATTATCAATTTTAGTTTGTTTTTTCATCGCAACTTACCCAGACTCATCAGTTTAGGGTCATCAGTAAACAGTGCCAACGTCCTGTAGACTGATGGTCTGGGTAGTTGCGATGAGACACAACTAAAATTAAGAAATATTTGTCAAAAATTAATAATGGTTGACAGTATTTCATTTAATTAAAAAATCAAGATAGCATCAGGACATTCATCATTTTCAGTCACCATCTTTGACAATATTGATAAATACGGTAAAACAATTCTGGCTTTAGTGCATTATGACCAGACAGGAGATACGTATCTATTGTTCAAATAACAGAGGCTAAAGACAACACGTATTTACTGTTCAATGAACGGAGACAAAAGAGATCGAGATGGATTTTGGGTTGGTTAGTTTTTCCGGCATGTTAACCCTAAGGTTATATCATGCCGAAAAGTTTTGTTTAATCATTTTTGTTGTGTATTCAATTAAAAAAACACATTTTAAAACTAATTTTAGCCGACATGGCTATAGATTTGAGGGTTGTCACATGAGACCATGAGGTGCCCAATGAACACCCAGTTATCTATTGTCTTACTAAAAGAGCATGAAGAATGTTTATAAATAGCAAAATATTTGCACTGCGTCCTCTATCCTAAAATTGAGGCGCTCGCGGTGTAATAGTTATCGTCCTTCAAAATATACTCGGTGACCTGCATTTCACATTGTACTAATACCATTGGGAAAGGTATGAATCCAACTATTCTGCTTCCAGCTTTGGGTAAATAGTAGGACAGACTGGGATCTTTAACCTTGGTTAAGTAACCGGTCTAGAAGAAGGAAAACTGATTTCAAACCTGTTAAACTCTGTTTAAAAATTCAACCTTGTGTCATATCGTACTTGGTTGGAAATATATAAAACGTGGCTCTTCTGTAAGTTCGTTCATAGCTGTGTATACTGTAGATCAGAGCTTTTCAACACTAGTGTACCGTGAAACTTCCGCGGGTGTGCCGTGAACATTGAGGACGGTTGATCATCCTCTTATATACTTATTTTATTACTTTAATATTTTTTGTTTTTAATTTAATATTTTATGTTTTGATTAAATATTTTTTGTTTTAATTAATTAGCACATTTTCACTATTCCTTTTCTTTTAACACTTAAATGATAAAATAATTATATGTTTATATACTGATGGTGTACCTCGATCAATTTATTGCTCAGCTCACTGTACCGTGAGATGAAAAAGGTTGAAAAACTCTGCTGTAGACAACAGCTAAATCCTGATATTCTTGGCTGAAACAAGAAGAAAATTTTCTGAGAAGTACTTTTAGAGAAAAAAACTTATAAATCATCTTTGATGGCTAAATTGCCTAGAGAAATACAGTTGATCGAAAACGACGTCTCGCTTTTCTAACTAAAGTTACGATAATTGCTTAGCATCTTGGCATTTCCCTCTGATCAGTTAATTAAGAGAACGTTTATGTTTTGAGACAGTGTTGACTGCGATTGTAAGAATAGTTTAGAAAAGTATGGTGATTTACGAGACGACTACAAAATAGAATGTTTGGATAACGAATATATCATCCATGGAAGTAAGATTTTATCGTCAAATCGTCTCCATCCGGCCAATGGCTTCGGCCCTGGATAGTTATAGCGTTGATCCAAGGGGACCCCCAGACAATACCCGCCTCCTCGATTTAAAGGAGCTGGGCTGGGTTTATTGCCCAGTCCCTTGAGGGGTGATGCCGACGGGATCGACGCAATTTTTCACCCGCCACCCATGAGCTTCGGTTTGTAGGTAGTCTCACATTAATAGGGCCTTGTGCCTAAACCGTACACGTGGGGAACGAGGTAAACACCATATCTGGTTATATCTTTGCGCAGAGGTTCTTCGGAACCGTATGTCCAGTGGTTTCAGCCTCTGGACCGATAAAGCAGTGAATAACGGTGTGATCCCAGGGGACCATCCCCCAGGCAATATCTGCCCTCTTGATTTAAAGGGACAGGGCTGGGTTTATTGCCCAGTGCCAGAGCCTCCCCTTGAGGGTTAATGCTGAGGGATACACGGAATTTATGTGCCTGCCATCCCATGAGCTTCGCTTCGTGGGCGGTCCCATATTTTAATAGGACCTTATGTCTGGACCCCATAAGTGGGATGCAGGTTAAATACTTATCTGGTTAAATTTAAGATTTCCGAATCGGAAAGAAAAAATAGATTGTCTCCAAATATTTGGCAAATAATGCATCCGCATGAATCTGGAATTTTTCAATAGTAATCGAGAAATAAAACTTGGTGATATCGTTAGGTATTGCTGGGGTACCTGAGTTACTGGTAATTTATTTTAAGTCGAGAAATGCTGATTGTTTCTTGAACCCAAAACTGATGAATGCTTTGCAGATGTATTCGTGTTTTATATGTCTATGTGTGTGAAGTCAGTTCTTCTTTCTTACCTGCTACTAGTACCATGTAAACTAGTACTACATTTTCCATGGTAGGTCTGCTGGTGACTAAACCGGCACACCCATCAGGCATGGCTCAGCTTGTTTGGTGAGATGGGTGTGCGGACAATCAGCATCACTAAAAACAAGAGCTGGCAAAGGACGGATGAACTCCAGGGTAGCCAACGGCCATCCACATCGATCGATAGTAGTAGGATTGGTGTACTTACTACTTACATAAATCCCCAACACAACTTGGCGTTTGGGTGCAAGAGCTGGGGCTTCTGGGGAGGCTTGCCTCTCGTGAAGTGACTCAATACTATCTCAGACAGCACTCTGAAGCAGCTCAGCAGCCCAGTTAAAATATCTCACGTACAAGTTTCACTTTCACTTTCACATATCTCTATATGTTAGTATTAATATTATTAGAAAACAATTGTTGTTGTTTAACTTCAAATTTAAAAATCACAGTAATAATTTAGTAACACATTCATCGGCCTTTGTGACCCACTGATATTTCAATGGGCCACTATTCTGAAACAACTTCTTAAAATGTTAAACTTTTTTTATCTTATTGAGGACAGGGGAGTCTCCATGGTGAGATGTGTCACAAAATCAATTTTAAGCGGATTACAGCTGGTTTGAATTCAAAGTTTTTCGTTCTCCGAGACTTGTTGTCTAGCCAAGGCGAAAGACACCAGTCTATCCTACAACAGTTACCGTTTATAATCGTTTGTTGCATTTTTTTTTATTATTTGATAAGCAAGATTATAAAATTAATTATATTTATTATAGTGATGTCGATGTTATGTTTCGGTCTGACCTTTTTCAGGACGTTGGATTGAGTTCTTGTTTCAACGGTGAACATTTTCACACTGGTGAATTCACGACCTCCTAATTCACCAGTATGAAAATGTTAACCGTTGAAGCAAGAACTCAATCCAACGTCCCGAAGAAGGTCTAACAGACCAAACATTATACCGTCGACATCACTACCCACGATAAACATCCATTTTATACAACATCCCGTTTTGTCTACCTTTCTCCACATATTGTCGGATTAATTTCCTCTTATTTCTCCCATATATATATAATATATATATATATATATATATATATATATATATATATATGGTGTTGTTTGGAGAAGGGAGATCATCACAATCCCGAAAATTCACCACTACTACTAAATAAAAGAAACTCGAAAAAAAACCAAAAACAAAAACAAAAAACACAAAAAAACAAACCCAAAAATCAAAAAACAAAAAAAACCGAGTTTTCTGATATTTATACCCAGATGAATATATTATGATAACTACATTATTATAATATAGCACATTAATGCTTCACACTAATGCCCAGACCTGATATATGTACTTCCGAAAAACGGATACAGATACAAATATATATCTCAAATATATATATATATATATTATATTATATATATATATATATATATATATATATATTATATATACTTAAGCAAATTAATTAATTAATAATATATATATATATATATATATATATATATATATATATATATATAATATTATATATAAGTAATTGGTAATTTGCTTGAAGCATTGTTAAGTATGTTATAATATATTAATGATTTGAAGGCAATTACAATGCGTATAAAAATAAAAACAAAAGATTTTTTCTTTCATTTTTTATACGCATTGTAATTGCCTTCAAATCATTAATATATTATAATATATATATATATATATATATATATATATATATATATATATATATATTAGATTAAAAGCCACCCTATCGGACGGCAATTAAATTAGCTCCTGTGCAGGGTTCTTGATTGGGCTTTTAGTCAAACTTTGTATAAATACAAACTTATAAAACTTGAACAATATTTTTCAAACCACAGTTTTCATCAAAACAGTAATATAATTCTTCTGCTGCCGCTTAATTTAAAGACAATTTGTATGTCCTCACATTTCGTATAAGTAATCATTTTTATTTCATGGGAGACTTTTTCTGGATTTTGCAATCAATTTCGATTATTTGCAAATCTATTTCCAATTTAGGAAAATTGTTATCAATACGAAAACATTCGTCCCAACAGATCATATAAAAAAAAACCCACCGAAAACCATCACAGTAATTAAAACTTGGGAATCCAAAATTTCAGGATTGCGGGTCCGGATTCGGTTGGGAATATTTTTTTTATTTTTTCACGGAGTCGGCCAGATTCCAAAATGGTATGATATGTTGGGCTACGGCCACTAGGAGTAAAGTTAAAATGTGACACACAGACACACTGATATTCACATTTATTATTAGAAATATATAACGGATTGCTACTACTTAGGAGCAAAAATGGTAAAGCAATCGACACCATAAGGAAAATAATTCTTCAAAGAATCCAGACGTAATAATACCCTATTCAACATAAACACGGTTTCTAACGATCCACCTACTGTGTTCAAACAAATACTAAAATCAATTACACAAAGTCTGTCCGTTAAATCTAGCAATAGAAAAATTTTCACTGGGTAAAAATATGGATAGGAAAAGGCGCTAAAAATAGCGGGTAACCATTCAGCTTATCATTCATAAACAAAAGTAGAAACAATCATGGTAGCAACTGTAGTAGCAATAATATCAATAACACAAAAAGATAATAACAATAATATATATATCAATACTAATAACACAAAAACGAAAAAAAAGAAACATTCTCTGGTTTAACCCGCCTTTTAATAATAATGCCGTAAAAAATCATGGCGAGAAGAATGTTTATCAATCAAATAGACAAACACTTCTCTAAAAGCATATATTATATAAAATATTTTAATAGGAATACGATAGATACCACCAATTTTCCTTGTGAAATTTACCCCCTCCCTATATTTAAGACAATGAAACTTGCATAAAGGTTAATATTATTGAATTTTTTTGCCCATTTGAAAGAAGAAACATTAAAAAATCTCCCGATGATTTAAAAAAAATTTTTTTCAGCTTACGGAAATAATGAAAATTATAAACGAAAAACAATGTTTTCATTTTTGCACCGTTAAATCAATTGAAATTTAACGTAGCCCAAAACAAGTTATGACTAGAGGCTTTTTAAAAAATTCTATGAAAAATCAATTAATGGTCCGATTTTTACGAAAATGTCCATAATTACTTACCTTTTAATGAAAATATGTCTGAAATAGGTTTTTTCCTAAAATATATTAGTGGAAATATTTTTTTACAAGGTCTACCGCCCACCTATTTTATTTTATGAAAATATGAAAAAATGAACCGACAAAAAACGATTTTTACTTTTTTCTACAAAGATAAGGGTCTGAATAATTATATCAGAAGATTTTTATAAATTTCAATACCAGAGGTTTTTAGTAAAAGAATCATGAATACAGAATTCTGCTGAAAAAAATATCAATAAAGAAACTGACCGTGTCGTAAAAAACGGACTGATAACGGTGAGTTATATTTTTAAGATAACGGTGAGTAATTTTCCCCAGTCGGATAATTTGATATTTGAATTAACTGTTTTTCTTTGTAACAACTCTTTATTTTCGTTATTTCTTTTTTGCGAGATTTTAAAAAAGTTCAAAAATATTTACGTTTCTTCCTTCAATATGGCCTAAACTGATCACGCGGCCTATTTTGGTGGTACCTAGAATACGATAGAATTAAGTTAACGACAATATATATAATAAAAAAAAGCATAATAACAATATACTAAACATAAAAATACAACTCCAACACCCTGATATAACTGTTAATGAAAGTATGAATTTTCGGTTGGCTGTAAATGTATGACGGAGAAGCAACTGTAAAAACAGACGGTGAGTTCCACCGAATGATTTAAAGATTTTACACAAGAGATGCTATTCTAACAGCACAATGCTGTCTAAACATGTATGAGATTGCAAAGATAAATTTAATAAATTCACAATTGTTGAATGGAATATTGTAAATAACAATAGGACGAAGGCGTGTGGAGCAGGTTTCAAGAATTGTGGATTGTGTTTGAAAGAGTTATTAAACATTATTACTTTTTCCTAACAAGACTACCTCCTTAATAGAAAATCTAAGCCTATTAGCAAATGTAGACAAGAAAATAATTGCCTGCTTAGTCAATTAGCCCTTGACCGAGAAAAAAGATGGGTGGGTAAATAGATAAAATCGTGTGAATATTTACATTTTTGTAAACACCGACTGTGACGATTAACACCTGCTCTTTAAGGGTGTAGGAGGTGGTAGGAGGTGGTAATCACATTATAAATTAACGAAAGACAGTTACTATTTACTCAAGCAGCTGAACATCGATTCATATCATGAAACTGAAACGTTTTCGGAAGTTTATATATATATATACGCTCCCAATTTCGGTTGAGCACTTTATTTAGAAGGGATTTAATTGCAAAATTCACCGTATTCGGCGTTCAGCTAAGACTCACTTTGTTTTCAAAGTTTGAGACCTCTAGGTGAATTCAATTCCGCTTAGAAATGTAGCGATTAAATAGCCTGCTATACTTGGCAGCTGACTGTGGCCGTATGGGTAAGAGGTTTGGCAAGCGTAAGTTCGTTCGGGTCTCGAACCCAACCAGAGATAGCTGCTAAAATGGTAAACTGCACTGATGAGAGGTGATACCTCGAAACACGTGTCTGTAGTTTACTCTCTCTCTCTCTCTCTCTCTCTCTCTCTCTCTCTCTCTCTATAATATATATATATATATATATATATATATATATATATACATATATATATATATATATATATATATATATATATATATATATATATATATATATATAAGTGATTTTAATCATTAGTCTGCATTTGAGTTTATAGTGGATATAAAATTTATATATTGTAATAAGCGAATGCTACAAACTAGCACAAAGAGAATAAAAGACCAGGCACAACTGGGCGGGAAGGTGATCCACAGGAAATTGTGAAAGGAATTCAATTTTCACCATAAAACTAAATGGTATATGCACAAGCCTGAATCTGTCCTGGAGAATGAGACACAGTAAATTCCCTGAGACTTCGAGATATAGGGAGATCACCAAATATCAGCAAGGAGACCGGATATAGTATTGATTAACAAGAAGAGGATAATCTGTCATCTAGTAAATTGTGTTTTCTCGGGCGAGTGAAAGTGAAAGAAAGCAATAAGATAAAAAATACTTGGACCTTGCCAGATGTAGTGAGAGAGGAGACATACCTCGTGCAACACGGTGTGACAGAGAGAGTGGCGGGCGTGAAGACTTGCCGTATTCTCGAAGGAAGCGGGCTAGGCTTTGCCTGGCGTGTAGGACTGACCTAGAGTCGAACCCGCTTCCTTCAGAATGTGAGAGCTGTGGACGATCAGTGAAATAAAAAATAGCATAGTGGCCCTGATGTATGTGGTCGCGCCGTGCTGACGAGTGTCGCACGTGCTACACGGACAATTATGAGTGAGGAGCCCGGATATGGTGAAATTGAGGTGTATTTAAAGGACTTATTCTCACAGACCAGGGTGAACGACTGCAGTAGTATTTTGTTGTCGAGGCGAGCGGGACAACGAAATAATTTTGGGTATTGGATTTTGGAGCGTGATACAGTTGGAAGTGTTTAGACTGTCGATTGGAACCTTGCGTCAGACTTGACTGACCCCCCCCCACTGATTAGACAAGAGAACAATGAAAACAGGGTAACATAAAGGTGAAGGTTGTACCAATTGTAATTGTAATATATTTATATATATACTATGAAAACATTTACTTTCCTGCAATATTCAGAGGGAATAAAAGTTCGAAGAATGCATTAACAGTGTTTTATATTTGTTGTTGATATTAACGTTTAATTCTCGTTTTTGATTGGTTGAATGGATTATAAATACTTCGTTACCTGTTAGTTTTGAAGGGAACTATTCGTAGAAGGTCTAGCCGGCCAACAACAGAAAAAAATATTCCTTTATTTACCATTTGATTTCCTGTCATTAACTTTACAAAACCTAAGAGGTTATTTCACATCGTACCTGCTTATCAAGGTCGCAACAATACATTGTAGCAAATTTTCCCCAAGTAAGGTGAGTAAAGTTTTACCTACTTGCCTCTGGGGTTGCAGGGCCTTGATGTTCCCCTCTTAACTGGTGATTTGCTATTTCACCATAGCACTGTAGAACAAATAACATATATAAGTATTGTATTTTTTATATTATATATACATATATATATGTAATAAGATCTATTGAAACAGATCGAAACACTGTAGCGTAGGCGAAATAAACATTACTCGTTTATGAACATGTGTTTTTTTCAATTTTTTACTAATATTACATACAGTCGGATTCACTTTCACTTTTTCCTCATATATATATATATATATATATATATATATATATATATATATATATAACCTAAAATAAATAGATGTTTACTCGCTCCTATGACACTGCCTCATGACTGTCAGTTTCATGTATCTTTTTTTTTATAAAAAAGAAAACAACAATTGTCGGATGTGATGAGCGAATAGGAAGAACGAAAGGGAGAAATAAAAACTCACTGTTCCTCGCAAGATGCAAAAACTGGGTGAAATGCAGAAAAACGGAAGTGGGGCATGAAAGATGGCAGGAAGAGAATATATATATATATATATATATATACTCAGACAACACACACAACACACACACACACACACAGAGAGAGAGAGAGAGAGAGAGAGAGAGAGAGAGAGAGAGAGAGAGACACACACACACACACACACATATATATATATATATATATATATATATCACATACAACATTGATTCAATTCAGATATTAGCTTCTTAAAGTTGTTTCAGGTACTATATAGATAAATAACCCAATACAAAGACAAACTTCATATACATAAAGTAAGTAAAGTCGTGGGGGTGGCCTAAAGTCGGTATCAGCCAATCAGCGAGGGAGACTATCCCCTTTTCACTAGTGCTAGACCAAAGAGATTGTTTTTGCGTCTAAGGTGGAGCGCCACACCTACAATCAGCTCCTTACTTTTACCGCACAGATCCCTGTGGGTCGGGTTAGCTCAGTCGATAGAGCGTTCGGCTAGAAACCACAAGGTTCCTAGTTCGATACGGGCCATCGCCAACTCAAATATACAAATATACATATAAAGTCATATTATTCCCTTAAATGGGCACAGATACATAACAATAAGCATCTGAATGTCAAGGACGTCAAAATAAGATGCTTCAATTGTTGCCAATAGAATATACAAAAGAAAACAAACAAAAAACAAAAAACAACCTCGATACATTTTCAGCAACTAGACAATAAGACCAAGAGCTAATTATTGTGGAAGACAACAGACAGGTTAGATAGGATCTTCAAAATATCACAGAATAATATCTTTTTGACTACTTCAATTCCAAATATCTTAGATGTAAGTAATTTTTTTCAACAGTTTCTTTAAGTTTTTAGCACATATAGGCCATGTAATCTTTATCACCCACTCTCTCACACACAGACACACAGACACACACACCCACCACCCACACACACACATACACATACTCAAAGCACACAAAGCACACACACATACGTACGTACATATATATATATTTGGAGTTTATAATATTTGAATAAACAAGTTGTTTTAAAGGCGTTTTAGCGATGGTAATCATATATTTCTTAAGCATAGCCAAATCGTAATTTTCACATTAACCTATCTAAAAATGTAAAATAGGAAAACCAGTTGCAAAAAAAAAAAAAAAAAAAGACTATGATGTCGTAAATTCTCAGTCCTTATTCGAAATTATGTTAACTGGCATATTTTAATACGTTGTCGACGGAATGCAATAGGAAATGACAAATATATTAGCCTGATGGCGAACCATACCTTATTTATACAAATTTGGTCACATAGCTATAATACCCACTTGAAATCCATTACCGGTTATATTTGATAAAGTGCAGCACCATGAAATAAACCCCTTCCAATGCAGATGGTCGAAACTTGTACAACGTTTCCAGTCATCCAAATCTAATGCTTCGTGTGCTTCGTCTACGTTCATTTCCAGGCGACCAGAATCTGAAGAGGCTTGCAGGTTGTAGAAAGGGCGAAGTAAAAGAGAAAGTCACGTGCCCTTATTCCCATTCCGGTTTTGTCAATGTCCGGTTGTGTCTTTGAGTCTATAGACATCGTGTCTCCTTAAAGTGCTTTGCTTATATAATACTTTAGTTTCCGGAGTTTGATTGATATCTGCCTTAACAGCTATGGCACAAATAGTTCTTCTTTCCCTTTCACTTGCCACGAAGGACGTGTTCGACTCATCTTGGCTCAGATACAATTATCAGGCGAACAATACAGTCCCTGTGTACTTTTTAGTGAACGTATGCGCCTGTCGATTTTCAGAGTCGAGATCGACTGCATCAAAAAGCATTTCTCTTATTACATTCATAACAGTTTATTATTTGAGGATATTGCCTTTTAGTTAAAGGCCTATTTTTAGCAGCAAAGAATAATTTAATATTACGTGAATCTTTAGAAATATTGGACTGACGGCCGAGAGGAGAATTCTTTTCAAATTTGGAGTTTGGTTTAGCATTTTAACTCGCTGGAAAATCACACAGGAAAAAAAGTTGTGGCGTAAAGTTGTTGAGAGATTTACTTCGCAATTAGTTAAGTATACAATAAATTCTCAAAGATGAGACAATAAAAAAACACCATTTTCACTTCCCATCAATCTATGGACCTACGTAGCGTATTAAATGGTAATGAGATTGCTTCCAGCGGTGCTAGTCATTATTCAAGTTCAAGGTTTTGTTTCACAACTTTTCCCCCTTTCTCATTCCCACTCTCATTGGTTTAAACAGGGTAATAGAAGGAAACCCAAAACAAAAAGTCATATATAAAAATGTTTAAGTTTTTAGACAGACTGGAAATGGAAGAAAAATAACCGGGTAATACATTTTCAAATCCTGGGTGACTCACAACATAATTATTTCAAATTTTAAGTGTCATATTCCTGCAAAAATATCGTTTTTAATCTACAGGGTGTCCAGAAAGTTCTGCGACAGGTTGAAAATGTATCAACAAAGATGGCGGTCATGTTGAAGTGCAATAATAAAAAATACATCAGTAAGAAAACTTCAAGAGTTGAACTTTTATGTTTTTCATGAAAACATTTTTATAATTTGTACAAAGTGAGTTATTAAAGGTTCAATTTTAAAACTGTTCCAAGACTTTGTGGACAGCCTGTATTTTAAACTTAAATTATTTAATCGTAATAATCGAGGAAAATTTCAATACTATTCTCCAAATAACCTATCAGAAAGTGCTAGAGTCAGATAGATTTGAGCCATGAATGAGGCTTTTTTTACTAAATCATCCTTTCGCAAAATCATCCTTTCCAAATACATCCTAGTTATAAGCCTGTATAATCTATCCTTTACTTTACCGCACAGATCACTGTGCTACTCGTACGCTGAGTTGGCGAGGGCCGGTATCGAACCTGGAACCTTGTGGTTCCTAGGCTGATGCTCTACCGACTGTGATGGTACGTGTAACGCTCTACCTCAGACGCCAAAAGAATCTCCTAGGTCTAGCGCTAGTGAAAAGGGGATAGACTCCCTCGTTGTCTGGCTGATACCGACTTTAGGCCACCCCGACGACGACGACTTTTACTTTTTTTAAATAATCTATCCACAGTTTTCAATATTGTACAGATATCTACCAACCCCTCCGTACAAGTAGGATGTGACAAATAGCCAATTTCTTAAGCAGAGTTTAAAATGTTTGACAGAGTTTTTCCTTCTCCTAAACTGGTTCCCAAACCAGGGTTAAAGAGCCTATACTGATCTACTATTTATCCATAGCTAGAGGGAGAATCGTTGGATTTATACCTTTCCCAAGGGTGTTATCCCTACGTAAAGCTCGAACAGCCTCATCCAGGATTTGAACTGGGGTCGCCGAGTTTGTTTTTACGACGATAAATATTTAAACAACATGCTTTTTCAATATTGTATAGATGAAATTTAACCCCATATATCTATTTTATTTATTATTTATTATTGTTTATTTATTTATTCAATTTATTTCTATTTTATGTTATTCCTTTTTATGCCGGTCAAAAGTCTTCTCTCTTTGAATAATAAGAAATTACCCCGATACTCCTGTAACAGAAGCACAAATAATAAACGACTCATGGGTCTGGTATAGCCACATTATACTACTCATAAAAATGTATGATATTACTATGAATAAATGTAGGACTCAAATTACATATTTGATAGTCATGATCGACAGGTGCTTCCTAGAGAGCCAACACGGGGGACCTGAAAGTTCTATTCTCAGTAATACAGAAAACTTTCTTCTCTACAAAAACCCCGGAGGCAAGAACAGACAACAGAGGAGAGAAGACAACAGAACAGTACTACCCTGCTATTTTAAAAGCAACCCCACACAAAGAGACTACAGAAAACGGATAACGGGGATATGGGAGGAATCTGCCAAGTTGAATAAAAAAGCCAAAGACTTTCGGATCAAGCAAGAATGATTCGAAAGAAAGGTTTATTCTTGGATATTTTGGATATCTGTGGATAGGTAAGTTGTGAAGAAAGCACTCAGCAAGAAGAACTCCCCGAAGAGACGAAACATAAAATTCTGTGAAAGCCATAACATAATGGAACCCAGCGTCATTACCACTATAAAATATTTGACAAAAGAGGATAAGATCAAAATGAATATCATAAAGAAAATCATGGCTGAAGAGAAGGAAGTATTATCATCACAGAGAGATCAAAAATGGAAAAAAAGAAAGAAAAAAAAAAGAAAATTTAATTAGAAACAGAAAAGGGGAATAAATTACTAAAAGTTTTCCCAGCAGAGAATATCAGCGAATTAAAGTATTTAATTATGCAGAAGGGACTGTAATCAATGTCAAACTAGGCATCCTACAAAAGAACCCGTAAATAGAAAAAAACAAACAAACAAAAGGTGGATGGGAAATGAGACAGGAAGAATGAATAAAGAAACTGTTGTAGAGGAGTTCCACTGGAAATTGTGCAAGAAACTAAAGTTTAACCACTACAAAATGGTATATTCACAAACCAGAATATGTCCTAAAGAACGAGACTGATAAAATGTTCTGGTGTAAGTAAAAATCGAGACCATCCAGACAACATCATTGTTAAGATCGGCCCGTATACACAGCAGAGTCCAGGAGGCCTGAAAAGACTTGCTATCACCCACACTCCGGTGAGAGATCACCAGTTAACCTTGGTGCGAAAAACTCACGAGTAAAATAATTTTATTGCATAATGTTCACAAGAAACAATAAAATTGGTTTGAAAGTAATTTTTTATTAAAATAAATTTGTATGTGAATACTTATCTATATATATAGGCGATAATTTATCTATCTATCTATCTATCTATCTATGAAAGGTAAAAATGGATATTGAATCCGACAATATGCGTAGAAAGTTTTGTAGAAAAACCCCAAAAAACAAAACAAAAAACAAGATGTTAAAAGTTTTGCTGACAGAAAATCTGTTTCGACATTATGAATATGTCTTTATCAAAGCAACATTGTAAGCGGAAAAACGAAATAAATATATCATTAATTACGAGGCACAGAACGCTCTCGATCAGTACCGGAATTTTCAAAAAAAAAAAATGTGATGACCTGATATTGTCGGGTGCAGACTAAATTTTTTTTGTTGAAAATTCCGGTACTGATCGAGAGCGTTCTGTGCTATCTATCTATCTATCTATCTATCTATCTATCTATCTATCTATCTATCCAGTCTGTTCTATCTATCTATCTATCTATCTATCTATCTATCTTATTCAGTTCCTATCTATCTATCTATCTATCTATCTATCTATCTATCTATCTATCTATCTCAGTCTGTTCCTATCTATCTATCTATCTATCTATCCTATCTCTATCTATCTATCTATCTATCTATGTATCTATCTATCTATGTAAACATGCAAGCCGATAGTCTTATGATGAAAAAGAAACATTTATTTTGCACAGCAATTTTTTTATTTTTCAACATAATCTTTCTTCTAATTAACTACAGAGGTGAAAAGATACATGATGATGCAAGACACACATGCACTAGGGTTATATCGATAGTCGGTGATGGGTGATTGACTCGTGCTTAGAAATCGATATCAAATCTTCTTTACAAATGTATACAACTTGTATTTGATTTTCCCAACCCTATTGCCCTTATGGCAAGACCCAACCCCTTTTTATCATATGGGTGCTAGAAGGCGGTGGCTGCGGGTCTACATGTCCTGGGAATGACGTTAAACTCTATCTGATGGTGAGGTTCCAGTTTTGGAGGTTTGGGGAATGTGGAGTACCCCTTCATCACCATTGCTCCCTGGTCCACTCTGACCCGGAGTGGTAGTACCTGTTAGGGTCCCATCTATGGGTTAAATAGAAAAATGTATTTAGAAAAAAATTGTATTATCCATTAAGAATTGATTTATTTCAAAACTTTATCGGCATTAAATGACCCACTGAGGTTGATATGCCGTAAAACAAAACAAACAAACCAAACCAAACAACTTGTATTATAACTTTCGGTTGTCGCTGTGGATCGCAGTTTTACAAGCCAATTGTTTGGAAGGAGGAGGAACATTTTTGTTGATCGGCTTACACTACCCCGAGTAGAATTCCTATACCCGTGCCTCCGATTTCGCTCTCACTGAGCGAAAAGAAAGTATTCTTGTTATTCTTGTGTTTTCTTTCTCATCCTTGATTACCTGATACTCTATCCATGACGTTTCACTTCCGGAATCATCGATATCTGCTTACAAATGTTTTGCAGGTCTTTTCCAATGGCACTTGCATTTCATTTAGTCTGCACCCGACAATATCAGGTCATCACATTACACACAGTTATTTGCACGTAACGATACCCGTTATAGTCGACGCAACTTTCATCTGCTAAATAAACACAACGTTTCTCCATTAATCACGGAGACTATACATTTAAAAAACTAATACTGTCAACTTATTGATGCCCCCTCATATCTATCTATCTATCTATCTATCTATCTATATATATATATATATATATATATAATATATATATATATATATATATATATATATCAATCTGTTCATATCTATCTATCTATCTATATATCTCGATCTGCTCATATCTATATCTATCTATCTATCTATCTATCTATCTATCTATCTATCTATCTATCTCAATCTGCTCATATCTATCTATCTATCTGTCTATCTATCTCAATCTGCTCATATCTATCTATCTATCTGTCTATCTATCTCAATCTGCTCATATCTATCTATAACGATCTGCTCATATCTATCTATATATCTATCTATCTATTTAACTGGGTTTGGTAGAACATTATATATATTAATATATATATATATATATATATATATATATATATATATATATATATATATATATATAACGAACAAATATATATTGACGAACAAATCAAACAGACCATCCAAAAATAGACGCTACCCACAAGGAAAAACATACTACAGCAAATACTTCTTCAAATAACATTTACTATCGCAACTAGATGCACAGGAATTACAAACTTGATGAAATAGCACCAAAAAAATAATTCGGAATAATGTTACTGCTACCACATCCATTAATATAATTTGAAGAACTGGAACACATCACCCCCGATGATGGCGCTTCGAAGTGCCGAAATTACTCGGGACATGAACTTTGGTGGACTAATCCACGAATTCCACCCAAATATTAAAAAGTTGGCCAGAAAACTTGAAAAAATCGCACACACACACACACACACACACACACACACACATATATATATATATATATATATATATATATATATAGTTAAGATATACGTCTCCATAACACTCTTTTACTTTTCTTCTTGGTCTGAATATATTGCTTAAGATTGGCAGAATCTTTATATATAATAGAACTATTTCGTATGTCTGTCTGTATGTTTGTTTGTATAATGACCGAACACACATTCTTTATAAAGGAGAATTGGTGGAGACCCACAAAGACTAAAGTTCAATAAAATCCACACCCTATTTTTGTCCGGGAGATGATTAAAAATCTTTTACCCATCATTTTCCATAAGAAAAGCTAAATAAAAAATAAATTAAGGGTATAAATCAATAATATATGAAAAATTATTTAAAAAATGTTTAAAAACATAAAACAAATTAATAAAGGATAAAACAAAAAAAAACAACAAAAAAAAACAAATAAAAGACGAATAAAGAAAAATACAAACAAGAAGAATAAGGACATTAACTTTAAAACAAGGATATATGAAGAATAAAAGATAAAACAAATATATAGAAAAAATGATTTTATTTTTTATTAATCTCTATATAAATTATAATGGAGATTGTGGGTTTGTCTGTCTGTAACCGAAACTATATTACTATTCAAGTCACAATTCTCTTTGTTATTTACATCACATTCTCCATGATTTTATTTTTATTTAAACCTCAATTATTAATAAAATTGTTTTACATCATTAATACTGTTAACAATATCTACATACTAATAACATGCAATTGTATTTATATATACAACAAAATAACAGTTTACAGTGTGAACAGGAAGGCTAATTTGCATATTGATCTTAAAAATTTGATTTTAATAAATATGTGCTTATTATTATTGATTTCTATTTGTTTGGTTTTATCTTATTGAATATGAGCAAAAATCTCGGGGAAAAATCTTAAAAGAAATCCATTAACAAGAAGAAATAACTAATATTATTCTTTACTTCCTATTTTAACTCAATAGTTAAATTAGGAAAATTTACCAATGAAAGACGGGAGTAATGGAAAATGATGGAAGAGTTAGTCTCAAAGTTGTTCTATTTTTCAATCATACTCCCTCTGTTCCAAATCTTTTTATCTGCAATTTTATTCAGTTTCATTAGCCTTTCTAATTTAATATGATATTTTATTATATTAAAACTTAAATGCTTGCACCCGGAGGGTGCATATATTTGCTAGTATATATAAAAGATTTATTTTTAACTTTTTGAATCCCGGGAAACGCTGGGTAGCTCGGCTAGTGAACAATGTATAGAATCAAACCCAATAATTCTTTTATTTGTACTCTTCTAGTTTCGTGAGAAAAAAACCCAAAAAAAACAACAACAAAAAACAAAATATAGAATCACTAGCCTTTCGGTTTGGTATAATTTTCCATTACATAAGAAATATATAAGTTATAGAATTCCAAGAGAAACGTCTGAACTTTTAGAGATCTAAATGTAAATCCGTTTTTCCCACCACGAAGCTAGAAGAGTAGAAATGGAAGAATACTTGAGTTTGATTCTATACATTGTTCATTATTCTAATTCCATATATATATATATATATATATATATATATATATATATATATATATATATATATATATATATAAGTTGGGCCATTTTCCATGAAATCTAGCCCACATAGCAATTTAGAGAACTTATAATCAATGAAGTATTAACTCTTTTCTTTTCTCTTTTTGATTATTCTAATATTTTTGTCGTCTGGCGTCTGTTTATCAAACGTGCTCCGCATAAACGTCTGACCTTTTGCGATTATCAAAATCGTTAGATCTTGTAAGATATCGATCTTTGCAATATCTATCTATATATATATATATGTATCTCAGTCTGTTGATATATATATATATATATATATATATATATCTATCTATCTATCTATCTATATATATATATATATAATATATATATATATATATATATATATATCCTTTCGCTTTGTTGATATCTATCTATATATCAATCTATCTATCAATCTGACTCTGTTGATATCTACCTATCATATATTCATCATTCATAAGTCTCATATATTATTTTAACATAGATGTTTTTATCTGGTAACCCTTCCTGTTAATAGTTATGAAAAGTCAGCCATTAAAAATCACTATGCCCTAATAACAATAATAATATTCTTGAATTTAAAGAGATAACGAAATATTAGAACATTGTGGAGAGTTGAACGTTATTCAATCAGGACAATCATCAGAGGCCGATTAAAGTAAACAAAGCAGATTTCAGATTTTTGTAGAAATTATTAGGTAGACCTAACGAGTTGCTCCCCTTTGATCAGTAAGGGACTGATAGGAACCCGGATATGGAAATTCTGCCATGTTACTTAGGACTGGGGTTTTGGACAGTACAGACATGCGTCAGGTCGCTTGAACTAGTGACCACGTGCGTCAGCACGGTTGGGTTAGTTAAGTAATTTTTTTAGGGTAGAAGCATTTTCTACCCTGTGTTAACTAAAGACTGACAAGCAGAGAGTCAGCAGACAAGGCCTCTGGCCCCATCTGTGAACACACACATGATAACACAAAGGACGGCCCCTGTGATGAACACACACATGATAACACAAAGGACATCCCATGTGTGAACACACACATGATAACACAAAGGACGGCCCATGTGTGAACACACACATGATAACACAAAGGACGTCCCATGTGTGAACACACACATGATAACACCAAGGACGGCCCATGTGACGATCACACACATGATACACAGATTTGATTTTTCCATCCAAACCATACGACTGTATTCCCTGCCAGTGAGAATAAATAAAACAAATATTGTTATGTGTTAAACATATTCACTGTTTTTATTATCATTTTGATATTTCCTACATCTCGGGATATAACAGAAAGTAAACTTGAGATGAACTGTTCGCATCTCCAAAAATCCAAAGCTTTCAATTACATTTCCACTCAACGAAGATCGAAACGTTATGATCTTAATCTTCACAATTTAATGAGAGAAGTCTCCGAATAAAATTAGCTTTTCCAAAAAGTTCTGATGTTGCTATCAGTAAATCAGTAGGCAAGATTTCCATCCAGAATACGACGCCCAATTCCCGAATCTCTCCAATCAGTGCGTGTTTGGCGCTGATTTCGATCAACTGATGCGTATCACAGGATTGCTTGATGTTTCCAATTCGAAGCTGAAATCACTTGCTTCGTTTGAATTTCAACACTCCGCTTTACTGATTGCATAAAAAACAACAAAACAACAAAATAACCGATAATACGTCATTCACAAATTTAAAACACTAAAGATACATTGTTGTGAGTTATTTCTGCTAGAAAGCAATCTGTTTAGTTTCGTGACCTCAGTTGTTTAAAGTTTAGTAAACTATAAAGTACATTTTTAATTTGATTCTGAATATTCATTTTTAGTTCTGTTTGATTTCGGTACAAGGTCAAATGTTGAAAATAGAAGTTGGAAAAAGTGTTTTACTAAGTGTAGTGGTACTATTTAACCCATAGTTGAGAAATAGGGGGTTATACTGTCGTGGCCTGGTTAGTGTCCAGAATAACGACACAACAGAGGAAATGAGTTAAACAAAGAACAGTAGTACAAATATATACCAATGAGTCGGTTACACATAAGGCTGTCTTACCGGCTATCCGCTGAAATATTAACTCTCTCTTAAATTCAGAATCTGCTGTTATTTATAGCTGGTGGTAAATTGCCATAACACTAAGTGAAGGAACTTACATAACTTGAAAATAAGCATTCAAAATCCTGTTTTTGTAATTATTTTACTCACTGTGACTTTTCTTCCACACCATGGACGCGTGGTGTAATGGCTAGAGCCGTAGGAGATGGACTCGTCGACCCGAGTTCAAATCCTAGACTAGGCTATCTAAATTTCACATAGCCCTAATACCCTTGGGAATGGTATGCATCCATCTGCTCTCTCTTCAGCTATGGGTAAATATCAGGGCAGACTAGGCTCTTTAACCTTTGTTAGATAACCAGTCTAGGAGAAGGAAAACCTGTTAAACTCCGCCTAAAATGGCCGTGTGTCACATCCTGCTCGTGCGCAGGGGTTGGTAAATATACACACCAGTTCTAACTGGTCGTTTTTTTTTACTGGAGTCTGGATGACAGCAAATGTCCTCAGATATCTAGAACTCTTCTAAGTATTCTAGCAGATTTCAACACTGCTGTTATCTGGATGTTCTTGATTCTTCCGCTAACCTCCAATTCCTCCAATCCTTTTCCATTCCTTTGGAGCCGTTCCAAGTAGACCAATTACAATTGGAATCACGGTCACCTTCTTGATCCACAGATTTCCAGTTCTCTCTGTGAATATCCAAGTCTATCTTTTCATTTTCTTTTATTCTCACATTGGTATTGAGGTCTGAATTGTTGGGGGGGGGTCATTTCAAAGTGGAGTTGGGGGACTTAGTATAGGTTGTCTGGGTAGAGGTCTCCTTAGCTTGTTTAAGGATAGACAGGGCTTCTCCCATTGCTGTGATTCCCAACTCTTTTAGCATGGCCCGATCCATTCTTTGGAGGTTTTCTTTGGTCAGCTTTTCACTTGCAAATGTTGCAGCATAACTTTTGGCTGAGTCAGCAGAGATACCAGCTTTGATGAAGTAGCTTTCCCAATCTTCAGGTTCCATTGCTGTTCGCAGCGCCATATTGAGGTCAGTTAGCCTACTGTTTGTTTGAATAACAGCAGCTAAGTACCACTCCAGCAGTGTTCAAGACAGTTGGTATAAATAGGACTCAAGAATGATCCATCCATGAATCTGGGTGATTTGGGTGATTCCATTCCTTGAGTTCTGATTGGCTGCTTGACTGCTTGATTTGAATGACATTGTGGAGTCTTATATATACTCATTTTGCAGTGGACTTTCGGGATTGTATTGAGTTACAACCGTTTGCTGCCTTGTCTTCCCAGTTCGACGGTAATTGGACTTTAATTATTCTTCAATTGGAACGGCAAATTCCATGAGATGACCGATTCTTCTTTCTTATAAATTCGGCCTGACCTTCTGACCAGTATTGTTTGATTTGCTTGTATTTCAAAATCTAAGCGAATATTATGGATCTCATTTTATAGGACAGATTCTGATTTGTGTAAATTACATTTGTTTGTATGGTCAATTTTAATCTCTTGCACAGATCCCAGTGGATCACTTTTCCCACCCAATCGGGCCGAGTTTTGTATTACTTCTGTGCCAGTTTGCTGTATTCACTTATCTCTATTACCACATAATCTACACTTGATATTCTGCTGTGGATTAAAATTTTTCGATAGAAATGAAAAGAAATTCAGTTTCTCTCATGGCTATATCCAGGCCTTCTTGTGTGAAATCAATAATAATAATAATAATAATAATAATAATAATAATAATAATAATAATAATACTGGATCTTGCCAGAGAACTGAAAAAGTTATGGAACATGAAATTGAAAGTGATACCAATTGTGGTCGGTGCACTTGGAACGGTCCCAAAAGGATTAGAAAAGGGTTCGGAAAGTTTGGATATCAAAGGAAGGATTGAAACCATTCAGAACACTGCACTGCTGCAATCTGCCAGAATACTCAGAAGAGTCCTGGAGACCTGGGGATACTTGCTGTCACTCAGACTCCAGTGTAAGACCATCAGCTAATGCTGATGTGAAAACTCAAAAGGAGTAAATAATAATAGTAATATGCGGTTCCAGCAGATCGCAGAGTGAAGATGAAGGAAAACGAAGATAGACAAATACATGGACCTTGTTGTTAGAGAATTGAAAAAGCTGTAGAATATGAGCGTCAAAGTGATACCAATTGTAGTTGGTGCACTTGGAACGGTTCCAAAAAGCTTGGAAATAAGACTGGAGGAACTGGAAATCAGAGTAAGAATTGAGACCATGCAATCGGCTAGAATACTCAGAAGAGTCCTGGAGACCCGAGCAGACTCCAGTGAAAGACTATCAGCTATCAGTTTGGTGTGAAAAACTGGATGGTCTCGATTCTTCCTCTGATTTTCAATTTCTCCAATTTTTTTTATGCCTCTGTAGACCGGTTCAAATGCACCAGCCACAATTGGTATCACCCTCACCCTCATGATCCACAGCGTTTTTAGTTCTCTGGCAAGATCCATATACTTGTCTATTATATTTCTTTAATTTTCCATACGTGGTTTTCTGGAATGAATGGGTACATCTCACTCTTTAGATCTTTAGAACTGAAGCATCAGATAGAGTTTAGTATTATACAGAGGATTTCCTTTTTTGGGGGGGTGGTGGTGGTGGAGGATTTTACCCCTCTTCAGAGGATACAGTCATCGTATTCTAAGTCTCGCAGAGGGCTGACACGTGTTCAGGTTTTTAAAAAAATCTTTGAAACCATAATTATAACATTAATGATCTGGAAAATATCGCCTTAAAGAGTAAAAATAATACTAATGATGTTGTAAGGTTAATCAACTGAAACGTCTAAGTACATCATCATCATCATGCTGTGCTGATATCACGGATTCTCTTGACTCTCTCTTTCCACCCGTCCCTATCGGTTATCGCCCCTGACATGTCTTCCGTATGGCATCCATTATCCGCACAGAGCTAATTGATGTAGGGGTTTGCTGGTCGGCCTACACTGGTGAGTCCATGTGTACGTGTCCACAGAAGAACGTCACTTATGAGTTCGTCTTTTCTTCTACAGTAGTGTCCACCATTTCTTGCTTGTCTACTAGACTGTATGATAGGAGATAAGTGGCAGTATAGCTGATTTTTATTGGACGCTGCTTCCAGATTTTGTTCAAGTTTGTTTGGCAGCCTTCCGTCTCCGATGGACGATAGAGTAGTGTCAAAGTGTTTTTAAATCTACATGACCTGAGCGGGTTCCTATGGAGGATGAGCTGTTGCCCATGCAGCAAATCCCCCCTCTCCACACTGCCGCTGTGATCCATAGGAAAGGTAAGGAACCAATGCGGTTTGGCAACATTAGAGTCACAGGAGTTGATGGGTAGCATTGGATTTCAGCATCACACCACCTTAGTGTCTTTCAGTTGAAATAGATTTGTAACCGTTGGCATGGCTGATGTTTGGCCCTTTTCTTTATCAAACCTATATATATATATATAATCTTCATACAATGACTGCTATTTACACAGTAGCATTGCAACCAACAAAGCCTTCATCAGATGATGACTATGGTTCAGGCATGGTTTTCGGGGCCGAAGCATCATTAGCACTAACCCAGAGCGCCCCAGCAGTATCTCCCGATACACCAGACTTTGTCGGTCTGATGTCACAAAATAGGACTGCCAATCCACGCTGATGTGGTTAGAGCTTTCTCCTGGATCTTATTTCTTTATCAAACCTATATATATATATATATATATATATATATATATAATATATATATATATATATATATATATTGCTCTGTATATGATTATCAAATTATTATACATTGAGCTCTCCTATGGACTACCAATATTTAATATAGTTATATTAAAAAGATCCAGAATAGAATCATTCCCACCACTAACTTACCTACTGATGGACACACCAGTGTTTGTTAAAGTATAAAAAACAAAAATATATCAGAGTCTTATGAAAGAATCTTATTTAAATAAAAACTTTTGACAAAACAAGATTAATTCAACAACATTTACTTTTCAATAAGAAATATCCGAAGCTCTATTAGTGTAAAGTAGAATGACACAGTTATCTTGTAAAGGAAAAACTTTTGACTGATCTTAAATACGTGTTGAACTGAAAGAAATACTAAATCTCCTTTTAGCAATAATCATTCACACAACGGAAGGAAGGAAGACGCTAGTTTTTTTTTTTCTTTTCACCAACTTAAAATGAAAAATATCACGTAAAACAGGTAATCGTCACCAGAAAAATGCTCAGAGAAGATAGGCTGTGTCGACAGATTGGTGGGTGCACGAATTGTTGAAAAGATACTGTGACGTAGGTGGGGTGACATATTATGTTGTGGGGTCGTATGTCGCTTAGTGTAACTTGCCGAATGCCTGCCACAATTTTGTATTATGAGCGCCAAAATTAGCATTGATGGTGCTTGAGTGTATATGAACAAAAAAAAAAAAAAAAAAAGAAATAAAAGAAAGGAAAAAAGAAAAAAAAAAGAAAGAAAGAAAAAAAAATTCCGACAAAGTTGCTCATGATTTTATTCGTAGAAATTCGAAAGCAAAAAATCCGGTAATCATGAACTTTGGTTTAGTAAATTACTACTGTAGCGATTGTCTGCCCCTACACTACAATAAAATTATGCTTGCGCATTATCTGAAATGAACTTAATTGTTATTAAGAACACATTTTATGATATTTTTTGTGTTAAAGCATACAGTTTTATTGGTTCGAACAAGTTTGTATTTTTTTGTTTATATCGTACGATAATTCAAAATGTGCTTTGGTTTAGTAAATCCCTACCATAAAATGATGCTTGCACATTATCTGAAATGAACTTAATTGTTATTAAGAATATATTTTATGATATTTTTGTGTCAAAGCATATAGTTGTATTGATTCGAACAAGTTTGTATTTTTTTGTTTATATCGTACGATAATTCAAAATGTGTTTTGGTTTAGTAAATTCCTACCATAAAATTATGCTTGCGCATTATCTGAAATGAACTTAATTGTTATTAACAACACATTTTGAATTATCATACGATATAAACAAAAAAACAAACTTGTTCGAATCAATACAACTGCATGCTTTAACACAAAAATATCACCAAATGTGTTCTTAATAACAATTAAGTTCATTTCTGATAATGCGCAAGCATAATTTTATGGTAGGAATTTACTAAACCAAAGTTCATGATTACCAAAAATTCAACTCAATGTGTGTCAGTATATACAGGTTAAAATATTTTACCAAGAATTCAATCACCGAATCTATATGAAAGGGAAAACAGGAGGTTTTGAAAATTCGAAACGAATATTTTCACTTCAGCTCTCCTGTATCTCTTCTGTATGTGCTTGCAAGTCTAAGATACATGTCGCTAATGTGTGACTTACCAAATGGTTCGTTGGTTATATTGTTTAATGGCATATCAACCCTTGTAAGCTATTTAATGCTAAATCTTGATTTTTGTATATATGATTTTTAAACGAATAGTTTGTAGCTAAATATTATTTTGGTATTATAAACTGGTATAAATAATTTTCATTAAATTCATGTGTATTAATAAATTGGTAGAATTAATAAACTGGTGATTGACCCTCAGCTACCGCCTTCTAGCACCTATATTGGTCATTCCCATAAGAGCAATTTGAAGGATATGGTCGGAACTATCATATAGGTATTATGCCTTGACATAACCAGTCGATTGGTCGAGTGGGGACTCTCTGACCGCAATCTACCCCAAGTAAGGTCTGAAGTGGAGTATTGCATGCCACTTAGTACCCGGTCACAAACTGCTCAGCTCCTGTTCTCAGAAATTACTGCTCACCACTCACGGAAACAGATGGCTCCTTAGAAGTCTTACCCCTCTCGAGGTGCAGTCGGCGTATTCTACTGCATCAGAAAGTTCTCCAGAGAGAGAGAGAGAGAGAGAGAGAGAGAGAGAGAGAAGAGAGAGAAGAGAGAGACATTAGACTTACTTGGTGAGGAGATCTTATTTCTTTCTTGCTGATCTTTCTTGCTACCACATCCTAAGCCTGCCATCTTGTTGTCTAGTTGGGTTGACTTCTTACTAAAGAAGTTTAGTTTTTCTAACTAAGGGCTGATCTGGTCATTGCAATTAAATTAACAAGACACTTTTTGTTCAAAGCTTTTATTTAATCTAGCCCATGATCATCGCGCGGGGGAAACAGGCCTCAGCTAGTCTTAACTCGTCGGCGGCCAGGCTGAATCTCCAATCTATCACCTCGCACTCTTCCTTTCTCTCTTTCGCCACGCCATCATTTCTTGTCCAATCAAAACTATAATTACTTGTCCAATGAAAACAATGCCACGCATTTGCTAAATCTTCATTCAAACTTTTCCGTTACTGATCACGATACTACTAAAACTTTTCCTAACTAAACCACCATCACAGTTCCACGTCATAACCATTGTGTCATATTCTATCTATAGTAATCTAAGAAATGACAGAAATATTACGCGTCCGGTTTTTACGTGCGAATCGACGTAAAACGTCATTAAATTAAGTAAAAAATGTACTTTTTATAAAATATTTCCTAATGTATCTTCTTTATATTTTATTTCATCAGGCTACATAAAACAATATTTCATCACTGGGAATTGTTTTATTTTCAGGGCATTTTATTGCTTTAATAAAATCCCGCTATGATGTGCCGTTTTTCACGGGTTTGAATGTATTACATAGAAATACACTGATCTTCAACTATATGGACTTCTGTTAGATTTCATAATTCTCTTTAATATCAATTTCTAAGACAATTTAACGCTGACTATTACTAATAGTTATAAATTAGTTTTAGAATTAAAAAAAAAAGAAAGAAAGAAAGAAAAAGAAAATGTCGTAATCGTCATTACCGGAAACCATTTTGTCTGAAATTATTTTTACTACCATTTTAACGTTGATATGACTTAGTTAAAAAAAATCCTATTTATGTTTCTCAGTCGGCGAACAAAGCCGCTCAGAGTTATAAAAAAAGAAAGGAAGGAAGAGAAGAAAAGAAAGAAAGAAAGAAATAAAAAAGGAGTAGAAAAGAATATATATATAGAGAGAGAGACAGACAGACAGACAGAGGCAGAGATATGTTTTGTTTCTTTGTTTAATGGCATATCAGTCTTCGTGGTTATCTAATGCTAAAGCCATCCTTGTTAAAAAAAACAGTAGCGGTACTATTTAACCCATAGCTGTAGGATAAGAGAGAGAGAGAGAGAGAGAGAGAGAGAGAGAGAGAGAGAGAGAGAGAGAGAGAGAGAGAGAGAGAGAGAGAGAGTCTTATTTCAAACCACAAGTATTCTTTGCTTTATTTTCTTTTAAAGAGCTAACATTCTCCCTTTCATATTGTTTCTGTTATTGTGTTCCAGGGAAAATCATTTTTAAACTTGCATTTACCGATATGTCAGTATTTCTTGCATTATTGCCACAATAAATATTTGTTCTAGAAGATAACTGGTGATTCCCATCATTAAAATACTTGAAATGTATATAAAAATGGAACAAAACTACAAGTATGGAGAAATACGTAAATAGCTTCTTCGGTTTCAATACCTTTATTTATTGCAGACAAGATATTTAAGGATACTAGATATTCATTGAGGAATATTTGGTATTTCTTTTTAGGGAGGAACGACTTAATTTCATTGCGTGTCTATTTCAGACTGCCAATTAGCTAATACCTACTAATGCAATGTATCGTTTTTCTCAATAATTACGATAAAAAAGTAGAGAAATGAACTAAATAATGCCATCAACCTAAATTGTGAATTATCTATGATTTTTGTGATAATTTTCCAGATTGTTAGTAAAAAAATAGTTCTGATTGTCTCAATGATTACATCGTTATTTCTTTTTTACTTTTTTTTCTTTCTGTTCCTTCTTTTGGAATCAATAAATAATACTAGCGATTTTTGGCTAAAACAAGATTGATTCGAGTACAGAAAACACTTGTGTTCTTTACTTTGTTAGATGATAGATTAACATGGTTAATCCGGGTAGCAGTCAAAAGATAATAGTTTAGAGATTTATTCTATCCGATTACATATATGTATTACTACAATTTATATATGTGTGTGTGTGTGTGTGTGTGTGTGTGTGTGTGTGTGTATTTGGGCAGCATTTTTTAATTTATGCATGTTGAATTAAAGAAAAAAACACATCTCCTGTTTAACAATTTTATTTGTGATTTTTTTCAAGTTTTCTGGCCAACTTTTTAATATTTGGGTGGAATTCGTCCACCAAAGTTCATGTCCCGAGTACTTTCGGGACTTCGAAGTGCCATCATCAGGGGTGATGTGTTCCAGTTTTTCAAATTATATTAATGGATGTGGAGGCTGGAAGGAGAAGAATTGATGAGAAATGTGCTATAGGCATTTTAAGGAAAGCATGGTCGGCTTTTTGATTATCAGTCATATGAAAATCTGATCTCACTGACAAGTTAAGGCGACAATTCTTCCAAGTGTGTTGTATGTGCTGCTGTATGGCTGCACTACTTGGACCCTAATGAGGCGCCTTGATAATAAGCTAGATGAGAGCTGCACTAGAATGCTGCGTGCGGTCTTGAACAAGTCGTGGAAACAGCACCCCACAAGGAAGCAGCTGTACGGCCACCTATCTCACAAACCATCCGAGTGAGACGGGCAAGGCATACTGGACACTTTTGGAGGAGCAAGGACAAACTCATAAGCAACGTTCTCCAGTGGAAGCCAACACATGGACATGCTAATGTGGGCCTTTCAATAAGCACCTACATAGACCAACTCTGAAATGATACTGGATGCTGCGCAGAGGACCCCCAGAGACAATGAATGATAGAGAAGGTTGGCGAGAGATTGTCATGGATATCCGTGCTGATTGCTCGTCATGATGATGATGATGATGATGATGAATGCACTTAAATTACTCTTAAGCAATTCCAAGCCCCAAAAAGTTTTAAGCATGTATTTACCGAACCTGTTCACTACAAACCGGATGTGACACAAAGTCATTTTTTAAGGGAAGTAAAGTTGGTTTGATTTCAGAGTTTTTTTTCGCGTAGAATGGTTGGTTTACCAATGCTAAAGAACCCAGTCTGCCATACTAGGAGGAATATGGATTCATACCTTTCCCAAGGGAATTAGCGCGAAGTGAAATGCAAACAAACTGCTCAGGATTTGAACTCGGGTCACTGATTTAATTTCTTAAGACTAGAACCGTTACGTTAAGCACGCCTCCTAGACAAGGATTCTTTATATAACATGATAAATCAAAATATAAAGAAATCTACGACAAAAAAACGGAGTTATATTAAGACATAAACATAATTGTATAGTTACAAGGTAATTGTAATGGCAAGGAATTTGTTTATTACTCTATGTGTAAACAATATGAGAGAGAGAGGGGGGGAGAGGGTGTATGTGTTGTGAAAGAGAGATGGAAAGAAGAGAGAGAGAGAGAAAGAGGAGAAAGAGAGAGAGTGTGTGTGTGTGTGTGAAAGAGATAGATAGATAGAGAGAGATAGAGAGGAGTGTAAGAGCGTGAGTAAGAGAGAGAGTATGTGTGGTGTGTGTGTGAAAGAGAGAGAGAGAGAGAGAGAGAGAGAGAGAGAGAGAGAGAGAGAGAGAGAGAGAGTGTGTGTGTGTGTGTGTGTGTGTGAAAGAGAGAGAGTGGGTGTGAAGAGAGAGAGAGAGAGAGAGAGAGAGAGGGAGAGAGAGAGAGAGAGAGAGGGTAGTTATAAAGTTTTTGACAATTATCAAATAACAAGAATATAGAAAAACGAGGACGAATTAAGAAAAGAAAGAAAGAAAAAAGACAAGAAAGAAAGGAGGAAAGAAAGAAAGAATGGGAAGAATTAAGAAAAGAAAAGAAGAGAAATTGAAAAAGAACACGGTGGGATGCACAGAGGTAAGTTGGGTAATTTATCATTACTCGTTTGGTGTTGTCACGTTCTGTGATAGATATACGAGAAATTCAATGGCACACTTCTGGTTTCCTGCCAGACGCCATTTTTCAGACTGTCACTCATCTACTATTTGTAAAAAAAGTTAAATAGAAAAAATAGGTTATTGGTGGTAATGTTTACACTCTATTGGCAAACCAATAACATCCGACACTGATGTCGTAGTGTAGTATAATAACATAGGAGGCAATCATTCAAGAGCGGTGTTCTTATGAATCCAGTTTGCAGGCTTATCACTGGAGAAAATGGCATTGTTGGTCAGTAAAATGGTAATTCCTGTGTATAGAGTAAGTGAAGGAGAGGCTTTCTGTGATTGGATATACCAATCACGTGATGAACCCAGAAGTTTTGGCGCAAAATCCCAAATCCCTACAGACAGACCCTGGACCAGTTCCACGAGGCAGCGACTTTAAAACCTCTCCAAGAAACCACCCTAAGATACCAGATATCTTCACCAGCACGCCGGTAAGTCCCTCAAACTCAACTTTATACACAGGAAGGACTTTCTATTGTTACTCATAATTTGCTCGTTAATAAATTGTTAGAATTAAACGAAGTTTTAATTCATTTATTTGTTGCTGTTAGTTTAAGAATTAAATGTTATACCAGCACAATAGCATCGGCAATAATGGTGACTATACGGAAAAACAGTGTTTTTATTGCTTTAAACATGTTCTATCTAACGGTGTTATTGTGTCATCAATATCTGTTGTAGTTTTCGTGGAAATAAATAGGAGACTTTGCTTTCAGTGTATCCCTCTTATGCAACCACACACACACGCACGCGCATATAGACACATACACACGCACACCGCTGTATTGGCTGGGGCAGTAGGATGCGCTGATTGCAACTCTGTAGGGGGTTACGAATTCTCTAATGAGACCACCTCGTGGTGGCTTAGGAGGCTGTAAACTTCTTACGAATTGTTCCCGTGATATGCAACACCCTAACTCAGCCCTAATTAGGGCTAGACATGCGGTATTTAAAAAAATGTGTTAAAAATGAGTATAAAAATTTTGAATACCCATTAAGTAAAAATAGTAAAAATAGAACAAAACATCTTAAGCATAAAAAAAACTCAACAAGGGTTGACATGTCTAAAAATTCAACAAACTAAACCAATATATATATATATATATATATATATATATATATATATATATATATGATTTGTTTTTTTTTCTCACATATACTGGATTTCACTTTTACCCACACAGTCTTTATACCTTAACAAAGGGTGAAGTTTAACACGAAATATCGGAATAAATCAAACTAAGGACAGAACAACAGCTAGATATTGAAACTGTTTTCCCCCTGTTTTTTGTTCTTGATCACTTGTTCATTTCCATAATACTAAAAAAGACAACGCTCACAAGAACAAAGTTTATACACAATCAATATATATATATATATATATATATATATATATATATATATATATATATATATTATATATATATATATAAGACGTGGCCAAATATGTCTCGAGAGTTTTTGTACTTTTTGACACACTTTGTATTCGGAAAAAGAATAACGTTCCATTCATTGTTCATTTCTATTTTGGTAAATACAGCTTCAATCTCGATTCTTTTATGACACACCTTGTATATATATATATATATATATATATATATATATATATATATAATCCAAAAGTCCAGAGAAGAAATCTTCCTTACGACATAGGTTTTTTTTAAAACAACTTGTCGCAGTTTGAGAGCTCAATGTGTGTTCTTATTGTTAGAGTCACAGAGCAAATTTATATTTAAATAAATAACAAAAGACTTAGACATTCGCATCTGATGAGTCGGGAGAATTAGACATTTTTGTCTAAGCTCCCTGAAATAGTCTATAATGCAGGATCTCTAAGTCTTTTGTTATTTATTTAAAATATATATATATATATATATATATATTATATATATATATATATATATATATTTGATTTGTCTATATATATATATATATATATATATATATATATATATATATATATGTGTGTGTGTGTGTGTGTGTGTGTCTCTCTGTGTGTGTGTAGACAAAATCAAGATTTTTTTCTCTGCTATTGAAAGTTAAAATACTCAAATCCTCCAGTGTTTATGCCTAAACAATAAAATATCTGACTGGAAGGTTCATTTATGAAAATAGAAACAAAAAATCATTAAAAACCAATAAAGATTAACACAGAGATTTTTTCGTAGCCCAATCGAAATAACACTGACTTCATTTAGGTCAGCCATTTCGGTTATCTTCCATTCATTGCATTTTAATCACATAACACAATACTTTATTTCAATAAGAATCCTGGTAGAGCAATAACTTCTTCTTCTTCTTCTTCTTCTTCTTCTTCTTCTTCTTCTTCTTCTTCTTCTTCTTCTTCTTCTTCTTTCAAAAAAAAATCTTGATAATTATAAATGCATCGCTTCAACCAATCGCTTTAGTTTTCTAATTAGTTTAAAATACTTAAAGAAATGTTGCAATAAAATTCGCTATTAGATGATTTCAGATTCACTCTTGAAAATCTGTTTACGTTCTTCCTTCCCGCATCTTCCAATAACACTTACAGTAAACACAAAAGAAACAGACAAGTAGAATGGAAATAGATAGACCATAATCAGGAATAGTAAATCCTTTCTTTTCGGCGCTGGTAATTCTAGAAGCACTTAGCTTAATAACATGTAAAACCAATTTATTTCCAGCTATTTTGGAAATATCAAATAAATTCAATTCTTTTCAATAAAAAGGAAATCAACACATACATTTATGAGTTAATAAAAAAGAAAAGAAAAAAAATACGGTGCTGCTGCTGCTGCTGCTGTTGGTGTTGCCTGTGCTCATCTCTCCGAGTAGATATGACATTTCGGACCATATAACCTTTGAGCACCCCATCTGCGATCTCGATTCATAAGGACATTTTTCATTTACACCGTCAAAATGTGGTTGTTTGTTAGGGGTTAGAGTTAGGGGTTAAGGTTAGGTTAGGGTTAGGGTTAGGGGTTAAGGATTAGGGTTAGCAGTTAGTTTTATAATTAAAAAAACCCTCTAAAAATCGTATGTTAACAAACAACTGGATTTTGACGGTGTAAATGAAAAACATGTCCTTATGAATCGAGATCGCAGATGGGGTGCTTAAAGGTTATATGGCCCGACATTTCTTTCAGTTTCCCACCCTAAATGTAATATTTCAAAATCTAAGGAGCATTAGAAATGAAAGTTCACCTTGACTTTCTCTTAACTCCAGCAAAAAATACAACAAAATAAAATAAAATTCTGCGTTACTGTCACTTTGAAAACGATTTTTTTAGATGCTTGCATTGATAAAGGGATTTTTCTTAAATTTAGATTAAAGAAATTTGATTTGTCGGTCACTATAGTCTCATTAAACGACTGCAGTGAAGGATTAACAAAATTTAAATAAAAAAGAAAGAAAGAAAGATTAACGGTAACTGATCAAAAATAGAATTAGGTGTGACACACAGAGCCAAATTCATGTCATTTATTCTGTGAACCATGACCTAAAGATTTTTTTTTTTTTTTTTTTTTTTACTTTAACGTGAATTTCAACCGTGTATTCTGCTAGTAACAAACATGCAAACGATTATTGTGAATATTTTTGGGGCAATGATTTTCATGATTTTCACTTCCATTTTAGGGCAATGATTTTCACTTCCATTTTAGGATTTTCACTTCTATTTTAGGGTAATCATTTTCACTTCTATTTTAGGCATCATTTTCACTTCCATTTTAGGGCAATCATTTTCACTTCTATTCCTCTTAAGAATTTGCCCTTACTGTTCTTTTTTTTCAATGATAAAACAATAAACAACAACAGCAAACAAACTACCTAATGTCCCCGTTTTTGCCTGAGACAAATATGATTTTTCTTCACAGCCAATAAACGTACATATCGTAATTATTCATGTATAATACGCAGTTTCACCCAGATTTTTAAACCTAAAAGCTAGGGTGTGCATTATACATGAGAACTAGAGATTTACTACGTACCCAAGTGTACAAGGCCCTATTAAGGAGGGACCACCCACGAACCGAAGCTCATTGGTGGCGGGTGCAAAAATGCGTTGATTCCGCCGGCACCCCTCAAGAGACACCTTAGGCACTGGCAATAAAACCTTTAAATCGAGGGTGCAGGTATTGCCTGGAGGATGGCCCCTGGGATCAAAGATGTTAACTTGTACGGTCAGGGCCGAAGCCACAAGACCCCCGGTAGAAACCGGAGTTAGATATGTTGGACATAACTAAATATTACTTTTTACTTGGTCACGAGCGTCGTCATATTTGGGGCGGCATGACCGAAAATAAGTTATATCTATTATTGAAGTCAGTAAGTCTACTGTTGGTTTGAATAACAGCAGCTAACTAAGTACAACTTAAGCAGTGTCCAAGACAGTTGGTATATATAGAAATCAAGAATGATTCATTCATGAATTTGGGTGATTTGGGTGATTCCATTCCTTGAGTTCTGATTGGCTGCTTGACTGCTTGATTTGAATGACATTGTGGAGTCTTATAAATACCCTGTCATTCTGCAGTAGACTTTTTGACTATTCGGGTTTGTATTAAGTTACAACTTTTTGTTGCCTTGTCTTCCCAGTTCGACGGTAATTGGAACTTTATTATTCTTCATCTATGACCCAACCTTATGTCTTACAAATGTTTCTATTTTATACTGATACAAGGAAATAGCCACAGGAATGTGTGTTTGTTCATGATTTGCCTGGTCCTGCTGGAAAATAAAGGACAAACGCGTAAGTGACGTTCTCCGGTAGACACACCAGTATAAGCCGACATGTAAAAACCAATATCAATCAACTCTGTGAATATTCCGGATGTCGTGGGAAAGACCTGTCAGGGGCGGTGGCTGATAAGGACGGTTGACGAGAGAGGATCATAAGTATCCATGATGATAGTGATGCTGATTGTGAACTTATTTTCGCCGAAAATTAGTTACAGTTTTATGTAAATATGTACTTACCTTTGCTCTTACCGTGTAAATTTTGTCTTTTGAAACATTATATAAACTATATAAATTCTTACTTTTAGTTGATAAAAAGTTGAACGAATGGTAGATTTCGTATAAATTTAGCTGCAACAAATTCCAAAAGGTCAAAGCTTATAATACACGATAGATGTTTTTTTTCCAGAATTTAGTAGCCGAAAGTTAGGAGTGAATATTATACACGCATGCTTCTTACACACAACTGATTACGGTAAATAAAATTTTGAATTTTTAGAATAGAAGAATAAAAATGTCAACGGTTATTTCATCATAGAGCCAAGTTTCTAAATAAAAGGTGCTAGTTACAAGATTCAAATAGATTTATTTATGTTACGTACTGACGTTTTCACAGTACCAAATCGATATAATGTTGTATACCCTTTTCTTACTTCCTTACTCTGGTCGTATTTTCTTCTGGTCGGCTTTGCTATTCTGATCGTCTATCATCTATCTTGTCTCTGCGTCTGGTGTTGACTTTCTTGGGGACTTCGGGTCTGGTTTCTGTTAGGGATCTCTCTTTATCAGAAGCCCTGTGTCATTGTTAGTTTTTAGGTAATAAACACAAGACTTCGATTTACGTTGATGTTACTTTATTTGTAAATCCCCAAACCAGACATCTGCGCAGATGACAGGATGCGCATAGAAATGCGACTTACACCTTCGAGCTCCTACCTGCTAACTGACTTAAACTTACTATATCCTTAAACCGGAACAGGGTTTTCTATGCCTTCCGGTTCTCACGATTTATCCCCGGAAAGCAAGGTGAGAGTGGGGTCAAGCGTTGTCACTCACTCTCAAGGCCATCAGCTGCACTAATCGCCATTATGATTTCTACAATTCCTTATATAAGTATTAGGGATCCAATAATTATGCAACATTTAAAGCAACTTAATTATAAAGCTACAAATAAAAATACCTATTCATAAATATTTAAAAAAACAGTGTTGCAAATGAATAATAAATCTCAGTTATTCTAATTTGATTTTTTAAAAGATAAATATTCAAATTAAGTATTCCTAGCAAACAAAATTCTCCAAGTTGATGATTAATAAATAATAGCAGGGAAGAGGGGGATTTTTTAAAGTTATTCCCGCAGATCCATCATTACTGAATTGTGAATTGAATCCTCGTGGGATGTCCCATTTAAATCCTTATGTAAAAAATAGACCTTGCATTGATCCAGCTACTCTGAAAAGAAATGTTAATATCTACTATCTAAAATATCAAATGAAAAAAAAATCCATGCTGTTATCATTTAAATTTTATATTTTAATCATCTTTACGAATATAAATCAAATCTGTATTATTTTTAATTAGCACTAGACTGAGGTATCATAGTGTTATAGATGATATACCCTATAGACTAATGGAATGCACCGACGGTTACTATAAGTAACAGGGACAGTTATGGCTTGACGAGTAAGCCAATGCGAGTCTGCTCATAACTCTATTTGTCGGACGTATTTCCCACTTCTCTGTACTGTAATTGTCTACTCTTTTGTTAATACATTTTCCTACATTTGTTACCCGTCGTTTTGTTCTTATTTGACCCCTTAAAACCCCACAACACATAGTAAGCAAGTTCGAATGACAGTCGAGCGATTACGTTCATTTTGGGAGTAATACCTTTGGGAAATGTATGATCCCTGCATCCCTCCAGCTATAGGTTTATGTGTTAAACAGTAACACTATTGTTCTTCTAAACAAAGATGGCTTTCGCCTCAAATAACCCACGAAGGTTAATATGCCATTAAACAAAAAGACCAAACTAATCAATTATGACTAATGTTTTGCTTCAAATATCCACAGGTATTAAAGAATGTCTAATTACAGTTTTGCAGTAACTTTGGAGTAACGAAATCATAATTCTTAAAATCAGAGCTTACCTCCCTTGTCTTCAGTTGGGATCGGAAAGTAGCATCTGTTTCTCCTATCACTTCTCACTCTTCGTACATTGAAAAAAACAACCCCCCCCAAAAAAAAACAACAACAACAAAAAAAAAACAACTACCCCCCCAAAAAAAAAAACAACTGTTGTGGCCTGAATAAAGACACAAATACAGGAAATGAGTTAAATATATTAACAAAGAACAGTAGTACAAACATATACCAAGAATCGGTAACACGCGAAGCTGTCTTATCGGCTGTCTACTGAAATACTAACTCTCGCTTAAGTACAGAACCTGCTTGCAAGTATACTTGCAAGAGTTCATGCGTGGTAAATTACCATAACAAAAACAAAAAAAACATAAACAAAACCTCTCCAACCCAAAGCCCCCATTAAAGCAACCCCCACCCCCAAAATATAACGTCTACTTCCTGTGGACCGTATGTTACATCTTTCCATTACACTTAAAAGAGTAGGATTTAGGCCAGCTGCTGACCGTCTGAGACATCTCCAAAAAGAAAATGGCGATAACTCATTGAGGGAGTTCAAAGGAGACCTTCTAATGTAATGAATGATTTAAAAAACCTTTTGTATAAAGAAAGACTTAGGAAGATTGACTTACCAAGTTTGGTTTATCAACATACAAGAGAGGATATGATTGAAGTCTACAAATATAGCCATAGATTTTATTCAACAAACTTTGATCTACTAAACATTGCTCAAAATATCAATACCAGGGGTCATAAATTAAAACTTTTAAACATTTTTTAAAGCAAATGCAAGACAAAATTATTTTAGTAACAGAGTGGTGAATACATGGAATAAACTACCATCATCAATAGTGAATGCCCCATCTCTAAACTCCTTTAAAGCAATGTTAGATAATCTGTGGAAAGAGTATAAATATTCTGTGGAATTAAAATGAATGTTTATAAGGAACAGCTGACAGGTCTCAGACCTAATATACTAGCTGAAAAGATTATTATTATTATTATTATTATTATTATTATTATTATTATTATTTCACTCCAATCGAGTTTTTCACACCTGCCGTAGCCGGTGGTTCACTAGAGGCTGAGTGTCAGCAAGTCTCCTTATGTCTCCAGGACTCTTCTGAGTATTCCAGTCGATCTCAATAATGCTGTAGTCTGGATGGTCACGATCCTTCCTTTGATTTCCGATTCATCCAGACTCTTTTCCAATCCCCTGGGGATCGTTCCAAGGCTCCAATTACAATTGATACAACCTTCACACTCATGTTCCACAGTTTTCTTAGTTCTTTGGCAAGATCCAAGTATTTGTCGATCTTTTCGCTCTCTTTCATTTTCACTTTGTGATCGACCGGCACGGCAAAATCCACGAGATGACAAGTTTTCCTCTTCTTGTCAATCAAAACTAGCTCTGGTCTCCAAGCCGGGATTAGGTGATCCGTCTGTACTTCAAAGTCCCAGAGAATGTTGTGTATTATTATTATTATTATTATTATTATTATTATTATTATTATTATTATTTACTCCTTTTGAGTTTTCACATCAGCATTAGCTGATGCTCTTTCACTGGAGTCTGAGTGACAGCAAGTCTCCTCAGGTCTCCAGGGCTCTTCTAAGTATTCTGGCAGATTGCAGCAGTGCAGTGTTCTGGATGTTATATTATTATTATTATTATTATTATTATTATTATTATTATTAGACAATTTCTGAAATTCCTTACAGGTATACGTGAGAGTCACTACAGTAAATTCGACGTTGCAGAATATTTCACCCTTTAGGAGGGGGGGAGCAGATAAATCTTATGTATTCCTTTCCTTTGCTTTGATTCCATCTCCGGGCGGGACATGGCAAAAAAAAAAAAACAACAAAACAAAAAACAAAAAAAAAAAAAAAATCAAGCGGCCCTGAAGATCTCTACCACAGGGTTGCACTTCCCCATTGTATTGAAGAACCGGATCGAAGTCGTCTGACACCTCCGAGACACTGGTCACGGCGACCGGGCAGTTTTTGATTTTACTCCTATGCGCACATATGCCACATCCCTACAAAAGTTATAAATAGAAACGGGTAATAATTCTGAACAACTGAGCGACGTAGCTTTTCTAAAGAAAATGTAGGTGCGTGGTTGTGGGCGGGGAGGGACTGAGGAACATTACTGTTTTGTTTTTCATTATAATCTGGCACAAGGCCAATACAACGATGAGGTATAAGTTGATCATGCATTATCTTGTCTTAACCCCACCGTGTTGCTTTTCTTGTAACCCGTTCATCATTAATCATTTTACCATAAGAACTCATCCATCAATTTCGTTATTTCTATCGGCCATAATAACTCATTCTTTTTACAAACTTCTATTTCCCTAAATCTTTCTTCTCTCTCTCTCTCTCTCTCTTTTCTCTCTCTCTCTCTCTCTCTCTCACACACACACACACACACGTGTGTATACAGTATCGCACATAAATATGTACACCTCTACCATTTTCGTTTTTTATGAAAGTTAATTAAAAAACAAACAATGATACCAGTATTTCATTATTTCTAGTTGAAAATATACAAGCAAAACGGATATTATTAGGTATTATTTATTATCAAACGAAAGAAAATAACATAACTAAATTTAAGTTATCTAAACCCAATATAACCCGAATTTGATTAAATTTATCAAAATTTATTAATTAAGGTTAGGGGAAGAAATGTAAATAGGGGTATTATATTATGTAAAAAAAAAAAAAATATATATGTATATGTGTGTATATATATTTTATGTGTGTGTGGGGGCGCATGGGTATCCTATATATATATATATATATATATATATTATATCTGTGTGTGTGTGTGTGTGTATATATCTGTGTGTGTGTGTGTGTATGTATATATACATATACATATTCAAGTCACATATAACTTAACGACAAATCCAGTTCCCCATCACATATAAACAAAAAAACAATTAAACAGACACACACACACATACACATATTTAGTTAACCAATCCCCACAATCTAACACCTGTGGTACCACCATCCACCATTCCGGCACTCCCCATTCCAGAGAGAAGAAGAATCCACTAACCACCCCCAACCACACCCTCCCCTACTGACGACCTTCCGTTTTCAGCATTTTGAGAATTTCCATCATTGGAGTAAGAAATATATCCAAGTCCTGAAGATGGTCTAATAAGAGACCGAAACGTTGCATCGTCGATAATAAACATCAAGTTTCCATAACATCCCGTGTTTGTCTACTTTTCTCCACATATTCAAGTAAGGATTGATAAATTTAATCAAATTCGGGTTATATTGGGTTTAGATAACTTAAATTTAGTTATCTGATTATCTTAATTAAAATTTGGGAACTTATCCAACTACTAGTTTAGGATATATCATAGGAAACTCTAGTTTAATGTACCCAAATAGACCCCACTTTTTTGTAAGGATTAAATAGATGAGCCCACATGATAAGAAACACGAGAAGATAAAAAAATAAAATAAAGAAATTTGAACTGAAAATGACCAGTCTGAAAAATCCCTACAAGCCATTCCCTCAGCTGATGTAAAGCTTTAAGCCCCCAGATAAATATCTTCCACCGAGTAAGAAACATAATCACCCCCTAAAAAGATAAGATGAATTGAAACCCGATACCATCACAGGGATCAAGAGAAAATTTATAACAGAAACATCAGAATTTATCTGTATACCATTTTCAATAAAGATTGCGGTCTGATGAAGCATAGAGCGTATGGAGGCCTTTACTAAAAGTATATTCTGATACCTATGAGAGTAAATGGTACCATAACCGCATAATAGCCAATTTTTAAGCTTTCTTTTATATATATATATATATATATATATATATATATATATATATATATATATATATATATCACCACATCCCGGTCAGAAAGACAACCACCTCCTATAAAGATAAGATGAACTGAAACCCGATATCTTCTCAGGGGTCACCAGAAAAAATATTAAAAGCCTCATTATTATCTGTGTACCATTTTCAATAAAGTTAGCGGTCTGAAGAAACTCATAGGTATACTCAGATACCTGTGATCAGAAATAGATCTATAACCGCATAATAACCGATTTTTAAGCGTTTTTCTTTACCATATATATATATATATATATATATATATATAATATATATATATATATATATACTGTACTGTACCCCACCCCTCTCTCTATATATGTACTGCACCCCAGGAATATACTTTCTTTCTATTTGGAAGTCTAATTACCCGATAAAGATTTTCTTCCACTTTTATTTGAATACACCTTAAACATGCTTATACAGCAGACCCACAAGTACGGCACTCATAAAAGTATCACCCGGGGCGGATCACCCTCTTTGTTCCTGCTGGCTACGCTACTGGATCTATTTAACCCATAGATGAGACCTTAACAAGTGTTACATAGGCATCTTGTCCTCTTGTTTCTCTCGACCGGTCGTCGTCTTCTTGCTGCTCCATCTTTTGTCGTGATCCCATGCTGTTCATGTCCTTTACTGAAATAGATAACAAAATAATTTCTTGAGAATGGTACTCCACTTGAAATGGTACTCCACACACTCCAGAGCTGGAGCCTCACCACCGGATGAAGTTTAGTTTCAGACTCCGGGAATCTTGCTGGTGGTGATTTCACTGCTTTGCAGGGCTGGTAAATCTGGCGATTTCGTAGAGCGCAGGGAAATGGAGATTCATGCCTTTACTAAAAGCGTTGAGATGAGTGAAACATATAAGAGAATCTCAGTCGGAATTTGAAAAAAAGTTTATGTTTTCCGTGTCGCTTAGATTACTGTCTGGTTATCAATAGAGGGGATAATCTTGGCCATCTATGCATAAGACACAATATATATATATATATATATATATATATATATATATATATATATATATATATATATTACCACTGATTTCTTTTCTTCTTTCTGTCTCTATAACTTAGTAGATTTTAGTGTTCTTCCTTTGGTGTGTCACTACGTCTTTGTTTTTCCTTCTTTTTCAATTTCTCTTCTCTTTCCAAATTTTTCTTGTTTTTTATCGTCTACTCGAGTGATTTGAAAAGGATTTCAGTTGAAACACAGCTGATACCAGCATCTTCAACTCATAGACAAATGAAAGTGCCGATCCATACGTAAATAATCCTATCATAAATGACGTAGACTGTTCTAGTACTTAAATAGTCTTGCGAAATACTTATTCTACCAGAGACTGACGCATTGTGAGTGCATCATATCCACGTAACTAGATATAAAAAAAGGAGATAGACGCTTCTTAGTTGAGTTAAGTTTCTTTTTACTTGATTACATTTATTTGCAAAAAGAAATCCCCCAGATGTCTGCACGGTGGCTAAATTGTATTTACCCAACCCCTCCACCAAAGCAACATACAAAAAAAAAACAAAAGGCCAATTTTTAAACAAAGCACAACTAGTTTGAATTTAGAGTTTTCACAAGAACGTTTGCCAAACTAAGGTTAAAGAACCCAGTCTGTCCCACAATTTGTGCATAGATGGATTCATACCTTTCCCAAGGGTAGATATTTTTTAGAGTTTTGTTTTAGAGTTTGTTTTTTAGATTTTTTAGAGTTTTGTTTTGTTTTTTTTAGAGTTTTCATTTTCCAAGAACGTTTGCCAAACTAAGGTTAAAGAGCCCAGTCTGTCCTACAATTTGTGCATAGATGGATTCATACCTTTCCCAAGGGTAGATATTTTTTAGATAGAGTTTTGTTTTTTTAGAGTTTTTTTTTTTTTAGAGTTTTGTTTTGTTTTTTAGAGTTTTCATTTCCAAGAACGTTTGCCAAACTAAGGTTAAAGAGCCCAGTCTGTCCTACAATTTGTGCATAGATGGATTCATACCTTTCCCAAGGGTAGATATTTTTAGAGTTTTGTTTTTAGAGTTTGTTTTTTTAGAGTTTTAAAAATTTTTTTTTAGAGTTTTGTTTTGTTTTTTTAGAGTTTCATTTTCCAAGAACGTTTGCCAAACTAAGTTAAAGAGCCCAGTCTGTCCTACAATTTGTGCATAGATGGATTCATACCTTTCCCAAGGGTAGATATTTTTAGAGTTTTGTTTTTAGAGTTTTGTTTTTTAGAGTTTTTTTTTTTTTAGAGTTTTTTTGTTTTTTTAGAGTTTTCATTTTCCAAGAACGTTTGCCAAACTAAGGTTAAAGAGCCCAGTCTGTCCTACAATTTGTGCATAGATGGATTCATACCTTTTTTTTTTTTAGAGTTTTAAAAATTTTTTTTTAGAGTTTTGTTGTTTTTTTAGAGTTTTTTTCCAAGAACGTTTGCCAAACTAAGGTTAAAGAGCCCAGTCTGTCCTACAATTTGTGCATAGATGGATTCATACCTTTCCCAAGGGTAGATATTTTTTAGAGTTTTGTTTTTAGAGTTTTGTTTTTTTAGAGTTTAAAAATTTTTTTTTTTTTGTTTTTTTAGAGTTTTCATTTTCCAAGAACGTTTGCCAAACTAAGGTTAAAGAGCCCAGTCTGTCCTACAATTTGTGCATAGATGGATTCATACCTTTCCCAAGGGTAGATATTTTTTAGAGTTTTGTTTTTTTTGTTTTTTAGAGTTTTAAAAAATTTTTTTTAGAGTTTTGTTTTGTTTTTTAGATTTCATTTTCCAAGAACGTTTGCCAAACTAAGGTTAAAGAGCCCAGTCTGTCCTACAATTTGTGCATAGATGATTCATACCTTTCCCAAGGGTAGATATTTTTTAGAGTTTTGTTTTTAGAGTTTTGTTATAGTTTTCTTTTTTTTTATAGTTTTGTTTTTTTTTTAGAGTTTTAACTTTCCAAGAACGTTTGCCAAACTAAGGTTAAAGAGCCCAGTATGTCCTACAATTTGTGCATAGATGGGTAGAATAGATGGATTCATACCTTTCCCAAGGGTAGATATTTACTCCACCCGTTCGCCAGTTATGGGGCATCCTGCGAGGATCGAGTAATAGATCTGTAAGTCTAGCTTGCTTACCATTATGCCACGATGGGACGCTTCACCTTTATCAATGGTATTAGCGTTATGTAAAATGGAAACAGATTCATTCAGGATTTGAACTCGAGTCACTGGGTCTATTTGCTACGACGATAACCGTTACCCAAGGGTGTATATAAAATACAAAAATAGTATCCTTATTTATAGAAATTATATGATACTAGCAAAATAAAAAACGGCCTCCGGGCAATGTAAAAATAGATTTTTGAAACATATTGCCTGAGGGGTGGGAGTAAAAAAATCAATGTCAGCGAGTTTGTACCCTAAGTAAGTAAAATCATCAAATTCATTAAAGGATTAAAAAATAAAACAATTTGAAATGTAAACTTTAAATATGTATTAAAATAAAACAAACTATATATAGATATATAATACCAGTCATGTATTTATTAAAACTTGTTTTAAAAAACAATGAGGACTGTCTAATGTTGCATGTTCAAATTTTCAGTGTATCTATTCTATGTTATGACGATTTTGGATAATGTGACGTAAACAGTGACGTAATTTTTGTTACAGACAAAAACCGGAAGCGAATCTCCATTATGAATAGATATTGGCTGAAATAAATTTTGATCAATTCACCATGACTATCTTATTTTTCGTGCATAGAAAACCTTGGGCTGAGGTAGTTGGGTACCACTCATAAGATTTAAGTCTTAGAAGAATAAACTAAAAAATACTGATTATTCCTTTAATAAATACTAGAAGTGGCTACCCGGCGTCGCCTGGGTAGAGGGAATTTTTTAAAAGTTAGTCCCGCTGATCCATTATTACTGAATCGTGAGTTGAATCCTCGTGGGATTAAATGTAAAAAAAAAAAAAAAAAAAAAAATAGACCTTGCATTGATCTCGCTACTCTGAAAATAAATGTTAATGTCTACTATCTAAATTATTAAATGAAAAAAAAAAATCCATGCCGTTATCATTTAAATTTCATTTTTTAATTATATTCACGAATCTCTATTATTTTTGCTCAAAAACCAAGCCCTGGTGATATTTAATGTGTATATATATTTACTTTGTCGTTAATTGTTTTATTTTCGAAGTTTTCTCCGGACATACATATACACACAACTGCCCTTTATATATGTATAGAAGATAGATGAAGATCTATGTAAAAATTGATGTTGTTATATCAACCACTGTTATTATATATACTAGCAAATATATGCACCCTCCGGGTGCAAGTATTTAAGTTTTAATGAAATAAAATAATGTATTAAATTAGAAAGGCTAATGAAACTAAATAAGAATACAGATAAAAAGATTTGAAACAGCGGGAGTATAATAAAAGATTTGAAACAGAGGGAGTATAATAAAAAATGGAACAACTGAAACTTACTCTTCCATCACTCTCGTCTTTCATTGTTATTTTTTCTTATTTAAGTATTTAGTTAAAAGAGGAAGTAAAGAATAAAATGACAGTTATCTTTTTTGTTAATGGATTTCATTTAAGATTCATTGAAGAGATTTTTGCTTATATTCATTAGAATAAAACCAAACAGTTAGAATCAATAATACTAAGCACATATTTATTAAATTCGATTTTTTAATATTAATATGCAAATTAGCTTTCCCGTTCACACTGTAAACCGCTATTTTGTATATATAAATATAATTGCATGTTGTCAGTACGTAGACATAGTTAACAGTATTAAAAATGTAAGACAATTTTATTAATAATTGAGGTTTAGATAAAAATAAAATCATGGAGTATGTGATGTAAATAACTAAGGGAATTGTGACTTGAGTAGGAATATAGTTTCGGTTACAGACTGAAAAACACACAATCTCCATTATAATAAGATTTAATGTTTTTAATTTTTAAAAAAGTAAGCTCGAAACACACTTTATAGGCTCGCTTCACAAACAGTGTTATATATTTTGCCTCTTACGAATAAGCGTGAAGTATCCATAAATATAACAGAAAGCACTTGGGTTGTTCATACATTGATGTCTCCTTGTAGACATGATCAAATTTGACAGAAAACAAAAAAACAAACAAAATGAGATATCCCTATTGATAGCAGAAATGCGTAAGTAATTTATTTAGCCGCAAAAGGATAAAATGTAAAACGTCAAATTGTATGAAAACTAGAGCATACAGAACAAAATTGTTTTCATATTTGAAATCAACAGATCAAAAATAGTAAAAAACAGTAAAAAAAAAAAAAAAAAAAATTCATGCAACTGAGACATTCAAAAGATTTGTTGTTCTGTGTAAGCAAGTAAAAGTAAAGTCGTCGGGGCGGCCTAAAGTCGGTATCAGCCAATCAGCGAGGAAGTCTATCCCCTTTTCACTTGCGCTAGACCAAGGAGATTGTTTTGGCATCTGAGCACCACGCCTACCATCAGCTCCTTACTTTACCGCACAGATCACTGTGCTACTCATACAGCTGAATTGGCGAGGACCGGAATCGAACTAGGAACCATGTGGTTTCTAGCCGAACGCTCTACCGACTGAGCTAACCCGAGTAAGTGAAAACGCAGGATTTACTCTATTATTAAGTTAAGATTAAGAATTGTTTTATTCTCTTAAAGGGCTTTAAAAACTCTACTACTGCATACGCTAAGATGGCGAGGGCTGGTATCGAACCCGGGACGTTATGGTTCCTAGCCGGACGCTCTACCGACCGAGCTAAACCGAGACAGAAATTTGATAATTTAAAATCTTAAAAATTAAATGATGTATACACAGCTGAACAACTTATAGAATGATTTATTGCTTTTAATGACATGTCAACCCCTCTAGGGTTATGCTATACCATGAAGTTAGGGAATTGCCAGCCGACACCCATCTGTTGTGTGGTATATTACTTTCTCAGGGGCCAATTAGATTTTATATTACAATCAATGCAAGTAAATGAATAAATTCATAAATAAGAGGGTGTAAACTATAATTAGCATTTAATAATGAAATTATAATGATCAGGATGAGCACGAACACAGTCGCTCGATTCAGATGAGAAATTGTGCATACAAATATCTCGTTCCATTTTTACTGTGTTACGATAATATACATACAAAACTTGTATGTTTATTTTTACGTTTTTTTTTACATTGTATGTTTATTTTTACGTTTTTAAAAAATTTCACAAGCTTTTTGCACATGGTTATATAATATCAAGTATTTATATCAAATATGTATTTACCCAACCCTTCCGCACGAGCAGAATGTGACACAAGGTCAATTTCTTAAGCGGAGTTTAACAGATTTAAATTCAGAGTTTCTTATCGCCTATACCGGTTGCGATACCAAAATTTAAGAGCCCATTATTCTCTACTATCTGCGCATAGCTGCAGGGAGAATAGATGGATTCATACCTTTCCCTAGGATATTAGCTCTATGTGAAATGCAAACAGCCTCGTCCAAGATTTGAACTCGGTTCGACGTGTCTATTTCCTACGACGATAACCATTATACCATAGACAACTCCTATCTAATACAAATAATTTTTATAATAATAAGACGCATCTATTTGACCCATAGATGAATTCCTAACAGGTACTACCACTCCAGACCAGAGTGGACCTGGAAGTAATAGCATTGAGCTATATAACTGGAACCTCACCACTAGATGCAGTCATATCCAGGACTCACATTTTGGAGGGGGTGTTACCCATCTGCTGGGGCTATAGTCAGTGTATTCTAAGTCCCACCGACAGGGCTGGATATAATGAAATTATTGACGTCAAGATTTCATCCGGAGTAATTCTCAATAAATGTTTATTTCTGCCGGACCAAGTAACCAATAAGCACCCCAGCTAGTGGCTGTTTTGAAAAGAACACCTTTTGCTTTTCATCGTAAATTCCCGGTTGTTTGTTTATAAACAACAGACAATTTTTTTGCATTAGAATTTCACTGTAAGATTTTTTAAAAAGTTTGTTCATGTATATTTACAACCCAAAGACACGTTTTTATACTAAAATATATTTTGATTTTAATAAAAAATAGTTATTTATTGATTACATGGTCCCAACATCCTTTTATTTAAATAAACATAAAAAATATTTTGCAAACAAAAACTATTTCCATTTAAATAGACATATCTGCATTTCTCTTCTGATTAAATAAAAAACGATCTTAATATAAAATATGTTTTTAGTTTAAAGTTTTTAAAACTTAAAATAAATTCTATTGAATTAACAACAACATGAAATAACTATTTAAAAAAATTAAAATTGAAAATTATTTTAGTATAAAAACGTGCCTTTGGGATGTAAATATACATGAACAATCTAACCGGATATTTACGGTGAAAAGCAAAAGGCGTTCCTTTCAAAACAGCCCCGACCTGGGGTGCTTATTGGTTACTTGGTCCTTTCTATCTTAGTAAATATAGTTTTAGTATCCATACTTTTTGAACATACCCTCTCAATTTAGCGAAGTGAAAAATGAATTCTTTACTTAAACGACTCTTGCCACGCGAAAAGATAGAGAAGACTTGTGTCGTCTTTGGACTGCTATTATTACGAATAGAATTTGTTACTTAGAACTGACATATGTCATAACCGAACCGCTCAAAGAACTACCAACAAAACTGCGAAAGAAACTCGAACAGAATTCTAATACCAAATAAGAAAAGAAAAAGAAAAATCTGAGCATAACTATTCTTTTGAAGTTTCTTTTACTTTCGAAATTTACAACTCGATACACGCGAATAGTAATCATGTTGTCAAGCGAAGGAAAAAAAGACAGATGAGATCGTTGCTAATCGTGCAACATACTATTCGTATTTTTACAAGCTAAATCATGTATGGCTAGCTAAAAAAAAAAAAAAAAAAAAAAAAAGGCAACTATGCCCTGTTAACTGTTTAGTACTAGAAAATTGAAAATAAATATTCAGCAACACCAAAAGGTTGAAAAAAGAATTAAAATACGCAATCGTCTTTTTGATGGTCGGTTTGGTTTATTTGTTTAATGGCATATGGATTATTTAATGGATTATTTAATGGATTATTTAATGAGTTATCAAATGGGATTAATGTCGATATTTGATTCAATTGTAAACGTTTGATTGCAGTCATAGCTATTAATAGGTTTTGCTTTGCTTATTTGTTTAACGGCATAGCAACTAATTATGGGTTATTGAATGCCGATATTTGATTCAATTGTAAACGTTTGATTGCAGTCATAGCTATTCATAGGTTTTGCTTTGTTTATTTGTTTAACGGCATAGCAACTCCTTATGGGTTATTTAATGTTAAAATTTAATTAATATAGAAATGAGTCCCGGTGGCATAGTGGTTAATGGGCTGCGAATTCGTAGTAAGCAAATTTGAACTCAAGTCGCGCTATTACGTCCACATTCGGAGTAATACTCTTGGGAAAGGTAAGGACTCATTTATCCTCTAAACTATTGGTTAAATAGTATCACTACTGTTCTTTTACAATAATAGCTTTTGAATTAAATAACCCACGAAGGTTGATATGCCATTAAACAAGGAAACCAAAGCAACCATAATCTGGAAACGTTTAATTGTAATCATAAGTAAACATACACTTCTATTTGTCCCGAATGATTTGTTTGCACAGTTATATGATATCAGCTATTCCTATCTAATACACATAATTTGCACACAGTTACATTTTCTTATGCAAAATTAATCATTCTATTTGATAATAATCATTTACTCACACAGTTATATGACTTCCAAGAATTACTATTGAATACAAATAATTTGAAAACAGATCTATTTAACACATAGATTAGACGCTGACAGGTACTAATATTCAGTGGACCTGGGAGTAATGACAATAAAGGGATACTCCACACTCTCCAGAGCTCTAGAGTTTATGCTCACACCAGATACAGTTTAGTATCAATCAACCTATACACAGAGTTCCTTTGTATGTAATTCTAATTTTCTCTCACTCTCTCACACACATCCGATAGATAGTCAAACTTAAGCTCTCCTCGAAAGGAAAAAAACAACACACACACACACACACACACACACACACACACATATATATATATATATATATATATAGTGTGAACAAAAATTATTATTAAGACAATCAGGAATATTTCTTGTATGTTGTTTAATCTCAACTAGTTTCGACCTTCGGTCATCTTCAGGAGAAAATTTCTTATTTGAAGAAATTGTTGATACATTATTAGAAAGGGAGCATTATAGAAGAGTTATAAATGTTCAAGTGTTATAGTGGGTTTAACATGCTGTTAAAATCCGGGTAGGCGAGTGTGTTTGATAGTAGCATGTTCATTTGTTCCGTGAAGAACCTCTATGAGGTAGTTTGTTTTTTAGATGCTCTTATATATGTGAGGGAGGGGTTCATGGGCGTTGTGTGTATGACTGTATGTGTATACATATATATGTATGTGTGTGTTTACATATACTGTGTGGGTGTGAGCGCGTGTCTGTATCACGGTACTGTGCGTGTGACTTCTAGATTTTTAATTGGGTATATAAGGAGATGGGTTGTCTACAACCTAACTTACCCGTCAGTTGTAAATATTAATTCAACTAATATTTATTTATGAATCAAAATGAATGTTCATATACAACAGAAATCAATATAAAGATTATGTTGAACCAGACTTCCCTTTCTTTACACTTTTATCGAAATAATAAACCTTGGCTTTTTTCATCTTTTTTCTTTATAGCAACTTTTCGGCTTTTGATACTTTGCGTCTTTCCCTGTTATCAATGGAATCAAGTAATCTTTATAGAACGCTGGAAAGATCTATTTATTTCATCCAGTGATATGTATTGTGTTGAAGTTTTGTAGCTTCAGATTTTGTGAATATCATCTTTTCTCCACATATCATTTTGCTGTCTTCCTTTTGTTAGTGTCCTTCGGGAAAAGGAGGCCAAAGATTTTATCTCTCAAGCCCAGACATTGGCTATTTTTGAAGATTGTTAGTGTAACAGGACATGTGCATATATTCAATTTTTAGGAAAACACATTTTATAAATATTATTTCTATTAATTTTTGTTAAAAAGTTTTGTTTACAAAAATCTATCGTAAAATTTTTGCGTGTAAATTTAGTCATCAAAATGTGGACCAATATTCAAAATGGCTTTTTTGATCAGATATATGTAAATTTAAAACAAAATATTTGTCTGTAACCGAAACTATATCACTACTCAAGTTACAATTCCCTTAGTTATTGACATCACATTCTCAATGATTTTATTTTAATTTTAACCTCTATTATTAATAAAATTGTTTTACATGATTAATACTGTTAACCATATCTACATACTAACAACATACAATTATGTTTATATATACAACACAATAGCGGTTTACAGTGTGAACGGGAAGGCTAATTTGCATATTGATATAAAAAAATCGAATTTAATAAATATGTGCTTAGTATTATTGATTTCTAACTGTTTGGTTTTATTTTAATGAATATAAGCAAAAATATCTTCAATGAATCTTAAATGAAATCCATTAACAAGAAAAAATAAGTGTCATTTTATTCTTTACTTCCTCTTTTAACTAAATACTTAAATTAGAAAAAATAACAATGAAAGACGAGAGTGATGGAAGAGTAAGTTTCAGTTGTTCTATATTTCGATTATACCCCCCTCTGTTTTAAATATTTTTATCTGCATTCTTATTTAGTTTCATTAGCCTTTCTAATTTAATATGATATTTTATTACATTAAAACTTAAATACTTTCACCCGGAGGGTGCATATATTTGCTAGTATTTTTAATGGGCATTACAGTAAAATTTTAATATTAACAACCAGATTTAAGGTAACACCCTTCAAAATGCCAATTTTTGAGTAAAAAGTACCAAAATATTTATATATCTGGAACTATTATGAAAATGGCGAGGTAGAACATATCATATCATATCACACACACACACACACACACACACACACACATATATATATATATATATATATATATATATATATATATATATATATATATATTCTTAAACAAAGACCATGCTACCTCTTTAAAATGACCGCCCTGTCGGTGAGGCGTTAGAATGCACCGACTGCAACTCTGCAGAGGGGTAAGACTCCCCCAATGGGGACACCTGTTGGCCATGGGTGGCGACCCGTGATACTTAAGGATAGAGCCCAGGTGGATGGGCAGTTCATGACATGCAATACTCCACTTTGGCCCTATCTTGGGCTAGACGGGCGGTCGGAGAGGTCCCTCCGATCAATCGGCTGGTCACGTCAAGCCCTAGCACCTATATGATTTTCCCAACCCTATTGCCCTTATGGCAAGCCCCAACCCCTTTTTATTATATGGGTGCTAGAAGGCGGTGGCTGCGGGTCTACATTTCCTGGGAATTACGTTAAACTCTATCTGATGGTGAGGTTCCAGTTTTGGAGGTTTGGGGAATGTGGAGCACCCATTCATCACCATTGCTCCCTGGTCCACTCTGACTCGGATTGGTAGTACCTGTTAGGGTCCCATCTATGGGTTAAATAGAAAAATGTATTTATAAAAAAATTGTATTATCCATTAAGAATTGATTTATTTCAAAACTTTATCGGCATTAAATGACCCACTGAGGTTGATATGCCGTAAAACAAAACAAAACAAAACAAACTATCTTTAAGATGATTTCAGTTCTGGCATTGCTCTCTAGAAAATATTCATAATTGAAATAAATTTGAATTGCAAATATTTTGTCACCAAAGTTGATTTCCGGTATCAGAACAAGACACGTATAATTCCATCGTTAGAAGAAGATTTCCAAGTCAAAGAGTGTGTATTCATTCAATTTAGTTTGATACAGTCAATTTGCAACTAATACTCATCAAAAGTTTGGATGACCTTGTGATGTAATCGTTTAAAAATTTACTTGCTCTTTTACTTGTGTGGTTTAGCTCAGTCGGTAGAGCCTCGGACTAGGAACCACGAGGTTCCGGATTCGATACCGACCCTCGCCAATTCAACGTATGAGTAGCACAGGGACCTGGCGGTAAAGTGAGGAGCTGATGGTAGGTGTGGCGCTTCACCTCAGACCCAAAACAATCTTCTTGGTCTAGCGCTATTGAAAAGATGATCGGCTCCCTCGCTGTCTGGCTGATATCGACTTTAGGCCGCCCCATTTACTTTCACTTTACTAGTGTGTCAAAAGTCTAATAAATATTAAATTATTTCCAACATAGGACTATTTAGAAGCCTTAAATTAATACCTGGTGAAATTCTGACCCATGAAAATGTGCCATTCTATAGTTTATTCCTATTTTTTTGACAAGTTTGCAATGTTCAATCCAAATGTCCACGAAACAACCAATTTAGCTTATTGTGCTCAAGTCATATTCCATGAATTATCCCAAAGATTAAATAAAGTATTGATCCTCCATATTCTTGCAAAACAGCTTTTGTCTAATCGGCTTGGTATTTTCCTTAATTGAATCCTGGTGCCATGAATTTCCCTTGGATAACACATTTCTTGCGTATCCTGCTGTCAATCTGATTCAAAGGAAACGGAGACTCATAGATATTCTTCCATTGACAGAAGGTCTAGTTCTGATGCTTGCGTGCCTATGATCAACATTACACGGCGTGCCTAGTGTAACGGTTATCGTCATAAGAAATGTAATCTTCGTAAGAAATTGATGTAGCTGTTTAGGAAATCCATCTATTCTCTTCTTCGATCTATAAGTAAATAGTAGGACAGACTGGTTCTTTAGACTTGGTTAGGCTTCCAATCTAGAAGAAGGGAAACTATCAGAAAATTATAGTTGAATTATCTCCCCCTGCCGCCAAGAGGTGAATCACAATATACTATATCGGCGCCAAAATTAACCCCTTGACGAAAGGCACTTATCGTATGAGCTTTCACCAGGGGGGTCGCGTTTTTCAAGCGCTCTCTATACCTTTTCCCCAGCGAGTGGAATGATATTCTAGCGCTCATATTTACTTTGTCAACTAGCGAGTAGAATAGTATTCTAGTGCTTCAACCTCAACCTCACCAAGATAAGTCTGGCCAGCAAATGCCACAAATTTGCAACCCTTTTTGTACCCTTTGAATATATGTTTCTTTATTTTCAACCGTGGTATCGTCTTCTTTCATCCGAAATTACTTGCTTATCATTGGTGAATTTTAAGAGTCCCGAATATCTTTTAAAACTTTGAATTAAAACCAGCAATACTTCATTAAAAAAATTGACATTGAGTTCCATCCTGCCTGTGGTGGAAGGGTTGGGTAAATACATACAATGGTCGACATTAGTTAGCATTGGAACTGTGACTGGTCTGCGACAACACAAACCCGTATACAAGTGCCGAGTACTGTGTGTTGAGATGTATTCTTTTCATTGCCCTCTGTAATCAAATGAGAGTCTCTCTCCACTAGTCTAACACAACACCGAAAAGTTGGAACACCTGTCCACAAGGGACAGATTCTCGTCCATCACCGGAAATCATTTTCACACACACCATTTTATACACTCTACGCAACTCACTATTTAAAGTTTTGTTTGAAAATACCTGCTTCTCTTCAATATTTACAGGCACAGGCACAGGCACAGACAGACAGACAGACAGACACCCCCATATATATATATATATATATATATATATATATATATGGACTTCACATAAGCATTTGTTAAGAGGCAGAAGGTGTCATTCTTGGGCATATGTTCAACTGGACACATGGCCTAGTGGATAAAGAGTTGGTTAAAGACAGTTCCTAGTTATCTCTAGACTGCAGTTTCAATCCTGTCAAGGGCAGCAGAACATAGAATAATAATTAACACAGCTTAACACCTGTACCACAGCTATGGTTAGCGGAATGAGAATAGGATACCCCCGTGGACTGAATAAAGGGTTAGGTTCAAAGTTCTGTGATGGCTCCCGATTACGACAAGAAGGTTCCCGATTAGACAAGAAGGTTCCTGAATCCGAAAAGAAGGTTCCCAAGTCCGGGAAGGTTCCCGAGTCCGGGAAGGTTCCCGAGTCCAACAAGAAATACCTGAAGAAGGCCGGAGGGCACATCGCCCGAAACATAGTACAGATAACAATGAAGATGAGGACAATAGTCCGTATAACACAGATAATACTAATCATCAAGCCCCACCTCAAACATTCCGAGAAATAGCGTAATTCTTGGTTCGTATCTCTGTTCATAAACTTTTGGTTTATCAGTGTATGTATATGTCCAACCCCTCCACTACGAACAGCTTGTCACACAGGTAAATCGCTTTAAGTGGAATACAAATGTTTTAAATTTAAAGTTTTCTTTCTCCTAGATCGGTTGCCATACCAAGGTTAAAGAGCTCATTCTGACCAATTATTTACCCATAGCTGGGAGAATAGTTGGATTCATTCCTTCCCCAACAGTTATAGGCACTATGTGAAATGGAAACAGCCTAGTCCAGGATTTGAACTCGGGTCACCAGCCGTTACGCAACGAGCACATCCCTATTGGTTCATAAATGTATGGTGTTCATATCTATACTGGGCTAATTGGATATTTCGAGCCCGGTGTGTCCACAATTCCTGATGGTTACCAAATGTAGAATACTCAAATATTGAGATAAAAACGACTAAAGTTCGAAAGATACGTTATGGTGTTTTCTATAATGTTTTCTGGTCACCATTTTGTTCTGGCTTTTGTCCTTCTCTATTGTTCCGAATACTTTGATAATTTCATTTCCTATCGTCGTGGAGGTCTTCCGAGTGGTCATTTCAAGTCTCTTGGATATCCATTGGTCAACCTTATGTATCCATCTGTTGTCTGTTATTAACAGAAATGACTCGTATCACAACTCTAGACAGAAAATTGAATATTTGACTTCATCATAGTTAACTAGCGGGGATTTCGGAGTTTATTTGTCCGTCTACCCAGGCCAATTTACTTTTTTTTTGGAAGAAGGAAAAACCTTGCCTTTCAATAATATCGTTTGCCGGTTAATTCCGAAGTTTACTTGCCTGTCTACCCAGTTAAAATTTCATTTTTGTTTTGTTTCAGAAAAGAAAGAAAGAAAAGAAAAGAAGAGAAAAGAAGTCGTCAGCTAAATTGATAGTTTTGTTGGCTAAAGAGATGTGCATGAAAAAAGTTTGTTTAGTTACACTTGTTTTTGTCAAAGCAAGGGAGACAAATTTGAATTATTCTGGTTATTAATTATATTTAAATTTACTTCTGGATGCCCCAAAGTTTAAATCTTAGGTCATCCGCCAACCGACACCCATCTGCTGTGTGGTATATTACTTTCTCAGGGACCAATTAGATTTTATATTACAATCAATGCAAATGAATGAATAAATTCATAAATAAGAGGTGTAAACTATAATTAGCATTTAATAATGAAATTATAATGATCAGTATGAGCGCGAACACAGTCGCTCCATTCAGATGAGAAATTGTGCATACAAATATCTCGTACCGATGTTCCATTTTTGCTGTGTTACGATAAAATACATACAAAAATTAGATCATTATGATATAGATTATTCTAGTTATTTTTAGCAGCTAAATTTTCAAAGGTATTTTATTTTAATATTATTGTAGTTGAATATGTTTTCGTGTTCTTGCCGTTTCGGATGCTTCATTTTTCAGCCATCGTCAGATATACAATCCATAAGAAGAAAAGAAAATGTTTATTTATTTTTCTTAAAAAACAAAAGTTTGTTATTTAAAAACAAAAACAAAAACAGGTTTCCTGGAGGAATAAGAAAGTTTTCTTTTTTATTATCTTTTCTTTTCATTCTTTTCGTATGGGCTGAAAATCAATCAGCTGAAATACATTAATAATAATAATAATAATAATAATAATAATAATAATAATAATTGGAGATAGAGATGGATCGCCTAATCCCGGCCAGAAGTCCAGACTTAGCGTTAATAAGAATAAGAGAACTTGTTATCCAGTGGATTTTGCTGTCTCGGTGGATCACACGGTAAAAATGAATTAAAATATAGACAAATACTTGGACCTTGCCAGAGAACGAAACAAACAAACAAACAAACAAAAACAAAAAAACAAAAACAAAAAAACAACAAAAAAAACTGTGGAACATGAGGATAAAGATGGTACCAATTGTTACTAGTGCACTTGGAACGGCCCCAAAGTTTTAGAGAGGAGGAGACTGGGGGTATTGGAAATCAGAGGAAGAATCGAGACTATCTAAACAACAGCATTGTTAAGATCTATTAGAATACTCAGAAGAGTCCTGTTCCTCAGAATTCTGCTTATGCTGGTGTGAGAAACTAAAAAAAAAAAAAAAAAGATATCAAGAACACGAAGAAGGGTTTTAGTTGGCCAAATAAAATTTGGAATATCAATGACTTATTTCAAAGTTTTGAATAATTTCAGCATTCCCTTGTTTCCTTATTGGCTTGGCCGTCTGGTGTTTTCTACAATGTTTTCTGGTCACAATGCATTTCCATTTTGTTCTGGCTTTTGTCCTCTGCTATTGTTCCGAATCCTTTGATAATTTCATCTTCCTATCGTCGTGGAGGTCTTCCGAGTGGTCATTTCAAGTCTCTTGGATACCCATTGGTCAATCTTATGTATCATCTGTTGTTTGTAAACCACGCAACGTGTCCAGCCCAGGGGAACTTTTGTTTTCGATTCTTGGCGATCCCACCCTCTACCACGTTCCGCTCTCGAATTACCTCCCTTTGGATGCGCTCACGCAACGATATTCCCTATATGAATCTTTCCATTGCCCTTTGTGTTGTATCTAGTCTATGGTCCTTCTTTGTGCTTGCTCACATTTTGCTTCCGTATATCATAGCAGGAAAAAAAAGTTTTATTGAATAGATAGACACGTGGGGTCTTATCCAGATTTGCTTGAGCACATCTTTTATCGTGATAAATACCTTTCATCTTATTCTCTGCGAGATTTCACCATCGTTCCTAAGTAGGCATACCCAACTACTATATGACCCTGTGCTACATTTAATTTTATAATTAGTTTTCTTTACCTAGGATCGAGAATCTAATAGATAATTACTAAACTCAGTTTTGTCTGGTATAAGATAACAATGGTAGGGACCTAGTGGGGAACCGTCTCATTTGCAAAGGGTGGCAAGACAAACTCGCTTTCCTTCACTCTCTGTTTTTTAGTTTCTCGTTGTTTTAGCTTAATTGCAGCACGACAAAACAATATTAATAAGAGACCAACGAAATGCTATAAGTATCGAGGCTGAAGTTTTTCATTCTTTTAAAATTTTAAATTATTTTTAAAAGATTTAAATGTGCGCAGGGCTAAACAACTTATATAGTAAAGTGATATGGACGTGCGTGGTCTAATGTTTAGAGTCGTAGGAAATGGACTCGTCGACCCGAGTTCAATTCCTGGACGAAGCTATTTGCATTTCACATGGCGCTAATACCCTTCGGAAAGGTGTGAATCCAATTCCCCCCCAGCTATGGGCAAGTAACAGAGCAGACTGGACTCTTTAACCATGGCTAGGTAACCAGTCTAGGAGAATGAAAACTCTGAATTCAAACCTGTTAAAACTCCGCTTAAGAAATTGACCTTGTGTCACATCCTGCTCGTGCGGGGGGTTGGTATATATATATAATATATATATATATATATATATATATATATATAATATATATATAATCTCATATCTTGCAGAGCAGCAACAGTCAGCATCTTTACATAGCTTGTTAATGTAGGTCCTTGCTGGGCGGCCCACAGTAGCATGTGTTTGTTTCCACAGGGGAACGTCGCTTATGAGGTCTTTGCTTCTCCAGCAGTGTCCTGCATGTCCGTTTCTCACTTAATTGTTCCACTGGCTTAGGCTAGTGTGGATATGTCTCCTTTCTTTTGAAGCTCATGAACTCTGTTTTATCAGAGTTCACATAGAGGCCGATGCTTTTGTTGCCCCTCCAGTGTCTATGTAGTAGTGACTCAGTCTGTGCCGGTGTATCTGCAAGAAGTGCGAAGTCATCAGCATATATATATATATATATATATATTTTTTGTGTTTATTTAGGTATATATATCCGTTTGTTGGAGGTATATATATATAGTTTGGCATTAGTGTGAAGCATTAAAGAAATGAAAAATATAAGAAACTCGGTTGTTTGAGAGAAGAGTTTCGTATATTTTCAAGATTTTTTTTTCAGGAGAAAAAAATGACGCGGTCGCTGGCGGTTCCTTATAATTTATAGGCGGAATGTTTTTGACGAAACACAAGATTGTGTGTAATTTCAGCGAGACGTAAGTTCTTACAATGTGACCTTTTTCTTTTTTTTTTCTAAACTGAAATTTATCATAATAATATTATTTGAGAACGTAGAGAGCATTAAAGAAATAAAAAGGCGTAGATTATATATCAAAAGAAGAGAAGTGTCAGAAGTGGTCGACTACGGAAAACTCCCTGAAATAAGTGAGCTGAATGACTATTTTGAAGAAAATTAATATTTATTTCATTGTCAATTCATGTATTTTACCAATACATCAATTGACAGAGCATCAGTTTCGATACTTTTTGAACACATCTCGTTGACAGAAATGGGACTCACAAGCAATTTTTTGTGACATAAGTTTACAACATACGGATCTTTTGTAGCAGTCCTTAGAGTCTACATATATTCTTTTTCTCTTTGGAGAAATGTTGGATACATAAAAAAAATATCTTATAATCTATCTATACATATATAAAGGGCGTTGTGTGAATCTGTATGTCCGGAGGAAACTTTGAAAATAAAACAATTAACGACAAAGTAAATATATATACACATTAAATATCACCAGGGCTTGGTTTTTGAGCAAAAATAATAGAGATTTGATTTATATTCGTGAAGATAATTAAAAAAATAAAATTTAAATGATAACAGCATGGATTTTTTTTCATTTGATATTTTAGATAGTAGACATTAAGATTTCTTTTCAGAGTAGCTGGATCAATGCAAGGTCTATTTTTTTTACATAGGGATTTAAATGGGGCATCCCACGAGGATTGAACTCACGATTCAGTAATAATGGATCTGCGGGACTAACTAAAAAAACCCTCTACCCTGGCGACGCCAGGTAGCCGCTGCTAGTATCAAAAGAAGAGAAGTGTCAGACGTGGTCGAACTACGGAAAACTCGCTGGAATAAGTGAGCTGAATGACTATTTTGAAGAAAATTAATATTTATTTCATTGTCAATTCATGTATTGGTAAACACAGCATCAGTTTCGATACTTTTTGAACACATCTCGTTGACAGAAATGGGACTCACAAGCAATTTTTTTGTGACATAAGTTTACAACATACGGATCTTTTGTAGCAGTCCTTAGAGTCTAGATATATTCTTTTTCTCTTTGGAGAAATGTTAGATACAAAAAAAAAACTTCAATATCTTATAATACAATATATATTTGGAGAAGTATCCTTATTTTTGTTGTATGTAACCTGGTGATCTAGTTTTGGAGGTTACTGTATTTTCTCTTGAAACTTATCTGTTTACTTGATGTCTTGTTGAAGTGACATTTTAAGTGAGTTTGTGTCGATTATCTTTCCTGAATATTGACTCCCTGAAGCTGTGTTAGACAAGGAATAGATTATATCGAACAGGGGATACAACATCTCACAAAATAAATAGGTAAATTAAAAATGATAGTCGTCGCACAAAGCTTAAAGCATTTAATCAATTATGCTATGTCACCTCAGGCTTATCACATGAAAAACCTGATAAAAGCCGGAGAATGCAGTCGTTGCAATGCATTTTTGAGTCAAAGTAAGTAATTTAAGAATTAAAGGCGCGTGTTTCAAAGAAGAGGTCTTAAACTCAAGGGCTCAAAAGGGCATAATATCCTGGGGAGAGGCACCTCTAAATGTTAAATGTCAGATGAGAGAGGGGTGATTTCCACCGGTTATACTGCTAATCTATGAGGTGTTTGGTGTAATGGTTAGAGTCGAAGGAAATGGACTCGTCGACTCAAGTTCAAATCCTGGACAAGACAGTTTGCATTTCACATAGCACTAAAACCCTTGGGAAAGGTGGTATGCATCCAACTGCTCTCCTCCAGCTATAGTAGGCAGACTGGCTCTTTAACCTTAGATAGGTAACTAGTCTAGGCAAAGGAAAGCTCTGAATTTAAACTTGCTAAATTCCGCTCTATAAATTGATCCTGTGTCATTTCCTTCTCGTGTGAAGTTGGTAAATATATATATATATATAATGCTAACTACAATACAGCTGATTGGCTATATTTTTATCAAAATAAATATGCATATGATATGAATAAGTAAATTAGTACAATATCTAAGAGGGGGGGGGTGGCATTTTTCTTAATTCCGATCTTACCTTTGGTAGATATCCTTTTTTTTGTTTTAAGTTTTGATAAATTCTGTTGTTTTTTATTTAATTTTATTGTATTTCAAGTGTAAATTGCAATAAATCCTACTATGAATATTGTTAAAATCGAGAAAACAAAAGCAAAACTCCAAGGTTTCTCCCATTTAAAGAAATATCAGATATAATTTCTGTTTATTTAACAATTCACTCTCAAAGATTTTCTATGATTTTCTATTTGTGTGTATTGTCTGTCATCTTAAGTACACCCTCAAAACCAATATGAATAGTCAAATCTGCCTCTTCACGCATTATGAAACAAAACAAATGTTCTCATGTTCCGTTGTGCGTGTTAGTTATCTGTCATCTCAAGTACACCCTCCACATCAATACGAGTTGTCAAATCTACCACTTCTCGTGTTAGGAAATAAAAGAAAATTTCTCGTTTTGTTGTGAGAGTTAATTTTCTATAGTTACTCCTCCATAACAACAATTCCTTGAAACAAACTGATGTAGATTTCACTTACGTTCTTATTAGGAAATGTTATTCTCTTTAGATTTATATTAAATTGGATTATTCATACTTTTCAGCTTTTGATCTTGAAGGAAAAGCAACTGAAAAATTAAAGTACATTTTACCCCTCCCTAGGGAGAAACATGGCCAGGGGCGAGGGAAAAATTACCAAGTTTTAAGAAAATATTAGTCACAAAAATTGTTGTTGTGTGCCATAGAAAATTGGGCGAGTGTCGGCTGAAAATTTCATAGGTAGACTAAAATACTCTCATGGGATGAGCGTTTCTCCATAGAGGTATGCCGTGTGTTTTTTTGAAGCTCCGTATAACGGATTTTTCTAACGTATTTATTAGTCTTACAGTTTTTCATGTAAATATTAACTGTAGTTTATTTTAATTTTAATGTAAACATAAATAGTAATTATAATAAATTCTATTTAAGTTCAAATTTTAATGCATTATTTTATAAATATAGTGTACATTTGTTGTAATTTGATATATTCTAGCATTCATAAAGTATAATTTTAATGTATAATTTTAATGTATAATTTTGATATGTAATGTATAAATTTAATGTAGATTTAATTCTGATATATATCGCTCAAATTAACTCTATACATAACTATCCTTAATTATCATTAGAATTGTAAATTTATTAAATATAATGTTACTCTCATGGAATGTGAACAAATGAGGTTTATTTTTCAGTATAGTTCCCCCTGTAGTTCATACACTTCTTCTATCGGTGTTGCAGTGCTTGGGTTCTATTGGTAAAAAAAAGTTATCACCCGCAGATATGACGTCATCATATACACTTTTCAGCGTATTGGGACTCTCTGATAGACAATAAGATAAACTTAGTAATGTTAAGGAGATTGTTTTGCGTCTGAGTTGGAGCGCCACACCTACCATTAGCTCCTTACTTTACCGCATATATCCCTGTGCTACTCATACGCTGAGTTGGCGAGGGCCGGTATCGAACTAGGAACCTTGTGGTTCCTAGTCGGACGCTCTACCGACTGAGCTAAACCGGCCCTAGTGCAAAGGGGATAGACTCCCTCGCTGTATGGCTGATACTGACTTTAGGCTACCTCGACGACTTTACTTACTTAGTGGAATATAAATAAGTTTCAAAACGAACGAAGAATGTGGAATTGGCAAGCTAGTGTAACGGTTAGAGACCTCGCCTGTCAGCTTGGCAGTCGAGGTTCCGAGTCACACACGGAGCAGTCTCTCATGTCTATAACCTTGCTGATGAGACCTAATAGGTCGAAATGTACATTCAGGGATTGACATTTTCTCGATTCGTTTAGCCTTACATTTGAACATATATGCCTGCCTAAAATTCATTAATTATTAACTAATTAATTTTCAAAATTAGGTACGACTTCAATTAAGCACATATCCTCCAAAAATTGTCGGCTTAAAGCCATATAAAAATAAACACGTTTGGTTACTTAACCTCTTACTTAGTAATGTTAATATCTACTTTATCTTTAAAACTATAGACTAGTATTCGAGTTATTATTCATCGCGATAAAAGATGTGCTTAAGCAAATCTGGACAAAACCCCCGTGTCCTTATATTTGTCAATTTCATAAATTTCTCACATCTCTTAATTAGTGTGTTCAACTGTCGGTTGGTAAACGTCTGCATAGGTTTGCTTGACTAGATAATTGAGTTGCTTTTCTTTAATTTGGTCGGAACAGACCGTCTGTTGGTTTTTGGGTCATTGCAGCCAAAAGGAGATTTGAAGGAAAAAGAGATTAAATTTCTTAGTATTTATTTTTATGTTGCAGCCTTTGCTGATTCCGTTTTCATAAAAAACAGATTATCAAATCTTCTTACGGGCTGATAATTCGAAAAATTTCTCGCAACGTTAAATTCAACCTTTTTTTTAACCGCTTACCTACTGATCTCGTGAATACACTCGCTTTTACGCATTGGTAAACAAATCTATGACAAAGAAGTCTGATGTGCTTGTCTTTCACAAAACTGCCATGCAAGCAAGTTGTTTTATAATCTTATATCATGTACTAAAAGTGAGGTCAGCATACGCATAAGTAAAACATGGATTGCTATCAGAAAGTAAAAGACCATACAGAAATCTTATATATCTGATAGAATCAAATTGAAATTCTTCCAATCTGTATGAAATAAGACAAAGACAATGTTACATAACTATTTAACTTTAATCAACTGAATACAGCTAAGTAATAACGCAATTACAATGTCCGCTCCGCCCTGTCGGCTGGGGCGTTAAAATGCACCGACTGCAGAGGGGTAAGACTCCCCCAATGGGGACACCTGTTGGCCGTGGGTGGCGACCCGTGATGCTTAAGGATAGAGCCCAGGTGGATGAGCGGTTCATGACATGCAATACTCCACTTTGGCCCTATCTTGGGCTAGACGGGCGGTCGGAGAGGCCCCCTCCGATCAATCGGCTGGTCACGTCAAGCCCTAGCACATATATGATTTTCCCAACCCTTTTGCCCTTATGGCAAGACTCAACCCCTTTTTATCATATGGGTGCTAGAAGGTGGTGGCTGCGGGTCTACATGTCCTGGGAATGACGTTAAACTCTATCTGATGGTGAGGTTCCAGTTTTGGAGGTTTGGGGAATGTGGAGCACCCCTTCATCACCATTGCTCCCTGGTCCACTCTGACCCGGAGTGGTAGTACCTGTTAGGGTCCCATTTATGGGTTAAATAGAAAAATGTATTTATAAAAAATTGTATTATCCATTAAGAACTGATTTATTTCAAAACTTTATCGGCATTAAATGACCCACTGAGGTTGATATGCCGTAAAACAAAACAAACCAAACAAACCAAACAATGTCCGCTGTCTGTCACATTTAAATAGTCCCGATCAAGGGAAGATAATCCCACCACTCCAAAAGGGAGACAATCACTCTCTTAATATCACACTGTATATTGTATTGTACATGGAGGCCCGTGGCATAATGGTTAGAGTCGTGGGAAATAGACTCGTCGACCCGTGTTCAAATCCAAGATCAAGGCTGTTTGCAATACACATAGCACTAATACCCTTGAATCCATATATTTCCCCTCCAGTTATGGGTAAAATGGAAGGGCAGACTGGGCTTGGATAGGTAACCAGTCTAGGAGAAGGGAAACTCTGAATTTGAAAAATCTGAGATCAGTCGTTAATTATTTTTTTTTTGGGGGGGGGGCATTTCTTGTGCATCAATCCTTTCCTATCAATTGTGCCAAAAAGTGCGGATGGTCCAACACAAGCCTTCACCATTATAAAATAAACACTATGTAGTTTGTTCATTGGATGAACCCCCATGCATCGAAATCGACGAGAGAGTCCATTTTATTTACACCACTTGGACTTTAACGTAACATTAACCTTCCAGAACTTTTGGTGGCTAATTTTATTTGGCTCATCCATTTCTCACATCTCCTCTAACGCATTTTTTCAAAGGACTCATTTTACAAAGGTAACTTTTTAATTTCTTTTGTTTTTTAAACTTTCAAACGGTAAGGGAAATAATTCTATTTGATCGTTATAAAAAATATATATATATATATATATACTATCATCTTCTTGCAATACCAATGTAAAGAAACCTTCTGTTATATATATTGTTCATTGTTATTTGTAGCTTTTAAGGATGATGTTAAGATATGTTTTTGTCTTGTCTTTTTATTATCTATATATTGATACTCATGTTCCTTAATTTTACAACTGTTATCATCTTTCAACACCTTCTGGTTAAAAATGAGACTGTCCGAATCATCCAAGATTACATGCAAAAATGTAAATCCTAATCATCTGCTGTTGCTTATCTGCTGAGAGTTATCACCTTAACGTAATGAGAACTATACAAAAATCCTGATTGCTTTTAGAACAAATCATACAAGCAGCATTCTACAAAATAATAACTGTACGGCCACTTGCCTCCTGTCTCACTAACCATCCAATTAAGAGTAAGACATGCGCTGCTGGACAAGTAAAAACTAAATCAGAAGCGACTTTCTCATATGGACACATACACATGGACATACCAGTGTTGGTTGACCAGCGAAAACTTACATTCATCAGTTCTGTGTAAACAATGACTAGAGAACCCACCACGATGACGTTGGGTTGCTTGGAGGTAGCTAAGATATTCTAGTGAGTTACCACTAACTAACGATCAATATTAGTGTATCCATAATATAATAACACTGAATAAACGGAAGGAAAAACAAGATGATCTCATTTAAACGTACAAAAATATTATATATATGCATGATATACAAGTAGTATTGAAAAGAATGCGCTTACGTGTCCAAACAGTTAAAATATGCACATATTGTTCTATGAACAAGCAGTATGTGAAAGGGGTACAAAAATGGGAAAAGGCTTACTTGAGATTGATGGACAATACAATAGTCATAGCCATGCTGGCTTATTGTATATATTTACGAGGGATGAAACATCGTCTTTACTGTTTAAAGAACAGAGACAAAAAGGAACAAGAATGGATTGTTGGTATAGTTATGTGACAGTACACTAACAGACATACCCATTCTCCAATATTACAGTCAGTTTGGAGGTTTGGGAATGTGGAGACTGGTCCACTTTGACGGAGTGGTAATACTAGGATCTCATTAAATAGAAAAACATGAGTTTATAAACAAAATTGATTATCCATTAAGAATGAATTTATTTAAGTTTGATTTGGTTTGGTTTGTTTTACGGCATATCAACCTCAGTGGGTCATCTAATGCCGATAAAGTTTTGAAATAAATCAATTCTTAATGGATAATACAATTTTTTTTATCAACTCATGTTTTTTCTATTTAACCCATAGATGGGACCCTAACAGGTACTACCACTCCGGGTCAGAGTGGAACAGGGAGCAATGGTAATGAAGGGGTGCTCCACATTCCCCAAACCTCCAAAACTGGAACCTCACCATCAGATAGAGTTTAACGTCATTCCCAGGACATATAGACCCGCAGCCACCGCCTTCTAGCACCCATATGATAAAAAGGGGTTGAGGCTTGCCATAAGGGCAATAGGGTTGGGAAAATCATATATGTGCTAGGGCTTGACATGACCAGCCAATTGATCGGAGGGGGCCTCTCCGACCGTCCGTCTAGCCCAAGATAGGACCAAAGTGGAGTATTGCAAGTCAGGAATTGCTCATCCACCTGGGCTCTATCCTTAAGCATCACGGGTCGCCACCCACGGCCAACAGGTGGCCCCATTGGGGGAGTCTTACCCCTCTGCAGAGGTGCAGTCTGTGCATTCTAACGCCCCAGCCGACAGGGCGGGAAATATTTAAAAACTTTATCGGGATTAAATGACCCACTGAGGTTGATGTGCCGTAAAACAAACCAAACCAAACCAAACCTATTGAGAAATCAGTATATTTTTCTTTCTCTTTTTGTAACGAAAAATGACGCATTATGTGTTAATTTCACATAGTTTTCTTACGGGATTATTGTTAACCTTTAACTTCACTTTGCAGACAAACTTGAGGCAACGAATACAGACATCTTTGAGGTGGAAATTTAATTGTTGAAAAGACGAACGTCAAAGAAAATTCTCTTGAAGATGTAGGAATTGGACAGAGACGGAGACAGAAGCGTCAGATTTATATGAACTGGCCATTCTACAGACTCCAGGAATAAACGATGTTATCGATGCGAACCGAACAATACAAGAGAGATTATATTCTTATCTTACCCAAAAGCCAATAACACGTGTCTTGTATATTCTGTATCTATATTCATAAGTATTCATATAGATAAGTATTTATCTATCCTTTTTTCATTAACACACATAGATAGGTAAATAGCATTACGAAATAACATAAAATGTGTCTATCTATATATGTATTAATATATGTATGTGCGTTTGTGTGTGCTTGTGTATGTGTTTGGTGTGTCTTTTTAAACTACGTACATACTGTATGTGTGTGTTAAACTTTGTCACCATCTCAGAATAATAATGGATCATTGCATAAAAAGAACAGCTTAAATGTGAACAAAAGAAAGAGAAGAACAAAAGGACAAAAGCAAATTGTGAAAGAAAGAAAGAGAGAGAAAGAAAGAACGAAAGAGTAAAATGTCAAAGAAGGAAAGCAAGCGGAAATAAAGCATCCCCCACCCCAAAAGGACACACAGCAAAAACAAACAAAAAACCCCAATAGAACAAACCAAGAAAAAAACAAACTAAAAACAAACAAACGAAAGAGCAAAAGAGAATGAAAGAGAAAGAGAATGAAAGAAAGCAAGTGAATATTGAAATAAAATAGAAAAGTATTATTTGTATAATTGGACGCATAGCCTAGTGGATAAAGGATTTAGGTTTAGACAGTTCTAAGTGACAGTTATCTCTAACCAATCCTGGTCAGGGGCGACAGCAACATAGAATAAGAATTAACACAGCTTAGCACCTGTACCCCAGCTATGGTTAGCGGAATGATACCCCCGTGGACTGAATAAAGGGTTAGGTTCAAAGTTCTGTGATGGCTCCCGATTACGACAAGAAGGTTCCCAAGTCTGAGATGGTTCCTGTGTCCAAGAAGGCTCCCGAGTCCAACAAGAAATACCTGAACAAGGCCGGAGGGCACATCGGCCGAAACGTTGTACAGATAACAATTAAGATGAGGACAATAGTCCGAATAATATAAATGATACTAATTATCAAGCCTCATCTAAAAAATTTAGAGAAATAAAAATAGAAAAGAAGCAAAAAATAAAAGGTAGAAAGAATAAAGGAAAGAAAGCAATTGAAAGAAAGAAAGGAAGAAATGAAGAGTGAAAGAGAGTGAAGAGTAAAGAAAGGAAAGAAAGCAAAGATAGAAAGGAAGAAAGTGATGTAATGAATATGCATACACCTGGGTTCCCCCTCACAGTAATATGATTGGCTGGTGTCAGCTATAAATACAGAGCAATGTAGAGGTACAATGCCTACTACTACTACTACTACTACTACTATACGACGACGACGACGACGTCGCACCAGTATTACTACTTACCTGATCGATTGTACCTCGCTGTTACCATGGCCACACCACTCTTGCTTCTACTAATATATCCCTTCCAGGGACATATCAGAAAGAAAGAATGAAGAGTGAAAGAAAAGAAAGCAAGAGAAAGAAAGGTAGAAAAAAAAAGAAAGAAAAAAGAGTTTGCTGCCTACACTAAATCTTCTGAGCTATCGTACTGGCATTTGAGGTGGTAAATTTGATCAACGTTGTCATTGAATGAGTGTGACACCATTCTGTGAGCCTGTGTAGCCAAAGAAGTTAAATTTCTGAACGCCCTCAAGACACTTTTCCAGTTTATCCTTAACTCAAACTTCTAACTCGAAATACAGTATCTGACATAGGGTTATGTCCTAGCAAGGATTTCATATAACGGAGTAACTGCGAAGGTGTCTGGTCATTCAACTGTACATTGTTGAATATCTCCCTTAGCATACTTTCATTCGACTTGCCCATTCGTTTGATACTCGCTTGTCTAAGGGTCTAGTCAGGTTAGATTTCTGGTACGTTTTTCAGTAGGTTTGTGACCTCCATCGGCAACTTCTCAATGACGTAAGAGTAATTGTAGTGTCGAAGATTTTTCCTTTTTCAGAAGAATTCTAACCTAAAAAATTTAACCAACATCTAGAAAAGAAAATAGGGAGGGAATGAAACTACGATAATACGAATTATTTTTTTTCCTAAAGGAGACAAGAAAATGAGGTATACAATACAAAGATTGCATGTAATTCCCATGCGGGCGTCAGCTAAATTCACAAATTTAGGCATTAAGAGCAAATTACAGAAATATATTCACACACAAAAAAGGAGGAAGGTTTGACTTACTGGTAGAGTAAGGCTGAAAGGGTGTTTGTTTGCCACTCCTGTGCAAGAGAAGATATTTTTAAGGGTTGTGTTTTTATTGTTTACAATGTAAACAATAAAAACACAACCCTTAAAATATCTTCTCTCGCGCAGGAGAGGCAAAAAACAGTCCTGAAAGAATCGAAAGCAATGTGAGGGCTACTAGCCTTAGATTTTTCATAACAGACAAAGGTGAATTCTTTTCAATAATTCTTACTTTCTCTCGCCAGAAAGCAAGGCTCTTTCCTCTTGGCATGGCATGCCGCTGCTTGGTTCTTCTCTCGTCAGAAGTTAAGTTTTGCGCGACGTATTGCGTCCTTTCTCGACAAGGTATTCGCTGAGACCACATGCTTCGCTCCAAGGGATCTGAGCAGGCGTCAAATATCAGTAAATCACGCTTCCGCTATAAAATTTCTCGAAGGGACCGGCTAATATCTGAGTATCTAGCTTCCTCACGGGCTCTCGTCAGTCCATGCGAAAGTATAGACAATTTGCTAGTTGTTCGTCACAGAGGGAAGATGCGACTTCTTCCCTTGACCCAGATTGAAAAAAAAAAGAGCCAGATATCGGTGTCACGTGACCGATGTCCAGCTTCCGCAGCCAGACACAGAGGGCCTTTCCTTTTATTTTCGTAGCAAGATATGAAACAAGGGATATTGAAAGACAGACAAAAAAGGCATGCAAAGTGTTTATCATACAGTTTTTTTTGAAAAAAAAAAAAATAGTAGTCATTGCGATGTTATTTTTCCGGTATTAAATATCACCCGTAGTTGCAAAAATCAAAACAAAGTATCAGTGTTGTTTTCATGGCTTGTGGGTTTACTATCTCATCCATAATGTGATAATGAAAATTGTATCATTGTTTCTGAAGTTGTGAATGAAAAAAAATTAATGTTTTTTTTAAAAATTGATGCGTGTATAATTGGTGTGTGTACTATTAGTTAGAGATGAAGGTTTCTAATTGTAAGTAAATATTCAAGAAATATGTGGTAAAAGAGAAATAAAAAGAAGGATACATATCTACAAATAATTATTTGTAGAAAATATAAGGAGAAAATAAAGTCTTCTAATAAATAAATGGTTAAGTTATTGCATATGTTATGTGTAAAAGCAAGTTATGTGTGGATTATATTGTCCTTGTGTGTAAATATACCTTGTTTATAGTAGTAATTTATGCGAGAGAAAAAATTAGAATTCTTACGGTTAAAAGTTGTCTCTAAGCGAAGACAAAGAAAGAAGCAAAGAGTAAAAAAAAAAAAAAAAAAAAAAGTGACTGAGAAAGAAAAAAAAAGGGAAGGAAATCAAATTAGACAACATCAACTACGTCATAAACACTTGCGTGAAAAGGAGCGGAAAATTTTAAATATAAATATGAATTGACAACCTAAGAACATTATGTATGTAAACAAGTAAAAAAATGTTAAAAGTGAATGAAAGAAACCGAAGAGTGCAATAAATCTCTCTCTCTCTCTCTCTCTCTCTCTCTCTCTCTGTCTCTGTCTCTCTTCTCTCTCTCTCTCTCTCTATATATATATATGTAATATGTGTGTGTGTGTGTGTGTGTGTGTGTGTGTGTAATGACAAACCATAACACCGATAGACTTTGGAAAGCTTTATTCTTAATAATTGGTACACTTATTAAGAGTTTATATAGTTTAGTATTCCCTAGACAGTTATCCAAATGGGAGGTAATCATAAAGTAGGGGAGGTAACTCTTAATTACTTATTACATTCTCCCCATTTTAGTTTATATAGTCTAGTATTCCCTTGACAGTTCTTCAAAGGGGAGGTAATCATAAAGTAGGGAGGATTCTCCCCCATTTTAGTTTATATAGTCTAGTATTCCTAGCGAGTCATCCCCATTTTAGTTTATATAGTCTAGTATTCCCTAGAGAGTTCCCCAAAGGTGAGGTAATCATAAAGTAGGGGAGACAACTCTCAATTACTTATTACAATATATAACAAATATTCTGTCTGTATGACTGTATGTTTGTTTGTACAACGACCAAACGCATTTCCTTATATAAAGGAGAATTAGTGGAGATCACCAAAGACTAAAAGTTAAATAAAATCCACACCGTGGTTTTGTCCAAGAAGCGGCTATTTTTTACCCCTCATTTTCCATAAGAAAAGCTAAATAAAATATAATAAGGCTATAAATCAATGATTATTACAAATTAATCAAAATAAAACAAATTAATAAAGGATAAAACAATAAAAAGAAGAAGAAAAGGATAATAGAAATAAATAATCTAAAACAAGAATATATAAAGAATAAAAGATAATAAACAAATATATAGAAAAATAATTTTTATTAATCTATATAGAGATATAGATAAGAGATTTATTTTAGTTGCGAGGTGTGGTTTCGTATTCTTCGTTGTAGTAGTGGCAGTAATTCTTCGAGCGTAATCGTAGCTCAGGTCTCAGCTTCTCGTAGCTAATTTCTGCCAGTCCTCTAAACTGTCTATATATCTCCTGCTATAATACACATATGTAAATTAGATAACACGCCATTGGCTATCTCACTACAATTTTAAACATTTTAAATACTAGGCAATGCCGAGTAGCTCTGATAATCTATGCATACATAAAGGACAGTTGTGTATATGTGTATGCCCGGTGGAAGCTTCGAAAATAAAACAATTGACGACAAAGTAAATATATATATATATATATATACATTCACTATTACCAGGGTTTGGTTTTTGAGCAAAAATAATGAAGGTATTATTTATATTTGGGAAGATATTTAAAAATTAAAATTTGTCTAGTAACCAAAGGTAATTGAAATATGATGTTGATTGATTGAATTAATCGCCTCATTTATATTGTATTTTTTTTTTAACTTGTAAATTATTGAATTAAAATTTCTTATCATATTGTTATATATTTACGTGAGATTTTATGGGGCATCCAGTGAGGATCTAACTTGTGATAAGTAATAATGGATCTGAGAGACTAACTTTAACCCCCCCTCCACCCAGGCGACACCGGGTAGCAACTTCTAGTTTATTATATATTGTTTAGCAAATTGTACGAGAAATGTTTTTTGTACATACGTATGCTTGTCAGACGTTAGGAATTTGATTAGTTGTTTAATAAACGATTAAACCAAGCATGAACAAAATGCGACCCAAGGGGCTTTCGATATGGCCAACCTAAGACTTTGATCTTTTTTTTAAAGAAAATATCTTTTTACCAAAGTGATGGAGAACGAAACGGCAATGCACGGCCGTGGTCAGAGAGAAAAAGAGCAATACATTGTCTTGCCTGCTGGAGTCAAACCCACGTCATCCCGAATGCAAGAAAATGAGATTTGGGCGTTGAGCGGACGTGAGGTTCGGTTCAGGTGCCCGGATGTTGGAAGGCTACTTCCATAAGTAGCTGGAATCTAAGGAGAAAGAAAAGAATCAGAGCGGCACGCGTACAAGCAGAAACTAAACGACGTAAGACTTTAGTTGAAACTAGTGAGAAAAGACAAAAGAAAAGTGACGAACTTAACCAGTTTGCGGTGGACTTGATTGTGACCCCCCCCTCAACGCAGAATTTTAATTTTTTATTCAACAAAACCAAACAGAAAAAATCAACCTTTCTCTATTTCCAAGGCAGGTGATTCCGCGCATGGTTTCCTTTTAATGGAGCGCGTGGTGTAATGGTTAGAGTCGTAGGAAATGGACTCATCGACGAGTTCAAATCCTAGACGAAGCTGCCTACATTTTACATATCGCTAATATACTTGGGAAAGGTATGCATCCACCTGCTCTCCCCACAGCTCTGGGTAAATAGCAAGGCAAACTGGGCTCTTTAACCTTGGTCAAGCAACCAGTCAAGGAGAAGGAAAACCCCGAATTCAAACCTACCTAAACTCTACCTAAAACTACCTAAAAATTGACCTTGTGTCACATCCTGCTCGGACGGAGGGGTTGATAGATATGTATTCTAGTGAAAAGGATTAATGTACTTTCAACTAAAAATGACCTTTTTAGTAGTACGGCTCGACGAGCCCTGTTTTATGCGGTCCTTTTCCCGAAAAAGGTTGCCTGTGCCTGGTTAAAACACACCGATCATATAATGTGTAACATTATAACAGTTTTAAATATAATCACTTATACTTGTCTGATTTTTGGTATTGGATACAAAGTTAATAAAGTTGTAGAAATTAGTGTTAAATTTCCTACTGATTCAATTATTCATATTGTACACGTTTCTATGAAATAGAGAAAAAAATGAAAATTCTAATTTAATAATTTCTGTACTGCACGCTTGCATTTGTAGAGCAAGATGCACCCAATATATTTATCTCAATTCCGTAATGAAGTAGAATTCGTGTAATCACGCATGTATTCCATGGAATTTCCACGGACCTTACTCGTAAATATACAGGGTTTTTAAGAAAAATCGATATCATTATGTAATCTAATAACTTGATAAATTCTTGTTCAAATGATCTCAAATTTTAGCAGCTGGTGTAGAAACAAGATTTTATGTTTAATTTCTTACATTGGAAAAGAAAAAGTTTTTAAACATTAAAAATAAAGTGTTGAATTGTTTCTACACATGCTGTTAAAATTGGAGATGATTTGAATTATTATATTAGATTGGATTACAAAATGATATCAAATATTAGGAAATACCCTCTACATCTCAAATGGTTTATGAAACTAAGAGAGATAGATAGATAGATAGATAGATAGAGAGAGAGAGAGAGAGAGAGAGAGGGAGAGAGAGAGAGAGAGAGAGAGTGGGGTAACAGAGAAAGAGAAGGTTGTGGAAGAGCGGATAATGTTGGGGACGAACGAATAAGCGAGGAAGAAAAATGTAGAAAAATAGAATGTGGATAAAGAGGAGGAAGAAAGTGACGATACAATTTGTCTCGCTGTATGAAAATAGAAGAATTGTGGTCATTTGCTTACATTAGCTTAGTTGTAATATAAGACCTGATGTATGAACCACCCAGTGAAGATCAATCTCACTTACTCATTTGTAACTAGTCTGCAAGGCTTGATTGCTAACAATAACATAACGACAAGATGTCAGTGTTTTCATCCTCCGTTTTCTTCGTGTAGTTATATATATATATTATATATATATATATATATATATATATATATATATATATATACCAACCCTCCGCACGAACAAGATGCAACACAAGATCAATTTATTAAGCAGGGTTTAACAGGTTTGAATTCAGAGTTTTCCTTCTCCTAGACCGGTTGCCTAACCAAGGTTAAAGAACCCAGTCTGCCCTACTATTTACCCATATCTGGAAGGAGTATAGTTGGATGCATACCCTTCCCAAGGGTATTAGCGCGATGTGAAATGCAAACAGTTTCGTCTCTGATTTGAACTCGTGTCGACGAGTCCATTTCCTAGGACCATTATGCCACGCGCTTCGTGTAGTTATTTACTTCTTTACTCGGGTGTATATAATCAGTGGAGAGAATTCTCGGGTATATGAGAGAGAGAGAGAGAGAGAGAGAGAGAGAGAGAGAGAGAGAGAGAGAGAGAGAGAGAGAGAGGATAATAGGTGGTCTTACTGGATAAATTCTGCTTACTCTTATTCCAGCAAACTCGTCTAGGTCGTCGGCTATTTTTTCTGTTGATCTTCCTTTAAGGGTTGGTGTTCTTCTTCGTGCTGGGCTGGACATTTCTTGTTTTAACATTTAATTAACAACAAGACATAGTGTTCTTAATAATAAAGATTTATTTCCCCAGCCCATGTTGATTCCGCCGCGGGGGAGGGGGATAGACCCCGGGAGCTGACAACAACGTCTAAGCTCATTGAAAGCCGGGTCGAATCTGACTAATTAAACTAAAACTTATTCTCACGTGTCTGTACTGGAAGGTCAGTTGGGATCATCGTCACGTCACCCATAATCCCAAACGGGTATGGAAAATTGCCCACCCCCGCTTTTAATTCTAGTGAACTTCATTTAAAATTCTAACGGCAGGTACGTTCATAAATTATGACTGCGCATAAATTATGTAACAGTGTGACACCCATAGTATAGGTACAAGCTGACACGGGCTATGAAAGCATAGGTTTCCCGTAGGTTAGTATGTCCATCCCTTTCCCCCTTAGCTACATATTTAAGGCATCTTTCTCACTCTTTTCACCCACCTATGTATATATGTATTTACCCACGGGTAGAATGTGACACGTTAGTTTTTTAAGCAGAGTACAGCTGGTTTGAATTCAGAACTTTTCATTTCCTAGACTGGTTGCATTACAAAGGCTAAAATCTGCCCTTAGCCATGGGGGTGGAAAATAGATGATTTCATGCCTTTCTCAAAGTGAAAGGCAAACAACCTCGTCCAGGATTTGAATTAAGGTCACCGATTCCATTTCCTACTACGATAACCATTCCAATAAGCGCGCCTTCCTACAGGCTGTTCGGGAGAAATTTGACAGTTTCATAAGGAAAAAAAGTGCTTGGTAACTACAAAATTTAATGGATTGTAAAGAAATTCAACAGGTACAGAAATTACATTACTGTCAACAACTTTCACTCAAAATAACTGACATTAGCGTCGATCACAGTCTCAGTGCTGCTCCTGTTTTGAAGAAAATGAATATCTTCATTGTCGATACATTTTAAAACATACCTCTACAAGAATACTTGTATATCAGTCCATATATATTCATATATATTTTGTCTCGTTATTTAATATATATATATATATGAATATGTCAAAAAAATTATTGAGATTTTGTGTACTTTTTGATACACCTTGTATTCTGAAAAAATAACATTTCATTCATTCTTCATTTCTATCTTGGTAAATACAGCATTAAACTTGGTACTTTTTTGACACATCTTCTATTCTGAAAAAAAAAAAATGAATGGAACGATACTTTTCCAGAATACAAGCTGTGTCAAAAAGTACAAAAAATCTCGATAATTTTTTGACACACCTTTTATATTATATATATATATATATATATATATATATATATATATATATAGTCACTTCTGTACACATGGATAACGAATATTAAGGTGCGCATCAGTGATTAATCATAGTGTGTTTGTGTGCGTGCATGTGTGTTTATGTGTGTGTGCGTGCATGTGTGTGTGTATGTATTTATGTGCGTAAGATGGTATCACCAGATATTTTTCATGTTTTCATCCATATCCAAATATAAAATCGTGTGTGCGTTCACATAATAGCGCATCTACACTTAAATACATTAACGCATAGATTGTAGCCTTCTCTTCCGTTAAAAGTACACACATACACATATATAGATGTAAACACACATACACACATGTAGATGTGAATACACACACATGTAGAACACACATGTAGATGTAAACACACATATATATATATATATATATAGAATTATATCTATATACATATGCATGTGTATATCTTTATGCATACTCCAGATTATTTCTATGCTTATTTCCACGTGATGCTTATATATAATATATATATATATATATATATATATATGTGTGTGTGTGTGTGTGTGTGTGTGCGTGTGTGTGTGTGTTTGTATGTGTGTCTGTGTGAGTGTGTGTGTGTTTGTGTCTTTTTATGTGTGCGTATATTCAAATGCATTTGTAGATAAAGATATTTCTTATGAAAGGTTTTTCGCATATTTCTATTTCCTTCTTCCTTTCCGTACACAAGTCGACACATATGAATTTTGCACTGCGTAGAACTGACTGCAAAAAGATAAAGATTTAAAATATTTCCCAAAAACTTTCTTTCGTGGTCTAAGAAGGTACAAGACAATTCTTCTCGGTTGGCTACGCGAAAGAATTCCAAAGAATCAAATTCTTTATCGATCTGCTTGCATCTTTATGACTTTATCACTCCAGACTGCAATTCTTTCACTTAGCCAGTTAAGCAGCCCTGACAATCCAATCTACTGTCAAGCCCGCGAGACTTTAGTAAACAGGAAAGATAAGCGAAAGTTCTTGGAGTAAGAACAAAATGAATTATCGAAAGTCTATAAGTTAAACGTTAGAATACATTAGACATTCATCAGAAGAATCGCGAATCAATTAAGATCTTTGTTTGTATAAACCCCCACGCCTAATTTAACAACATTTATGTGTATGTATCCGTTTGACCCCCGATTGGAAAACAAGCGGCAAAAATTCATCTTTTTTAACGATTTTACTTCATGTCGATCATACTTTACAATTGCTTGTTGACACGAGCAATGGCCTTATTAGTGATACGGGCCATTCACTTTATTGTAATATCGTGACTCTAGCGAACTGACCGCAGTCCAGTTTGTGCAAGTAATTGCACATAATTCTCCCTTCACGACACATTTACGATGCGGACAGCTGGCTGCTTTTGCACGGACACTGCATTTCATACGCTTATCGTAACTAAGTGTTTCCATTCAGCACATGGATATTATTAAAACTAATTGATTGATCACTGCTGCGTGTATCTCCCGGCACTTTTATGCCTGTAATACGATCCCAGAATCATTTCAAGAGAAATGTTAATAATTATGATCAATAAGAATCGTAATAGAAACAATGTATCAGTTACCAGTGGTCATATTGTTACAGTGCAGCTACCTGCCGAGAGGTCTTGCTATGGCGATTGCGAAAGTGAAAGTGAAAGCTGTGTGAATAGCCGAGAGATCATTCAAATAGATCAATCAACAGATAATATTCACAATTATGAATGATTACATATAATACAAAAAGAGATTTAGCTGGAATTGTCTGCGATGAAAATTAGTTACTTTTGTAGAAATAGATTTGATGCCTTTCGGCTGCTGTAGAATAGAATGAGTATCATTTTGCATCTTATGTGTTTTCCACTTGGTTAGTTTATTTCATGTGCTGTATGGTCAGCTTTTTTCGTAAACATATTTGAAATGATGTAGCCTCAAGTACAATAATTATGAAGACTATGATTACCCACGCATACACTCTTTTCTATCCTATCCTACGCACACACATATCTTTTCTGTTAAACACGAATTATCAGCCACTCGATATTCTCTCTATATAGACGCATTTATCCATGGGCATGAGGCTGACTGCAAGAAACAAAGCCGAGACAAAATTAAAGACCAAGGAGCTGAAAACAATAGACCGAACAAAATAACACCTGCAAAAAAGAAATCAACTCACGAGGCAGATGGACGGAATAATAGGGCATTATGGGATTTGGAATCGCTAAAAAATAAAATAAAATAGAAATCGAGTAAATAGAAATGAGAATAAAAGACAATGAATCGAATGTTTTTCTCTTAATACTTGTACAGAAAATATGCATTTTTTTATTTTGTGTTACAGACAGATTGTTTGACGTGCAAAAATGTTTGCTTGTTGTTAGCAGTAAGACAAAGGTACGTCGCGGGCGATTTTTATGTAGTGTTTGTATTGATTATTTAATGTTAGATGCTGTTGGTTTCAAACGGAAATTTACAAAATGTTATTAACATAATAGTAATTCGGATTCAACCGGAGAATTCTTTTAGGTAGAGCTGACACTATTCTGTATAATTTAAGTTCTACGATATCGTGACTTGTTTAATGAAATAATTCAATTATAGCTTTCATGAGCTGAGCAAAGAAATTATTCGCTTATTTTGCTTTTCAAAAGTACTGATTATATGTTAAATTTGAGGACATTTTAAAATACTGGGTGTCGGTCAAACTAGTAAACTTTAAAAAACTACGATAACAAATTAAGCAAATAACATACTAAGTTTAAAACTCCCGGTGAATTCATATTATTAGGATTGTTCGGACTGTTGTCCTCATCTTTATTGTTATATACACGACGTTTCGGCCGATGGGCTCAGCGGCCTTCTTCAGATGTTTCTCGTCGAACTCAGGAACCTTCTCGTCGAACTCGGGAGCCTTCCTGTCGTAATCGGAAACCTTCAAAGAACTTCGAACCTAACCCTTTATTCAATCCACCGGGGTAGACTGTTCTCATTCCGCTGACCATGAGCGGGTACAAATGTTAAGATATGTTAAGAATTCTATCTTTGGATTGGAGTATTCTATGTTTGGTCAGGATTGAACCTGCAACCTACAAATGATTGTCACTTAGAACTTTATTAACCCAACCCTTAAATATAACAATTCAATTATAGCTCTCGTGTATAACTTCCTAGTTTGTCGCTTGAAGTATCTATACAGTTGTTTTTCTTTCTATTTTTGTTTCATAGATTGTGTTCTTTCACCGTAGGTCTATATGTCATTTTTTATAACTGACTGTTGTAATTAGTCTTTCCTCGCTCTTTTCGTGTATTCCTTAAGTCCTCGAATTATTGTATCGACGCAATTCTTAATGCTACGTCCTCTTCCTTCTTTACTTGACACATACTGTCCATATCATCTCTCAGGTGTAAGACCTTGTGCATAGTCATCGATTTTATTGTCTAGTTCATTTGTCCGAGTTTCTCTCCTGTCCACTTTAAGAATCGCCCAGATTATATTTCAAGGGACTTCCCAGGTTATTATTCATTTGATGAGATTTCTTCTACAAAGCTTGGTTTCGAATAGTTTTCTTGTTCTTCTGGGGTACTCTTTTACTTTTTCTTTCATCTCTGTTTGATGGTGTCCACTTCCAATATTCTCAGGCACTTGCAATTTTCTTCTTCTGAGTGTTCTTATACTTGTTTTCTGATTTCGTAGTTCTTTTCCTTCAGTTGTTTCACTTTTCCCCCTTTTCATTATATGCATGACACATTTTCAATCACAAATTCCATTCCTATATCCTTGCACTATGGACACGTCACCCCAAGTTCAAATCCTGGACGTGGTAATTGCATTTCACTTAGCGCTAATACCCTTGGGAAATGTAAGAAATCCTACTCTCCCTTCAGCTATGGGTAAATAGTAGGACAGACTAGGTTCTTTAACCTTGGTTAGGCAACCGGTCTAAGAGAAGGAAAACCTATTGAACCACGCTTAAGAAATTGACCTTATGTCACATCCTGCTCGTGCGGAGGGCTTGGTATATATATATATATATATATATATATATATATATATATATCCTTGCACTATATTCTTATTGTTTGTATAAGGGTTTCTATTATTTTTTAAGATTTTTATCAAATAACTTAATATCATCCATATAAGGTGATTTATCTTTTATTGTGATCTAGTAAATTTGTAGCCTGTTGTGCATTTGTTAAGTATATATTTTAGTGAAATCAATTCTATAAAATAGTAGAGGCTAGAGCGACTCTCCCTAGAGATATTTTCCATGAGGGCATGGCACAAGGACATTTTTCTGTAGGCCCACCCACAAGCCGAAGCTCATAGGTGGTAAGCACAAAATGCGTTGATCCGTAGGCATTCCTCAAAGGCGGCGCCTCAGGCACTGGGCAATAAACCCAGCCCTGCCCCTTTAAATCAAGGGGGCAGTTGTTGCCTGTGGGGATAGCCCCTTGGGATCAACGATGCTAACTTGTAAGGTCCAGCGACCGAAGCACACTGGCCCCCTGTCGAAACTGGAGATAGAAGATGTCTATCTGGATCTTAACGTCTGTTAGGTTTTGTCCTCCTGTTGTTAATTCCACTTTACAGTATTCCATGACTTTAAGGATTAAGTTTGTTATAAACATTTTCAGAATTCTATTATCTAAGTCTGCGTGACCATATCACAGTCCTTTCTGTTGTCTGTTCATGACATGTTCAAATTTTTCCGCCTTGAGAATGTACTGATCTATATACATAGTAGATAATAGGTTCCTCTTGTTCTTCGGTGGCATCCTTTCTATTCTTCTGGAAATAGTCAGTATCATTCAATAGAGTAATAGATTTCTTCTCTTATCTGTACGGTTAGGATTTTCCATATCATAGGTAAGCACTTTATTAGCCTGTAGTTGTTGGGGATAGTTCTTTGGGGACCTTTCTGGAGCTCTGGGAAGTGTGGAGTATCCCTTCATTTCCATTACTCCCAGTTTCACTCTATACTGGAGTGGTAGTATCTGTTAGGGTCCCGTGTAGGGGTTCAATAGGTGTGTTTAAAAATTTCTGTTCCCATAAGTTTTTGTTTTTCCTTTGCATTCAGTTATTCATTTATCTTTATACATTCTCCCTCAACTTGTAAGTAGAATCTTCTTGTTATTTTAAAAGGTCCTGTTTTGATTGTATTGCTTACTTCTACCCCGGTTATCTTTTGAGTCTCCCTTTTTTCACCATTCTTTCCAGTTGTATTGTCAGTTTTTTCTGATATTATCTTTAAAAAAAAGAAATTAATTCCATTATGTTCTTATGTATTTTCTTTCTTAGTACTTTAGTTAGTTCTCGCAGTTTCTTTATTTGTCCTTCTAGCCTCATTTCCCATCCAGTTTTATATTTCTGTTTTAGTTCCATAGAGGGATTCCTATTTTGTCACTGATAAAAGTTTTGCTCTTGCATAAATTAGGTCGTTTAGTTCGGTTTAGTCCGTCGGGATATTTTTAATAATTTATTTGCCTTTTCTGTTTTTACATTGTCTATTTTTTAGTCTTGTTTCCTTAGGGATGATAATGTTTTCTTTTTGATCATGATTTTTTAATCAATTCGTGTCAAAAAGGTAGAATGAAGAATAAATGGAACGTTATTTTTTCAGAATACAAGGTGTGTCAAAAAGTACAAAAAATCTCGATGATTTTTTGACACATCTTGTGTCCTTCACATCTTATCAGTCCACATATTTCTGGTATTTCGAGGTAAGAAAATCACCGTTTCTTTAGAATCTTTTAAATTTAACATATTCTTCCCAAATTTATATATTTTTGTCTTATAACCTATATGTGTAGGGTTGCTTTTAATATAGCAGTGGATTCTCGTCCATTTCTTTCTGGCGTCTCTCAGATATTTTGTTGATTTAGTCTTTGTTTCCTGAAATTAGAACAGCCAATATTCATAGGATGACGAACATTCCCCTGTGTTGACTATTAAAAAGGAACCTACCGATTACGTTGATTATTATTATTATTATTATTATTATTATTATTATTATTATTATTATTATTATATTATTATTATTATTATAAGCCCTTAATGCATAAACAAGTTTACACATTATATTGGGCTTAATATACATTTTTGTAGTTCGGTGGTATTAGTAACTGTAAGGTTTGAAGTTTTATGTTTTGATCATTACGAACAAATTCATAAAATATCATGAAAAGATAAATAATTTTAAACCTTACTTGCATATTTATAAACAAAAGGAGAATTATATATATATATATATATATATATATATATATATATATATGATTTTTAAGTTAAACAATTTAATGCTGAATGCTACCAAGACTGTAGTGCCTTGACTTACGAATGTAGAAATTCAATCTTTTCGTATATCAAATCAATTTTCTTCATTGAAATAAACAGAAATGCCATTAATCCATAACTTTTTCAAATAAGAAAATATCTCTGTATTGTATAAAACATAATAAAATAAAATATAATGAAATTTGCTGTCATATGTTTCAATATTTATTTTCTATTATATGATAATATATTTATTTGACGTAATAAATTTGGAAACTTAAATGTTTTGGTGTACTTAACATAAACGAAGCTGAAGTCTGCTCGTACCTGAAATTTTAGATCTCAACCCAAATCCAAAAATCGTCCAAGTGACAGCTCGTAACTTAGAAAACCCGTTATTTGGAGCGCTCGTAAGTCAAGGTACGACAATACATATATACATTCAGGGTGTTCGGGATAAATTTGTCATATTTATATTTGGTTGTTTTTCTCCGTAAGTTGGAGGTATTGACGCACACTACGCACCATTTAAAAGCTTGGACCCTTCTTCATTCATATAAGTGATGACAGATAGAATGGATGATTGGAACCTACCTGAATCATGGAAGAGAATAACTTGTATCATGATGATCTACGCCGGCCATCAAAATAAGGAGATTATAGTTGCTACCCAATGCTTCCTGAACAGTGTAAAAACAATCAGGCATGAACTGGAGAATTGCAATGGAGACTACGAGGCTGTGGGTAGAAGAAAGCAACATAACAGACGATCTGATTGCGTTCGTACAGCAGAATTCCTCGAAAATCTACAGAAAAAGTGTTGGAGGACCCTCGGATACCTACCAGGAGTTGCTAAACATTATGGACAAGCCCTGGATAACAAGGGTAGCCAATGGTAGGCCATATGTATGGCAGCAGGATTCGGCCCCTGCTACACCTCTGGAAAAGTAAAAAATGGTCGGCAGCGAATTTTTACGACTACACCAGTCCTAATGTTTAGCCTTCGAACTCCCCAGATCTTAAACCCATGGATTATCATGTATATATATATATATATATATATATATATATATATATATAAAGTTCTTTTAACGTTTTAAAAAAATATATTTGACCATGTACTCTAAAACATTATTGAGCAGCACTCTGTGCACTCATGTATACAAAGAAAAGTGCTGAATTATACGATCTGAATTTTCGATGTTGTATATGTTCGGACTGCTCT
>CM042150.1:60110491-60115491 GCA_023376005.1 Doryteuthis pealeii | reverse complement strand
AATACAAAACCCAAAAAAATACAAAACAAAACATAACAAAAAACAATCAACAAAAAACAACGCAATTTTTCTGTCATGAAAAAAAAATCAAACGTTAATTTGATTTAATCCTTGTTCATGTGAATAAAATTAGAAATGAAATTTTAAAAATTTGTTTATTTGTATTCAACTAAAGTCTGAAATCAATTAGAAAGTGTCACCATTTAAAATTTTTCGTGTTTTTATATCTTTTTTCCCCTTCATCTTGAATGTAAATTAATTTATGAAGAGATAAGACACATAGAAAAAGAATGTTAGCAGCCTGCGAGATGCAATGAAGCAGTCTGTCAACCTTTGTGGCTCGTAGCGTTATTCAATTAAATTAATTAAAAATCATATTTCATTTATTTTTCTTTTTTGTTGTTGTTTTATCTCAGACATTTTTTCTCAACATTATTCTAATTCAGCCATTTTTTTCTACTTGAAAACATTCAAATCGGTCTACTTTCCGATTATCATCAAGTGACAACGTGTTGGAGATTAATGTTTATGCTTAGTTGAATATTAGGCATATTTGATTTTATTTATAACTAGCATAGCTATCTGGTGTTATCCAGGATTTACAAAGTTAAAAATAAATCCCACCCATATTTATATATAGATTGATAAAAAATTATTTTTATATATTTGTTTTATTATCTTTTATTCTTTATTGTTGTTATTGTAGGCATCCTTCCGTCTACTAAAGACGATGGTGTAATGTCCATTTTAAAAAATCTGCAACTGCGTGAGTTGCTGAACAGACCAATTTTTGAATGGCAGCCTCTGGAGCAGTGACTGCAAACAAACAGTGATGCTTGCTGGAGTTGTCTCTCCTTCATTTTGGCAGCTTCTTTCCTCACTTTTTCACTCCTTTTCGTTCCTTGTCTGACGAGGAGTCGCCAGGTCGCACGGTCTTCTGGACAAGCCTCCCATGTGTTGGTGTTAATGTGGCATGTCTTCATGTTTCTCTTACAGACATCTTTAAAGCGCAGGTGGTCTCCCTACTGGTCGGGTGCTTTCCGCTAATTCGCCATACAGTAGGTTTTTGGGGATGCGGCCTTTGTCCATCCCCCTGACGTAGCCAAGCCAACGTAGGCGCCTCTCGCAGATGATGGCGGGCACGCTGTTCATGTTTTCTCGTTCCAGCACTTCTGTATTTGGCACTTTGTCCTGCCAACGTATACATAGGATGCGGCGTAGGCATCTGAGGTGGAAATTTTCCAGTTTCCTCCCGTGGCATGAGAATGTGATCCAAATTTGTTTTATTATCTTTTATTCTTTATATATTCACGTTTTTAAACTATTTTTATTATTCTTGTTGTTTGCATTCTTTTTACTTTGTCTTTTATATGCCCTTTATTATATTTTCTCTTCTATTAATTTTTTCATCTTTTAAAAATAAGTTTTTAATATATCATTGATTTATACACCTAATATATCTTTTATTTTGCTTTACTTGTGGAAAATGAAGGTAAATGTTTTTTTAATCCTCTTCTCCGACAAAAATAGAGTGGATTTTATTGAACTTTGGTATTGGAAGTCCTCCATCAATTTTCCTTTATAAAAGGATGTGCACTCGATCTTTGTACAAACAAACATACCGATATACAGACAGACATACAGAATATTTCTTTATATATATATATATATATATTATACATGGTATTATATATATATATATATATATACTTGGTATACTTGGTATTTTTGACTTAATATATATATATATATATATATATATATATATATATATATATATATATCGAGATTTTTTCGTACTTTTTGACACAACTTGTATTCTGAAAAAAAATATCGCTCCATTCATTAATTTTTTTTTCTGAATACAAGGTGTGTCAAAAAAGTACCAAGTTTAAAGCTGTATTTACCAAGATAGAAATGAACAATGAATGGAACATCTTTTTTTCAGAATACAAGGTGTGTCAAAAAGTACAAAATATCGATACTTTTTTGACACACCTTGTATATATGGAGAAAGAGAGAGAGAGAGAGAGAGAGAGAGAGAGAGAGAGAGAGAGAGAGAGAGAGAGAGAGAGAGAGAGAGAGAGAGAGTAAAGATAGTCGGCATTACCAGAGATTTTAAAAACAAAAAAATACATTTATTACAGAAATATGATTTAGATTCATTTATCAAACACAAAAATATCTTTAGACTATTTTTACATTAGGACACTTCTTGTGAAAGCTTTGAGATTTTTGCCAATTCTCTGGTCAAGGCGTGGTATAATTCATTTCACTCTCTGACGACATGTAAGTACATACGCCGCAAGTTATCTCCCCTTCTCATTGAAATATTTCCTGAGATGTTCAAGTGAAAAGAGGAGAAGGGAGAAGAAGAGGCAGATAAGGAAGAATGCCGTTCCCCACACCAACTGTTTCTATGACAACTTAACTAAAATTGAATAATTTATAAAAGGATGTGCACTCGGTCGTTGTACAAACAAACATACCGATATACAGACAGACATACAGAATCTTTCTTTTATATATGTAGATTAATTTTAAAAAATTCAAACAGAAATATTCTGCCCCAGAATCTCCCCAAAAGCCCTGCTAACAGATCCAGATGACCTACCTCACTACCCAATGATCTACCTCTCCTTACATTGACCTAACCCGACTATCAAATTTCCTCTGATACACATCAACACATTTGACCCACACTCCAAATATCAAATTCTCTTCTAAGTCAATCGACTGACTCCATAGAAAAATAAAAGTCCCTACACACCAACCCCACTCGACTTTCTCTCACCCCTCACCCATCCACCTTTTTACTATAATATCAGAATGTACAAGTACTTATGCCAATCAAGTTCTGAAGAAGCTTCATCCAATAATGAGGCGAAATATCAATTGAATTTATGCTGTCTGTGTTGTTATATCCACACTTTCCTCTATTCTCAACCAGATTAATTTAGATAATTTACTATTGTGTTTATTATAGTTATTTTGATAATAACTGACAAGGATGCGCCTATGAGTTAACTTTGAATGTTCATATGGTAAAAATAAAGAATATTGACTGAAAAGTAATCACAAGTTTTAAAAATGTTCCCATTTAATTCGTCTCGGAATTGAAGAAAGGCCTGATTAAAGTATAAGAGATAATGATTATGTATGTATTTGAGCGTAAACAGGTCAATCGATTGATTTTAACGGTATGTAAACCCATCTAGGGTTATTTTATGCCTAGAGGTTAAGGATTTGCATTGATTGTACATTCATATTTACATTTTTTGTGTAGTAATCATCTCTAAAATCCTGATGTTCCATCATGTGGTGGTGTATAATTCTTATAGATTAAAATGTGAACGAAATCACAACTAAAAATAACAATGAATATACACGATTTATTATTTTTACTCTATTTTTATAACCATATTTATTAACTGGTAAGTTAGAATATAAATGTATTATTAATTTTATATTATAATTATTTTTGTTGTTATAGAATATATTGGATTAACGTAAATATTCTAATATTAATAGTTAAATTCCCATGAAATTTTCATTGATTAGATTCTAATTTTAAGTTCTTCTAAGGTGTTAAAAGTTTATATTAGTTGGACCAGTAAGATAAAATAAATCACGTGCTCCCAGGTGGCAGTCCCACCAGGCAGTACCTGCTCCCTCATCTAGCGCCAGGGTTTATTGCCCGGTGACTGAGGGATCATACCGAAGGGATCATGCACTTTTTGCATTGGCCACTGCATGAGCTTCGGTTTGTGTGTGGCTCCCCACGTTAAATGTCCTTGTATCAACCCGGCCTGGTGGGATGCCAGGACAATACTCACTCTTTAATCTTGTTATACCAACCGGTCTAGGAGAAGGACAATCCTGAATTCAAACCAGTTGTTGGTTGGCTGGTTTGTTGTTATGTTTTACGGCATATCAACACTTTTCGGGTAATTTAATGCCGAATCAAGTAATTTTAATATGTATTTACTTAAAGTGCTTGCTGTTTCTTAAATGGTCACCCATCTAAGTATTGAACAGGCTCAACGCTTCTTAACTTCGATGAAGTGGCGGGAACCGGTGCTTTCAACGTGACTTGACCGTAGGCCAAACCAGTTGTATTTCGTTTAAACATTGACTTTGTATAGGTATCCTGTTCGTGGTGATGGTAGAGGGAGGGGTAAATACAAATTCCCCTAGAACACCAGCCCTCACCCCATCCTGTTATTGATCATGTTTACTGTTGCTTAACTTTGTCATCAACAGAGAGCAATATCTGCTGTAATGAATTTGTAAGCAAAAGCTTGCAAATGCTTCATATGTCGCATAGTATCTGTCTTTCGTTTTGACTAGCCTTATCTTAAATATATTATATTTGAAGTCGGTGCACTTATCAGAAGAAGAGTGAAGAAGAAATTAGTTTCTGTGGCAATAACACAGTGCTGCTATCTGCATTTCCATTCTATGGATTCTGTCAAAATGATTTTTGTAACAAGAATCAGTTCAACACAAGTCGGATTCTGTCAGAGTGCAGCAGGTTTTATCTGACATTTTCTTGTACACAATTCTTTATATGCAGACTTTATCGTGCAATATCAGCTACACAAGAGAGGCGCTGTCATCAAATTTGTTTTGCCAGCTTAGAAACACTTTACTTTGCAGATTTGATGGCTTTAGGCTTGTTTGATACGCTCACCTTGTATAATAGAACAGCATAACGCAAACGAGTAGATACTCACACTCTGCCTCTGTCTGTCTGTCTGTCTGTCTGTCTCTGTGCCTGTCTGTCTGTCTGTCTGTCTATCTCCCCCCCTCTCTCTCTCTATATATATATATATGAAGAAGTTTTTTATAAATATTTTTCTAACTCCTGTCATTTATAAAACATCCATCAATTTCTTCATCCCATAATCAATCCTGATGAAGGTTTAAATAAACCGAAACGTTTAAGCGTCGATAAATAAATTCATCTTATTTTTGAAACACTTCGTTTTTCAAATTTC
>CM042150.1:60087991-60107991 GCA_023376005.1 Doryteuthis pealeii | reverse complement strand
TAGCCCTGAAGAGCATTAAGCGAAACTAATAGTAGGTTCGTCTGACTCATTAGATTTATCTTTATTATTTGCTCTACTTAGGTATTGAGCACTTTTTACTTATTAGCTATTTTCTTAGCGGTTATATGAATATATATATATCTTATATACATATATATATATATATACATATAAATTGTTTTTTCTTTTGGCCAAATACTGTACAATAGATTATTTTTTGTTGGTACGACTATCTTGGTCTTTTCTTTTTTTCAAAAATTTTTTTCTCCCCGGTTGATGTTTGGTAGTATATTTTTACAATCAAACTATTTGCTGGTTTTTTTCTCGCCGCAAGGATTTACCAACACGCTCGTATAATTATATATATATATATATATATATATATATATATATATATATATATATATATAATTATTATTGTCATTGCACGGTTGGATCATCATACTTCTCATAGAGAATGAATCCCGCTCAGATATATAATGTCACATACAATCTCGGTTAGTTAGTTCTTTTCATTCTATTAATTTATTCTCTTCTTTTAGAGTGGATGGGTACAAAAGATTTTGTTTTGTTCGCATTAAGAACTTTGCCATCGGAAACAAAAAGTAAACCCTGACCCTTTTAGGAAATGTAGCCATTCTTTTTATCTTGCCTATGTTTGCCTATGGCTGTGAATTTCCCCTCTTAAATGTCTTTACACAAATGTAACCTAGTCATATCCTCTACAAATTGGTATTTTGAATTCTCTCTGAATAGAAGTTTTTTTATGAAATGTTATAGTTTTATTTTGTTTGTATTGAATAAATGGAGCTTTATTAGTTGATTAGATGGAGGGTTGGTTGGTTGAATTTTACGGCATGTTAAACTCTTGTTGGATATTTTATGCTGATGACATTTTCGTTTGTATTATTTCTGTTATTCGGACTATTGTCCTCATCTTTATTGTTATCTATACAATATTTTGGCCGATGCCTCGGGCCTTCTTCAGGTATTTCTTGTCGGACTCGGAAACCTTCTTGGGTAATTTATGAGGAAGTTCGTCCCGGTCCCTGCTCTGAAATTGCTGCCCGGTGAACTATCAAATAACAACCCAACTAGTGCCGCTACAGCGGTGTTACTTGAAAGAAAACAACCAACTCAAATAACAAACCCCAACTATCGTATCGGCGCCTATTTGAGGGGTGGGGGGGGGGCTCTTTTTTGTCTTAATTCTTGTTTATTTATTTTTCCATTCGAAAGAAAAAAACATTAAACCGTTTTTGTCGTAATTCTAATTTTTTTTTTTTGTCGTAATTCTTATTATCGTAATTTGTCGTAATTCTTGTTTTATTTAAAAATTTGTCATATTTCTTGTTTAGATAGTTTTAACAGACTGAGATAGATAGAATTTTTCGACAGTAAATAGATAGATAGATAGATAGATAAACAAAACGATATAGATAGATAATGATAAACAACAAAACGATATAGATAGATAGATAGATAGATAGGATAGATAGATAGATAGGTAAACAAAACGAAGAATTAAAGACAAAAAAGAGCCCCCCCCCCTCAATTGGCGCCGATACGATAGTTGGGGTTTGTTATTTTGAGTTGGTTGTTTTTCTTTCAAAGTACACCGCTGTAGCGGTACTATTTGGGGTTGTTATTTGAGAGTTCACCGGGCAGCAATTTCGGAGGCAGGGGACCGGGACGAACTTCCCATAAATTACCCCTTCTTGAACTCAGTAACATTGTGTAGAAACAATATAGACGGGGAAAAATAGTCTCTGAATTTCTCTCTCTGAATCTTTTGCCAAATTTTTTTATATCCCTATTTTTAATATATTGTCAGCCAGCTTCTTTTTCATTATTATTATTATTATTATTATTATTATTATTATTATTATTATTATTATTATTATTATTATTATTATTATTATTCCTAATACTTTTTCAACATGATGTACTAAAATAGATTCCATTAAATTAAAACGCAGCCACATATTGGTAATTTTCTTCATTGCCTATCTGATGCAATATGTGCTGACGTCTTTGCCAATTATGTGTTCTTTGCAGAAAAATCTTCAGTGTGTCTCTACCGGTAACCATGTTTGGCTTCCGCCATCCAATAAAATCATGTAACCTTACTGGCTGTGTATTGTCGTGGGTGGTTGAGTAACTGGTTGTGACTTATGAAATACATCTACAAGGCTCTATCATCCATTTTCAGTCAGAAAAGACAGGAAAAAAGTTTTATTGCCTTAAATGAAGACATAAAGTTACATTAATATAAAACTTTATTTCTGACAAGGAGACATTTACGAAAAGTTAACGCATTTATTTCTGATTGCCACCATCTGTCTCTCTTAAGAATCTTCTGTCCCCGATCAGGAAAAAAAAGGGTTTAGTTCTCTTAATGTAACACAAGGAAGTAAACACGAATTAAAGACGGACAGATGGACTTTTCATGACTTATTAGGTCGTCTGGAAGCCATGGTGAGTAAGTATTTCCTTGACCTCCCTTCAGGCCGGATGGACACAAGGACGTGGGGGGCCTCGTGCAAACCAAAGCTCATGCAGTAGCCAGTGCAAAGAAGTGTGTGATACCTTCGGTTTTCCACTTTTGTGGCGCCTCATGTACCGGGCAATAAACTCGGGCCAGTTGTTGGATTATTTTGTGGTAAATAAGCCGTGCTACAATACACCACTTAAATTTATAGACTAAGCGAGGTCATGTGGTTTTAAACTTCAGCCAATCAACAGCTCGAATGCGTGGCTGGTTGACTACTTAATCACTGATACTGAGAGACGTTCATTTGCAATCATTGACGAAGGACTTGCAAAGCTGAGGAGCACTAAAGAACAACCAAAGGATTATTTACCAAGGATTGCGCAGGTTTAACACAAAAGGATCTCCGCTAGACAAGCGCTCTTGCTTGAAGCCTAAAGGATGGCTACTAAAATCGTAACACCAGTCCCCTTTAGACGAAGGGCAGGTACTGCTTCGGGGACGGCCCTTGGGAGCACGTGATTTAATTATATCTTACCGGTTCAGAACACAGTACTGGACACAGGACATGGACGCCAAGTAAGTATGTAACACAAGAAAGTAAACACATATTTCAGCTTGAGTTGAAGACGGATGGATGAACTTTCCATAACATATTAGATCGTTTGGAAGCCATGGCAAGTATTTCATATCATAGCATCCCTCAAGACAATGACAACTATGTGTCAGCATCTAACTCTTTAGATATTTGTTCCAAACATGTATTATACACATAAAAGCGCGCGCGCACTCACACACTCACACAACACACACACACACACACACCACACACACACATATATATATATATATATATATATATATATTATATATCCTTCACACACAAACACACACACACACACACATATATATATATGTAAAAATGGAAATTGGAAATGAATCCAGCAATATGAGGAAGAATGAATAAAGAAAAGAAAGAATAGAATGGATAATAAAAGATGAATTTAATCAATATCACTTATCAGAGTGAAATTTTATTTTGAATGAAAATTTTGATTCAAAATAAAATTTCACTCTGATGAAGGTCGAATCTTCTCTGTGTGCGGAATATTTTCACACAGATGAACTGACCGAAACACATGTGTAAGTGATATTGATTAAATTCATCTTTTATTATCCATTCTATTCTTTCTTTTCTTTATTCATTCTTCCACACATATAAATATATGTACATCCACCGACTCAATTACATCCACCCCCGAAGATGCCACTTCGTAGTGCCGAAGGGATTCGAGAAGAAAAAAATTGTGAACTCATAAAAAAATTCCACCCTGATGTTAAAAAATTAATGCTGAAACTTGAACAGACCGAGAAAAACTAGTCAGACAAGAGATGTCTGTCCGACATTAAAGAAAAATGCTTCACACACACACACACACACACACACACACACACACACACGGATTTCAATTTTGTTGCTTACGTAAAGTAACAATACATATGTGTGTATATGGGCTTGATTTGGTTTCTTTGTTTAATGGCATATCAACCTTCGTGGATTGCCAAAGCCGTCCTTATAGAAGAACATCATATAGCTGGAGGGATTAAGGAGTTCATGCCTTTCCTAAGAGCATTAGTCCAAAAGTGAACGTAGTAGCACGACTGGAGTTCGAACTCGCTTACTACGATGTCACTCTCCGGCATATTAGTCATTACACCACAGAAATGCCCTGTGTTTGTGTGTAGAACATGCTGTAGTGGCTGAAGTAGTTTCGCATTTCCTGTTGCTGTCAGTTTTTTGAGCTTTGGTAAAAGTTCAGATCCCAAAAGCGGACTTTAAAAGCATGCACTACTTTCATAGAAGACGATCGTAACACACTAAATTCTTAAAATAAGATCCCTTGTGTTCATTAGTGTTAGGGAGAATCCTTGTGTTTCTTAGTATTAGGTAGAATCCTTTGGTTGTTCCTCGGTGTTAGGCAGAAGTGTTGAGCAGAGTCCTTGGTGGCAGATCCGTTCGTCCGTGTCGAATACGTGAAAATGAACGGCTTTCAAGATCGGCGATTAAATAGTTAACTAACCACGTATTTGAGTATGTTGATTGGCTGGCTTTAATCCACGCGTCCACGCAGAGTCTATAGGTTTAAGTGTTGAAATTTAGCGCACCTTTAGCGTTTTCTCTGGCCAACTTTTTTAATATTTGGGTGGAAAGTTGGCAAGAAAACTCGAAAAGATCAAAAATAAAATTGTTAAACAGGAGATGTGTCTTTTGTTTAATTCTACATGTATAAATGAAAGAATGCTGCCCAAAACACACACACACACACACACACACACACACACACACACACACACACACACACATATATATATTATATATATATATATATATATATAAGGTGTGCTAAATTTCAACACTAAAGTTATAGACTCTGCGTGATGCGTGGATTAAAGCCAGCCAATCAATCAATCAATCAATCAATCAATCAATATATATATATAGTCCGAAAGTGAATGTAATAGTGCGATTGGGGTTCGAATTCGCTTAGTACGATGTCGCAGTCCAGCACGTTAGCCATTACGTATAGCCATTACGTATAGCAGACAAATCCAAGCTAATTATTTAACCAACCTCTCCACCACGGCCACAATTCAAAAAAAGTTTAGGGGTACAGTTGATTTGAATTAAGAGTTTTTCTTCTCCTAGACTTTTTTTTTTGATTGTGGGGCCGGTGGTGGAGAGGTTGGTTAAATAATTAGCTTGGATTTGTCTGCTATACGTAAATGGCTATACGTAATGGCTAACGTGCTGGACTGCGACATCGTACTAAGCGAATTCGAACCCAATCGCACTATTACATTCACTTCGGACTATATATATATATTGATTGATTGATTGATTGATTGATTGATTGGCTGGCTTTAATCCACGCATCCACGCAGAGTCTATAACTTTAAGTGTTGAAATTTAGCACACCTTAATATATATATATATATATATATATATATATATGTGTGTGTGTGTGTGTGTGTGTGTGTGTGTGTGTGTGTGTGTGTGTGTGTGTATTTGGGCAGCATTCTTTCATTTATACATGTAGAATTAAACAAAAGACACATCTCCTGTTTAACAATTTTTATTTTTGATCTTTTCGAGTTTCTTGCCAACTTTTCCACCCAAATATTAAAAAGTTGGCCAGAAAACGCTAAAGGTGCGCTAAATTTCAACACTTAAACCTATAGACTCTGCGTGACGCGGATTAAAGCCAGCCAATCAACATACTCAAAATACGTGTTAGTTAACTATTTAATCGCCGATCTTGAAAGCCGTTCATTTTCACGTATTCGACACGGACGAACGGATCTGCACCAAGACTCTGCTCAACACTTCTGCCTAACACCGAGAACAACCAAAGGATTCTACCTAATACTGAAACACAAGGATCTCCCTAACACTAATGAACACAAGGGATCTTATTTTAAGAATTTAGTGTGTTACGATCGTCTTCTATGAAAGTAGTGCATGCTTTTAAAGTCCGCTTTTGGGATCTGAACTTTTACCAAAGCTCAAAAACTGACAGCAACAGGAAATGCGAAACTACTTCAGCCACTACAGCATGTTCTACACACAAACACAGGGCATTTCTGTGGTGTAATGACTAATATGCCGGAGAGTGACATCGTAGTAAGCGAGTTCGAACTCCAGTCGTGCTACTACGTTCACTTTTGGACTAATGCTCTAGGAAAGGCATGAACTCCTTAATCCCTCCAGCTATATGATGTTCTTCTATAAGGACGGCTTTGGCAATCCACGAAGGTTGATATGCCATTAAACAAGAAACCAAACAAGCCCATATACACACATATGTATTGTTACTTTACGTAAGCAACAAAATTGAAATCCTGTGTGTGTGTTGGTGTGTGGTGTGTGTGTTGTGTGTGAAGCATTTTTCTTTAATGTCGGACAGACATCTCTTGTCTGACTAGTTTTTCTCGGTCTGTTCAAGTTCAGCATTAATTTTTAACATCAGGGTGGAATTTTTTATGAGTTCACAATTTTTTCTTCTCGAATCCTTCGGCACTACGAAGTGGCATCTTCGGGGTGGATGTAATTGAGTCGGTGGATGTACATATATTATATATGTGTGGAAGAATGAATAAAGAAAAGAAAGAATAGAATGGATAATAAAAGATGAATTTAATCAATATCACTTACACAGTGTTTCGGTCAGTTTCATTGTGTGAAAATATTCCGCACACAGAGAAGATTCGACCTTCATCAGAGTGAAATTTTATTTTGAATCAAATTTTCATTCAAAATAAAATTTCACTCTGAAAGTGATATTGATTAAATTCATCTTTTTTATTATCCATTCTATTCTTTTTCTTTTCTTTATTCATTCTTCCTCATATTGCTGGATTCATTTCCAATTTCCATTTTCAATATATTATATATGTGTGTGTGGTGTGTTGTTTGTGTGTGAAGGATATATATATATATATATATATATATATATATATAATATGTGTGGTGTGTGTGTGTGGTGTGTGTGTGTGTGTGTGAGTGTGTGAGTGGCGCGCCGCTTTTATGTGTATAATAATTTTGGAAAAATATCTAAAGAGTTAGATGCTGACACATAGTTGTCATTGTCTTGAGGGATGCTATGATATGAAATACTTGCCATGGCTTCCAAACGATCTAATATGTTATGGAAAGTTCATCCATCCGTCTTCAACTCAAGCTGAAATATGTGTTTACTTTCTTTGTGTTACATACTTACTTGGCGTCCATGTCCTGTGTCCAGTACTGTGTTCTGAACCGGTAAGATATAATTAAATCACGTGCTCCCAAGGGGCCGTCCCCGAAGCAGTACCTGCCCCTTCGTCTAAAGGGGACTGGTGTTACGATTTTAGTAGCCATCCTTTAGGCTTCAAGCAAGAGCGCTTGTCTAGCGGAGATCCTTTGTGTTAAACTGCGCAATCCTTGGTAAATAATCCTTTGGTTGTTTCTTTAGTGCTCCTCAGCTTTGCAAGTCCTTCGTCAATGATTGCAAATGAACGTCTCTCAGTATCAGTGATTAAGTAGTCAACCAGCCACGCATTCGAGCTGTTGATTGGCTGAAGTTTAAAACCACATGACCTCGCTTAGTCTATAAATTTAAGTGGTGTATTGTAGCACGGCTTATTTACCACAAAATAATCCAACAACTGGCCCGAGTTTATTGCCCGGTACATGAGGCGCCACAAAAGTGGAAAACCGAAGGTATCACACACTTCTTTGCACTGGCTACTGCATGAGCTTTGGTTTGCACGAAGCCCCCCACGTCCTTGTGTCCATCCGGCCTGAAGGGAGGTCAAGAAATACTTACTCACCATGGCTTCCAGACGACCTAATAAGTCATGAAAAGTCCATCTGTCCCGTCTTTAATTCGTGTTTACTTCCTTGTGTTACATTAAGAGAACTAAACCCTTTTTTTCCTGATCGGGGACAGAAGATTCTTAAGAGAGACAGATGGTGGCAATCAGAAATAAATGCGTTAACTTTTCGTAAATGTCTCCTTGTCAGAAATAAAGTTTTATTTATGTAACTTTATGTCTTTCATTTAAGGCAATAAAACTTTTTTCCTGTCTTTTCTGACTGAAAATGGATGATAGAGCCTTGTAGATGTATTTCATAAGTCACAACCAGTTACTCAACCACCCACGACAATACACAGCCAGTAAGGTTACATGATTTTATTGGATGGCGGAAGCCAAACATGGTTACCGGTAGAGACACACTGAAGATTTTTCTGCAAAGAACACATAATTGGCAAAGACGTCAGCACATATTGCATCAGATAGGCAATGAGAAATTACCAATATGTGGCTGCGTTTTAATTTAATGGAATCTATTTAGTACATCATGTTGAAAAAGTATAGGAATAATAATAATAATAATAATAATAATAATAATATAATAATAATAATAATAATAATAATAATAATAATAATAAAAAAGAAGCTGGCTGACATATATTAAAAATAGGATATAAAAAATTTGGCAAAAGATTCAGAGAGAGAAATTCAGAGACTTTTTCCCCGTCTATATTGTTTTACACAATGTTACTGAGTTCAAGAAGGGTAATTTATGAGGAAGTTCGTCCCGGTCCCCTGCCTCCGAAATTGCTGCCCGGTGAACTCTCAAATAACAACCCCAAATAGTACCGCTACAGCGGTGTTACTTGAAAGAAAACAACCAACTCAAATAACAACCCCAACTATCGTATCGGCGCCAATTTGAGGGGGGGGGGCTCTTTTTTGTCTTAATTCTTCGTTTTGTTTACCTATCTATCTATCTATATTGTTTTGTTTACCTATCTATCTATCTATCTATCTATATCGTTTTGTGTTTATCTATCTATCTATATCGTTTTGTTTATCTATCTATCTATCTATCTATTTACTGTCGAAAATATCTATCTATCTCAGTCTGTTAAAAACTATCTAAACAAGAAATATGACAAATTTCTATAAATAAACAAGAATTACGACAAATTACGATAATAAGAATTACGACAAAAAAAGAAAAATTAGAATTACGACAAAAAACGGTTTAATGTTTTTTTCTTTCGAATGGAAAAAATAAATAAACAAGAATTAAGACAAAAAAGAGCCCCCCCCCCCTCAAATAGGCGCCGATACGATAGTTGGGGTTGTTATTTGAGTTGGTTGTTTTCTTTCAAGTAACACCGCTGTAGCGGCACTAGTTGGGGTTGTTATTTGATAGTTCACCGGGCAGCAATTTCAGAGGCAGGGGACCGGGACGAACTTCCTCATAAATTACCCAAGAAGGTTTCCGAGTCCGACAAGAAATACCTGAAGAAGGCCCGAGGGCATCGGCCAAAATATTGTATAGATAACAATAAAGATGAGGACAATAGTCCGAATAACAGAAATAATACAAACGAAAATGTCATCAGCATAAAATAATCCAACAAGAGTTAACATGCCGTAAAATTCAACCAACCAACCCTCCATCTAATCAACTAATAAAGCTCCATTTATTCAATACAAACAAAATAAAACTATAACATTTCATAAAAAAACTTCTATTCAGAGAGAATTCAAAATACCAATTTGTAGAGGATATGACTAGGTTACATTTGTGTAAAGACATTTAAGAGGGGAAATTCACAGCCATAGGCAAACATAGGCAAGATAAAAAGAAATGGCTACATTTCCTAAAAGGGTCAGGGTTTACTTTTTGTTTCCGATGGCAAAGTCTTAATGCGAACAAAACAAAATCTTTTGTACCCATCCACTCTAAAAGAAGAGAATAAATTAATAGAATGAAAGAACTAACTAACCGAGATTGTATGTGACATTATATATTCTGAGCGGGATCATTCTCTATGAAGAAGTATGATATCCAACCGTGCAATGACAATAATAATTATATATATATATATATATATATATATATAATATATATATATATTATATATAATATACCGAGCGTGTTGGTAAATCCTTGCGGCGAGAAAAAAAACCAGCAAATAGTTTGGTAAAATATATACCAACATCAACCGGGGAGAAAAAAAAATTTGAAAAAAAGAAAAGACCAAGATAGTCGTACCAACAAAAAATAATCTATTGGTACAGTATGGAAAAGAAAAAACAATTTATATTATATATATATATATAGTATATATATATATCATATAACCGCTAAGAAAATAGCTAATAAGTAAAAAGTGCTCAATACCTAGTAGAGCAAATAATAAAGATAAATCTAATGAGTCAGACGAAACCTACTATTAGTTTCGCTTAATGCTCTTCAGGGCTAAGATCTGACTCTAGTCAGGTTCGTCTGACTCATTAGATTTAACATATGTTTAAACATTTCATTTTCTTTAAACCTTCATCAGCATTTAAAGAAACCGAAATGGATAAATAAATTCATCCTATTTTCGGAACACTTGTTTTATAATTTCTTAATATTGTCGGATTTATTTTCCATATTTACTCCCATATATATATATATATATATATGTGTGTGTGTGTTTGTGTGTGTGTGTGTGTGTGTGTGTGTGCTAATTCATTCCTCTTTAAACTGTGGTTCACCCCGGTCGATCTATATGTGTCTTAGCCTAGTTAGAACAGATGAAAAAATTTAAAAACAAAAAAACAAAATACATTCGGAAAAGTAGAATTTTTTTTAAATGCCGAAAGTGTCTTGCTGCTATTAATGAATGTATCATAAAACCTAGAGACTATATATCGCTCTCTAGATTAGAGAGAGAGAGAGGGGGGAGAGAGAGGGAGAAAGAGATAGAGAGAGGAGGGAGGGAGGGAATAATGAGTGTTTATTGATAGAATAGGTGACACATACTCTTATTAAATTCTAACGTCTCTGCTTTCTCTTATCGTTGCCATCTTCATCGGAACGTATCGAGTTGGACATCTTCCGCATCGGGGTTTTCTGTTTCTCTCTGTGACCCATCTTTATTAGTTAGGAACACGAAGACATATTTTGTATGTACACTTTTAATTCAACCCTCCCCCCCCTCCCCGATACATACTTTAATGCGCGCACGTGGGGAGAGAGGCAGCACAGACGCAGAATACGGCTGCCTAACTGGGCTGTTTGCTCTACTCTCGCTCTGATCTTAGTTTCTCACACTCATCCGATCACATAACGCTCTAAGATAATCAGGGGCCTACTTCGGGTGACCTTGGGTTCAAGGCTGCCGTCGATAAAAACTCTATGAACTTACTTCCACGGCTTTTTCGTGTATTAAAGCTAATTCAAAATTATAACTATACTTCCTTACACAAATAATAGCCTTTGCATATCATTATGTGCAGTTATGTATATAATACAAAGCGAAAACAGGGAAAATGTTCGTTTTTGTGGAGATTACACCAGAGTGAACGCAACAAACTACTCCAAAGAGAATACAAAAACAAGTATGAATAAGCGAGAATGGTTTTATAGAGTTAATTATGCAAATCGATTTAAACCGGGCCATTAGGAAAATTGTTTAAGCCACAAGATTGAGTTAGTCTTGGACATCTGAAATATTGGTTACCTATGTTGTCATTTGATATATATATATATATATATATATATATATATATATATATATATATAACCTCATTAATAATTACTACAATAATAATAGTAACAATAATAATGATAGTGGGTGATAATATGATAAATAATAATATAATGATAATTAATAATAATTAATAATAATGATAATAATAATAATAATAATAATAACACTAATAATGATAATAATATAATAATGATGATGATGATGATAATAATAATAATAAATAATAATAATAATAATAAATAATAATAATATATAATATAATGATGATGATGATGATGATATAATAACATAATAATAATAAATAACACTAATAATAATAATAATAATAATGATGATGATAATATAATAACACTAATAATGATAATAATAATAATGATGATGATGATATATAATGATAATAACACTAATAATTAGAATGCAATGAAATAAACAAATAAAAATACAGCACTAATATAAATAGAAAACCAGTATAATAGTTGTTGTATAATGTATTGTTCTTACATTCCCCCTGAAGATGGCCCGTGATGGGGCAGCAAATACTCGGGAGCTAATAAGCTATGAAATACATCAGCCAATTTCAGCTGATATCATTACATCTATTCGGCAATTTGAAAGAACGATGAACAAAATTTGCAGACACAAATGCCTGCACAGTTCAACAAAATATCTTGTATAATATAGAGCATTAATAGTTGTTGAAAAGTTATTTCCATACCACGGTTTCGGTGTTTTTTAGTACACCGTCTTCAGGGGAACTAAGTAAATCTATGTGGCTAATGAAATATATCTTCGCCTGATTTAAGCTTATTTTTATTGTATATCTCCTAGAGGTTATTAATCACCTCTGCCTGTCAACATAGGTTTGACTTAGCACTAACTTCAAAGGAACAAGCTTTGGGGACCAAAGTTAATTGACTTTTAGGAGACATAGAATAAAAATAAGTTTAAATCAAGCGAAGATATATTTCATTAGCCACATAGATTTACTCAGTTCCCCTGAAGACGTTGTACTAAGAACACCGAAACCGTGGTAGGGAAATAACATTTCTACAACTATATATATATATATATATATATATATATATATATATATATATATGTGTGTGTGTGTGTGTTGTGTGTGTGTGTGGAAATAAATCCGACAATATGAAGAAATTTAAAAACGAAGTGTTTTCAAAAATAAGATGAATTTATTTATCGACGCTTAAACGTTTCGGTTTATTTAAACCTTCATCAGGATTGATTATGGGATGAAGAAATTGATAGATGTTTTATAAATGACAGAGTTAGAAAAATATTTATAAAAAACTTCTTCATATATAATATATAGAGAGAGAGAGAGACAGACAGACAGACAGACAGGCACAGAGACAGACAGACAGACAGACAGAGAGGCAGAGTGTGAGTATCTACTCGTTTGCGTTATGCTGTTCTATTATACGAGGTGAGCGTATCAAACAAGCCTAAAGCCATCAAATCTGCAAAGTAAAGTGTTTCTAAGCTGGCAAAACAAATTTGATGACAGCGCCTCTCTTGTGTAGCTGATATTGCACGATAAAGTCTGCATATAAAGAATTGTGTACAAGAAAATGTCAGATAAAACCTGCTGCACTCTGACAGAATCCGACTTGTGTTGAACTGATTCTTGTTACAAAAATCATTTTGACAGAATCCATAGAATGGAAATGCAGATAGCAGCACTGTGTTATTGCCACAGAAACTAATTTCTTCTTCACTCTTCTTCTGATAAGTGCACCGACTTCAAATATAATATATTTAAGATAAGGCTAGTCAAAACAAAAGACAGATACTATGCGACATATGAAGCATTTGCAAGCTTTTGCTTACAAATTCATTACAGCAGATATTGCTCTCTGTTGATGACAAAGTTAAGCAACAGTAAACATGATCAATAACAGGATGGGGTGAGGGCTGGTGTTCTAGGGGAATTTGTATTTACCCCTCCCCCTACCATCACCACGAACAGGATACCTATACAAAGTCAATGTTTAAACGAAATACAACTGGTTTGGCCTACGGTCAAGTCACGTTGAAAGCACCGGTTCCAGCCACTCCATCGAAGTTAAGAAGCGTTGAGCCTGTTCAATACTTAGATGGGTGACCATTTAAGAAACAGCAAGCACTTTAAGTAAATACATATAAAAATTACGTGAGTCGGCATTAAATTACCCGAAAAGTGTTGATATGCCGTAAAACATAACAACAAACCAGCCAACCAACAACTGGTTTGAATTCAGGCTTGTCCTTCTCCTAGACCGGTTGGTATAACAAGATTAAAGAGTGGGTATTGTCCTGGCATCCCACCAGGCCGGGTTGATACAAGGACATTTTAACGTGGGGAGCCACACACAAACCGAAGCTCATGCAGGGGCCAATGCAAAAAGTGCATGATCCCTTCGGTATGATCCCTCAGTCACCGGGCAATAAACCCTGGCGCTAGATGAGGGAGAGGTACTACCTGGTGGGACTGCCACCTGGGAACACGTGATTTATTTTATCTTACTGGTCCAACTAATATGAACTTTTTACACCTTAGAAGAACTTAAAATTAGAATCTAATCAATGAAAATTTCATGGGAATTTAACTATTAATATTAGAATATTTACGTTATTCCAATATATATCTATATACAACAAAAATAATTAATAATATAAAATTAATAATACATTTATATTTACTTACCAGTTAAGTAAATATGTTATAAAAATAAGTAAAAATAATAAAAAAATAAAGCGTGTATATTCATTGTTATTTTTAGTTGTGATTTCGTTCACATTTTAATCTATAAGAATTATACACCACCACATGATGGAACATCAGGATTTTAGAGATGATTACTACACAAAAAATGTAAATATGAATGTACAATCAATGCAAATCCTTAACCTCTAGGCATAAAATAACCCTAGATGGGTTTACATACCGTTAAAATCAATCGATTGACCTGTTTACGCTCAAATAATACATAATCATTATCTCTTATACTTCAATCAGGCCTTTCTTCAATTCCGAGACGAATTAAATGGGAACATTTTTAAAACTTGTGATTACTTTTCAGTCAATATTCTTTATTTTTACCATATGAACATTCAAAGTTAACTCATAGGCGCATCCTTGTCAGTTATTATCAAAATAACTATAATAAACACAATAGTAAATTATCTAAATTAATCTGGTTGAGAATAGAGGAAAGTGTGGATATAACAACACAGACAGCATAAATTCAATTGATATTTCGCCTCATTATTGGATGAAGCTTCTTCAGAACTTGATTGGCATAAGTACTTGTACATTCTTCTTTTATAGTAAAAAGGTGGATGGATGAAGGGTGATGGAATGTCGAGTGGGGTTGTTGTGTAGGGACTTTTATTTTTCTATAGGGTCAGTCGGTTGACTTAGAAGAGAATTTGATATTTGGAGTGTGGGTCAAATATGTTGATGTGTATCACAGGGAATTTGATAGTCGGGTTAGGTCAGTGTGAGGAGAGGTAGATCATTGAGTAGTGAGGTAGGTAGGTAGGTAGGTCATCAGGATCTGTTAGCGGGGCTTTTGAGGAGATTCTGGGGCGGAATATTTCTGTTTGGATTTTTTTTTAAAATTAATCTACATATATAAAATAAAGATTCTGTATGTCTGTCTGTATATCGGTATGTTTGTTTGTACAACGACCGAGTACACATCCTTTTATAAATTATTCAATTTTAGTTGTCATAGAAACAGTTGGTGGGGGGAACGGCATTCTTCCTTATCTGCCTCTTCTTCTCCCTTCTCCTCTTTTCACTTGAACATCTCAGGAAATATTTCATTGAGAAGGGGAGATAACTTGCTGTGTATATACTTACACGTCGTCAGAGAGTGAAATGAATTATACCACGTCTTGACCAGAAAATTGGCAAATATCTCAAAGTTTTCCCAAGAAGTGTCGTAATGTAAAAATAGTCTAAAGATATTTTTGTGTTTGATAAATGAATCTAAATCATATTTCTGTAATAAATGTATTTTTTTGTTTTTAAAATCTCTGGTAATGCCGACTATCTTCTCTCTCTCTCTCTCTCTCTCTCTCTCTCTCTCTCTCTCTCTCTCTCTCTCTCTCTCTCTCTCCATATATACAAGTGTGTCAAAAAAGTATCGATATTTTGTACTTTTTGACACACCTTGTATTCTGAAAAAAAGATGTTCCATTCATTGTTTATTTCTATCTTGGTAAATACAGCTTTAAACTTGGTACTTTTTTGACACACCTGGTATTCTGAGAAAATAATTAATGAATGGAGCGATATTTTTTTCAGAATACAAATTGTGTCAAAAAGTACAAAAAATCTCGATACTTCTTTTGATACAACTTATATATATATATATATATATATATATATATATATATATATATATAAGAAATATTCTGTATGTCTGTCTGTATATTGGTATGTTTGTTTGTACAACAACCGAGTGCAGATCCTTTTATAAAGGAAAAATGGGGGAGGACTTCCAAGACCAAAGTTCAATAAAATCCAAACTCTATTTTTGTCGTAGAAGAGGGTTAAAAAAAACATTTACTTTCATTTTCCACAAATAAAGCTAAATAAAAAATATATTAGGTGTATAAATCAATGATATATTAAAAACTTACTTTTTAAAAGATGAAAAATAAATTAATTAATAGAAGAGAAAATATAATAAAGGGCATATAAAAGACAAAGTAAAAAAATGCAAACAACAAGAATAATAAAAATAGTTTAAAAACGTGAATATATAAAGAATAAAAGATAATAAAACAAATTTGGATCACATCCTCATGCCATGGGAGGAAACTGGAAAACTTCCACCTCAGATGCCTACGCCGCATCCTATGCATACGTTGGCAGGACAAAGTGCCAAATGGAACGAGCAAACATGAACAGCATGCCCGCCATCATCTGCGAGAGGCGCCTGCGTTGGCTTGGTTACGTCAGGGGGACGGACAAAGACCGCATGCCCAAAAACCTACTGTATGGCGAATTAGCGGAGGGCACCCGACCAGTAGGGAGACCACCTGCGCTTTAAAGATGTTTGTAAGAGAAACATGAAGACATGCCACATTAACACCAACGCATGGGAGGCTTGTGTAGAAGACCATGCCACCTGGCGCCTCCTCGTCAGACAAGGAACGAAAAGGAGTGAAAAAGAGAGGAAAGAAGCCGCCACGGAAAAGAGAGCGAAAAGGAAGGAGAGACAACAGCAACTCTAGTAAGCATCACTGTTTGTTTGCAGTCACTGCACCAGAGTCTGCCATTCAAAAATTGGTCTGTTCAGCCACTCACTCAGTTGCAGATTTTTAAAAATGGACATTACACCATCGTCTTTAGTAGACGGAAGGATGCCTACAATAACAACAATAAATAATAAAAGATAATAAAACAAATATATAAAAATAATTTTTTATCAATCTATATATAAATATGGATGGGATTTATTTTTAACTTTTTAAATCCCGGAGAACACCAGATAGCTATGCTAGAAATAAATAAAATCAAATATGCCTAATATTCAACTAAGCATAAACATTAATCTCCAACACGTTGTCACTTGATGATAATCGGAAAGTAGACCGATTTGAATGTTTTCAAGTAGAAAAAAATGGCTGAATTAGAATAATGTTGAGAAAAAATGTCTGAGATAAAACAACAAAAAAAAAGAAAAAAATGAAATATGATTTTTAATTAATTTAATTGAATAACGCTACGAGCCACAAAGGTTGACAGACTGCTTCATTGCATCTCGCAGGCTGCTAACATTCTTTTTCTATGTGTCTTATCTCTTCATAAATTAATTTACATTCAAGATGAAGGGGAAAAAGATATAAAAACACGAAAAATTTTAAATGGTGACACTTTCTAATTGATTTCAGACTTCAGTTGAATACAAATAAACAAATTTTTAAAATTTCATTTCTAATTTTATTCACATGAACAAGGATTAAATCAAATTAACGTTTGATTTTTTTTTCATGACAGAAAAATTGCGTTGTTTTTTGTTGATTGTTTTTTGTTATGTTGTTTTGTATTTTTTGGGTTTTGTATTTTATTTTTCTGGTTTTGTTTTTTTTTTGTTTTTTGGTTTTTTGTCGTTTTTTTTCTCGATTCAATAAACATGTTTTTGTTTTGTTTTTGCTTCTTTTTTTAGATTATTAATCATTTTGACATTCAGATTTTAACTTCAAGTCGTCTTATTAGTCTTTAGGGACATCTGTAAAATGTTTTAAAAAATCCTTTCAAAATAACCGCGAATTTCATAAACATATAATTAACAAAATGTTTGTCTCTCTGTAGAAATTTCAAGGATTTGTTTTTGTCTTTTTTTGTTTTTTGTTTTTGTTTTTCAGATAACTTGGAATTATCTTGTTACAGACCGAATCAATATAAAAAAATATTGTCTTGCCTGAAACTAGACGATTTTATAATTAAAACTAATATATATAATTACTAAAATACTTGACTGTCAATAAAATACGAAGGAATATATAATTATCCATGTTGCCACAGCGTAGTTGCCAATTTTATTCTTCAAATTTAAGCAAGATCATTTTTGTACTTTATTAATCAAATCTTGCTATGATCTTGCGTCTTTTCTAACTCGATATGTATATATAAGTTTGTATTGTATATTTATGGAGATAGGATGGATGTAGTAGAATCCGACAGTATGAGATAGGTAAAAGGATGGTGAACAAGAAATGTACGTGCAAGTACAAGTGAATTTGGTGAGGGGGTGAGTTAGTAGCGGAAGTACCCCCTCCCTTAACCTAACCCCTGTGCCCATCTACTCCCATCCTCTCTCTACTTCCTGTAAACTACCCTCACTTCATTCATGTCTACCCTACCCCCTCCCTTCACTTCTGCTACTAACTCACCCCCCCTCACCAAATTCACTTGTACTTGCACGTAATTTTGCTTTCAATAAAAATCATTTGACTGATGAGTCCGTATGAATCGGACGAAACGTTTCAACTCTTAGATTTGTTTTGAGTTATCATTTCTTGTTCACCATCCTTTTACCTACCTCATTGTATATATAATAATATATATAATTATATATAGTATATATGTGTGTGTGTGTGTGTGGTGTGTGTGTGCTATATATTATATTATATATTGTATATATAATGTATGTATATAGTAATATATATATATATATGTATATATATGTAATATATGTATATATATATATTATATATATGTTATATATGTATGTTATATATATATGTATATATATTGTATATATATATGTATGTAATGTGTATATATATATGTAATATATATGTATATATATGGTGTATATATATATATGTATATATATTATGTATATATATATATGTATTATTATATGTATATGTATATATTATGTATATATATATATATATGTATATATAATGTATATTATAATATATATATATAAAGGTGGCATGAACGTGAGTCAACGGCACTTGGTTTACTGATAGTCCCTCTCATATGTGATTCTGAAAACAAGTAAGAAACTGTCAGTAACCAAGCGCCGTTGACTTCATGTCTACGTTACGTAACTTAGATACACATGTTTTTATCCACGATATTGAGCACTATTTACTTATAAATAACTAAATAACTTATTTTTATATATTGAACATTAATCATCACTATTAAATATATACAATATGGATCGACATTTCACCCCTCTCTCTCTCTCTCTCTCTCTCTCTCTCTCTCTCTCTCTCTCTCTCTCTCTCTCTCATTCTTTCTTCTATTACTATAGTTTGATGGGAACTGCACAAGCAGTCTATGGGTATTTTTTAAATCCTGGAAACAGCACTCTACTAAAAATTCACTGTAAGGCCATTTACTTCCCATCTCACAAACACCAAAGAAAACGAACAAGATATCATAAGCAAATCCGGGACGTTCTTTTTAACGGACTCTTACACATGTACACACCAAGTTTGTAACAACCAGCAGAAAATTGCATCATTAGCTCTTTGCGACACTGGGTGCCGTCTAGAGTACTCACCGTGTCCGATAGCCGAGGGGACAGAGGGCGAGAGAGATTCAAAAGAGTCCGTTCTTTTTTAATGCCCTGATTGATGATGATGATGATGATGATGATGATAGATGATGATGAGGAGGAGGAGAGGAGGAGGAGGAGGAGGAGGAAATGAAGGGATGATGATGATGATGTATGCTTCAATACAGGAGCTGTAATTGTTTCTACTTCGTGTTATTTATCTTTTTTTCCCGTTTCGTCCTCTTTCAATACATCCCTTTTGATTTTTTTTTCTTCGTTTTTTTAATGTTATTTTTTGTGTGTGCTTATTCGAGGTCTTATCACGTGTTACCATAAACGTATTTCTCATTACTCTCCAGTAAGACAAGGCCTCGT
>CM042150.1:60067189-60087891 GCA_023376005.1 Doryteuthis pealeii | reverse complement strand
AGGGCCAGTTCAGCTATGCGGTAAAATAGTAGGCACAGACTAGGTTCTTTAACCTTCGGTTAGGCAACCGGTCTAAAGAGAAAGGGAATAATGAACCACCTGCTTAAGAAATTCGCACCCTTGTGTACATACCTGGCTGCGTGCGGAGGGATATTGGTATATATATATTAGGGTATATAATATAGTATATATAGTAGTAATATATCTCCTCTCGACCTATAGTTTGTTCATGTAACAAGGTTCTATAATTTTTACGATTTTTTATCAATAACTTAATATCATCATATAAGTGATTGTTCTTTTCTTGTGTCTTAGTAATTTGTAGCCTGTTGTGCATTTAGCTGTAGAAGATGTGTTAGTGAATATTGAGCTATATAGAGGGACCAATAGTAGAAGGCGGAGCGACTCTCACTGGACGTTATTGCCATGAGGGCATAGCACAAGGACATTTTTTGTAGGGCCACCCACAAAAACCGAAGCTCATAGGTGGTAGGCACAAAAATGCAGTTGATCCGCGTCGGCATTCCTCCTCAGGGCGCCGGCCTCAGGCACTGGGCAATAAAACCAGCCTGCCCCTTTAAATCAAGGGGCAGATGTGCCCCGTGGCGATAGTCCCGGGATAACGATGCTAACTTTGTAAGGTCAGCGACGAAGCGCACTGGCTCCCCCTGTCGAAACCGGAGTTAGAAGATGTCTATTCTGGATCTTAACGTCTGCTAGGTTTTCTTCCTGCTGTTAATTGCAACTTTACGTATTCCCATGACTTTAAGGATTAAGTTTTCTGGGTTCATAGACGAACATTTTCAGAATCTATATCTAGTCTGCAGGACCATATAACAGTCCTTTCTGTTGTCTATTCATAGACATGTTCAAATTTTTCCGGCCTTCGAGAATGTACTGATCTATATTACTTTAGTAGATAATAGCAACTACCTCTTTGTTTTTCGTGGCATCCCTTTCCTGAAATTTTCTGAATCATGGTCCAAGATATAATACAAGAGATTCTTTCTCCTTGAGATACTAGCACACGGTTAGCGATTTTCCATATATAGGTTAAACATTTTATTTGACCTGTAGTTGCTGGGATAGTTTCTTTGGGGATCTTTCTGGAGCTCTGATGGTAAAAGCTAGTGTGTCCATTTGACTCTATAGACCTACCGGGTCTTGGAGGTGGTAGTTATCTGTTTAGGGTCCCCGTGTAGGGGTTCAATAGGCGTGCGTTTAAAAATTTATGTTCTTATAAGTTTTTGTTTTTTCCGTTGCATTCAGTTTTATTCATTTAATTTTATGCATTGTTTGTAGAATCTTCTTTTTGTTATTTTAAAAGGTCCTGTTTTGCTTGTAATGCCTTAACTTCTATCCCGGTTATCTTTTGAGTCTCCTTTTTCACTAATTTCTTTGGTTTATTCTTTCCAGTTGTATTGTCAGTTTTTCTGATTATCTTTTTTTTTTAAAAAGAAATTAATTCCATTATGTTCTTATGTATTTTCTTTTCTTAGTACTTTAGTTAGTTCTCGCAGTTTCTTTATTTGTCCTTCTAGCCTCATTTCCCAGCCCAGGTTTTATATTTCTGTCTTTAGTTCAATAGAGGGACTTCCTATTTTGTCACTGATAAAATTTTGCTCTTGCATAAATTGGTCGTTTAGGGTTCGGTTTAGTCGTCGGGCTATTTTTTTAATAATTTTATTTGCCTTTTCTGTTTTTACATTGTCTATTTTTTAGTCTTGATTCCTTAGGGATGATAATGTTTTCTTTTTGATCATGATTTTTTAATCAATTCGTGTCAAAAAGGTAGAATGAAGAATAAATGGAACGTTATTTTTTCAGAATACAAGGTGTGTCAAAAAGTACAAAAAATCTCGATGATTTTTTGTACTTTTTGACACACCTTGTATTCTGAAAAAATAACGTTCCATTTATTCTTCATTTATAGCTTGGTAAATACAGCTTTAAACTTGGTACTTTTTGACACACCTTGTATTCTGAAAAAAAAATGAATGGAACGTTATTTTTTCCAGAATTCAAGATGTGTCAAAAAGTACAAAAAATCTCGATACTTTTTTGACACATCTTGTGTCCTTTACATCTTATCAGTCCACATATTTCTGGTATTTCGAGGTAAGAAAATCACCGTTTCTTTAGAATCATTCTTGCTTAGTCCGCAAGTCTCTGGCTCGTTCTTTTAAATTTAACATATTCTTCCCAAATTTATATATTTTTGTCTTATAACCTAATGTGTAGGGTTGCTTTTTAATATAGCAGTGGATTGCATCGTTTCTCCGTCCATTTCTTTTGGCGTCTCTCAGATATTTTGTTGATTTAGTCTTTGTTTCCTGAATTCGAACAGCCAATATTCATAGGATTGCGAACTTCCGCTGTGTGACTATTAAAACAGGAACCTACCGATTACGTTGATTATTATTAGTTATTTTATTATTATTTATTATTATTATATTATTATTATTATTATAGCCTTAATGCATACACAAGTTTCACATTATATTGGCTTAATATAATTTTTCTGTAGTTCGGTGGTATTAGCAACTGTAAGGTTTGAAGTTTTGTGTTTCGACTCATTACAGAACAAATATTCATAAATAATCATGAAAAAGATAAATATTTAAACCTTACTTGCATAATTTATAACACCAAAAGGAGAATATATATATATATATATATATATATATAATATTAATATACATATATAGTATATGATTTTAAGTTAAACAATTTATGCTGAATGCTACAAGACTGCGTAGTGCCTTGACTTACGAATTTAGAAACATTCAATCTTTTCGTATATATATCAGGATATATTGTCCGATTCTATTGGATGACCGGACAGAAATCGCCCCATTTACTGGAATCATTTCTAATATAAGACAATACCTGTGTATTTGTAGCTAGAATCTATAAATAAACACCTTTGAAATTTGCTGTCATATGTTTCTATTTTATTTTCTATTATATGATATTCTTTATTTGGCGTAAATAAATTTTGGAAACTTAACGTTTTAGTGTAAGCTTAACGATAAACGGCGAAGCTGAAGTTTGCTCGTTACTTGAATTTGTTAGATCTCAACCCAAATCCAAAAATCGACACAAGTGACAAGCTCGTAACCGTTAGAAAACCCGTTATTTGGAACGCTCGTAAGTCAAGGTAATCGACATACATATAGTATATACTAGACCGGGTGTACGAGGATAAAATTTGACATATTATTATATTTGTTTCTTTTCTCCGTAGGTTGGAGGTATTGACGCCACACATACGCACTATTTAAAAGCTTGGACCGCTTTTAACTTCATTGTCATATAAGTGATGAACAGATAGAATAGATAAATGGAACACACCTGAATCATGGAAGAGAATAACTTTATCATGATGATCTGCGCCGGCCATCAAAATATAGAGAGATTAATAGTTGCTGGCCCCCAATGCTTCCTGAAAAGTGTAAAAACAATCAGGCATGAACTGGAGATTGCAATGGAGAGTAACGAGCTTGTGGCTAGAAGAAAGCAACATAAAGACGATCTGATTGCGTTCGTACAGCAGAATTCTCGAAAATCTACAGAAGTGTTGGAGGACCCTCGGATACCTACCAGAGTTGCTAAACATTATGGACAAGCCCTGGATAACAAAGGGTAGCCAATGGTAGCCATATGTATGGGCAGAGGATTCGGCCCCTGCTACACCTCTGGCAAAGTAAAAAATGGTCGTCGCGAGGAATTTTTTACGATTTACAGTCCTAATGTTTTAGCTTCGAACTCCCGCGATCTTACCTGGATTATCATATATATATATTATATTATATATATATATAGTATTATATTATATATATATATATTATATCTATATTTCTTTAAACGTTAAAGACTTATTATATATAATTTTTATATATATATATATATATATATATATATATATATACTTATTTAATATATAAGTTCTTTTAAACGTTTTAAAGAAATATTTTGACCATGTATCTAAAACAATATTGAAGGGCACACTCTGTGTACTCGTGTATACAAAGAAAAGTGCTGATTATACGATTGAATTGTCGATGTTGTTATATGTTCGGAATGCATCTTTAATTTCCACAAAGCTTTACCTATGACACAATAATACACTTCTTATCTGTGGGTCAATCTGGACAAAAATCAGTTTGAACGAACTACAAAACTGACAAACAATCGCCGTTTCTCCCCAACTATTTTTTCTTCATTATCATTTTCTTAAATTGTACTAATTACATAGTGTATCTAATCTCCTAATTCTCTATCCAGCAGCCATCTTGTTTGTCAAATTATCGGTAATGCACGAGGCCTTGTCTTACTGGAGAGTAAATGAGAATTACGTTGTTCTGCGATGAACACGGTGATAAAGACTCGAATTAAGCACACACAAAAATAACATTAAAAAAACGAAGAAAAATAAAGAGGGGATATATTGAAAGGAGGACGAAACCAGTAAAAAGATAAATAACAACGAAGTAGAACAATACAGCTCCTGTACTGAAGCATAACATCAATCATCATCATCATCATATCATCATCCTCCTCCTCCTCCTCCTCCTCCTCATCATCATCATCATCAGCGGCATTAAAAAAGAACGGACTCTTTTGATCTCTCTCCGCCCTCTGTCCCCATCGGCTATCGGACACGGTGAGTACTCTAGACGGCACCCCAGTGTCGGCAAAGAGCTAATGAATGCAATTTTCTGCTGGTGTACAATACTGGTGTGTACATGTGTTAAGAGTCCGTAAAACGTCCCGGATGTTGCTTATCATATCTTTTGTTTCGTATTTCTTGGGTAGTTGTGAGATGGGAAGTAAATGGCCATACAGTGACTTTTTAGTAGAGTGCTGTTTCCAGAATTTTAAAAAGTACCACGCAGACAGCTTGTGCAGTTCCATTCAAACTATAGTAATGAAGAAAGAATAGAGCAGAGAGAGAGAGACGAGAGAGAGAGAGAGAGAGAGAGAGAGAGAGAGAGAGAGAGAGAGAGAGAGAGAGGTGAAATGTCGATCCATATTGTATATATTAATAGTGATATATAATGTTCAATATATAAAATAAGTTATTTAGTTTATTTATAAGTAAAGTAAGCTGTCAATATCGTGGGATAAACCATGTGTATCTAAGTTACGGTCGGTAGACATGAATTCAACGGCGCTTGGTCTTACTGACAGTTTCTTACTTGGTTTGTTCAGAGATCACAAACATATGAGGAGACTATCAGTAACCAAGTGCCGTTGACTTCAACGTTCATGCTATCTTATAGTTTTATAATTAATATATTATACTATATCATAATCATATATATCACACACATTTCGAATATGACGGAATCCGGTATGGCTTCAGATAATTAAAATGCATACAAAATCAGTATTAAAATGAATATACTGATTTATCGAACGGCATGATTTTAATTCAACACAACAGTCATATACACACTTCACACACACACACAACACACACACACACACACACATCACTAATATATTATATATATATACTATATATTATATATTATATATTATATATATTATATATATATATATATATTACTTATATATATAATAATTATTATATATATTGGCCGGGGTTAGCTCAGTCGTAGAGTGTTCAGCTAGAAATACAAGGTTCTAGTTCTGATACCGGTCATCGCCACTCAGGTAATGAGTAGGGCACGAGGGATCTGTGCGGTAAGTAGGAGCTGATGGTAGGGTGTGCGCGTGCTGCCAACCTCAGATGCTAAAACCATCTCCTTGGTCGTACAAGCGTATAGAACATGGGGTAGACTCCTCGCTGATGCTTAGGATACCTGGTTTAGGTCCGCCCGACAACTTTAACTGAATACTTACATATATTATATATATACATTATGATACTATACCTCATAATCATCATGATAGCTTTATACAGTATATATATACATATAGTATAAATTATACTCATACTTTAATATATATTTATTATATATATAAACATATATATATATATTAAAATAGCGTAGGTAAAGAGGATGGTGAACAAGAATTGAATAATCGCAAACAAACTCTAACGCGTTGAAACATTTAGTCCGATTCATACGGACAGCATCAGTCAAATGATTTTTATTGAAAGCAAAATTACGTGCAAGTACAAGTGAATTTGGTGAGCGGGGTGAGTTAGTAGCGGAAGTGAAGGGAGGGGAGTAGGGTAGACATGAATGAAGTGAGGGTAGTCTTTCAGGAAGTAGAGAGGATGGGATAATGGCACAGGGGTAGGCTTAGGGAGGGGGTACTTCCGCTACTAACTCACCCCCCTCACGTCAACATTGTACTTGCACGTACATTCTCTTGTTCACCATCCCTTTTTACCTATTCATAACTGTCGATTCTACTACATCCATCCTATCTCCATAAATATAACAATACAAACTTATATATACATATCGAGTTACAAAAGACGCAAGATTATAGCAGATTTGATTAATAAAGTATAAAAATGATCTTGTTTAAATTTGATGAAGAATATGGCACTACGCTGTGGCAACATGGATAATTATATATTCCTTCGTATTTTATTGACAGTCAAGTATCTTTAGTAATTATATATATTAGTTTTATTTATAAAATCCGTCTAGTTGCAGGCAAGACAATATTTTTTTATATTGATTCGGTCTGAAACAAGATAATTCCAAGTTATTGAAAAACAAAAACAAAAACAAAAAAGACAAAAACAAATCCTTGAAAATTTCTACAGAGAGCAAACATTTTGTTAATTATATGTTTATGAAATTCGCGGTTATTTTGAAAGGATTTTTTAAAAACTTTTACAGATGTCCCTAAAGACTAATAAGACGACTTGAAGTTAAAATCTGAATGTCAAAATGAAATTATTCTAAAAAAGAGAAGCAAAAACAAAACAAAAAACATGTTTTATTGAATCGAGAAAAAAACCACAAAAACCAAAAAACAAAAAAAAAACCAAACCAGAAAAATAAAATACACCAAAAATACAAAACAAAACATAACAAAAAACATCAACAAAACAACGACATTTTCTGTCATGAAAAAAAAAATCAAAGTTAATTTTGATTTAATCCTTGTTCATGTGAATAAATTAAGAAATGAAATTTTAAATTTGTTTATTTGTATTCAACCTGAAGTCTGAAATCAATTAGAAAGTGTCACCATTTAATTTTTCGTGTTTTATATATCTTTTTTTCCGCCTTCATCTTGAATGTAATTATTTTATGAAGAGATAAGGGAACATAGAAAAAGAATGTTAGCAGCCTGCGAGATGCAATGAACGCAGTCTGTCAACCTTTGTGGCTCGTAGCGTTATTCAAATTTAAATTAATTAAAATCATATTTTATTCTTTTTCTTTTTTTTTGTTGTTTTATTCAGACATTTTTTCTCAACATTATTTTCTAATTCAGTCCATTTATTTTCTACTTGAAACTTCAATCGGTCTACTTCGAGTTTCATCAAGTGACAACGTGGTTGGCAGAGATTAATGTTTATGCTTAAGGTTGAATATTAGGTATTTGATTTTTTTATTCTAGCATAGCTATCATGGTGTTCTCCGGGAATTTAAAGTTAAAAAATATCCCTCCATATTTTATATAGATTGATAAAATTATTTTTATATATTTGTTTTATATCTTTTATCTATTTATTGTTCGTTATTGTAGGCACCTCGTTCTACTAAAGACGATGGCTGTAACTGTCCATTTTTAAATCTGCAAGACTGAGTGAGTGGCTGACAGACCAATTTTTGAATGGCAGACTTCTGGTGCAGTGGACTGCAAACACAGTGATGCTTTATAGAGTAATGCTGGTTGTCTCTTTCCTTTTCGCTCTCTTTCCGTGGCGGCTATCTTTCCTCCTTTTCACTCCTTTCGTTCCTTGTCTGACGAGGAAGGCGCCAGGTGGCATGGTCAGTTTGTCTCTCTTTTTTCTACACAAGCCTCCCTGCGTTGGTGGTTCATCCGTGCAGATGTCTTCCATGTGTTCTCTACAAACATCTTTAAAAGCGGCAGGTGGTCTCGCCTACTGGGTCGGGCGTGCCTCCGTAATCTCGCCATAACAGTAGGTTTTTGGGGCATGCGGTCATTTGGTCCGTCCCCTGACGTAACAGCCAACGCAGGCGCCGCATGCTGTTACCATGTTTGCTCGTTCCATTTGGCACTTTCGCTCGCAACGTATGCAACGAGCCTACAGAGAGGGGGCGATGTCAGAGCGGACAGTAGTGCCTAATCGATCACATGAAGAAGGATCTATCGGAAAGTTTCCAGGTTCCTTCCATGGCATGAGGTGAGTAAGGCGTGAGATGAACATAAATAGAGATAATCAGCGGATAGAAGTACCTTTCGAATGGATATTGTGCAGATGATCATAGATGTGGATACTTTGCGAAGTGTATTAATTACAAACTGGTCCGAAGTGATGACGATCGTTGTATGATATTAATCTAGTTGTTATTTATGATGAGTCATCCCGTCGATGAGATGATAGTCTGATGGTGCATTATGTCTTTAGACACGAATTAGATCGTTAGAGTAAGAATGCCATAGGCTCTTGTCGACTATAGGCTAATAGGATATCGTGCGGAATCTGGTTATTCTAGTATTATATTTGTTCCATTCTCTATAGCTGAAGAGTCAGTATTAGTAGTTGATGGATGGTGACGAAGCATCAGTCGTGTAGTAATAGTCGTAGATCGTCAGTGCACCATCAGTCGTTAGATAGGAGATCATTACGAAGTAATTTAATTTTGGTAGGTTGGTTTACATGACATTTGATATATATAGATGGGATAGAAGATATCATAGAGAGATGTAAAAGGTGAGTCTATACATTGATGTTAAGTACGCGTTAACTCCTCACGAGATGTTTCTCTAGATCGCGACGATGAATCAATACGAAGATGAGAGAGTAGGATAGGCGCGAGTGTATTTATGATGATGAAGTCGTGGTTGAGGACTGACAACTGATATCAATTGGGTCTTGCCGAGCGAGGTCACGGTAGCTATTACGACAGGCACGAGCTATGAACACATCATGATATTCTTACGATCTTAATTGCCACAGTCAGCATCTACGCGTCGGTTGGAGTGTAGTTACTTGTGTACTACGAGACAGCATAGAGGGCGCGCCTCGAGGTGATACCGATTTACAGATGCGGCCATTAGGATTCCCGAGAACGGGCGCGTGTTCATCACACTCAGGGCGGTTGTGATCAGGGAGACGCGAGAGTAGTAAAGATATTCGATGTACACGATCATTTAACGAAGATGACAGCGTAGATGATGATGAATGATGAGCAGCAGATAGTGATCGAACTATATATATCTATATATATATATATATATAATAGAGGAGTAGTGTTTCTTGTTAACATCTAAAGCGATTTGGATCTGACACGGCCCGGGAATAAGACTGCACTGATATGGATTTAGTACTCAAAGAAATGTACTTAGGACAGTCGCGATCGGATGCGGTATATATATATAAATGCTTCTGTACGGACATGAGTATATATACTGTATCGTACAATTGTAGCCGAGGACTACTGCTATTTATTATACATACTATCGAGACGATATGAAATGACTAAGAGATAATGATTATGCAAGTACTCTGTGAGATCCTCGAGCACCAGTTATGGCTCGACAAGTGACGACGGATGTTAAGCAGAGAAGGAGTGTATTGGCTGGTAACATGGACACTAGAACACGGCCGAACATAGAGTAGGGAGTCAGAGCAAACTAAAGCGCAGAGATGGTATATATGATAGACCGTTAAAGATTAGATTGATTCCACTGATTATGCATAGTACATATGTAAAGTACGAGATAAGATATTAGCGGCTCTAGGATATAGTAGTGCAGTTGTTATCCAAGATAGAAGTATATGAGCAACCTATAGGAGTTAAGTAGCCAATTCAACTAATCGGCGCCGACAGAACGGGCTTCGACCTGGATACATATCGTATGCTACGAACTGTACGTTCGTATTTCATGTAGACCCGAGGAATAGTATCGTGCCGGTGAGTTACTAATGTAGCATATGAAATATGTTATATGATCAAGAAAGACGTATCGAAATCTGTCGAAGACTACGATGATTATCTAATATGATTAGTAGCGACTAGGCACGCTAATAAGATTGGTGGTAGATTGAAGTGAGAGCACAGAGTATATAGAAGAGAGAGAAGAGAGAGAGGAGAGGAGAGAGAAAGAGAGAGTAGAGCGAGAGAAGCAAAAGATAGTCGGCCATTACCAACGAGTTTTAAAAACAAAAAATCATTTTTACAGAAATATGATTTAATTCATTTTATTAAACACAAAAATTATTATAGCATATATATATATATATAGACACTTCTTGGGGCAAACTATAATAGAGATAGCAATTCTGGTCAACGACGTGGTATTAATATAAATATATCTTCTAGAGTACGTGTAGTATACATCACAGCAAGTTTTTCAAGAAAGACTTCTCAATGAACTATTTCCTGAGCTGTTCAAGTGAAAAGAGGAGGAAGGGAGAAGAAGAGGCAGATAAGGAAGAATGCCGTTCCCCCCCAACTGTTTCTATGACAACTAAATTGAATATTTATAAAAGGATGTGTACTCTCGTCGTTGATCAAACAAACATACCGATATACAGACAAGACATACAGAATCTTTATTTTATTGTAGATTACATTTTAGAAAAAATCCCCAAGACAGAAAATATTCCGCCCCAGAATCTCTCAAAGCCCGCTAAAGATCTGATGACCTACTACTAACCTACCTTCCACTACTCAATGATACTACTCTCTCAACCTACCTAACGACTATCAAAATTCCTGTGATACACATCAACATATTTGACCCACACTTCCAAATATCAATATTCTCTCTAAGTCAACCGACTGACCTAATAGAAAAAATAAAGTCCCTACAAAACCCCACTCGACATTCAATCAAACCTCACCATCACTTTTTACTCACTAAAAGAAGATACAAGGTGCTTCAAATCAGTTCTGAAGAAGCTCATCCAATAAATGAGGCAGAATATCAATTGAATTTATGCTGTCTGTGTTGTTATATCCACACCTTTCCTCTATTCTAACCAGATTAATTTAGATAATTTACTATTGTGTTTATTATAGTTTATTTTGATAATAACTGACAAGGATGCGCCTATGAGTTTAACTTTTTGAATGTTCAATAACTATTGGGTAATAAAGAATATTGACTGAAAAGTAATCACAAGTTTTAAAATGTTCATTTAATTCGTCTCGGAATTGAAGAAGGCCTGATTGAAGTATAAGAGATAATGATTATGTATTATTTGACCGTAACAGGTCATCGATTGATTTTAACGGTATGTAACCCATCTAGGGTTATTTTATGCCTAGAGGTTAAGGATTTGCATTGATTGTACATTCATATTTACATTTTTTGTGTAGTAATCATCTCTAAAATCCTGATGTTCCATCATGTGGTGGTGTATAATTCTTATAGATTAAAATGTGAACGGAAATCACAACTAAAAAATAACAATGAATATACACGCTTTATATTTTATACTCTCTATTATTATAACTGTTTGTACCGGCCGTTCCTACAGTGGAGAATAACAACCGGTTCTCACTATAAATAGTGAGACCCGAGTGAAAAGGGTCTGTTACCTGTTTAACGGCAACTAGCCGTTCCTGTACCATTATTGTAAATACACTTGTCTTATTTTCCCCTACTGGCTCGACTTGACTTCTTTTTTACTGTTGGATTAAATCACAACAATAACCATATTTATTAACTGGTAAGTTAGAATATAAATGTATTATTAATGTTTGTATTATAATTTATTTTTGTTGCTATAGAATATATTGGAATAACGTAAATATTCTAATATTAATAGTTAAATTCCCATGAAATTTTTCATTGATTAGATTCTAATTTTAAGTTCTTCTAAGGTGTAAAAAGGTTCATATTAGTTGGACCAGTAAGATAAAATAAATCACGTGTTCCCAGGTGGCAGTCCCACCAGGTAGTACCCTCTCCTCATCTAGCGCCAGGGTTTATGCCCGGTGACTGAGGGATCATACGAAGGGATCATGCACTTTTTGCATTGGCCCCTGCATGAGCTTCCGTTTTGTGTGTGGCTCCCCACGTTAAAATGTCCTTGTATCAACCCGGCCTGGTGGGATGCCAGGAATACCACTCTTTAATCTTGTTATACCAACCGGTCTAGGGAAGGACAAGCCTGAATTCAAACCAGTTGTTGGTTGGCTGGTTTGTTGTTATGTTTTACGGCATATCAACACTTTTCGGGTAATTTAATGCCGATCACGTAATTTTTATATGTATTTACTTAAAGTGCTTGCTGTTTCTTAAATGGTCACCATCTAAGTATTGAACAGGCTCAACGCTTCTTAACTTCGATGGAGTGGCTGGAACCGGTGCTTTCAAACGTGACTTGACCGTAGGCCAAACCAGTTGTATTTCGTTTAAACATTGACTTTGTATAGGTATCTGTTCGTGGTGATGGTAGGGGGAGGGGTAAATACAATTCCCCTAGAACACCAGCCCTCACCCATCCTGTTATTGATCATGTTTAGCTGTTGCTTAACTTGTCATCAACAGAGAGCAATATCTGCTGTAATGATTTGTAAGCAAAAGCTTGCAAATGCTTCATATGTCGCATAGTATCTGTCTTTTGTTTTGACTAGCCTTATCTTAAATATATTATATTTGAAGTCGGTGCACATTATCAAAGAGAGTGAAGAAGAAATTAGTTCTGTGGCAATAACACAGTGCTGGCTATCTGCATTTCCATTCTATGGATTCTGTCAAAATGATTTTGTAACAAGAATCAGTTCAACACAAGTCGGATTCTGTCAGAGTGCAGCAGGTTTTATCTGACATTTTCTGTACACAATTCTTTTATATGCAGACTTTATCGTGCAATATCAGCTACACAAGAGAGGCGCTGTCATCAAATTTTTGTTTTGCCAGCTTAGAAACACTTTACTTTGCAGATTTGATGGCTTTTAGGCTTGTTTGATACGCTCACTCGTATAAGAACAGCATAACGCAAACGAGTAGAATACTCACATCTGCCTCTCTGTCTGTCTGTCTGTCTGTCTCTGTGCCTGTCTGTCTGTCTGTCTGCTCTCTCTCTCTATATATATATATGAAGAAGTTTTTATAAATATTTTTCTAACTCCTGTCATTTATAAAACATCTATCAATTTCTTCATCCATAATCAATCCTGATGAAGGTTTAAATAAACCGAAACGTTTAAGCGTCGATAAATAAATTCATCTTATTTTTGAACACTTCGTTTTTAAAATTTCTTCATATTGTCGGATTTATTTCCATATTTACTCACACACACACACACACACACACACACACATATATATATATATATATATATATATAATATATATATAGTTGTAGAAATATTATTTCCCTACCACGGTTTTCGGTGTTCTAGTACAACGTCTTCAGGGGAACTGAGTAAATCTATGTGGCTAATGAAATATATCTTCGCTTGATTTAAAACTTATTTTTATTCTATGTCTCCTAAAAGTCAATTAACTTGGTCCCCAAAGCTTGTTCCTTTGAAGTTAGTGCTAAGTCAAACCTATGTTGACAGGCCAGAGGTGATTAATAAACCCTCTAGGAGATATACAATAAAATAAGCTTAAATCAGCGAAGATATATTTCATTAGCCACATAGATTTACTTAGTTCCTGAAGACGGTGTACTAAAAAAACACCGAAACCGTGGTATGGAAATAACTTTTCAACAACTATTAATGCTATATATTATACAAATATTTTTGTTGAACTGTGCAGGCATTTTGTGTCTGCCAAATTTTGTTCATCGTCCTTTCAAATTGCCGAATAGATGTAATGATATCAGGCTGAAATTGGCTGATGTATTTTCCATAGCTTATTAGCTCCCGAGTACTTGCTGTCCCATCACGGGCCATCTTCAGGGGGAATGTAAGAACAATACATTATACAACAACTATTATACTGGTTTTCTATTTATATTAGTGCTGTATTTTTATTTGTTTATTTCATTGCATTCTAATTATTAGTGTTATTATCATTATTATTATCATCATCATCATTATTATTATTATCATTATTAGTGTTATTATTATTATCATCATCATTATTATTATTATTATTATTAGTGTTATTATTATTATTATCATAATCATCATCATCATTATTATTATTATCATTATTATTATTATTATTATATTATTATTATTATTATTATTATCATTATTATTAGTGTTATTATCATTATTATTATCATTATTATTATTATTATCATTATTATCACCCACTATCATTATTATTGTTACTATTATTATTGTAGTAATTATTAATGAGGTTATATAATATATATATATATATATATATATATATATATATATATATCAAATGACAACATAGGTACCAATATTTCAGATGTCCAAGACTAACTCAATCTTGTGGCTTAAACAATTTCTCCTAATGGCCCCGGTTTAAATCGATTTGCATAATTAACTCTATAAAACCATTCTCGCTTATTCATACTTGTTTTTGTATTCTCTTTGGAGTAGTTTGTTGCGTTCACCTCTAGTGTAATCTCCACAAAAACGCATATTTTTCTCTGTTTTTCGCCTTGTCTTGATCTAACTGCACATAATGATATGCAAAGGCTATTATTTGTGTAAGGAAGTGTAGTTATAATTTTAAAGTAGCTTTAATACACGAAAAAGACCGTGGAAGTAAGTTCATAGAGATTTTATTGACGGCAGGTCACCCGAAGTAGGCCCCTGATTATCTTAGAGCGTCACGTGATCGGATGAGTGTGAGAAAGTCAGAGCGAGAGTCGAGCAAACAGCCCAGTTAGGCAGCCGTATTCTGCGTCTGTGCTGCCTCTCTCCCCACGTGCGTGCATTAAAGTATGTATCGGGGTGGGGGATTGAATTAAAAAGTGTACACACAAAATATGTCTTCGTGTTCCTGATATTATAAAAAACTAATAAAGATGGGTCACAGAGAGAAACAGACAACCCTGATGCGTTCCGATGAAAGATGGCAACGAAAAGAGAAAGCAGAGACGTTATAATTTAATAAGAGTAGTGTCACCTATTCTATTAATAAACACTCATTATCCCCCCACTCTCTCTCTCTCCCCCCTCTTCTCTCTCTCTCTCTCTCTCTCTCTTAATCTAGAGAGCGATATATAGTCTCTAGGTTTTATGATAAATTCATTAATAGCAGCAAGACACTCTCGGCATTTAAAAAAAAAATTCTACTTTTCCGAATGTATTTTGTTTTTTTGTTTTTAAATTTTTTCATCTGTTCTAACTAGGGTAAGACACATATAGATCGACCGGGGTGAACCACAGTTTAAAGAGGAATGAATTAACACACACACACACACACACACACACACACACACACACACACATATATATATATATATTATATATATATATATGGGGAGTAAATATGGAAAATAAATCCGACAATATTAAGAAATTTGAAAAAACAAGTGTTCCGAAAATAGGAGGAATTTATTTATCGATGTTTAAACATTTCGGTTTCTTTAAACCTTCATCAAAAGATTTTATAAAGATTTTCATCTCTTGTCATCTATAAAACATCCATCAATTTCTTCACTCCAAGATACATCCTGATGAAGGTTTAAAGAAACCGGAATGTTTAAACATCGATAAATAAATTCATCCTATTTTCGGAACACTTGTTTTTTCAAATTTCTTAATATATATATATATATATATATATATATATATAATTATTGTCATTGCACGGTTGGATGATCATAGTTCTTCATAGAGAATGATCCCGCTCAGAATATATAATGTCACATACAATCTCGGTTAGTTAGTTCTTTCATTCTATTAATTTATTCTCTTCTTTTAGAGTGGATGGGTACAAAAGATTTTGTTTTGTTCGCATTAAGACTTTGCCATCGGAAACAAAAAGTAAACCCTGACCCTTTTAGGAAATGTAGCCATTTCTTTTTATCTTGCCTATGTTTGCCTATGGCTGTGAATTTCCCCTCTTAAATGTCTTTACACAAATGTAACCTAGTCATATCCTCTACAAATTGGTATTTTGAATTCTCTCTGAATAGAAGTTTTTTTATGAAATGTTATAGTTTTATTTTGTTTGTATTGAATAAATGGAGCTTTATTAGATGGAGGGTTGGTTGGTTGAATTTTACGGCATGTTAACTCTTGTTGGATTATTTTATGCCAATGACATTTTCGTTTTGTATTATTTCTGTTATTCGGACTATTGTCCTCATCTTTATTGTTATCTATACAATATTTCGGCCGATTCCTTCGGGCCTTCTTCAGGTATTTCTTGTCGGACTCGGAAACCTTCTTGGGTAATTTATGAGGAAGTTCGTCCCGGTCCCCTGCCTCCGAAATTGCTGCCCGGTGAATTATCAAATAACAACCCCAACTAGTACCGCTACAGCGGTGTTACTTGAAAGAAAACAACCAACTCAAATAACAACCCCAACTATCGTATCGGCGCCTATTTGAGGGGGGGGAGGGCTCTTTTTTGTCTTAATTATTGTTTATTTATTTTTTCCATTCGAAAGAAAAAAAACATTAAACCGTTTTTTGTCGTAATTCTAATTTTTCTTTTTTTGTCGTAATTCTTATTATCGTAATTTGTCGTAATTCATAAAGACTGAGATAGATAGATATTTTCGACAGTAAATAGATAGATAGATAGATAAACAAAACGATATAGATAGATAGATAAACACAAAACGATATAGATAGATAGATAGATAGGTAAACAAAACGATATAGATAGATAGATAGATAGGTAAACAAAACGAAGAATTAAGAAAAAAAGAGCCCCCCCCCTCAAATTGGCGCCGATACGATAGTTGGGTTGTTATTTGAGTTGGTTGTTTTTCTTTCAAGTAACACGCTGTAGCGGTACTAGTTGGGGTTGTTATTTGATAGTTCACCGGGCAGCAATTTCGGAGGCAGGGGACCGGGACGAACTTCCTCATAAATTACCCTTCTTGAACTCAGTAACATTGTGTAGAAACAATATAGACGTGGAAAAATAGTCGCTGAATTTCTCTCTCTGAATCTTTTTCCAAATTTTTGTTATATCCCTATTTTTAATATGTTGTCAGCCAGCTTCTTTTTCTTCATTATTATTATTATTATTATTATTATTATTATTATTATTATTATTATTATTATTATTATTATTATACCTAATACTTTTGCAACATGAAGTACTAAAATAGATTCCATTAAATTAAAACGCAGCCACATATTGGTAATTTTCTTCATTGCCTATCTGATGCAATATGTGCTGACGTCTTTGCCAATTATGTGTTCTTTGCAGAAAAATCTTCAGTGTGTCTCTACCGGTAACCATGTTTGGCTTCCGCCATCCAATAAAATCATGTAACCTTACTGGCTGTGTATTGTCGTGGGTGGTTGAGTAACTGGTTGTGACTTATGAAATACATCTACAAGGCTCTATCATCCATTTTCAGTCAGAAAATACAGGAAAAAAGTTTTATTGCCTTAAATGAAGACATAAAGTTACATTAATATAAAACTTTATTTCTGACAAGGAGACATTTACGAAAAGTTAACGCATTTATTTCTGATTGCCACCATCTGTCTCTCTTAAGAATCTTCTGTCCCCGATCAGGAAAAAAAAAGGGTTTAGTTCTCTTAATGTAACACAAGGAAGTAAACACGAATTAAAGACGGACAGATGGACTTTTCATGACTTATTAGGTCGTCTGGAAGCCATGGTGAGTAAGTATTTCCTTGACCTCCCTTCAGGCCGGATGGACACAAGGACGTGGGGGGCCTCGTGCAAACCAAAGCTCATGCAGTAGCCAGTGCGAAAAAGGTGTGTGATACCTTCGGTTTTCCACTTTTGCGGCGCCTCATGTATCGGGCAATAAACTCGGGCCAGTTGTTGGATTATTTTGTGGTAAATAAGCCGTGCTACAATACACCACTTAAATTTATAGACTAAGCGAGGTCATGTGGTTTTAAACTTCAGCCAATCAACAGCTCGAATGCGTGGCTGGTTGACTACTTAATCACTGATACTGAGAGACGTTCATTTGCAATCATTGACGAAGGACTTGCAAGGCTAAGGAGCACCAAAGAATAACCAAAGGATTCTTTACCAAGGATCGCGCTCTGTTTAACACAAAGGGTCTCCGCTGATTAAGAGCTCTTGCTTGAAGCCTAAAGGATGGCTACTAAAATTGTAACACCAGTCCCCTTTAGACGAAGGGGCAGGTACTGCTTCGGTGACGGCCCTTGGGAGCACGTGATTTAATTATATCTTACCGGTTCAGAACACAGTACTGGACACAGGACATGAACGCCAAGTAAGTATGTAACACAAGAAAGTAAACACATATTTCAGATTGAGTTGAAGACGGATGGATGAACTTTCCATAACATATTAGATTGTTTGGAAGCCATGGCAAGTATTTCATATCATAGCATCCCTCAAGACAATGACAACTATTTGTCAGCATCTAACTCTTTAGTTATTTGTTCCAAACATGTATTATACACACAAAAGCGCGCGCACTCACACACACTCACACACTCACACCACACACACACACACACACATATATATATATATATATATATATATATATATAATATATATATATATATATATATAAATGAAAATTGGAAATGTATCCAGCAATACGAGGAAGAATGAATAAAGAAAAGAAAGAATAGAATGGATAATAAAAGATGAATTTAATCAATATCACTTACACATGTGTTTCGGTCAGTTCATCTGTGTGAAAATATTCCGCACACAGAGAAGATTCGACCTTCATCAGAGTGAAATTTTATTTTGAATGAAAATTTTCATTCAAAATAAAATTTCACTCTGATGAAGGTCGAATCTTCTCTGTGTGCGGAATATTTTCCTGTCAGTTTTTTGAGCTTTGTTAAAAGTTCAGATCCCGAAAGCGGACTTTAAAAGCATGCACTACTTTCATAGAAGACGATCGTAACACACTAAATTCTTAAAATAAGATCCCTTGTGTTCGTTAGTTTTAGGTAGAATCCTTTGGTTGTTCCTCGGTGTTAGGCAGTGTTGAGCAGTCCTTGGTTGCAGATCCGTTCGTCCGTGTCGAATACGTGAAAATGAACGGCTTTCAAGATCGGCGATTAAATAGTTAACTAACCACGTATTTGAGTGTGTTGATTACCTGGCTTTAATCCACGCGTCCACGCAGAGTCTATAAGTTTAAGTGTTAAAATTTAGCACACACACATATATATATATATATATAGAATTAAACAAAGAACACATCTCCTGTATAGCAATTTTATTTTTGATCTTTTCGAGTTTTCTGGCCAACTTTTAAATATTTGGGTGGAAAAGTTGGCCAGAAAACTCAAAAAGATCAAAAATAAAATTGTTAAACAGGAGATGTGTCTTTTGTTTAATTCTACATGTATAAATGAAAGAATGCTGCCCAAATACACACACACACACACACACACACACACACACACATATATATATATATATATATATAAGGTGTGCTAAATTTCAACACTTAAACTTATAGACTCTGCGTGGACGCGTGGATTAAAGCCAGCCAATCAATCAATCAATCAATCAATATATATATATATTATATATATATATATATATATGTATATATATATATATAGTCCGAAAGTGAATGTAATAGTGCTATTGGGGTACGAACTCGCTTAGTACGATGTCGCAGTCCAGCACGTTAGCCATTACGTATAGCAGACAAATCCAAGCTAATTATTTAACCAACCTCTCCACCACGGTAACAATTCAAAACAAGTTTAGGGGAGTACAGTTGATTTGAATTAAGAGTTTTCCTTCTCCTAGACTGGTTGCCATTCCAAGGCTAATGAGTCCAGTATGCTCAACGCCAGTACATGTGTTTATTTACTCAACTCCGTTACCACGGGCAAGGTGTGACACAAGGTCAATTTTTAAGCGAAGTACAGCTGGTTTGAATTCAGAGTTTTCCTTTTCTTAGACTGGTTGCCTTGCCAAAGCTAAAAAAAAAAAAAAAAAAAGTCTGTTCTACTATTTTCATATAGCTGGAAAAAGAAGACATGGATTCATATCTTTTTCAGAGGTATTAGCACAGTGAAATACAAACAGCCTCTTTCACGATTTGAACTCGGTTGGCCGATTTCATTTTCTACGGCGTTAACCACTACAGTAAGCGCGCCAGTACATGAAAATAACTAGTGATCGCCCACTTATTTACATATATTTTGTCAATGAGAAGGAAAGGAATTCAAGCAGCCAAAAAATTCTTGAGTGGGTAACCTACGTCCTGTGTGGGGTCCCTTTTCTAATAGTGTTTGAGGCGTATCCCAAGTTGCAGGAGAGGTAAAGAGTGTACGATACGAGGCAGCTGTTACTTGTCGACCCAGTCGGAAGATTGTTTATACGGCTCCTCTGGGTACGAGTGGTGAGATTTGGTGTTGAAGCTGTCGACTGTATGATGGGCGGACGGAGGGGGAACTAGTAATTGTGTTCGTCTTTATTTCATTCTGTCTCTCCAAGCAGTGGATTAGTTACCTTTTCCCATCAGTGGTCCGGCTGGCTCCCCTCTTCTTTTCGAATTT
>CM042150.1:60014689-60062189 GCA_023376005.1 Doryteuthis pealeii | reverse complement strand
ATATACAAGAAACATCAGTTTCATTTAAGTTAGAGACTTTTCTTAAAATTTAGAATTAATATACAAATGGATTTTAAAAACATAATCTTATTCATTTTTTATTATTTATAAATTACTAATATTGTAATGACTAGCAAATATATGCACCCTCCGGGTGCAAGTATTTAAATTTTAATGTAATGAAATATCGTATTAAATTAGAGGCAGACAAAAAGATATGTAACAGAAAAATAATAATAGAAAAATAATAATAGAAAAATAATAATAGAAAAATAGAAATGAAACTTACTCTTCCATCACTCCCGTCTTTCATTGCTGAATTTTACTTATTTAACTATTTAGTTAAATTACGAAATAAAGAATAAAATGACAGTTATTTTCTCTTGTTAATGGATTTCATTTAAGATTCATTGAAGAGATTTTTGCTTATATTCATTAAAATAAAACCAAACAATTAGAAATCAATAATACTAAGCACATATTTAATAAAATCACATTTCTAATATCAATATGTAAATTAGCCTTCCCATTCACACTGCAAACCGCTATTTTTTGTATATATAAATACAATTGCATGTTATTTGTATGTAGATATGGACAACACTAATAAAAAGGTGAAGCAATTTTATTAAAAATTGAGGTTTAAATATAAATAAAATCATGGAGAATGTGATGTAAATAACTATGTTAATTGTGACTCGATTAGTAATATAGTTTCGGTTACAGACAGAAAAACACACAATCTCCATTATAATAAGATATATATATATATATATATATATATATATATATATGTGTAAAAATTGTAATTGAATCCGACGATATGAGGAAGAATGAATAAAGAAAAGAAAGTACAGAATGGATAATAAAAGATGAATTTAATCAATATCACTTACACATGTGTTTCGGTCAGTTTATCTATGTGTACACGATTCAAACTATTATTATTATTAAATAAACAAATGAAATGAAATTTTTCTATTATTATTATTATTATTATTTCATTTCATTTTTTTATTTACTACTACTAATAGTTTGAGTCGTGTACACATAGATAAACTGACCGAAACACATGTGTAAGTGATATTGATTAAATTCATCTTTTATTATCCATTCTGTACTTTCTTTTCTTATTCATTCTTCCTCATATATATATATATATATATATATATATATATATATATATATATATATATGTGTGTGTGTGTGTGTGTGTGTGTGTGTAGGCACATATTTTATTAATAATTGTAAGTAACAGTTTCATAATATTTGGGCAAATATCTCAATATTTGCAAGCTCAGATTAACAGCATAATGTATCAATTTTCCGCAAGTAAGTAAAAAGTAAAGTAAAGTCGTAGGGGTGGCCTAAAGTCGGTATCAGCCAGACAGCGAGAGTGTCTATCCCCTTTCCACTAGCGCTAACCAAGTAGATCATTTTAACTTCTGAGTTGGAGCGCTACACCTACCATCAGTTCCTCACTTTACTGCACCGACCCCTGTGCTACTCATACGCTGAGTTTGGCAGGGCCGGTATCGAATTAGGAACCTTTCGGTTCCTAGCTGAACGCTCTACCGACTGAGCTAACCCAGTCCTAGAATTCACAAGAATTCATTCAATATGTAAATTTAAATGCAAACACATACAGAACTCATTCTCTTTTTTCGTTCCCTTTTTTTTAAAACTTGCATTTTGTTTTCAACCACATGTCGTCTGAAAGAAAATTGTATCTGTCATCGATTTTGAACACCAGAAATTATTTGTAAATATGAGATTTTTCCCGTTGACTTTTAGGCCCTATGACAATAAGATATTCATTGAATTCAGCCATTCGATTTGTTACTTGCAGTGAAAGAAACAATATACAATAAGACATCCCCGGTAAGATAGGTTTCAAGACGCCACCAAACATCACGAACGGTGAAATCCACAGATAATAAGAAATCATATTTGTATACAAGGTATGACCAAAATATTTTGATTAGGAAACTGGATAGTCTCGATTCTTACTCTGATTTCATTTCCTCCAGTCTCTTTTTAAATCCTTTAAAGAGCACTCCAAGTGCTCTAAGTAAAGCTGGTATCACCGTCATCATAATGGCACTCAATCTTTTGCAGCTCCCAGGAAAGATTCCAATATTTGGCAATCTTTTTGTTATAATTTTCACTATCGTTCATTGTAACAGCAAAAACCACTAGCTGACAAGTTGTTTTCTTCTTGTTAATCAACACTAAGTTTAGTTTTTTGGGCCGATATTTGATAGTCTGTTTGTATCTCAAAGTCATAAAACTGGTAAGGATTGTTTATAAGGCACAAAATTAGGTTATTCCAACAAGAAGCAAATATAGAACGTGCCTATGAGAAAGAGTGCGAATAGATATTTAGGTTAAGCAGGATAGGCACGTAGATCCTAGATAAGATGTTCTCTTATGCCATATACCAAAGTAATTTAACACAACTCATCAATTTCTCTGAATGTTTGAGATAAGGCTTGATGATTAGTATTATCTGCGTTATTCGAACTATTGTCCTCATCGTCATTGTTATCTGTACAACGTTTCGGCCGATATGCCTTCCGACCTTCTTCGGGTATTTCTTCTCGGACTCGGGAACTTCATGGGTTTAATTTTCTAGGACAGATTCTGGTTTGTGCATATACCATTTGTCGGTATAGCTAAACTTTAGTCTCGCAATTCCGTGGATCACATATCTCACCTAATCATGCCTGCTCTTGTATTTCTTTTGTGTCCTAGTGTTTCACACCTGCCGTAGTCGGTGTTTCACTGGAGGCTGAGTGACAACAAGTCTCCACAGGTCCCCAAGGACTCTTCTAAGTATTCTAGCCGATCTTAACAGTGCTGTAGTTTGGATGGTCTCAATTCTTTTTCTGATTTCCAATTCACACCCATTCTTTTCCAGGCCTTTAAGGACTGTTTCAAGGACACCAATTACAATTGGTACGATCTTTCCCTTCATGTTTCACAGTTTCCTCTGTTCTCTGGCAAGGTCCAAGTATTTGTTTATCTTTTCGCTTTCTTTCGGTTTCATTCAGTGGTCGACCGGGGCGGCAAAATCCACGAGATGACAGGTTCTCTTCTTGTTAATCAATACTAAGCATGGTCTCCTGGCCGGATTAAGTGATCCGTCTGTATCTTGAAGTTCCAGATAATTTTATGCGTCTCATTCTCCTGGACAGGTTCAGGCTTGTGCATATACCATTTAGTTATATGATGAAAATTGAATTTCTTGCACAATATGTCTTTTACATATTTGCTGCATTCGCTTATTATATGATTAACCGTTTCGTCTCTCTCGCCACACATTCTGCACTTACTATTCCGTTGCGTCTTATCTATTTTTGCCTTTATATAGTTTGTTCTTATGGCATTCTCTTGTGCTGCGATTATAAGAGATTTAGTTTCTCTCTTGAGGTTTCCTCTACTTAGCCATGTCCATGTCTTCTGATGTGATATCTCTTCCGTTTGTCGCTTGAACTACTACTGCTATTATTATTATTATTATTATTATTATTATTATTATTATTATTATTATTATACTCCTTGCAAGTTTTTCACACCAGCTCGAGTTGGTGGTTTTTCACTGGAGTCTGAGTGACAGCATGTCTCCCCAGGTATTAAGGACTTCTAATTATCTTAGCCGATTTTAATAGTGCTGTGGTCTTGATGGTTTAAGTTTTTTTCTCTAATCTCCAGTTCTACGAGTCTTTTTTCCAGGTTTCCTGGTAAGGTCCAGATATTTGTCCAGCTTTTCGATTTCTTTCACTTTCACTCTGACTAAATAACTATGTTTCGTTCATGTCTTCTTTTTTGTTTATACTTTTCTTTTGGTTTGTTTTGATTTACGGCATATCAACCCCAGTGGGTTATTTAATGCCGATAAAGTTTTGAAATAAATTCATTCTTAATGGATAATACAATTTTGTTTATCAACTCATGTTTTTTCTATTTAACCCATAGATGGGACCCTAACAGGTACTACCACTCCGGGTCAGAGTGGACCAGGGAGCAATGGTGATGAAGGGGTGCTCCACATTCTCCAAACCTCCAGAACTGGAACCTCACCATCAGATAGAGTTTAATGTCATTCCCAGGACATGTAGACCCGCGCCCTCCGCCTTCTAGCACCCATATGATAAGAAGGATTGGGGGTTGCCATAAGAGCAGTAGGGATTGGGAAAATCATATAGATGCTAGGGCTTGACGTGACCAGCCGATTGATCGGAGGGGGCCTCTCCGACCGCCCGTCTAGCCCAAGATAGGGCCAAAGTGGAGTATTGCAAGTCATGAACTGCTCATCCACCTGGGTTCTATCCTTAAGCATCACGGGTCGCCACCTGCGGCCAACAGGTGCCCCATTGGGGGAGACTTACACCTCTGAAGAGGTGCAGTTGGTGCATTCTAACGCCGCAGCCGACAGGGCGGATTTTATACTTTTCTACATCAAAAAGTAATTTTTAACGAAGTTTTAGATTAATAGAAATTTTATAAAAGAAAGTTTTTCTGACCGGCCAATTGCGGACATGTGAATACGCGGCGATTTTAATGAGGTCCTAGTGTATTGATTAAGAAAGTCCATAGTAAATACTGACTTTTATTTCTAACAATCTAACAAGATAATTCATCTAGGATATTTCTTTGAAATTTCCCATTCGACTTGTACTTTTCAGTTATGGAAATTTCATCTGTAATTTCCAATCTTTAAATATGTAATTAAGCATTAATCAAGAAAACGTAATATATTTTCCCGGTGAAGACAAGAGACAGTCTTGTAAAAAAGATAAGAATTTAATATACTAAAATATAAGAGAAAACAATAGACACGATGCTAATGGTTTTACATCTAACTAAGACAAAAAAAAAACCGTGCAACTCATTTATAAGCAGAATAAACTTAATTGGAATAGATTAATTCTATTTGTAAGAAGATATATTATTCTCGTTTGTTGAACAACATTAGACGTAATCTGGATGATTTGCCATCTGAAATGAAAAGTCAAGTATTTCCATTTCTATAAATGCGAGAAGATTGTTTCGTGTTCTTGAGTTAATCAGATAAGCAGAGAGTAGACGTTAAGAAGATAAGAAAAGAAACAGAAATTACTTAAGATGTTAGATATTCAGGAAAGGACAGCTCAAAGACAAATGATCATAAGATAATGAGAGATGTCGATGTAAGGTTGAAGTAGTAGTCACGACTCTGGTTCGACAATATGATAATTGACCTGATTATATATAAAGAAAAAGATTCTCATAAATTATGGGATATAACAATTATCACAGAAAATAGGAGTGTTAAATGTATTGGCATTTTAAAGTTTAACGTTTAATAGAAGAAAGAAAATTTATTAAACAAATAGAATAATTTTTAGAATAAAACGCATTAAGTTCAGCCATGTTCTCTGACTCTGCTTGTATATCACATAACGATATATTATATGATTTTAACAGCATATCAACACATCTAGGGTTATTTTATGCCTAGAGATGACTGAATCGCTTTCGTTGTATTTTTATATTTGATTTTCTTTTTGCACTCGGTCCTATTGAATATAAATTCCTTTTGAACAGATTTATTTGCCTCATAGATGGGACTCTAACAGGTATGCACTCGGTCCTATTGAATATAAATAACTTTTGAACAGATTTATTTGCCTCATAGATGGGACTCTAACAGGTATGCCACTCGGTCCTATTGAATATAATAACTTTTGAACAGATTTATTTGCCTCATAGATGGACTAACAGGTATGCCACTCGGTTCTATTGAATATAAATAACTTTTGAACAGATTTATTTGCCTCATAGATGGACTCTAACAGGTATGCACTCGGTCCTATTGAATATAAATAACTTTTGACAGATTTATTTGAGATGGGACTAACAGGTATGCCACTCGGTCTATTGAATATAAATAACTTTTGAACAGATTTATTTGCCTCATAGACTATAGCCTCATAGATGGGACTCTAGGTATGCCACTTTTGATCAGGTTAGACCTGTGAATAATTCAGAAGAATATACAAGTACATAATCAGACTATTCGCTAGTTTAGTGATTTCAAACCTTTTACCCACTATTGAGGTAGATGATTAGTAAAGCTAATTGTTGATTGATTTCAACGGCATGTCAACCAGTCTAAGGTTATTTACGCCTAAAGGTTAGGTAATAGTGTTCATTGTACGTTCATATTGGCATTTTTGTGTGTTTGTTTCTTAATAATTTTTGGCGGGGACCACGGTTTTATCGAACACGAATAAGTTTTAAACAAATCTATTTGACTCATAGATGGGACTCTAACAGATGCTACAAGTCCGAGTCAGAGTGAACTGAAGACTAATGTCAAGGAAGGGATACTCCACAATCCCTATATGTCCATAAATGGACGTAGGAAGTGCGTGGTGTAATGGTTATAGTCATGGGAAATGGACTCGTCACCCCGAGTTCAAATCCTGGACGTGATAATTGCATTTCACTTAGCGCTAATACCCTGGGTAAAGGTATAAATCCTACTCTCCCTCCAGCTATGGATAAATAGTAGGGCAGACTGGGCTCTTTAACCTTGGTTAGGCAACCGGTCTAGGAGAAGGAAAACTCTGAATTCAAACCTGCTGAACTCCGCTTAAGAAATTGACCTTGTGTCGCTTCCTGCTCGTGCGGAGGGGTTGGTAAATATATATATGTCCATAAATGGAGCCTTACCATCAGATGCAGTTTAGTGTCATACCCAGGACATACGAGGGTGAGTAAAAAATTAATGCAATTTTGTTTAGGACAGGTATAATTATCAACACAGGAACATGTATCATACATCAAAATGAAGCTGGTCCTCTGTGAATCACATTCCTACTTCTCTCAATAGCAATATTCGACTTTGAATGAGACCATGTATCCCTGCCCCGGAAAATTCTGTTGACTGTTCTTCGAGCCATTCTTCATTACAGATTTCACTTCCTCGTCACTAGAATAATGTTTGCCTCTCAAACTCTCTTTCATGGGGCCGAAGAGATGATAGTCTGAAGGCGCTATATCTGGTGTGTATAGAGGATGCGATCTGAAGTAAAGAACAGGCTCAAATAACAGTCAACAGAATTTTACGGAACAGGGATAAATTAACATCTTGTCCAGCTGATTTTCTGCTGTTGGTAATTTTTTAGAGAGTTACTGTAAATCAATATATTGAATGTTGTGATATATATATATATATATATATATATATATATATATATATATATATATATATATATATATATATATATATATATAGAGAAAAATGGAAGTGAATCCGACGGTATGTAATATAGTGAAAAATTTGAAAACACACAGGTTCAAATAAAAATGAGTGGTATTTATTCAGCCAACGCTGCAGAGAGAGAGAGAGAGAGAGAGAGAGAGAGAGAGAGAGAGAGAGAAATTTTTTACTTTTTCTTATATCAACAAAGGCGGAAGAAGATCTACTAAACAGATTAAAAACACAGCAGCGTTGGCTCATTTTATTTTGAACCTGTTTTTTTTTTCAATTTTTCACTATCTATCTATCTATCTATCTCTCTCTCTCTCTCTTTCTAATATATATAATATATATATATATATATATATATATATATATATATATACAACAGCATTTCGCTGAAGAAGATTAACGTTTTATTCCTTATTCATTCCTGTCTTGGTAAACCCAGTCTAGTAAGGTTCTGAATACATTTAATCTCTCTCTCTCTCTCTCTCTCTCTCATATATATATATATATGTATATATATATATATATATATATATATATATATATATGTGTGTGTGTGTGTGTGTGTGTGTGTAGTGTTTATGTTTGATGTTGTCTCTGCGTGAAATTGCTTAAGGGGGTATAGTTTGTGTATTCTTGTATTAAATATGCTTACATCAACTGTACCTACCATTATTCTCTTAAGAATATGGATTCAAGACAATTATCTGTTGGGCCTAAGGGTTGAAACTCTGTCGATTTAATCGTTGCAGCAAATTTGCCCGTGGAATATTTTCTACTCTGTCGAGTTCATTGAATCTCATCAGAAATTCATGCCCGAATTGAGAATTTGGAATTGTGTACTGAAAAGACAGATCAATTCAGATGTATCCATTTCCTTTTTCTATGAACTATTCTTCAACGATGCATCATGGGACACAGTCTGCGACGACCAATCAGCTCACGGCAATCTTCTTGTGGTTTGTTGCAATAGAAATATCTCGCAAAACAACGATTCTGGTCGATGCGCAAATCTTGAAATAACTTGGAACATTTATTTTTGTTGCATTTGTCGCAAAGGAATCACTTTGTGTCTCAAGACAATAGAAGGTCTGTTTTTATTAAATTTTAGATTCAAGCAGATTCACCGAAAATTTTCGGTTTGTTGTATCAAGCTAACAAGTGCAGCCAGAGCGTTAGGATGTGGGGATGCTGGGCGACTGTTGGCCAATAGGGTGCCCTATACACTGTCACTTTTTGGTGTACGTAAATCCGATTTCTAAACCGAAGAAATATTAGTATTATTTATATTATTTGGACTATTGTACTCATCTTCATTGTTATCTGTATAACGTTTCGGCCGATGTGCCCACAGGCCTTTTCAGGTATTTCTTGTCGGACTCAGGAACTTTCTCGGACTCACGAAACTTCTCGGACTCGGGAACCTTCTTTCGTAATCGGGAGCTATAAGGACAATAGTCCCAATAATACAAATAATACTAATTGTCAAGCCTCATCTAAAAATTCCGAGAAATCGAAGAAATATGTTCTACCAACTTTGAAAAGACAATAAAACAATTCTATAAATAAGCCAAAAGGAAAATATTTGGGTACAGACTCTTCCACATTTACTGACTGTAAAAAAAAAGAGAGAGTGTAGCATAATGGTGCGCCCTACCCGGGAACACCATATTTGTGGCCTTGTGCCAGACACAGAGAAACCTTAATAGGATGCAGCACGATTCTCAGACCTTACGGGAGTGGGCAAGCAAGAGGGTAATGTAAAACTAGATATCACCTTGAGTCGATTCGTAGCCAAGAAGTCTAGGATTTTGCTATTAAAATTTATTTTAATCGGTTTGTCAGAAGAAAGGATGACCCGTTGACCTCTTAATTGACACGTGCAATTTGGTTGAACAGTTAGAACCTTCGAAAGATTCCACGACATTCTAGAAAGTTCACCACCGATTTCTATATAATGAGGGAACCTTAGATTTTGGGACAGTTGAGTTGTTGGTCTGGGGCCGTGGACAGTGGGCTTAGGGTTTTGCTGAGGTTAGTGATAGGCGACTGACTGAGGTCCTGGTGTCGCTGATGTGGGAAGTCTGATAATTGGTACTGACCGTTGGAACGAAGTTAAGCACATTGCTAAAACATATGTGTTAATGAAACCGAATCTCTCTCTCTCAGAGTTAAGAAGCCGAAATTGAATAAATCAAGTCATTAAAAAAGAAACGAAAAGTTTGTTGTAAACTTTACTCTACTACAAAAAATACTACGAGTGTTATGAATGAAACAGATACCAGTGGAGATAAAGTTAATTGACCGTAACGAAGAACCACTTGTCTTGTAAGGTGATATCTTTCCCAGACACTCGATGAAGTGTGGAAGAATTTGGGCTTGAAGGCTGACTACTAGATCTGTGTGAGTGTTGTAAACAAACGCTAGAAGTTAAACATGCCTTGTAATCGTCCAGCGACCAGTGAATAACTTTTAATAGTGCCGTGCATTTTGAGGCACTGAGACACGGTAAAACGACCGCAACGTTACAAGAGTAAAGTAGATGTAGTGGCCAATTACCTGTATCAGCGAGGGGATCTATCCCCTTAGTGCTGAACCAAGGAGATTGTTTTACGTCTGAAATGGAGCGCCACACCAATCATCAGCGTCCTACTTTAGCGCACAAATCCAAGCAGTGCTCTTCACGTGCTGAGTTGATGAGAGCCGATATCGAAACCGGAACTCATACAGGAATGTCAGCATCTCCAAGGAAATTGTCTGTTTTGATAGTTTTGTAAGTTTTGAAAATTTTCTGATATAAGGTGTGTGCCAGATGTTCGCTTCTACTTATAGACTCGCCGACAACCATGTGACCAACTTCTGTCCAATCACTGGCAGTGCTCTGCTGCTGATATTATTATTTATACTGGCTGTTCAGGTCATACCTAATCATTACTACTTGGATCTTCGTGGACGACGGATCATATCACTGGACCTTTTGAAACTACGTAGGATTCCAAAACTTAGGACTTATTCACTTACCAAAGGATTCTATAACTCAGGACTTACTTTAAGTCCTTCTCAACACCAACGTTTTCCTTTGAAATTATCATCTTCGCATTTCAGTGCAATGTTTTTTGCATTGGACATTCCTTGGAATTTGCCAAACTCAAACGGAGCTCCAAATCTGTGTCCGACTAGGAACCACAAGGTACCTAGTTCGATACCGGCTCTCGCCAATTCAGCGTATGAGTATCACAGGGATCTGTGCGGTAAGTAAGGAGCTAATTGTAGGTGTGGCGCTCCACTTCAGATGCAAAAACAATCTCCTTGGTCTAGCGCTAGTAAAAAGAGGATAGACTCCCTCGCTGTTTGGGCACCTCGGCGACATTTTTACTTACCGTCAATCACACCAAAGTAGCATCTACAAATCAGTTGAAATATTACAACTAACAAAAGTAGAAAGAAGAGAAGGGGCAGGAGGGGGAGTCCTCAAAGTAGTTTTTGACTAACGAAAAGAAAAACTCTTTAGTTTTGAATTCAGCGTTTTCCTTCTCCTAGACCAGTTGCCTTACCAAGGTTAAAGAGCCTAGTCTGTCCTACTATTTACCCATAGCTGGAGTGAGAATAGTCAGATTCATACCTTTCGTTAGCGTTAAATGAAATGCAAACAGCCTAGTGCAGGATTTGAACTCGTCTCGCCGTGTCCATTTACTACGACGGTAATCATTACACAACGTGCCTCTAGAAATAACACCTATTACTTTTGAAAACACCAGTGAAATAGATCACTAAGTAGGACTGAGCCTATTCTAGTAGTGACCACTCTAAGCGGAGATTTAAGAGGTTAGAATTCAGAGTTTGCCTTCTCCTAGACTGGTTACATGACCAAGGTTAAAGAGCCTAGTCTGCCCTACTCTTTACCCATAACTGGAGAAAGAATAGTTAGATTCATACCTTTCCCAAGGGTATTAGCGTTATGTGAACTATGACTTCATCCAGGGTTTGAACTCGGGTCGACGAGTCCATTTCCTACGACTCTAACCAGTACACCACCGCGCTCTCTGAAGCTTGACTTGTAAAATGCCTTTTCTACTTCAGTTCTGTTTCTATGTTTAGAGTGTCGTTTGTTAATATATTTGTTTAACTCATTTCCTTCCTTGTGTATTCATTCTGGCCCCTAACCAGGCCACAACACTTTTCTACCCTCACCAAAAAACAAAAGAAAAAATTTCGACCCCTGCGAATCATCTTTAGTATTGTCAACGATTTGGGAAACAGGAATCCAGTTCAATAGAACATGATGTGGAACATACACAGCGCTGTTAATAACCGGATAATGGTTGTTAAATCTTCACATCAACTTATCTTTTTTTTCATAATCCATTGAAAGTTGCTTAATTTCCCGACTTGCTTATTCCTACTTTGACTTGTGCTTATAATTTCTCTTGTTGTTTGTTTATAAGATTTAATACGATACAACTCGAATACGTGACTCGGAAACAATCCCATTACTTTATATTCATAAGAACAATGCGGAATTCATTGCCAAAGATTCGATAGTGTGTTGCTTTCACAAATCTCTGTGGGATAAAACAAAAGATTTTAGTGTTGATAATTTTGATATATAAGGTGTGTGATAGATCTCCACTCCTACTTAGAGATAATGGCAGAAGGACAATGGAGATATTAAGGACTCACTACTTGTCGAAAGGCAAGCCTAGAATTGTAGGGCTATATCGCCAATTAAGTTTTTTGAATAGGACTGATTATGAATCGATAACTGATTACATAATACAAATTGAGGGTATTGCAAGTGATTGGCCAAGAGATAGATCACATGATTCTGACCTAGTCTATAAGTATGAGCGGAGATCTATCACACACCTTATATATAAAAATTCTCAACATTTAGAACGGCTAGATATCCTCATTTTAGGGCCGGCTTAGCTCAGTCGGTAGAGTGTCCGGTTGGGAACGTCGTGGTTTCTGGTTCGATTCCGGCCCTCGCCAACTCAGCGTATGGGTAGCACATGGATATTTGTGGTAAAGTGAGGAGCTATTGGTAGGTGTGGCACTCTGCCTCAGACGCCAAAACAATACCCTTGGTCTAGCGCTAGGGAAAAGGGGATAGACTCCCTCGCTGTCTGGCTGATACCGACTTTAAGCACCCCGACGACTTTACTTTTATTTTAGTAGTAGGGTGCATAGAGATTGAAACACGAATTTATATTTCTATTGTTGTAAGTTCGTATTGGGATGTAGGATAGATAGAATTATTTATTTTAACAATATATCAACCCGTCTAGAGTTATTTCGTGCCTAGTGGTTAGGGAATCGGGATCATTGAACATTCATATTTACATTTTTTGACTGCTGTCATCATCTTTGTTGTTATATACACAACGTTCCGACCGATGTGCACTACAGCCTTCTTCATGTGTTTCTTGTCGAACTTGAGAACCTTCTCGTTGAATTTGGGAACCATTTTGTCAAACTCGTGAGACTTCATGTAATCGGGTTCGACAAGAAACACCTGGAGAAAGCCGGAGGGCACATCGGCCGAATCGTTGTCCATATAACAATAAAGATGAAGATAACACTCCGAAAAATCGAAATACAAATTATCAAACCTCACCTCAAAAATTCATACAAAAATAATACCTCTTACTTTCGAAAACACCAGTGAAATAGATCACTAAGTAGGAGTGAGCCTATTCTAGTAGTGAACTCGGGTCGACAAATCCATTTCCTACGACTCTAACCAGTACACTACCGTGCTCTCTGAAGCTTGACTTGTAAAATGCCTTTTCTACTTCAGTTCTGGTTCTATGTTTAGAGTGTCGTTTGTTAATATATATTGTTTAACTCATTTCCTTCCTTGTGTATTCATTCTGGTTCCGAAAAATCTAAATACAAATTATCAAACCTCACCTCAAAAATTTATACAAATATATTTTTTTTGTGTGGTTGTTTTTTTAAGTTTTTTTTGCACACGGTCCTCTGTAATATGGATGATTTTTAAACAGATACATTTGACCTACAGATGGGACCCTAACATATACTACTACTCCAGGTCAGAGTGGACTTGGAATTAATGGCAATGAAGGGGTACTCCACAAATCCCTGATAGCCAGAACTGGAGCCTCACCATCAGATGCAATTTAGTATCATATCCCGGAACCTCCTTTATTAGATGGGGTCTTACTCATTTGCAGGGGACACATTCAGCGTATTTTAATCGCCGCCGACAGGATGATGAATGTTGAATAGAATTCGAATCGAAAAGAGGCTGGGTTAAGACGTTCACACCAAGTGCGAAGGATAGGCCGAAAAAAAAACCCCAAAACCAAAAAAAAACAACAAAATATTTTTTCTCTGTCAAGCAACCCATTTCGTCTGACTACATTCAATATTTCAACCCGACCTCTCACATTCTGACTTGCTGACTACTGTAGCTAGCTGGTCGCCTATTATGCGTAATCAGGTTCGAATCCACGTAATCCTGACGTATGCGTCATAGATTACGTTCTTTGTTCTCATTGGACAACGAGTAACATTGACGTGTCCTTTTGCCGCCATCACTTTCTGTATTCAAGTTACAACTGGCATTTAATTAAGCCCTCATCGGACGCTATAGAAATGCAGCCCGGTGTCAAAGGTTGACACTTAACAAATACCTAAGAGCCCAGGTGTTGCTTCAGTGATAAGAGTTTCAATGCATGGATAGTAAATTAAATTCTTCCCGGGAAAACTCAGGAGATTCCAACAAATACCTTCAACAAATAATTTTCCTGAGCATGTACATTATGACTTCATTTAATGCCCCCAAGATCAAATTTACAAAATGGCGAAAATAATACAATAATATACATAATATTATATTCTAATGATAAATTATCATGTCTCAGGTAAGTACTTGCTTGGCACATACAAGGAGTTATGATTTCGAATATCACCAAAGAATGAAGACAAGAAGACAGAAGAAGACAATGGTTTATTTTCCCACATTACACAATATAAACAATGTCACACTAAACAAAAAAAAGTAATGTTGGTTGTTGTATTAATGTGTGGAGGATGATCACTAATTAGGACTGAGCCTATTCTAGTAGTGACCACCTCAGTTCGGGTTTTGTTTTGTCTCGATATTTTTTACACATTGTTTGAAAGTTGATTATAAGTTTACTTATACGTATTGAAAATTAATTGATAAATGTTAACGGCATATCAACCCGTCTAGAATTGTTTTATGCCAAGAGGTTAGTAAATCGTGTTCATTGTGCGTTCATATTTACATTTTTCGTCTAGTCGTTTCTTATGAGTTTGTTTTTGCACACGGTCCTATCCGATACAAAAAGGGTATAAATGCAGAATAATGCGCAAGAGATAACATCATTAGAATCGCATTTTAGGTATAAACAGTATGAGATTACGGAAACTCCCGAAGTAGCCTAACCCTAGCACTAACCATAGCCCTAAAACTGATTCTAGCGTCTCAAAGGTTTCGGGTGTTTCCTTGAAATGTAATAAAATGTAACACTTTTTATACGTAAACTAATGATATCTCTTGCGCGCTATTCTGCATTAGTACCAAAAAATTTTTGAACTGATTTATTTATTTTTTAGGTACCACCAATATTCCCTGTGAAATTTACCCCCTCTATATTTAACACAATGAAACTTGCATAAAAGTTAATATTATCTTTAAAATGTTTTGTCAATTCAAAAGAAGAAACATAAAAAAAACCTGATGATTTTTAAAGTTTTTTTCAGCTTACGGAAATAATGAAAATTATGAACCAAAAAACAATGTTTACATTTTTGCACGGTTAAATCAATTGAAATTTAACGTAGCCAAAAACAAGTTATGACTAGAGGCTTAAAAAAAAATGAAAAATATATCAATGGTCTGATTTTCCTGAAAATTTCCAGAATTTCTTACCTTTTGATGAAAATATATCTGAAATAGTTTTTTCCTAAAATATAACAGGGGAAATATATTTCTTACGAGGTCTATCCCCCCCTATTTTATTTTACGAAATATGAAAAAATGAACCGACAAAAACGGTTTTTACTTTTTTCTATAAAGATAAGAGTATGAATAATTATATCTGAAGATTTTTATAAGTTTTGATGCGAGAGCTTTTTAGTAAAAGAATAATAAATACAGAATTCTGCTAAAAATATCAATAAAAAAATTGACCCTGTTAAAAAAAAGGACTGTTTTACTTATTTTTCAAGATAACGGTGATTTTTCCTCACCCGGATAATCTGATCTTTGAATTAACTGTATTTCTTTGTAACAGCTCTTTGTTCGTTGTTTCTTTTTTGCGAGATTTTTTTAAATGTTCAAAATATTTTCGTTTCTTCCTTCAATATGGCCAAAACTGATCACGTGACCTATTTTGGTGGTACCTATTATTTTTGTATTGTATTGTAATTTTTGTATTGTAAATTGTAATACAGTTTTACTTGACCTCGAATTTACATGAATATGCAAGAACATGTGTAGTTGTTTCTCAAGAATTTTTTGTTTTTATTTTGGAAGATGACCACATTTTTACAAATAAGCAGGAATTGTTGATTGATTGATTTTAACGGAATATCAAACCGTCGAAGTTTATTTTATTTTTAGAGGTTAGGGAATCGCGTAGTTTCTTTTTGGCACGGCCCTATCGAGTATGTATAAGTTTTAAACTGATTCATTTGACCCATAAATTGAACCCTGACAGATACTACCACTCCGGGTCAGAGTGAACTTGAGACTAATAGCAATGAAGGGGTACTCCACTCTCCAAAGATCTCTAGAACAAGAGCCTCCTCATCAGATGCAGTTGAATGTCATATACAGGACATTCCTTTTTGGAGGACTCTTGCGTTTTCTTTTACCAATTAACTAATTGATAAAAATGTAACATAATATCACACCTGAAATATTTTAATCAATTAAAACATTTAAGCCTTTCAGGAGTCTTAGAATACGCTGAGTATATCTTCTGCAAATTGGCAAGACCCTCTCCCCACTAATATAATAAATGATGCCATTTGTTAAGTGGAATTGGAATTTTAAATTAAAAATGCATTAAAATAGCAAGTTGAACATAACGAAGCGAAATCTTACCTTGTAGAAAAATATATATCATTATTCGAAAATATGTGGATACAACTCGACTTTTCCCTGTTAAAGATGTTAAGTGTGCCAAAAGGTGTTTAATTATTCAATGAAACCGAATGTGGCATACATCCTGAAGATAATGGGTAACTTCATGTAAAGTATTACAATTTAACAAATTATATATTTGGTAAGAACTATAAAATTTTCACAGGTTTTGCTAATTTTTTTCCAAAAAGAAAATTTCAGAATATTAGCTTTGATCATATATCTATCATCCCGGTTATGAAAATATATACCTATTAAAAACGTAGATATATCCATGACGACATTATAAAACATACAAAGTCAATTAACAGTTTTAAAAACCCCGTTGTCTGAATCAGTTAACCTTCCAGTTGAGAGCGTTTTATAAACTCTGCTAATGTAGATGTAGACTAATGTTAACAAACAGACAAAGAAAAACTTGGAGCACCTTGTGAGGATCAAATTCACTGTATGATCAGCAAGACTAGCTTGTTATTCATAAATCTACTTTCGGTGCCTCAGGAACAACGAATATACGGGTTGTTATCAGTAAACGGTGGGGATTAAAATACGCTGAATCCTCCCTCCCAAAGGCGTGTCCTGGGTGTAATACCAAACTGCATCAGGTGGTGAGGTTCAAGTTCTGGAAATCTGGAGAGTGTTGAGTACTCCTTCATTGCCATTATTCCCAGGTCCACTCTGATACTACCTTTGAGGGTCCCATTTTAAAATCAATCTGTTTAAAACTTATTCATACCCAATAGAACGGTGTTAATAAATCGCGATTACTTAACGTCTAGACGTAAAATAACCCTAGACGTGTTGTTATATCGTTAAAATCAATCAATCAATCAACTATTCGCAAACCTATTTGTAAAACCGTAATTCCAAAACAAAACACAAAAAATTCTTGAGAAACAAGTACACAAAATGTATGAACACGATTCCCTAACTTACAGGCATAAAATAATCCTAGATGGTCTGACATGCCGTTAAAATCAATCAACTATAATCTAAATGGTAGCAAAGAGATTCAAACTCAATACACTTGTGAATTGTCTGATTATGCGCCTGCATATTCTTAAGAATTTGAAGTCTTCAAGTAAAACTGTATTACAATTTTCAATAAAAAATAACTGTTCTGTTTAGTTTTATGATAAATTTTAGTTTGTTATTTTGTTTTCTTTGTCATTCAATTTTAACATAATTTGGTTAAAAGAATAAAGAAGAAACAAATACAGCTGAGATGAAGATAAGTAAAATTAGATTGTTTTTTTTTTATCTTCCATCTTATCGTTCAGTAATGTGCCAATTTCTTTTCTGGTCTTTAACTTCAGATCAGATTTTCAATCTGTTTAGTCCATTTTTGTATAAATTTTAATCTTCTATTATTTCTATAAAAAAGCAAAAGTATTCTATTATTTCTATAAATAAAAAGAAAAATAATTATATATAAAACGTTCGAAGAGAAATTGCCATTAGTTACTAAGCTTTTTCTGTGGTCTAAATCGACAACAGCAAAGCTAATAGCAGTAATTTAATTCCGTAGCTACTTTTTAAATACAATTCTTACATTTTCTGAAATTTAACAAAAGTCGACTTCAGTTTTTCAAAGAAGTAATTCCATTCATGATTCTTTGAGAAAATTTTGCCGTGTATTTCTGGCATTGTTAATACTTGTGATACACTATCCGCTAAAAACGGAGAAAACCTTTGTGTGCACACATTGGTGTCCTTGATTCTATGAGCATTTCTGTTTACTAAGTATTTTTGTAAACGTTGAGTGTTTTGAGTGTCGTGCTGTATTGCGCTGACATGAACAGCATGTAGGGGATTATCTTCCTTTTGTCGGAAGAGTTATCTTCTCGCTGCGTTGCTGTTTGTTCCCACTAGGGGGACCTCTGGTAGTTAAGCGCGTTCATTCAAACGCTGCTTCCTCTTTTTAGCTAGATCTTTCAACGAACTGCTATGGGCTAGAGTCTATCTACCCCCTTCTCGGTGGGGCTTTTGCCTCCCCCTTACATTACTGTAAGTCCTTTGTACAGCATCGACTATCCTTTAGTTCCATGTCTGTAATATTTGTGTGTTAAGTACATTTGGGTATCTTGTTTATACCTAAATATTGTATATGTATTTACATGTTCTATTCTCCTGTACAGTATGTATCTTATCGTTTCCATGTGCGGTTATATATATTAAATGTTTTGTCTCACAACGTGTCGGAATTGTATGTTATTCAATTATCAACTTTGAATCTTACAAGCATATTCTTAATTCTCTCTGCGTTGGCTTGGACATGTCATAGAAAATGGACGCATCCAAAAATATATTTTGTACGGCGAATTAGTAAAAGGCCCCCGATCGGTTGGTAGACCATGCCTACGATTTAAAGATGTCTACAGGAGAGCTATGAGGATATGTCATATTGACACAAACACGTGGGAGGTAGATGCAAAAAATAGAGCGGCATGGCGCCTCAACGTTAAGCAAGGAACGGAGAGGGGTGAGGCGGAGAGGAGAGTAGCCTCGACAGAAAAGAGAGCCATAAAGAGAGAGAAAAACCAGCAGCCCCAGAAAGCATCACAGTTTGTGTGCATTCAGTACACCAAAGACTGTCACTCAAGAATTGGCCTGCAGAGTCACTTGCATAGATGCAGATAACATTTTTATTTTTATTTTGGACACTACGCCATCGTCCTTAGTGGATGGAAAGGACCCAATAATGAGTGTTTTAATATTTGCCGAGAATCGTTAAGTATTTTTCCTTCAGTTTTTTTTGGTAACAATGTGCTGGCTTTCTGCAATGGACGACAGATCGTAGGAGGGCAAGTCATCGCCTGCAGTAAACGCGACCCACTCCTCGACGTAAAGCTTAATACAAAAATAAGTGCTTGTTTACAGTGTGTGCATTAGCACAAAGGGTTTTCTCACTCCCCTAAGATACCCCTTTTCCTTTGCTTCAAGCATTCAATTAGAATACAGTCTTGTGTCTAAATGAGACAAAGCCTTCCTAATAATAATGTGGAAAAAGTCTTTCAAGTACAATGAGTAGTGCTAAAATAAAGAAAAGAAAGTAATTGCAGCAGGAAGAAAGAAGTGACAAGAGGCAAGGTTAAAGGATATATATATATATATATATATATATATATATATAGAGAGAGAGAGAGGGGGAGAGGGGGAGAGAGAGGGAGAGAGGGAGGATGGAGAGGGAGACCTAGAAGGCAAACTATGAGAGAAGAAATGAGACAGAATATCAATACACACACACACACACATATATATATATATACAGAGAGAGAGAGAGAGAGAGAGAGAGAGAGAGAGAGAAGAGAGAGAGAGAGAGAGAGAGAGAGAGAGTGTGTGTGTGTGTGTGTGTGTGAGAGAGAGAGACACCTAGGAGGCAAACTATGAGAGAAGAAAGGACACAGAATATCAACACACACACACACACACACGCACACACACACACACACACACACATATATATATATATATTCAATATCTTATAGAAAACAGTATATGTAGAACATTTTTGGTGGTATCGTTACTAGATATTTATTACAAAAGACCCGTGTATAGCATGGGTAGACCAAAACGGTTTTAAATGAACAGTTTGGCTGTTACATGGGAAACACTTTCATGCGATTTGGTTTGGTTAGTTGATTTTATAGCTGGCTAACTGTTGGGTTATTTTGCCAAAATTAGTCTTTTTCCAGAAATTATTTGGTTTCAAGAAAGTATTCATATTTTATAACAATAATCACATGTTTGCACACAGTTTTATGATTAAATTAGTCCTATCTAATACAAATAATTTTCAAACGGATCTATTTCACATATAGATGGGACCCTAACAGGTAATCCAACTCCGAGTCAACCTGGGAGTAATGGCAATGAAAGGGTACTACACACTCCATTCAGTCATATCCTGGACACTTTTTTTAAGAGTCTTTTTTTACCTGTCTACAGAACATGCAGTCAGTGTAATTTAAGCCCCACAGATTTGTGATTTTTCATACGGAGTGTAATTAAAAAATGAGCTTTGAAAACTATAAATTTTCTTAATTTCAAAATTTAGAAAAAGGGTGCACAATTAAGCAACGATTATTATAAATTGATGATCTCTAGACGTCTACACTACTGTCCTGATGTCTACACAAAATGTAGACGGTGGCTGCGGGTCTACATGTCCTGGGAATGACGTTAAACTCTATCTGATGGTGAGGTTCAGTTTTGGAGGTTTGGGGAATGTGGAGCACCCTTCATCAAATTGCTCCCTAGTCACTTTGACCCGGAGTGGTAGTACCTGTTAGGGTCCCATCTATGGGTTAATAGAAAAATGTATTTATAGAAAAATGTATTATCCATTAAGAATTGATTTATTTCAAAACTTTATCGGCATTAAATGACCGTAAAACAGAACAAACCAAACCAAACAAAATGTAGATGACTCACTGCCATTTCTCGATACATTTTAATCGACAGTCTTGATATGTCTTGACCAGAATTTGTTTTTTTGAAAACTCAGGATTGTGCTAATGTAGCGTAATTATTACTACGTCTACGGGGAATTTGAGGATTGAAAAAGGGCAGTGGTCTAATGGTTAGAGTCATAGGAAATGGACTCGTCGACCCGAGTTCAATTCCTGGACGAAGCTGTTGGCATTTCACATAGCGCTAATACCCTTGGGAAAGGTATGAATCCAATTCTCCCTCCAGCTATGGGTAAATAGCCGGACAGACTGTGCTCTTTAGTTATAGCTAGGTGACCAATCTAGGAGAAGGAAATCTGTGAATTCAAACCTGTTAAACTCCGCTTAAGAAATTGACCTTGTGTCACATCCTGCTTGTACGGAAGGGTTGATAAATATATATATATATAATAATTCCATTCTATCAACAGAAAAATCCATTATAGAAACATATAAAAAGAGATATGTTTTTCTGTGTGTCCTGGTGACCCGAACAGAGTTTGGGTTTACGACATTCATCCGTTGAAAGCCAACACACACTACCGTAATCAAATTTGAGATCAAATGTTACTTCTTTGTCAGGAAATAAATATGTTGTTGATTCAATAATATTAAACACAAGTTATAAGTAATAACATAGACATCCTACTGTATGAATAAAATAATATACATTGCATTCTTTCAAATAATAACTATACCCGGTATCGATAACACCAATTACGAATAGAAAAACTCAGACAATTATTATTATTAGACGACCCCAAAACATGTTGTTTTCGCATGGTAACAGCAGTCCATTGATGCTTCTATTTGGGAAGGAATGAAAGATTCTAATAAGCATTTCATAGTTAACTGTGATTCATGATGATATTTATGCTTCTATTTAGGAAGGAGTGAAGGATTCTAGTTTGGTTTGGTTTGTTTTGTTTTACGGCATATCAACCTCAGTGGGTCATTTAATGCCGATAAAGTTTTGAAATAAATCAATTATTAATATGGATAATACAATTTTTTTTTTATAAACACATTTTTCTATTTAAACCATAGATGGGACCCTAACAGGTACTACCACTCCGGGTCAGAGTGGACCAGGGAGCAATCGTGATGAAGGGGTGCTCCACATTCCCCAAACCTCCAAAACTGGAACCTCACCATCAGAGTTTAACGGCATTCCCAGGACATGTAGACCCGCAGCCACCGCCTTCTAGCACCCATATGATAAAAAGGGGTTGGGGCTTGCCATAAAGGCAATAGGGTTGGGAAAATCATATAGGTGCTAGGGCTTGACGTGACCAGCCGATTGATCGGAGGTGACCTCTCCGACCGCCCGTCTAGCCCAAGATAGGGCCAAAGTGGAAGTATTGCATGTCATGAACTGCTCATCCACCTGGGCTCTATCCTTAAGCATCACGGGTCGCCACCCACGGCCAACAGGTGGTCCCATTGGGGGAGTCTTACCCCTCTGTAGAGGTGCAGTCGGTACATTCTAACGCCTCAGCCGACAGGGCGGAAAGGATTCTAATTAGCATTCTATAGTTAATAGTGGTCCATGATGATATTGATGCTTCTATTTAAAAGGGAGTGAAGGATTCTAATTATCATTTTATAGTTCGTATTAAGTGGGGAATAAACATTGACAGACGCGGCTAAGAACGAAGCTTGCAAGGATTTTTGGTATATATTTATATAAAAAGGGCCTATGTTCTATTTTACATTCATGGGAGCGTAAAGAATCCCCTTCACTCCCTCTCTCTATATATATATATCTGTGTATGTGTGTGAAGTATCTGTCTACATTAAGGGTGTCCATGTAGCTGTAGCGTTAGTTTCGTATTTGCCTGGCTGTGTAGTAACTAGATGCCACAGCATGGAGTCTCAAGTGTCAATCTCGAAAGTTGCTAACCTGTAGTAACCGTAGTCAGCGATTTCAAACTCTAGTCACGCTATTACGTTCACTTTCAGACCAATACCTGTGGGAAAGGTACGACTCCCCAGCTATGGCTTAGATAGTACCATTACTGTTCTCCTACAAGAATATTTTTGGCATCAAATAATTCACGAAGGTTGATATGCCATTAAGCAAAGAAACCAAAACCGAAACCCTCTACACTAAGTAAAGAGGCGTTTGCATAACGGTTATCATTGTTAGAAATGGAATCGACAACCCGAGTTTAAATCCTTGACGCGACTGTTTGTGTTTCACTTCGAGCTAACGCATTGGCGAAAGGTACGAATCCTTCTTCCTACCCTATGGGTAAATAGTAGGATAGAGTGAGTTATTTAGAATTGGGTAGGTAAATAGTCTAAGAGAAGAAAATTATGAATTTAAACCAACATTTTTTTGTTGGCACATTTCTGTCCACTAAGGACGATGGCGTAGTGCCAAAATAAGAATAAAAAATAAATTATCTGCATCTGTTCAAGTGACTCTGTAGGCTAATTCCTAGTGACAATCTTTGGTGCAATGAATGCAACCAACATATCTCTGTTTAAAAATTGACCTTGTGTCACATTTTGTCCGTGGTGGAGGAGTTTACTGAGAAAGATATCAAGACTTGAATCGCAACTGGTTATTATTTACTTAGACTCTTGTCAACTCCTTGTGAATTAACTACAAGACCAAATGAGCACATTTGGTTTTAAGGACATTAAAACGATCCGTTGGTACTAATGGTGAACTAGTAAGTAGTAATTATAGTTTGCGTCAGTGTAGGAAGAAGACTGAAGTATGAGAGAGAGAGAGAGAGAGAGAGAGAGAGAGAGAGAGAGAGAGAGAGAGAGAGAGAGATGCTTAGAATAGACTGACTGTTTTTCCTTCATAGGGTCAACCCCATCCCAAAAGGGTGTCCTGGGTATGACAGTAAACTTCATCTGATGGTGATTTGTAGTTCTGAGATCTGGGGAGTGGTCAGGTCCACTCTGACTCGAGTTGTAGTACCCATTACGGTACCATCTATGGGTCAAATAGGTCTGTTTGAAAATTATTCGTATTTGATAGTACCTGTGACCAGTACCTCCAAAACTCTTTGTAAACAAAATCTAAATCTAAAAACACAAGGAACGCAATTCTAAACCCATATACAGGTTCACATGTTAAAATCAATCAATCAATAAATAAATATTTTCTATTTTCTTTTATTCGAGCAGAATAAGATACTTCGTTATGTTATAAAGCTAAAATTTTCTTAATCAGGGGAATGTCTAGATTCTCTGATTATATATATATATATATATATATAATATATATATATATATATATATATATATGGTTAATCGAAGCCTGGCGAAGATATCAGAAGATCTAAAAGACGTGTCGCTAATGCAAAATAATTATTTGTTTTAATACATAATCCATGTTGCGGATCATCTTTTTATGAAATAATTAATTTTCTCCTGTTGGACCCATAACAACACACACACACACACACACACACACACATATATATATATATATGTGTGTGTGTGTGTGTGTGTGTGTGTGTGTGTATGTGTGTGTATAAACATTGTTTTTTTTTATAAGTATATTATGTATTTTATGTCGGTTCTAGTATACCTTTAATTTTTTCATATTTTCTTTATTTTATTTTAGTAATTGCCTTCATCTCTTTTTCTTTTTTTTTTCAAAGTCAATAATGAAATAAATACATATATAAAAACTTGTAAATTGTGCAAAACCTTTGATATACAAGGTGTGTCAAAAAGTATTGAGATTGAAGCTGTATTTACCAAGATCAGAATGTAACGTTAAACTAAAAAAAAAAAAAAAACACTGTGAGTCTAAAAGTACAGATTTTAAAGCTGTATTTACCAAGATAGAAATGAAGAATGAATGGAACGTTAATTTACAGAATACAAGGTATGTCAAAAAGTACCGAAAATCTCGATACTTTTTTGATACACGTATGTTCTGAAACCGTTTGCATGATTTTCAAGAATCTTATTGGGTTAAACAAGGTCGATTGCATTAACACCACTCAATCAGATCGTCATTGTTGTTTATAAAGTAATGGAACCTAAAGGAGATGCCATGTTGGCTTAAAGGTTATCAACATAGAAAACCTAATTGGCGAATTGTGTTGAAATTCCGCTTAATACAATTTATACATAAATGCCCTTGACAGAGGCATGAACTTACTTTCCCTGTGCTTTCTTCCATCCTGAAAATATTTTGAACATGTCATCTTACAGGTACGCACGCTGAGTGAGAAATGAAAAATAAGGTTGAATGGGTGAGCAACCACTTCCCCATATATACTCAGGTAGTAGCAGCAATAAAACTGGAGACCGTAATTGTCATTAACAGAGTCTCAATCTGGCTGAAGTTTTATATTTTAATAGAAATCAGATGATTAGTTTTAAGCAAATAAAGTGGTACTTTGACTTACGAGTTTAATTCGTTCCGCCGTAATTCAGTTTCCTCGTATATCAAAACGGTTTTCACCACTAAAATAAACTGAAATGCCATTAATCCGTTACACCCCTGCCCAAAAAATTCCTAAGTTTTTTGTTACGTTTTCATAAGTAAAAAATTAGCACTGTATTGTGTAGAACCAATGTTTATTTTTTATAGATAATATTTTTCTTTGGTTGAATAAATTTTGAAATGTTTTTAGTGAACTCCTTATTTTTTCTATCGTATCGGTCAGGTTGTTTTTACATTTATTTTAAAATCATTAAGTTTTAAACAGGAATCGGAAAAAAATGTTGAAAAAAAAGCTAATAAAAAAATTAATATCTAGACGACTTGTAAACTCATTGGGTTCCTGTTATAACTCTTTGTTTTTGGTTTGTTTGTTTGTTTTGTTTTACGGCATATGGTGGGTCATTTAATGCCGACAAAGCTTTGAAAAATTTATTCTTAATGGATACTCAGTTTTCTACAAACATATTTTACTATTTAACCCATAGACGGGTCCCTAACAGGTACTACCACTCTGGGTCAGAGTGGACCTGAGAGCAATGGTGATGATGGGGTCCAGATTCCCCAAATATCCAGAACTGGAACCTCACCATCAGATAGAGTTTAACGTCATTCTCAGGGCATGAAAACCCTCAGCCACCGCCTTCTACCACACATATGATAAATGGGTTGGGGGTTGCCATAAGGGCAATGGAATTCTGGCAATCATATAGATGCTAGGGCTTGACGTGACCAGCCGATTGATCAGAGGGAGCTGCTCCGACCTGTCTAGCCTAAGTAAGGACCTAAGTGGAGTGTTGCATGTCATGGACTGCTCACCCACATGGGTTAAATCCTTAAGCATCACGGGTCGCCACCCACGGCCAACATGTGACCCTATTGGAGAAGTCTTACCCCTCTGCAGAGAGATAATCAATAAAACAGTTAAACAGGAGACGTGCCATTTGTTTAATTCCACACACACACACACACACACACACACATATATATATATATATATACAAATACATCTTCTGAATCTGTAGTTCTTCAGAAATTTGAGAATCATATTTGTTCATATTATCGGTGGAATGTATTAAGCAAATTTGCTTGTGCGGAGGGGTTGGTATATATATATTATGGATTTTATTGAAGCCGTAGGTCTTGCATAATATTGTTATTCTCCTAGACGGGTGATTTTTCCAAACTTTTGGTATTCCTCATGGCACGAATGTTCTAGATGGCTGTTGAGCGTCATGAGAAGTCATTCGCTCTTTGACAGATCATATTTTAAATCTCGTCATCTTGAGTAATATATAGAGAGTTTATTTAATGTTTGCGAAAATACATTTTCTTACAACTTGGATCAATAGTTTATGATGGCTGGCTTCTACATCTTGAAATAAAATGGCAATACATTTTTATAATTACTAAATTTGTAGATTCTATCGAATAAGATAAAAGTTGATATTAGTCACGAAAGCTCTGAGAAGTAGAATTTAGTTAGAATTTTGAAATAGAATAATCCTTCATAGCTGAAGGCATGTGAAATGGTTGTAGCCAAAATGTCTCTGTAAATTCTGACTTTGTCATGTTGGACATGACATCGAGGCACCACGCCAAATTCTTTGAAATGTTTAAATAGATTCTTGATTAGCAGCAGCCTACGAGTAGTCTTAAATTCACTTTCCTAAAAGGTGACGATCCTAAGTAGCTTATATACTTTCTAAAATGGCTCTTGAGATCACGTAGGATGCAAACGGAATAAAATCCACTGATTCAATGGTTGTAATATAATTTTAGAAGCAATAAACGAATTATATATAATTGTGTGATTATAAGAAGATAAATTTGGAAAGAAGGAATGGTTGTAGAATGATGTAGTATAGACTATGTATGAAATTTTGGATTTAGATCTAAAGAAATCAGATAAACTAGGACCTCATAATTCGCGGAATCGAAAACCACTGTTGGTGCTATAAAACTAATTTACAAAATATATTTCAAGAGAAGAAAATACAAAAAAGTATTTTGAAAATATTAAAAAAAAAAAAATAGAAAAATTAATCAGTATAAATGTTTTCCATCAAATTTTGAGTCATCAGACATAAAGAGGAATATATCAAATTATATATATATATATATATATATATATATATATATATATATATAGTCGGGGTAGCCTAAAGACGGTATCAGCCAATCTGCGAGCGTTCGGCTAGAAACCACAAGGTTCCTAGTTCGATACCGGCCTTCACCAACTCATCGTATGAGTAGCACAGGGATATGTGCGGTAAAGTAAGGTGCTGATGGTAGGTGTGGCACTCCACCTCAGACGCAAAATCAATCTCCTTGGTCTAGCTATATATATATATATATATATATATATATATATATATATATATATATAAAAGATTTTGTCTCTCTGTTTGTACAACGATCGAGTGTAAGTCATTTTATAAAGGAAAATTGGTAGAGACCACCAAAGACCCAGGTTCAGTAACATCCACATCCTATTCTTGTCCGAGGGTGATTAAAACACTTTTTACCACACATTTTTTATAAGAAAAGCAAAATAATATGGATATAAATTCTTGATATATTAAAAAATCAATTAAAAATGATCAAAAAAAAAAAAAAAGAGGGCAAATAAAAGACAAATAGAAGAAATGAGGAAAATATTTCAGGTAGGCCCTCTACTCACGTGGATTGTGTCGGCTGGAGTGGCAGTGTCCTTACGAAATATCGAAGGCGAGATCTGCACCTGGCGGGACCTTTCTACCGGGATGTGTGCAGGTCCGCCTTTCGTATGAATAGACTTTAAATGACAGAAGGAGAGTTGATCGTTTGACGTTGTACTGATCCCCTTCTTACCTGATCAGTCTTCTTGATCACGTGAGATTGATTCACAAGAGCTGGATAATTAACCACGGGTTCTATACCCTTATCTCTTTTTCTTTTTCTCACACCCTCATGGTCGAATGATTTTTCGACTGAAATACAAACAAGAAGAATAAAAAAAATAAACAACTTAAAAACAAAAATATCTAAAGAATAAACGGTAATAAAACAAATGTATAGAAAAAAAGAATATTTATTAATTCCAGGCATGACGGTATCTCTGTTCATTAATAATAATAAAAAAACCAACAAACGAACCATTTCGTTTATTGACTACTGAATGGTTTTGTTTAATTCATTTCATTTTTACAGTTAATTTTTTGTGTAAGTCAAATCCATCTCTTATTGGATATAACTTCCGTCTGTCATCAAATGGGTTTACCGTATGTACTTACTCAACCCTTAAGCCACGGGCAAGATGTGACACAAAGTCAGTTTTTTTAAAAGCGGTTAAAAGTAATTTGAATTCGGAGTTTTCCTTCTCCTAGTTATCTAACCAAGGTTAAAAATCAAGTATGCCCTACTATTTACCAATAGCTTGTAGAGAAGAACATAGATGGATCCAGGCCTTTCCTAAGGGAATTAGTGCAAAATTAAACGCAAATAATTTAATCCAGGGTAATGTAGCGTAATTATTATGTTCTACGGAGAATTTGGAGATTGAAAAGAAAACGGTAATCGGAAGTTCCAGGTTTTTCTGCGGAGGACCCACACACTCCCGGGACGACAAACGGAAGTAAAGAAAATTCGGTCTCTTTTCGCGAGAAGGGTCGGACGTGGTGGTTGGGGCTCCGCAGTGACATGTCTAGGGTAACGATGAACAGCGTGCACGAACGTGATTTACGATAGAACAGCTTGATCTTACTCTCTCTATCTCTCTCCTTCTCTCTGAAAAAGAACCCACGAGTCTATGAAGAAATAAACAACCTTTTTTGACTATATGACTTTCGTTTGTTGTTACTTTGAACTAACGACTACTACTACTAACGACTACTACTACAATCCGAGTTGGCCCCTACGCAACAATAATCATTACCCTAACTACACCACCAGTAACACTCAACGTATTTTCTTAAATAGCTCAGCCCGAAATATCAATTGCGCTTCTATTGTCTTTTTTGTTTCTAGAAAATACAAAAAAAAATCGTTTAAAAAATAAAAATTTAGTTACGTTTTTTATTAATAAAAAAAATAGAATGTCGATTTGAAGGTGGCAACCAAATATTTGCATGCTATCATCAGCCCAAGACTGGCAATTGAGAGTAGATCTCGGGAAGCATTTTGAAATTTCTAAAGCAGATCGCAACAACTTACCTGTGCCCAGATTTAGTTATCTGGTCAACTACCACGAAGCAAGTTGTATTACTAGAACTTAGTTTGGTAAAAGATTTCAAAGTGGCCTTTGAAACCAAGCTAAAAAATACCAGGAGCGTGTAGAACAATGCAGAACGAACAAATGGCAGGCAGCATGATATCCCATTGAGGTCAGCTGTCGGAGTTTCACAGGAAGATCCTTATGCAGAACTCTAAATCGTCTTCGAATGATGGGAGAAAAAAAAGAGAAGGGCCATATAGACGAAATCCGAATCGGGTGAAAAAGCTTCAAAATAATTATGGATTAAAAGATCATATCCATGGATCAACAACGAACTATGACCATTGAGTTGCTACTGAAGAAAAGGGAATTTTTGATGAAAGAGGGGAGTAAATGAAAAAAAAATTGGGGAAAAACAGGCGGGGGTGAAGAGTATTGAAAATTCTTACCTATTACATAGATCCGGAAAGTGTTGTTTGCGATCGCACACCTTTTAACGTGTAAGATCCAGAAGGGAAAAAGACGAGTATATTTTATACTCATTTTATTTCGTCACAATCGAGACGTCGCTTTTCATTGGTTACTCAATGCTTTCAACAACAGCGTTTTCTTTGTGTACAGAAAGTTATTGTGCAGAGTGAATTTATTTATCTATTTATTTATTTATTTAAAACCGTTCATTTCATGGTCTTTCCTAAGCCAGAGAGGAAAATCCAGCGAGTAACACTCAGAGAGTATCAGGTAAGCTCGGCATCTCCCAATCCAGTGTAGCTCATCACCCTCACAATCTCACCAAAGGCACCAAGAGCTGTCGAATTGTTCCTAGCGTTACCAAAATATTGCAAAACTTTTGACTCGCATTAGTATAATTTGCTCATCTGTGTACACTTTGTTTTAGATTTTTATTTAGAAATTAATTTTAAAAAATCAAAGCCTCAATGGCGATACTTTTTGATAAAACCTTGTGATCAAACCTTGTATATTGTGCTGGAAAAGCTCTCGGATACGAAGCTCTGATACGAAAATAAGTTTTCCAATATACGACGTTTCAACTTTCATTATGGAAATGTATGAATGCATTTTACTGTACAATAATGAAAGGGATGTAACTCTATTTTTGAAGCATATCAATATAAATATATTTCTGAACATCGGGAGAAGAAACAACCCATTTCAATGCAGATCAAACGACGTTGAAAAAAAAAAAAAAAAAAAAAAAAGAAAAAAATTAAAGAAAGAAAGAAAAAAAACTAAAACAAGGAAAATTGATAAAAGATACGTAATTTAATTGGTTATTTATATTTTTTCTGTTGAAAGAAAAATTTCAGTTAAAAAAAAAACTTAAACCTTTTTTTTAAAATCTTCGTCTCTTTTATCGTTTTTTTATTCCGCATTGCAGCTATCTTATGATATTTACAATATTTGTATGCTTGTATTTCTAAACAAAAATGACACATTGTATTGCATCAATCACTCTAACTTTGGGAATAAAGCAATTTCCAATCAATTTAGAAACTTAATGATAATTTTATGGGGTGTTTGTTCACATTCATTCCAGTCATCCTAATTTCTTAAGGAAGATAACTTTTTTAAAACTATAGGCACTTTACACGGTCTAGATTAGCAAACCATTGTGAGTGAGTTCGATTCTCACTGGGTGTCTCATACTTATGACGTTTTATAACAAAACGTAGTAAATAATCAAATGCCAATTATGATGTACAGGTTGAAAAAAACAACAAAACAGAACCCAAATTCTGTTTTTTGTGTCACCCTGTATATATACTATTACCAATAGGAAGCGCGTGGTGTAATGGTTAAAGTCATGGGAAATGGACTCGTCGCCCCGAATTCAAATCCTGGATGTGGTAATTGCATTTCACTTAGCGCTAATACCCTTGGGAAAGGTATGAATCTTACTCTCCCTCCAGCTATGGATAAATAGCAGGGCAGACTGGGCTCTTTAACCTTGGTTAGGCAGCCGGTCTAGGAGAAGGAAAACTCTGAATTCAAACCTGTTGAACTCCGCGTAAGATATTGACCTTGTGTCACATCCTGCTCGTGCGGAGGGGTTGGTAAATATATATATATATATACTATTACTAATGCAGATTACCAGCAGAAACCAAATTCTTTTTGGTCACCTTGTACTTAACCCTTTTTGTTTATCCAATCATGATAAAAATTCCATAAACATAAAACTTAATAACCACCGAAGATGTCCTTTAAGCAAGTAATTTATAAAATTCTAAACACTTTCTCAATTTCTATTTTTGTAGATATTAGGTTTTCAATTCTAGATGTAGAAAAATGTTGGTATTCCATGTTTTTGATACTTGTATATCTAAAAATAAGAATTGTATATGAAATGTATATTATTTCTTTATTATATGATATTAATTACATGATTTCAGTATTTGAAAAGAAATATTTTAAAAGGAAGCAAATGTTTTATGGGATTTTTGTTTTTTGAAGACTTTTAAAGGCAATCTTATTAATATTATTTTAATTTGATGTTGTAAAAGGATGCAAGAATTCTTAACGTAATAATTATTATTGATTAAATTTTAAAATTGCTTAAAGCACACATCTGAGTTGATGTGAAATAATCCGGCATTTATTTAGAAAAAGAAATGGATGCTTAATTAGATTTTTTTATTTAACATCCTAACATCATAGAGTATAGTGGCAAGAAATTTCCGATTTGTGTCAAGAGAAGTGTTCAAATACGAAAGCTTCGGATTTTGGGGAAAAATAAATTAAAAAATAAGAAGGAAAATTTGTTCATCGACAAAAGACAGATTTTTTTTTCTTTTTCAAGAGGCGAAGAAAATAAACCTAAACAAATATTTATTTTACACTCCTTAAAGATTCAATTGTATAAAATTCCCCCAAATTAGAGCCGCGTTAAATTTTTTTTTACAGTGTATTTACAATAGTTATATTCCAACTTCTGCTGCTTGCCAGAAAGTGAAACCATAAAAGTAATTTTTACGCACCATTAGTCGTTTGACATTTAAAGATACCCAACAAATTTCTTTGCTTTTCCCCTGTTGGTTTATTTTGTTTTTAAAATCTCCATTTTCGTTTTTAGAGGCACCAATTGGTTGAACAGCAGATTTAAGTGAAACGAAGCGTAAGATGAATCGAGTGAAGAGAAATGGCAGTGAGTCATAAATATCGATTTTTCTCTAAAGAATCTGGTAGCCTTGGAGGATTTTCTGCCATATTCTAGATGTTTAGTAGCTAAATCCCCTTGAGAGAGTAAAGTAGATGCATAACATTATATGTGTGTGTGTGTGTGTGTGTGTGTGTGTGTGTGTGAGTGAAAGTTTCTCTTGTTTGAGTTGTAACATAACAACTGGGAGATTTTTGTTTTTATTCAGAGGACGAATTCAAACTCATCTGCTTTGAGGAAGAAAGAAAATTCCACCCGTTTGCAGTGGAGAATCTTGTTACTTTGATTTGTCTGAAGTTAGTTCTGTGCTAAAGTAATTTTTCTATGGATTATTTCGACTCGTATGTTTACTTTTGCTGTTTATATAAGCGTCATTTGAATGGCAGAAAAGCGGGTAATCTGAACATTAGCTACATAAATGAGAGTAACCCCCCTTTGTTTGTTTCACTTATTTGTGCTTGAGCATTATTTGAAATGAACTTAATTGTTATTACGAACACATTCTATGATATTTTGTGTTAAAACATGCAGTTGTATTGATTCGAACAAATTCGTATTTTCAGTGTAGATTTACGGTGAAATGAAAATGGCCGACCAAAACAGACGGATTCCTCAAAGTGAAACAAACAAGGGAAGATTACTCTCATTTATGTTGCTAATGTTCAGATTACCAAAAAGCGAGATATAACTGAGGAAAAGCCATACATCCTTGAACTGACATTGTATAATTCCGATTTATGTGATCTATGGGGAAGCGGAGAGAACCTCGCCGATCAATCTGCTAGCCATGTCGAGCCCTAGCACCTATATGATTGCCACAGCCCTATTGCTCTTATGGCAACCCCAAGCCCTTTTTATCATATGGGTGCTAGAAGGTAGTCACCATTGCTCCCTAGTCTACTCTGACCCGGAGTGGTAGTATCTATGGGTTAAATAGAAAAACATGAGTTTATCAAAAAAATTAGTATCCATAAAGAATGAATTTTATTTCAAAATTTTGTCGGCAGTAAATGACCCACTGAGGTTGCTATGCCGTAAACCAAACCAAACTAAACCAAACCAAACTAAACCAATTTATGGGGAAGCAATTGAATTAAGTGCATTGACAAGGAAGAATTTCCTGCCGAAAAAATGTTTTGTAAAAATGATTTTAGTCTACAAACTTTTTTTATGTACACCGACGAATACAAGCCTAAAGGAGACCGTGAAGACTAGCTGTCTGGGTGCACAATTTCTTTAAGCCCCAAAGATTTTTATATATAGATCTATCTATATGTCTATCTATCTCAGTATGAATACTGGTTGTAATCTACAAGCAGAGGTATCGGCGTTGAAAGGAAAAAAATAAATATCTATATATAGATTATATAGATAAAATAAATTTATTTTCTATATATTTTGTTTTAATTAAAAATATGCAGAAGTATTTATTTTTTAATGTATATTTATTTGTTTTTGAATTATTTGAGGGCCAGAGGTTAATTTTATAATTTTATTTTATATAAGTAAAGAATAAAATGACAGTTATTTTTTCCTTCATTTGGATGAGAAAATTATTAAAATAAGGAAATCAATGATGCAGATATTTATTAAATTCGTTTTTAATATTAATATGCAAATTTGTAAATCGCTATTTTGTTGTATATATAATATAATTGCATGTTGTCAGTTAATTAATAAAAGTTTTAGATTAGATAGGAGAATGTATGTCATAACTAAAACTATTTATCCATCATTTTTTTATGATTGCAATTTTTAGTTTTCCAGGAAGATCGTTGTTTTATATTGGATCGGCGGAGATCGAGAGTTGTCCTTCTCCTATACCGGTTTTTATTAATCTCAGTCATCCCTGCTATTTACCCATAAATGGAGGAAGAATAGTTGGATGTATACATTTCCCATGGATATTAGTGCTATGTGAAATTCAAACTACCTCGTCCAGAATTTGAACACGTGTCGCCGTGACAATTTCATGCGACGGTAAACATTACACCACAACACTATTTATTTATATTTATTTACCAATCCGAGTAGGATGCGACACAAGGTCAATTATTAAGCTGAGTTTAATAGGTTTGAATTGAGAGTTTTGCTTCTCCTAGACCGGTGACCTAGCCATGGTTAAATAGCCGCGTCTTCCCAGCTATGTACCCACAGCTGGAGGGAAATTTGGATTCGTACCTTTCCCAAGGATATTAACGCTACTATTAGCAAATAGAAACAGCTTCGTCGAGGAATTGAACTCAGGTCGACGAGTCCATTACCTAAGACTCTAATCATTAGGTCACGCGCCTCCATATATTTATATATATAGATTCCTGTTCATATAACTTCCCGGAACTCCTTCGCATCCAATAAAACGTATAACGTGTAATACTAGGAGATTCTATCCACAAGCAGTTTCTCTTCATTGTACCTAAAAACGTAGGGCATCTCAAAATAAAACCGAGAAAATCAGAATTTTCTCTCTATCCATCCATAAGGGTAGTGTGATTTACGTGAAACCTGACCATGTGTAAAATTTGCCGTCAATAGGAGGTGACAAATAAATCCCATATTTACGAGTACCTAACGAAGAATGATGATAAGCTCCTATTGCTGATCCATTCGTTCGTCTGTAGCTGAGATTAGCAAATAGCTATAATCTATTAATTTTTGAAATTGTAAATTCGATGTCGACAACTTGCAAACAAAAATAACTGGCCAGACGAATTATTTATTAGTGAATAAAATTTAATCGTCCGTAAGAAAAAAAGAAAATTTCAAATTGCAGCGTCTAATTACAAACGACTATTTTAAAGCCAAATTCAGATTTTAGCAAAAAGAGGCAAATAATGAAAAAGGTCAACAAATACAATTAATAGATATAAAAGTCGTCGGGTGGCCAATCAGCGAGGGAGTCTATCCCCTTTTCACAAGCACTAGATCAAGGAGATTAGTTTAGCGTCTAAGGTGGAGCGCCACACCTACCATCAGTTCCTTACCTTACCGCACAGATCCCTGTGCTACTCATACGCCGAGTTGACGAGGGCCGGTATCGGACTAGGAACCTCGTGGTTTCTAGCCGAACGCTCTACCGACTGAGCTAACCCGACCCTTTAATAGATATACGGTTCGATTTTGTATCGAATTTCTCAATACATTCACATCTACTGACTTACAGCCAAGTCACGCTGAAAGCTCAGTCTTCCGGAAGTTAAGCAATGATCATCCTGTTCAGTTCTGTGATGGGTGACTAAGCAGCATTGATTTGTGTTGAGTATGAATTCATAGTCGTTTCTTTTTCTTTTTTTTTTCATTTCTTGCTTCGTTTAATTTGGTTTCTTTGTTTAATGGCATATCAACCTCCGGGGGCAATTTAATGTCAAAGCTATCGTTGTAGAAGAAGAGTAGTGGTACTATTTAATCCATTGCTGGGGGATGAGGTGTTCATACCTTTTCTAAGGGTATTCGTCCGAAAGTGAACATAATAGAACGACTGGAGTTCGAACTCACTTACTACGATGTCGTACTTCAGCACGTTAGCCATTACACCATGGGGACTCACCCTTCTTGCTTTATACCTATTTTCATTTTAGGAAGTTTATTAATTTTCTGTGATAACGAATGGAACCTCGGAGCAAGTTTTATCATATTTAAGAAAATACAGAAAAGTTCTTTACATTCTTATAGTAAGATAGACCACTGATTAGGACTGAGCCTATTCTAGTAGTGACCACCCAGGCGGAGTTTAACAGGTTTGAATTCCGAGTTTTCTTTCTCCTAGACTGGTTGCCTAACCAAGGTTAAAGAGCCCAGTCTGCTCTACTATTTACCTATAACAGGAGGGAAATATCTTTCCCAAGAGTATTAGCAGTATGTGAACTGTAGCTTCGTCCAGGATTTGAACTCGGGGCGACGAATCCATTTTCTACGACTCTAATCATTGCACCACGGCCTCCAGCTTAACTGGATTCTTACTTTGTATTCGCCAGATTAGCTAAAAAAAACGGAAGTTTAATCTAATTTTCTAGCCAGATAGCAAAGTTATAACTTTGTCATTACTTTTTTTCCAATGGCTTTCGATTACCGATCATTTGTAGTAAGAGCCATGGTTACCACGGAGATATAAACGTTCACACCTCCACACCATTTATTGACTTATGCTTCATATTTCCGGATGCGATGGTCATGTAATGGTTATTGTCATGAGAAATGGACACGGCGACACAAGTTCAAATCCAACACGAGGCTGTTTGCATTTCACCCCCGGGAAAGGTATGAATACAATTATTCTCCCTCAATCGATGGGTAAATAATAGGACATACTGGGCTCTTTAACCATGTTGTTAAGCTCCGTTTAAAAATTGACCTTGACTGGCATTCTACTCATGCAGAAGGATTAGGTAAATGCATGTATTCCTTATTTCATATATATATATATATATATATATATATATATATGGTGATAAAAAAACCCAGTCTTTTTTAAAACCTCAGGCTTGTTTTTGTTGGGGGGGGGTCACCCGGTATATATATATATATATATATATATATATATATATATAGGGTGATCACAAAAAACAGACCTTTAAAAAAAGTCAGGCCTGTTTTTTTGGTCACCATATATATATATATATATATAATATATATATATTGGCTGACCCCCCCAACAAAAACAGGCCTGACTTTTTAAAAAAAGGCTATTTTTTTGGATTACCCTGTATATAAATATATACCTGGCTGGTTTACTAATTTCAGCTACGGCTCACTCAGCACTAATACTTAAATAAAAACCTAATTTAAATCCACGATCTCCTATTGAAGTCAACAACTAATTTACATTTTCCACAGAAATTATCTTAAAATCTTTCCTTAGCGCAAGTTTTTACTTAATATAAACATGTTTTTGAAAATGTATTTATCATGTAGGTATTTATCTAACTCATTCATCACAGGTAGGATTTTACACAAGGTCGCAAGTATGGGGGGTCCAACGCGGATCAAACACGTTATTCAGACTGGGCTCTTTAACCATGTTGTTAAGCTCCTTTTAAAATTGACATTGTCTCGCATTCTACTCATGCAGAGGGGTTAGGTAAATGCATATATTCCTTATTTCAAATGAGCTCAGTCGGTAGAGCGTTAGGCTAGAAACCACAAGGTTCCTAGTTCAATACCAACCCTCGACAACTCAGCGTATGAATAGCACAGGGATCTGTGTGGTAAAGTAAGGAGCTGATGGTAGGTGTGGCGCTCCACCTCAGGCGCAAAAACAATGACAATATTTGAACACACCTAGTATGATTTTCTACAACGGCCAATTTTCGCATCTTTGAGTTTTATCACGTTTTAGCAGCTGTGCCAAACCGACTTTCCTCATGTAACTGTATGCATTCTCATAGGAGTATTGAGATAAAAGCATTTATCACATGCAGGTAGGTGGGCTATGTTATTTACATTCATTATCTTTTACATCCTTTCTATCTCTGTGCGACTTTTGTTTGTTTCATAAATTGAAAATTCATTACAAGAGTAAGATCTGTGGACATTGAAGATATTAAAAGAAATAAGGTGATATACCATATCAAAAGAGACGTTTGAGAAGTGCTTTGGCCAATTTAAAACTCGCTGGAATAAGTGTGAATACCAAGGGGACTATTCTTAAGAAAATTAGCATTTCATTAATTTAAACAATGATTATATACTACTAAGATCATCATTGTTTGTGTATATGTATATATGCTATTGTATCCTAGAAAAAAAACAACACATGACAGCGAGATTTTTATAAGAGCAACACACTTAGAAAATATAAACATTTATATAGAAATTTTCAAATGATTGATAATTTTGGAGTGCCTGCATTCTATCTTTTCGTTTTGTCTGTTTCCGTGTCTATTCTCTTAGAATATACCACGTAAGGGTCGGTTTAGCTCAGTCGGTAGAGTGTTCGGCTGGGAACCTCAAGGTTTCGGGTTCGATACCAGCCCTCGCCAACTCAGCGTATGAGTAGCACTGGGATATGTGCGGTAAAGTGAGGATGCTGATGGTAGATGTGACGCTCCACCTCAGATGCCAAAAACAATAACCTTGGTCTAGCACTAATGAAAAGGGGATAGACTCCCTCGCTGTCTGGTTGATACCGACTTTAAGCCACCTCGACGACTTTACTTACTTTTTTTTAACTGTTTTATTTACTATTTTTCAGTTACTGTTGTTTAGCAAGTTTGGTCTTCACTGGGTACCAAATAATTGTGCCCAATTATTCTTAGTAATATTGGAGGCACTCGTAGGGTAACGGTTATCGTCGCTGGATGTGGACTCGGCTATCTGAGTTCAAATCCTGAACGAGGTTGTTTGCATTTCACAATACTTTGGGAAAGGTATGAATCCAATTATTCACTCTCCAGTTACAGGGAAATAGTATGGCAGACTGGGCTCTTTAACTTTTAGTATGGAAACCAGTCTAGGAGAAGGAAAGCTCTGAATTCAAATCATTTGTAGACCAGGGTTTGAAAATAACAAAAACTACAGAGAGAGAGAGAGAGAGAGAGAGAGAGAGAGAGAGAGAGAGAGAGAGAGAGAGAGAGAGAGAGAGAGAGAGACCCGGCTCTATACACGAAGAAAAGTCTATCGATACGAACCGATGGAAGATAAAAGACAAAGACGATAGAAGCCGGCATTATAAGAAATTAGTGGGGCTTAAGATCAAGTTACATTGAAAACACCGGTTCTCTGAGGATCACCAAAGTTGAGCGATGAGCCTGTTCAAATCTTAGTTAAGTGACCATTTAAGCAACAACAGTTACTGTAAGAAACCGAATATCAAATGAATGGATTCTGCATTAAATGACCCGAAAAGGGTTGAAATGCCGTAAACCAATATTGACCGTAAGCCCCACTAATTTCTTTTAATCCCTGCTTCTATCATGTTCATCTTTTATCTTCCATTGGGTCGTATCGGAGTTTCTTCGTGCATAAAGCCGGGTCTCTATCCCTGTCTCTGTCTGTCTGTCTGTCTGTCTGTCTCTCTCATCAGTGCTCGCATTCTTCTCTTTTCCTCACTTGCTTTTCTTCATCTTCCTCCGTCTCGTTTCACCATCTCCTTCGTCACCTTCTGTCTTTTTTTTTCTCTCTCTTTCTGTCTGTCTGTCTGTCTGTCTGACTTTCTTTCTTTCTTTCTTTCTTTCTTTCTTTCTTTCTTGCTCACATCATTTTCGATTGACGATTTCTTGCAGTTCACACATTGAAAACCTCCTTTGTCTATGTTCAGCTTTTCAGGCGCATTCTTTTTTCCTACCCGACTTCAAATGTCCGCTTTTACTTTTTACGTCTTTTGTCTTCCATTGGGTCGTATCAGAGTTTCTTCGTGTATAGAACTGGGTCTCTCTCTCTCTCTTTCTCTCTCTCTCTCTCTCTCTCTCTCTCTCTCGTTTTTTTGTTCTTTTCAAACCCTTGTCTACAAATGGTTTGAATAACCAACCAGCCAACCAACCAACCAACCAATCCAGTTTAATGACATGCGTTTACAAACTTATTTCTTTGAATTATTAGCAACACTATAAACAAGTCCCTTTCAGGTATCTGATTGCATTCCAACAGGCCTTTCCATTTCCCTTGTCTTCACAATTTATAGAAAGTTTCGCTTCTGGATAAAAAAAGAAAGAATGCTATGTTTTCAATTTCTTCAATTCTTTAGCTTCCAGGTAAACATCTGCTCTGTATTTTTTTTGTTCATTTAATCCTTTTCGGATCTAATATTCCCTTCGGCATGTTGGAGGATAAAGCATGGTGATTTTTTTGTTTTGTTTTGCCAGTTTCGAAAAATATGCAAAAAACAAAACAAAAACAAAACAAAACAAAAAAATGCAATACCGAGAAAAAAGTTTTATTATCAAATTATTTAAACGAAATTGACATTTAACCCAACTGCAGACCGACCTTTATCAATCCGATTCAATTTTGACATTTTAGAATGAGCTAAAGTTAAGTAAACATCTCAAGTCTCATCCTACATTTAAAATACACTATAAATCAACCTAAGTTAAATAACAAAGGAAAAGAGAGTAAAACACAGTACAGATATTTTAATGAAATACAAAATAAGATAAAAATATAAAATGACGCCAGAAAATCGATTATTAAAATGAGCAGAAGTTGATGACGGAGGAATTTTAAGTGCCACTCTCATGTTTTTAACTATTCTAAATTTTGCATGTTTCGCTCTTTCCAAGAATTCAGAATGGCGCAACAAAGATGTTGTCTAGATTTTGCCAAGATTAACAGGTGTCCGTATTAGTGATGGTCATCCAGTTCTGGAGTGCTAGGGAGGGTGGAGACCTATTTCATTGTCATTACTACCAGGTCAAGTCTGAACACAGAGTGGCAGTACATGTTAGTGTCGCATCTCTGGGACAAATAGATATTTGCAAATTATTTTTATTATGTAGGAATACTTTATATCATATAACCGTGTGCCAAAAAATCTTTAGAAACTGGACAAAAATGTCTGTATAAACGTACAATGTGCGCAATTAATTGAAATTAAAATAAGATACATGTCGTTACCTGTTTCGGTCGTGGAGGCGCTATTCATGTAGCGTATCTTGGGTAGTAATAGCCTGGCGGAGCCCATCACTCTGAGTTCTCAATTGGTTTGAATTCAGATTTTTCTTTCTCCTAGACCGGTCACCATTCCAAGATTAAAGAGCCTAGTCTGCCCTACTATTTACCCGTAGCTGACGGGAGAATAATTAGGTTAATCCTTTTTCCAATGATATTCGTGTTATGTGAAATGCAAACAGCCTCGTTTCAGGTCTTTAACTCGGATAGCCGAGTTAATTTCCCGCGACAATAACCGTTATTAGACGAACGCTTCCATTAATTAATTCCTCTAGGCATAAAATAAAACTGCTTAACATCGAGGTATAAAATTCCCAAACCTCTACGTATAAGATATCCCCAGACGGGTTTACATGTCTTTACAATCAATCAATCAATCATTCTGAATAGACTTTTTATGAAGCTATTTCAAATAATTTTTAATCATATAATTTTACCATCTCGAATTAATTTGTATTATTTGGATTATTCGGACTATTGTTCTCATCTTTATTGTAATCAGTACAACAATCCAGTTGATGCACCCTCCTAGAAGGCCGGAGGGCACATCGTCCGAAACGTCGTACAGATAACAATAAAGATGAGGACAATATTCAGAATAAACCAAATCAAAAACAGAACAAGTACATAAAAGAAAATCCAAAACCAACAAACAAACAACAAATAAGGAACAAATACTTACCAGATCCAATTAACACATACATGGAACCCACGATTTTCTGGTTAAAAATACAATACGACTTGTAAGCTCATTGAATTTCCGTGAGTCCGGCGTCTATTGATGAGTCAAATTAGCCACCGAAATATATCGATGGCATCGAGCCAACCAAACCAATGACAGTGCAGAAACATATAAAATCATACAGAATCGCCACTCTCACTGATAAAGGTGCGCGTCCTCGGGTTCGAGGACTGGCCTGTGTCGAAAAATTGGCTACAGTGTCTCAACGTCCACGGGTTCGAGCGTTGGCCTGTGTCGAAAAATCTGTTACAGCGCCCCAACAACATCAAACACACAAACCGCATCACACACAGAGCAGACAAACAAGACACACCCACTACCAACGTCGTAGCTCTGAAAACCATAGCTAAAAAGACAACCATAGAACCTAGGAGTAAAACACACCTACTAAGGTGTAAACAAACCTTAAATCTGGCAACATTCAATGTCAGAACACTAAAAACTATAAACCAACTGCCTGAGTTAACTGGATCTGCAGAGGACAAACATATAGACATAGATTTGATCATAGTGAACTAGAAATAAAATACCACGAAACAGGTAATGGATGGACGTTCGTGTCTGCATCTGCGTGGAAAAACTCCACAAATGCCACTATAAGAGGTGTATGAATGCTCCTCAGCCCCTAGCTATAAGAGCACTAAACAGTATAGAAAAAATCCAACCGAGAACCATATGCGCTACGTTTAATGGGAATCCCTGCATGACAGTAGTCTCGTGCTATAGCCCCACTAATGTCAGCGAAGAAACGGACATAGCAAAGTTCTATAATGAGCTATCCTCCCTATGCAGACAGATTCCCAAACACAATGTCTTGGTCATTGGGGGCGACATGAATGCGCAGATAGGCAAAAGCGAGAACAATAAATACTGCCTACATAACACCCCAAACAGGAACGGCGAATTACTAGCAGAGTTCTCTCTTGAGAACAGGCTAGTATGCCTAAATACAAAATACCAAAAAAGAAAAGACAAACAATGGACCTATACATACCCAAACAATACGAGAGCCCAATTAGACTATATCCTTGTAAATAAAAAATGGATAAATAGTGCAATAAACTGCGAAGCATACTCCTCTTTTGAAGGAGTATCCTCCTACCACAGAATAGTCACAGCAAAATTACGACTTAGCCCACGTAGAAACAAAAAGCAACCCAGTAAGTCTGTACGATACGACTGGTCAACACTTGCCAACAGTGATATATGCAATCGCTACGCTGTAGCAGTAAGAAACAAGTTCGATATCTTCCAGGAGGCATTTGAAAGCCCCACTCCAAACGAGGAATACGAAAACTTTGTCAGGGCCCACCTAGAAGCAACATCCGAGTGCGTATCGACCGAACTAAGAGCCAAACGCTCTGTCCCCTGTGAGACAGAGGCAGTTAGAGAAAAGAGAAATAATATCAAAGAAGCAGCCCAAACCAAACTAGCACCAACCTATGCAACCTTAAGAAAGCCCAGGTAGCCCTAACCAAAACATACAAAAAGGAACAATTAGAATACATACAAGTACATATAAATAATATCAGACAATCGGTAGAAGACAGACAGTCGCGATTAGCATGGCAAAAAGTAAACGAAATTAGTGGTAGGAAAAGTACCTCTAAATCAAAGCTAAAGGCAACCAGCCAAAAAGATAGAGACTTCAAAAATAAAAGACCACTTCCAGAAACTGCTGGGACACCCACCAAAAAAAAAAATCATAGAAAATAATACCCAAAAGATTGTAGATAAACAACTAAATATCAAGCTGGGGGATTTCACAACAGATGAAATCTTTAAAGAAGCTAAAAGGTAGAAAAGCAGCAGGACTTGCCGTGTGGAAGATAGGAAAGTTCAATGGCATACTGCTTAGGCTATGCAATGCAGTATATAGACAAAATAGAATAGATAAATGGACGAAAGGCTGCATCCTCACATTCCTTAAAAAGAGAGATCTCGGAATCGCTAAAAACTACAGAGACACAACCCTCACTGCTATTGCAACCAAGATATATAATGCCCTTCTACTTAATCGCACCCGGCCTGAAATAGAGAAAATCCTTAGGAGAAACCAATATGGATTCCGCAGAAATCGATCCACAACCTCTCAGATCCTGACTATTCGACGGATCATAGAAGGGGTACGAGCAAAGAATCTAGAGACAACGCTTTTATTCGTAGATTTCTCCAAGGCATTTGATTCCATACATAGAGGGAAAATGGAACAAATACTATTAGCATATGGTCTCCCCAAAGAAACGGTTTCAGCTATAATGATGCTAAACAAAGACACTAAAGCGATAGTACGCTCACCTGATGCCGACACATATTTCTTTGACATCGCCGCTGGAGTCCTTCAAGGAGACACATTGGCACCATATATATTTATAATATGCCTAGACTACGTACTCTATAGATATCTCATCCACAATAACGATGTATACACGGATAGCAAAGGCATGGTCGCCACAATAGATTTATCATCATTATGAAGTCCAATTCTTTGAAGCGACAGTTCTTCCAGGCTGTGGTTGTGTCGGTGCTGCTATATGGCTGCACCACCGGACCCACAAGCCGTCTTGAGAATAAGCTAGATGGGAGCTGCACAAGAATGCTGCGTGTAGTCTTGAACAAGTCGTGGAAACACACCCCACAAGGAAGCAGCTGTACGGTCACATGCTCCCCATCTCACAAACTATCCGAGTGAGACGGACAAGGCATGCAGGACTCTGCTGGAGAAGCTAGGACAAACTCATAAGCGACGTTCTCCTGTGGAAGCCAACACATGGACATACAAGTGTGGGGCGCCCAGCAAGGACCTACATTGACCAGTTATGTGAAGATGCTGGCTGCTCCGCACAGGAGCTCCAGGTGCAATGAAGAGGGAAGGTTGGCGAAAGATTGTCATGGATACCCGTGCTGCATGCGCGACATGATGATGATGATTTTATGAAGGAATGAAGGATTTTCCGTTAGCATTTATCTGTCTCATATCAAAAATTGATGAATATAAAGAAATTACGTTGAAAATTGTACTAGAAATTGCTTTTTTTCTACCCGCATTTAAATAATGTTTTGCTCTCATATCTGTGCCGTTTACTAGGTAAAATACGTAGATGAATAAACATGATATAATCTGTTTCTGATCCGTGAATACAATGCTTTGATATCTACATAGAAACATTATTCAATAATGAAGATCATTTACAAATAGCCCATAGATACGGCGATAAAAATCAACTAAAATGAACAGTTTTTAGAAAGCGGTAATTTAAAAATAACTTTATCCTTTTTTTTTTAGAGAAGGGATATTGAGGAACTATTTTTTAACAAATAAGCAAATCATACGAGAAGTTTAGAATGTTTATGTTCAAAGATCGATTCATCTTAGGTTTCAAGAATGAGAAGATTTTTCTGCCGAAGGAAAGAAAAACGCACCATAACTCTGATTGTGATGCATCAAGATTATTCTCTTTCTAAACTGTCCTGTTTAAAATATCACATCTTTTAAGATGCATGACAAATGTAGGTATTTACTCAACGAATTCGCCACGGCTGGGATGTGACACAAGGTCGCAAGTATGGGGTATCCAGCGATGATCAAATTCGCTTTTCAGTTGATATATCATAAGTGTATTAAATGCCACTGATTTAATCTCTTTATTTGGATATCGACTTTCGTGGGTTATTTAATGCAAAGACCATCCTTATAAAACAGTTGGAGTGCTATTTAACCCATAGCTATAGAATATGTGGGATTTCATATCTTTCTCAAGGATAATAATTTGAAAGTGAACGTAACATCATGACTGGAGTTCGAACTTCGTACTACAATGCTGCACTCCGGCTCGTTAGCCGCTACACCTCAGGGATTCGCTTCAGACCACTGTCTTGTGATGCTTCAAGATAATCTTTTTTTTAATAATCTGTTCTGTTTAACATATCATAATGTTGTGGCCTGGTTAAGGGGCTAGAATAAAGGCACAAGAGAGGAAATGAGTTAAACAAATATATTAACAAAGAACAGTAGTACAAACATATACAAATGAGACGGTCACACGCGAGGCTGTCTTATCGGCTATCCGCTGAAATATTTACTCTGGCTTAAGTGCAGAACCTGCTACTATTTATAGTTGGAAGAGTTCATGCGTGCGTGGTAAGTTACCATAACACATAATGAACCACGATTTTATATTACTTAAGGGTTATTTCCAGTGATCTTTAAGCTTATGTGAAATCACTTTCTATTTATTCACGTCGGAGTGGCCTAAAGTCGGTATCAGCCAATCAGCGAGGGGGTCTATCCACTTGTCACTGGCGCTAAACCAAGGATATTATTTTAGCCTCTGGGGTGGAGCGCCACACCTACCATCAGCTCCTTACTTTACCGCACATATCCCTGTACTACTCATACGCTGAGTTGGCGAGGATCGGTACCGAACTGAGTTAATCCGGCCCCTATAGAATTTATAATTAATTGAAAAATTAACTGAATAACACCAGCAAAGACTAAAAAAAACGTTTAAAAATTGAACTGGACAGATGCTTTGAAAATTTACCTAGAAAGTTCTGTACAACATATATTTTGTATTATTAGCGTTAATCGGACATTTGTCCCCATCTTCACTGTTAATTGTACAACGTTTCGGCCGATATACCCTCCGCCTTCTTCAGGTATTTCTTGTCGGATTCGGGAACCTTCTCGGACTCGGGAACTTCTTTTCGACTCGGGGAACTTTCTTGTCGTATTCGGGAGCCATCACGGAACTTTGAACCTAACCCTTTATTTATTCCACGGGGGTATCCTGTTCTCATTCCGCTAACCATAGCTGGGGTAGGAGTTTGTTGTAATTAAATTATTTTTTCTAACTGTGGAGGGGGTATAATCGCCGAAACGTTGTACAAATTAAACAGTGAAGATGGAGACAATAGTCCGATTAACGCTAATAATACTAAATCTTCAAGCCTCATTTCAAACATTCAGAGAAATAACATATTTTGTATTTTACATTTTGGTTGCGAGTTTAGATAAAGCTGAAAAAAGAATCAGGGTGGAAGAGGGAAGAAAAAGAAATATTGATCCTGTGAACTCAATGATACTGCTCAATTAATGAACACCTGGAGTTTTTCCTTGGTTAGAGATTAAACAATCAGAAATTGCGAACAATAAAGGATAAGAGAAAACGAAGATCCCACATCATTATTATTATTTTACTTCTTGCAAGTTTACTTTTTTTTACATCAGTTTTAACTGGTGACTTCTTTACTGGAGTCTGATGACAACAATGTCTAACATCTCGTGGACCTTCAAAGTCTCCTGAACAGATTTTTAGCGTACTAAGACGATCTCGATATCTTGCTCACAAATCTCCATAGTCACCCAATCTCTTTCAACAGGATCTTAAAGACTGGGTCTAAAAAGTTCTGTTGTATGTCTGTATGAAGAACAATTGGTCTTCTTGTCGGTATTGGTTCGTATTTCAAAGTCCAATAGAATTTTTTTTGTGTTGTGATTTTCTAATGAC
>CM042150.1:59983649-60014589 GCA_023376005.1 Doryteuthis pealeii | reverse complement strand
AGCAAGTAGTTGTAAACTTAATTACGAACCTGTCTTGCTGCAGGACTACTGTGAAATGCCAGGGTATTTTATGAGCCTCATAACATCATAGAAACCAAGCAGCAATCAGGACTCAAAGAATGGAATCACCCAAATGCATGAGTGGCTATTTCTGGAATTCCCATAAGTAACCAATTGTCTTGCACTGTTCAGTGGTGCTTAGCGTGTTGCTCAAACTCAACAGTAGCTAACTCACTACAACAGTGGGCCATCTATTGGCCATTGGGTAGTGACTTGTGATGCTTAAGCGGATGGAACCTTGTGGCTGAGCAGTCTATGACATCCAACTAAGGGTTCAAACTCCATAAATATGTTCTCCTGGGACGCTATGCATGGACACACCAAGTAAGGCTGACCGCAAAGCTTACATTGCATTAGCTCTGTGCAGATACTGGATGTCATTTGTATTGAAATGAGTGAGTATACTGTTGATTTGAACAATAACACTAAGCACAACTGAATTGGTGCACAAAGCAGTGGTATTTATGCACTCAGGAATATTTCCATGCTGCATCATGATGATTTGTGTAGAATAATCATACTAATTACCATCGCAATTCGGTAAGACAAGCAACAAGTACTGATAACTCAATACAGATCTAACCTTGTTGAGAATGCCAGAGATTTATGAAAACCTTCATAAACTCATTAGAACAAAGCCAAGCCAATCAGGACTCAAGGAATGTAATCACCCAAATAGATGAAATGGACATAATCTTGGTGTCCTATAAGTACCCAGCTATTCTTGGGCACTGCGTTCAGTTGTGCTTAGCCAGTTGTGCTGTGTCCAAAACCAACAGTTATACTAACTGACTTCAATAGTTTTGCGATAGTACAGGGAACTTGTATTGAGTACGGACTTGCTTTGTTGCCTGGTAGCCAATTCGACGGTAATTGGAGTATTGCCTTCTATATAGGGATGAGTGGTGAGAGAGTAGGTGGATCCCATGCTGTTCACTAGTTTGTATGTGCAAATCTTATATTCACTACTATGAAAGTATAATCACTCAGTACTTTCATATTGAAAGTTTTCTTTACTTTCCAACATTGCCTTCAGCTTATCAGAAACGAAAGATAAATAATTCTTGAAAAAAAAATTTCTATCATCTCAGCAGTTCAGCTGTCCTGAAAGCTTTATCCTCAAAATGTTGGTGAAGGAAGTGTCACATTTGATGAAATAAATCAGAGAATGCCATTTTTATGAAAAACAGGTTCAACGCACACGGTTGCATACAGACCGTAATCACCCGCTTTGTGATGCCACTGTAAGGCGTAAATTTTAGGAGTCAATCGTTATATTAGAGGTCTCCAAATACTGGACCCCATGAACCACATCTGGCTAACCCTGAGGGAGGGTTAAAGTTTAGGGTTACTAGACATGTATGCCAAAAAAGTTGTGGGGGGACCCTTAAGGAAATTGTTAGTATTAATAAAGAAAGTACCTGACACCTCTAAGGGAGGGGTATTTCCTAAAGTGAGGTAACCAATGTGATACCTGGTACTCTGACCCGGAGAGTGGTAGTATCTATAGGGTCCCATCTATGGGTTAAATAGAAAAACATGAGTTTATCAAAAAAATTAGTATCCATAAAGAATGAATTTTATTTCAAAATTTTGTCGGCAGTAAATGACCCACTGAGGTTGCTATGCCGTAAACCAAACCAAACCAAATCAAACCAAACTAAACCAATTTATGGGGAAGCAATTGAATTAAGTGCATTGACAAGGAAGAATTTCCTGCCGAAAAAATGTTTTGTAAAAATTATTTTACCACCAGTCTACAAACTTTTTTTTATGTACACCGACGAATACAAGCCCAAAGGAGACCGTGAAGACTAGCTGTCTGGGTGCACAATTTCTTTAAGGTGAAGTTCCCCAAAGATTTTTATATAGATCTATCTATATGTCTATCTATCTCAGTATGAATACTCACTGGTTATAATCTACAAGCAGAGGTACTCGGCGTTGACCGGGATTTAGAAAGTGAAAAATAAATATCTATATATAGATTATATAGATTAATGAAATTTTTTTTATATCTAAATATAGATTAATAAAATTTAATTTTCTATATATTTGTTTTATTCTTTCATTCTATATATATAAGATGTTTTTGAGCTATTCATTTTTATCATTCTTTTTGTTTGTATTTTGTTTGTTTTTATTTGCTTTTTATTGTGTTTTATCAGTTATTTATTGGGTTTATTTTTATCATTTTTTAGATTTTACCACATCTTATATTCTTTATTTAGCTTTAGTTATGGAAAATGAGGTCTTTTAACCTCCTCTCGGATGAGAAAATAGGGTGTTTATTGAACTTTAGTCTTTGCTGGTTTCCACCAATTTCTCTTTATAAAAGGAAGTGCACTCGATCGTTGTTCAAACACATTATATATATTTTTTATATGTATTTACCAACCCATCCACACGAGCAGAATGTGAGGCAAGGCCAATTTTTAGGCGGAGTTGTATATTGGATCGAGAGTTGTCCTTCTCCTATACCGGTTTTCATACCAAGGTTAATGATCTCAGTCACCCCTGCTATTTACCCATAAATGGAGGAAGAATAGTTGGATGTATACATTTCCCATGGATATTAGTGCTATGTGAAATTCGAACTACCTCGTCCAGAATTTGAACACGTGTCGCCGTGACAATTTCATGCGACGGTAAACATTACACCACAAACACCTCCATATTTTGTATTTATTTATATTTATTTACCAATCCGAGTAGGATGCGACACAAGGTCAATTATTAAGCTGAGTTTAATAGGTTTGAATTGAGAGTTTTGCTTCTATTAGATCGGTGACCTAGCCATGGTTAAATAGCCGCGTCTTCCCAGCTATGTACCCACAGCTGGAGGGAAATTTGGATTCATGCCTTTCCCAAGGATATTAACGCCATTATTAGCAAATAGAAGCAGCTTCGTCGAGGAATTGAACTCGGGTCGACGAGGCCATTTCCTACGACTCTAATCATTAGGCCACGCGCCTCCATATATTTATATATATAGATTCCTGTTCATATAACTTCCCGGAACTCCTTCGCATCCAATAAAACGTATAACGTGTAATACTAGGAGATTCTATCCACAAGCAGTTTCTCTTCATTGTACCTAAACACGTAGGGCATCTCAAAATAAAACCGAGAAAATCAGAATTTTCTCTCTATCCATCCATAAGGGTAGTGTGATTTACGTGAAACCTGACCATTTGTAAAATTTACCGTCAATAGGAGGTGACGAATAAATCCCATATTTACGAGTACCTAACGAAGAATGATGATAAGCTCCTATTGCTGATCCATTCGTTCGTCTGTAGCTGAGATTAGCAAATAGCTATAATCTATTAATTTTTGAAATTGTAAATTCGATGTCGACAACTTGCAAACAAAAATAACTGGCCAGACGAATTATTTATTAGTGAATAAAATTTAATCGTCCGTAAGAAAAAAAAGAAAATATTAAATTGCAGCGTCTAATTACAAACGACTATTTTAAAGCCAAATTCAGATTTTAGCAAAAAGAGGCAAATAATGAAAAAGGTGAACAAATACAATTAATAGATATAAAAGTCGTCGGGTGGCCAATCAGCGAGGGAGTCTATCCCCTTTTCACAAGCACTAGACCAAGGAGATTAGTTTAGCATCTGAGGTGGAGCACCACATCTACCATCAGCTCCTTACTTTACCGCACAGATCCCTGTGCTACTCATACGCTGGGTTGATGAGGGCCGGTATCGGACTAGGAACCTTGTGGTTTCTAGCCGAACGCTCTACCGACTGAGCTAACCCGACCCTTTAATAGATATACGGTTCGATTTTGTATCGAATTTCTCAATACATTCACACCTACTGACTTACAGCCAAGTCACGCTGAAAGCTCAGTCTTTCGGAAGTTAAGCAATGATCATCCTGTTCAGTTCTGTGATGGGCGACTAAGCAGCATTGATTTGTGTTGAGTATGAATTCATAGTCGTTTCTTTTTCTTTTTTTTTTCATTTCTTGCTTCGTTTAATTTGGTTTCTTTGTTTAATGGCATATCAACCTTCGTGGGCAATTTAATGTCAAAGCTATCATTGTAGAAGAACAGTAGTGGCACTATTTAATCCATTGCTGGGGGATGAGGTGTTCATACCTTTTCTAAGGGTATTCGTCCGAAAGTGAACATAATAGAACGACTTGAGTTCGAACTCACTTACTACGATGTCGTACTTCATCACGTTAGCCATTACACTATGGGAACTCACCCTTCTTGCTTTATACCTATTTTCATTTTAGGAAGTTTATTAATTTTCTGTGATAACGAATGGAACCTCGGAGCAAGTTTTATCATATTTAAGAAAATACAGAAAAGTTCTTTACATTCTTATAGTAAGATAGACCACTGATTAGCACTGAGCCTATTCTAGTAGTGACCACCCAGGCGGAATTTAACAGGTTTGAATTCCGAGTTTTCTTTCTCCTAGACTGGTTGCCTAACCAAGGTTAAAGAGCCCAGTCTGCTCTACTATTTACCCATAGCAGGAGGGAAAGTAGTTGAATTCATATCTTTCCCAAGGGTATTAGCGGTATGTGAACTGTAGCTTCGTCCAGGATTTGAACTCGGGGCGACGAGTCCATTTTCTACGATTCTAATCATTGCACCACGGCCTCCAGCTTAACTGGATTCTTACTTTGTATTCGCCAGATTAGCTAAAAAAAACGGAAGTTTTATCTAATTTTCTAGCCAGATAGCAAAGTTACAACTTTGTCATTACTTTTTTTCAATGGCTTTCGATTTGTAGTAAGAGCAATGGTTACTATGGAGATATAAACGTTCACACCTCTGCATCGTTTATTGACTTATGTTTCATATTTCCGGATGCGATGGTCATGTAATGGACACGGTGACACAAGTTCAAATCCAACACGAGGCTGTTTGCATTTCACAGATATACTACTCCCGGGAAAGGTATTAATACAATTATTCTCCCTCAATCTATGGGTAAATGATAGGACAGACTGGGCTCTTTAACCATGTTGTTAAAGTCTGTTTAAAAATTGACCTTGTCTTGCATTCTACTCATGCAGAAGGGTTAGGTAAATGCATGTATTCCTTATTTCATATATATATATATATATATATATATATATATATATATATATATAGGGTGATCACAAAAACAGACTTTCTAAAAAAGTCAGGCCTGTTTTTGGGTCACCATATATATATATATATATAATATATATATATATATATATATATATATATATATATATATATATGTAGAATTAAACTAAAGACACATCTCCTGTTTAACAATTTTATTTTTGATCCACAAATTCCGCCCAAACATTAAAAATTTGGCCAGAAAACTCGAAAAGATCAAAAATAAAATTGTTAAACAGGAAGTGTCTCTTGTTTAATTCTACATGTATAAATGAAAGAATGCTGCCCTCCCCCCCACACATATATATATATATATATACCGGGTGACCCCCCCCCAACAAAAACAGTTTTTTTTTTATCACCCTGTATATAAATGTATGACTGGCTGGTTTACTAATTTCAGCTACGGCTCACTCTGCACTAATACTTAAATAAAAACCTAATTTAAATCCACGATCTCCTATTGAAGTCAACAGCTAATTTACATTTTCCACAGAAATCATCTTAAAATCTTTCCTTAGCGCAGGTTTTTACTTAATATAAACATGTTTTTGAAAATGTATTTATCATGTAGGTATTTATCTAACTCATTCATCACAGGTAGGATTTTACACAAGGTCGCAAGTATGGGGGGTCCAACGAGGATCGAACTCGTTATTCAGTAGTAATCTATATGCCAAACTGGCTTGTTAACCAAAGTGTATAAATGAGATATGATAAAAAAAATTCGACTGAAACTTTGAATTCTTCGTTTTTTTGTAATTTGAAATTTAAGTGAAAACATATGCAAATACGTGCTACTTACATAATAATGTATCGATGTTCAGATATCTAGCCGAGCTATGGTTTAAATAACCCATAAAGGTTGATATGCCATTAAATAAAATCCCAAAGCCAAAACATATATCTAGATCGCTTTCTAGATATCTAGAATTCGTCTATATGAACCAATGCTAATTTGAAGAAATAAATGAAGCCAGTCTCGATACATTCTGATTATGACTCCAAGTGCAGCGCACTACATGATTAATAGATCTTTTATTGTTTCCTAAACTAAAAACACACCACAAGTATAAGATTTTAGAACATGTAATGTATTGAAAAAAATTTGACGATGCAGTTTTACACCATTACGAAAGAAATGTTTCAAAGTTGCTTCCAGTCTTCGGAATAAGTGTGATGAATACCAAGGGGACTAGTATTATCTGTATTATTCAGACTATTGTCCTCATCTTTATTGTTATCTGTACAATTTCGGCCGATGTGCCCCCGGTCTTCTTCAGGTATTTCTTGTCGGACTCGGGAATCTAACAATAAAGATGAAGACAATAGTCCGAATAATCCAAATAATACTAATCATCAAGCCTCATCTAAAAAATTCAGAGAAATACCAAGGGGACTATTTTAAAGAAAACTAATGTTTTATTTATTGTTAATTTCTGGCTTGGCAAATTCATGTTCAGTCTTGATAATATTTGAACACACTCCCGGGTAAGATATGAATACAACTATTCTCCCTCAAGCTATGGGTAAAAAATAGGACAGACTGGGCTCTTTAACCATGTTGTTAAACTCCGTTTAAAATTGACATTGTCTCGCATTCTACTCATGCAGAGGGGTTAAGTAAATGCATATATTCCTTATTTCAAATGAGCTCAGTCGGTAGAGCGTTAGGCTAGAAACCACAAGGTTCCTAGTTCAATACCAACCCTCGACAACTCAGCGTATGAATAGCACAGGGATCTGTGTGGTAAAGTAAGGAGCTGATGGTAGGTGTGGCGCTCCACCTCAGTCGCAAAAACAATGATATTTGAACACACTTAGTATTATTTTCTACAACGGCCAATTTTCACATCTTTGAGTTTTATCACGTTTTGGCAGCTGTACCGAACCGACTTTCCTCATGTGACTGTATGCATTCTCATAGGAGTATTGAGATAAAAGCATTTATCACATGCAGGTAGGTGGGCTATGTTATTTACATTCATTATCTTTTACATCCTTTCTATCTCTATGCGACTTTTGTTTGTTTCATAAATTGAAAATTCATTACAAGAGTAAGATCTGTGGACATTGAAGATATTAAAAGAAATAAGGTGATATGCCATATCAAAAGAGACGTTTGAGAAGTGCTTTGGCCAATTTAAAACTCGCTGGAATAAGTGTGAATACCAAGGGGACTATTCTTAAGAAAATTAGCATTTCATTAATTTAAACAATGATTATATACCACTAAAATCATCATTGTTTGTGTATATGTATATATGCTACTGTAACCTAGAAAAAAACGACACATGATAGCGAGATTTTTATAAGAGCAACACACTTAGAAAATATAAACATTTATATAGAAATTTTCAAATGATTGATAATTCTGGAGTGCCTGCATTCTATCTTTTCTTTTTATCTGTTTCAGTGTCTATTCTCTTAGAATATACCACGTAAGGGTCGGTTTAGCTCAGTCGGTAAAGTGTTCGGCTGGGAACCTCAAGGGTTCGGGTTCGGTACCAGCCCTCGCCAACTCAGCGTATGAGTATCACTGGGATATGTGCGGTAAAGTGAGGATGCTGATGGTAGATGTGGCGCTCCACCTCAGATGCCAAAAACAATTTCCTTGGTCTAGCGCTAATGAAAAGGGGATAGACTCCCTCGCTGTCTGGTTGATACCGACTTTAAGCCACCTCGACGACTTTACTTACTTTTTTTTACTGTTTTATCTACTATTTTTCCGTTACTGTTGTTTAGCAAGTTTAGTCTTCCCTGGGTACCAAATAATTGTGCCCAATTATTCTTAGTAATATTGGAGCCACTCGTAGGGTAACGGTTATCGTCGCTGGATGTGGACTCGGCTATGAGTTCAAATCCTGAACGAGGTTGTTTGCATTTCACAATACTTTGGGAAAGGTATGAATCCAACTATTCACTCTCCAGTTACAGGGAAATGGTATGGCAGACTGGGCTCTTTAACCTTTAGTATGGAAACCAGTCTAGGAGAAGTAAAGCTCTGAATTCAAATCATTTGTAGACCAGGGTTTGAAAATAACAAAAACTACAGAGAGAGAGAGAGAGAGAGAGAGAGAGAGAGAGAGAGAGAGAGAGAGAGAGAGAGAGAGAGAGAGAGAGAGAGAGACCCGGCTCTATACACGAAGAAAAGTCTATCGATACGAACCGATGGAAGAGAAAAGACAAAGACGATAGAAGCCGGCATTATAAGAAATTAGTGGGACTTAAGATCAAGTCACATTGAAAACACCGGTTCTCTGAGGATCACCAAAGTTGAGCGATGAACCTGTTCAAATCTTAGTTAAGTGACCATTTAAGCAACAACAGGTACTGTAAGAAATCGAATATCAGATGAATGGATTCTGCATTAAATGACCCGAAAAGGGTTGAAATGCCGTACATCAATATTGACCGTAAGCCCCACTAATTTCTTTTAATCCCTGCTTCTATCGTGTTCATCTTTTATCTTCCATTGGGTCGTATCGGAGTTTCTTCGTGCATAAAGCCGGGTCTCTATCCCTGTCTCTGTCTATCTGTCTGTCTGTCTCTCTCATCAGTGCTCGCATTCTTTTCTTTTCCTCACTTGCTTTTCTTCATCTTCCTCCGTCTTGTTTCACCGTCTTCTTCGTCACATTCTGTCTTTCTTTCTCTCTTTCTGTCTGTCTGTCTGTCTGTCTGACTTTCTTTCTTTCTTTCTTTCTTTCTTTCTTTCTTTCTTTCTGTTGCCTCTCTTGCCCACATCATTTTCGATTGACGATTTCTTGCAGTTCACACATTGAAAACCTCCTTTGTCTATGTTCAGCTTTTCACGCGCATTCTTTTTTCCCACCCGACTTCAAATGTCCGCTTTTACTTTTTACGTCTTTTATCTTCCATTGGGTCGAATCGGAGTTTCTTCGTGTATAGAACTGGGTCTCTCTCTTTCTCTCTCTCTCTCTCTCTCTCTCTCTCTCGTTTTTTGTTCTTTTCAAACCCTTGTCTACAAATGGTTTGAATAACCAACCAGCCAACCAGCCAACCAACCAACCAATCCAGTTTAATGACATGCGTTTACAAACTTATTTCTTTGAATTATTAGCAACACTATAAACAAGTCCCTTTCAGGTATCTGATTGCATTCCAACAGGCCTTTCCATTTCCCTTGTCTTCACAATTTATAGAAAGTTTCGCTTCTGGATAAAAAAAGAAAGAATGCTATGTTTTCAATTTCTTCAATTCTTTAGCTTCCAGGTAAACATCTGCTCTGTATTTTTTTTGTTCATTTAATCCTTTTCGGATCTAATATTCCCTTCGGCATGTTGGAGGATAAAGCATGGTGATTTTTTTGTTTTGTTTTGCCAGTTTCGAAAAATATGCAAAAAACAAAACAAAAACAAAACAAAACAAAAAAATGCAATACCGAGAAAAAAGTTTTATTATCAAATTATTTAAACGAAATTGACATTTAACCCAACTGCAGACCGACCTTTATCAATCCGATTCAATTTTGACATTTTAGAATGAGCTAAAGTTAAGTAAACATCTCAAGTCTCATCCTACATTTAAAATACACTATAAATCAACCTAAGTTAAATAACAAAGGAAAAGAGAGTAAAACACAGTACAGATATTTTAATGAAATACAAAATAAGATAAAAATATAAAATGACGCCAGAAAATCGATTATTAAAATGAGCAGAAGTTGATGACGGAGGAATTTTAAGTGCCACTCTCATGTTTTTAACTATTCTAAATTTTGCATGTTTCGCTCTTTCCAAGAATTCAGAATGGCGCCAACAAAAGATGTTGTCTAGATTTTGCCAAGATTAACAGGTGTCCGTATTAGTGATGGTCATCCAGTTCTGGAGTGCTAGGGAGGGTGGAGACCTATTTCATTGTCATTACTACCAGGTCAAGTCTGAACACAGAGTGGCAGTACATGTTAGTGTCTCATCTCTGGGACAAATAGATATTTGCAAATTATTTTTATTATGTAGGAATACTTTATATCATATAACCGTGTGCCAAAAAATCTTTAGAAACTGGACAAAAATGTCTGTATAAACGTACAATATGCGCAATTAATTGAAATTAAAATAAGATACATGTCGTTACCTGTTTCGGTCGTGGAGGCGCTATTCATGTAGCGTATCTTGGGTAGTAATAGCCTGGTGGAGCCCATCACTCTGAGTTCTCAATTGGTTTGAATTCAGATTTTTCTTTCTCCTAGACCGGTTACCATTCCAAAATTAAAGAGCCTAGTCTGCCCTACTATTTACCCGTGGCTGACGGCAGAATAATTAGGTTAATCCTTTTTCCAGTGATATTCGTGTTATGTGAAATGCAAACAGCCTCGTTTCAAATCTTTAACTCGGATAGCCGAGTTAATTTCACGCGACAATAACCGTTATTAGACGAACGCTTCCATTAATTAATTCCTCTAGGCATAAAATAAAACTGCTTAACATCGAGGTATAAAATTCCCAAACCTCTACGTATAAAATATCCCCAGACGGGTTTACATGTCTTTAAAATCAATCAATCAATCATTCTGAATAGACTTTTTATGAAGCTATTTCAAGTAATTTTTAATCATATAATTTTACCATCTCGAATTAATTTTTATTATTTGCATTATTCGGACTATTGTCCTCATCTTTATTGTAATCTGTACAACAATCCAGTTAATGCACCCTCCTAGAAGGCCGGAGGGCACATCGTCCGAAACGTCGTACAGATAACAATAAAGATGAGGACAATATTCAGAATAAACCAAATCAAAAACAGAACAAGTCCATAAAAAACCCCCAAAACCAACAAACAAACAACAACCAAGGAACAAATACTTACCAGATCCAATTAACACATACATGGAACCCACGATTTTCTGGTTAAAAATACAATACGACTTGTAAGCTCATTGAATTTCCGTGAGTCCGGCGTCTATTGATGAGTCAAATTAGCCACCGAAATGTATCGATGACATCGAGCCAACCAAACCTATGACAGTGCACAAACATATCAAATCATACAGCATCGCCACTCTCACTGATAAAGGTGCGCGTCCTCGGGTTCGAGCACTGGCCTGTGTCGAAAAATTGGCTACAATGTCTCAACGTCCACGGGTTCGAACGCTGGCCTGTGTCGAAAAATCTGCTACAGCGCCCCAACAACATCAAATACATACAAACCGCATCACACCCAGAGCAGACAGACAAGACACACCCACTACCAACGTCGTAGCTCTGAAAACCATATCTAAAAAGACAACCATAGAACCTAGGAGTGAAACACACCTACTAAGGTGTAAACAAACCTTAAATCTGGCAACATTCAATGTCAGAACATTGAAACCCATAAACCAACTGCCCGAGTTAACTGCATCTGCAGAGGACAAAAATATAGACATAGATTTGATCATAGTGAACTAGATATAAAATACCACGAAACAGGTAATGGATGGACGTTCGTGTCTGCATCTGCGTGGAAAAACTCCACAAATGCCACTATAGGTGTAGAAATGCTCCTCAGCCCCTAGCTATAAGAGCACTAAACAGTATAGAAAAAATCCAACCGAGAATCATATGCGCTACGTTTAATGGGAATCCCTGCATGACAGTAGTCTCGTACTATAGCCCCACTAATGTCAGCGAAGAAACGGGCATAGCAAAGTTCTATAATGAACTATCCTCCCTATGCAGACAGATTCCCAAACACAATGTCCTGGTCATTGGGGGCGACATGAATGCGCAGATAGGCAAAAGCGAGAACAATAAATACTGCCTACATAACACCCCAAATAGGAACGGCGAATTACTAGCAGAGTTATCTCTTGAGAACAGGCTAGTATGCCTAAATACAAAATACCAAAAAAGAAAAGGCAAACTATGGACCTACACATACCCAAACGATACAAGAGCCCAATTAGACTATATCCTTGTAAATAAAAATGGATAAATAGTGCAATAAACTGCGAAGCATACTCCTCTTTTAAAGGAGTATCCTCCAACCACAGAATAGTCACAGCAAAATTACGACTTAGCCCACGTAGAAACAAAAAGCAACCCAGTAAGTCTGTACGATACGACTGGTCAACACTTGCCAACAGTGATATATGCAATCGCTACGCTGTAGCAGTAAGAAACAGGTTCTATATCCTCCAGGAGGCATTTAAAAGCTCCACTCCAAATGAGGAATACGAAAACTTTGTCAGGGCCCACCTAGAAGCAACATCCGAGTGCGTACCGACCGAACTAAGAGCCAAACGCTCTGTCCCCTGGGAGACAGAGGCAGTTAGAGAAAAGAGAAATAATATCAAAGAAGCAGCCCAAATTAATAAAACAAACCCAACTAACACCAACCTATGCAACCTTAAGAAAGCCCAGGTAGACCTAACCAAAACATACAAAACGGAACAAATAGAATACATACAAGTACAGATAAATAATATCAGACAATTGGTAAAGACAGACAGTCACGATTAGCATGGCAAAAAGTAAACGAAATTAGTGGTAGGAAAAGTACCTCTAAATCAAAGCTAAAGGCAACCATCCAAAAAGATAGACTTCAAAAATAAAAAGACCACTTCCAGAAACTGCTGGGACCCCCCCCCCAAAAAAAAAAATCATAGAAAATAATATCCAAAAGATTGTAGATAAACAACTAGATATCAAGCTGGGGGATTTCACAACAGATGAAATCAACCAATCTTTAAAGAAGCTAAAGGGTAGAAAAGCAGCAGGACTTGCCGTGTGGAAGATAGGAAAGTTCAATGGCATACTGCTTAGGCTATGCAATGCAGTATATAGACAAAATAGAATAGATAAATGGACGAAAGGCTGCATCCTCCCATTCCCTAAAAAGAGAGATCTCGGAATCGCTAAAAACTACAGAGGCATAACTCTCACTGCTATTGCAACCAAGATATATAATGCCTTTCTACTTAATCGCATCCGGCCCGAAATAGAGAAAATCCTTAGGAGAAACCAAAATGGATTCCGCAGAAATCGATCCACAACCTCTCAGATCCTGACTATTCGACGGATCATAGAAGGGGTACGAGCAAAGAATCTAGAGACAACGCTATTATTCGTAGATTTCTCCAAGGCATTTGATTCCATACATAGAGGGAAAATGGAACAAATACTATTAGCATACGGTCTCCCCAAAGGAACGGTTTCAGCTATAATGATGCTATACAAAGACACTAAAGCGATGGTACGCTCACCTGATGCCGACACATATTTCTTTGACATCGCCACAGGAGTCCTTCAAGGAGACACATTGGCACCATATATATTTATAATATGCCTAGACTACGTACTCCAAACATCATTAGATACCATAAAAGAAAAAGATTTCATACTAAAAAAGGGCAAGAAGCAGGCGATATCCCGCACAAACAATCACTGATGCGGACTATGCTGATGACCTTGCACTTCTTGCAGATACACCGGCACAGGCTGAATCACTGCTACATAGCTTAGAGGATGCAGCAAAGAATATAGGCCTCTATGTGAACTCCGATAAAACAGAGTTCATGAGTTTCAAAAATAAAGGAAACATCTCCACACTCAACGGCAAGCCTCTTAAGCCAGTAGAACAATTCACGTAGCTGGGTGGTATATCTCCTCTACAGAGAGCGATGTTAATACACGGATAGCAAAGGCATAGTCGGCCACAAATAGATTATCAGTCATATGGAGGTCCGATCTCCCTGAAAAGCTGAAGCAACGGTTCTTCCAGGCTGTGGTTGTGTCGGTGCTGCTATATGGCTGCACCACCTGGACCCTAACAAAGCGTCTTGAGAATAAGCTAGATGGGAGCTGCACAAGAATGCTGCGTGCAGTCTTGAACAAGTCTTGGAAACAGCACCCCACAAGGAAGCAGCTGTACGGTCACATGCTCCCCATCTCAAAAACTATCCGAGTGAGACAGACAAGGCATGCAGGACACTGCTGGAGAAGTAAGGACAAACTCATAAGCGACGTTCTCTCGTGGAAGCCAACACATGGACATGCAAGTGATGGGCGCCCAGCAAGGACCTACATTGACCAGTTTTATGAAGATGCTGGCTGCTCCGCAGAGGAGCTCCCAGGTGCAATGAATGATAGGGAAGGTTGGCGAAAGATTGTCATGGATACCGGTGCTGCATGCGCGACATGATGATGATGATTTATGAAGGAATGAAGGATTTTCCCGTTAGCATTTCATCTATCTCATATCAAAAACTTTGATGAATAAAGAAACGTTTTTACGTTGAAAATTGTACTTGAAATTGCTTTATTTTCTACCTGCATTTAAAATAATGTTTTGCTCTCATATCTGTGCCGTTTATACTAGGTAAAATACGTAGATGAATAAACATGATAATAATCTGTTTCTGATCCGTGAATATTGTACTTTGATATCTACATAGAAACATTATTCAATAATGAAGATCATTTACAAATAGCCCATAGATACGGCGATAAAAATCAACTAAAAATGAACAGTTTTAGAAAGCGGTAAATTTTAAAATAACTTTATCCTTTTTTTTTAGAGAAGGGATATTGAGGAACTATTTTTAACAAATAAGCAAATCATACGAGAAGTTTAGAATTGTTTATGTTCAAAGATCGATTCATCTTAGGTTTCAAGAATTGAGAAGATTTTTCTGCCGAAGGAAAGAAAAACGCACCATAACTCTGATTGTGATGCATCAAGATTATTCTCTTTCTAAACTGTCCTGTTTAAAATATCACATCTTTTAAGATGCGTGACAAATGTAGGTATTTACTCAATGAATTTGCCACGGCTGGGATGTGACACAAGGTCGCAAGTATGGGGTATCCAACGATGATAAAACTCGCTTTTCAGTTGATATATCACAATTAATGCCACTGATTTAATCTCTTTATTTGGATATCGACTTTCGTGGGTTATTTAATGCAAAGACCATCCTTGTAGAAGAACAGTTGAAGTACTATTTAACCCATAGCTATAGAGGATGTGGGATTTCATATCTTTCTCAAGAATAATAATTTGAAAGTGAACGTAACATCATGACTGGAGTTCGAACTTCGTACTACAATGCTGCACTCCGGCTCGTTAGCCGCTACACCTCAGGGATTCGCTTCAGGCCACTGTCTTGTGATGCCTGAAGATAATCCTTTTTTTTTTAATAATCTGTTCTATTTAACATATCATAATGTTGTGGCCTGGTTAAGGGACCAGAATAAAGACACAAGAGAGGAAATGAGTTAAATAAATATATTAACAAAGAACAGTAGTACAAACATATACAAATGAGACGGTCACATGCGAGGCTATCTTATCGGCTATCCGCTGTAACATTAACTCTCGCTTAAGTGCAGAACCTGCTGCTATTTATAGTTGGAAGAGTTCATGCGTGCGTGGAAAGTTACCATAACACATAATGAACCACGATTTTATATTACTTAAGGTTAATTTTCAGTGATCTTTAAGCTTATGTGAAATCGCTTTCTATTTATTCACGTCGGGGTGGCCTAAAGTCCGTATCAGCCAATCAGCGAGGGAGTCTATCCACTTGTCACTGGCGCTAGATCAAGGATATTATTCTAGCCTCTGAGGTGGAGCGCTACACCTATCACCAGCTCCTTACTTTACCGCACATATCCCTGTACTACTCATACGCTGAGTTGGCGAGGGCCGGTATCGAACTAGGAACCTTGTGGTTTCTAGCTGAACACTCTACCGACTGAGTTAACCCGGCTCATGTAGAATTTATAATTAATTGAAAAATAACTGAATAACACCAGCAAGAGACTTTAAAAAAACGTTTAAAAAATTGAACTGGACAGAAGCTTTGAAATTTACCTAGAAAGTTCTGTACAACAATATATTTTGTATTATTAGTGTTAATCGGACTATTGTCCCCATCTTCACTGTTATTTGTACAACGTTTCGGCCGATATACCCTCCGGCCTTCTTCAGGTATTTCTTGTCGGATTCGGGAACCTTCTCGGACTCGGGAACCTTCTTTTCGAACTCGGGAACTTTCTTGTCGTATTCGGGAGCCATCACGGAACTTTGAACCTAACCCTTTATTTATTCCACGGGGGTATCCTGTTCTCATTCCGCTAACCATAGCTGGGGTAGGAGTTGTGTTAATTAATTATTTTTCTAACTGCTGGAGGGTATATCGGCCGAAACGTTGTACAAATAACAGTGAAGATGGAGACAATAGTCCGATTAACGCTAATAATACTAATCTTCAAGCCTCATTTCAAACATTCAGAGAAATAACATATTTTGTATTTTAACATTTTGGTTGCGAGTTTAGATTAAAGCTGAAAAAAGAATCAGGGTGGAAGAGGGGAAGAAAAAGAAAATATTGATCCTGTGAACTCATGATACTGCTCAAATTAATGAACACCTGGAGTTATTTCCTTTGGTTAGAGATTCAAACAATCAGAAATTGGAACAATAAAGAGATAAGAGAAAACGAAGATCCCACATCATTATTATTATTTTACTTCTTGCAAGTTTTTTTTTTACATCAGTTTTAACTGGTGACTTCTTTACTGGAGTCTGAGTGACAACAAGTGCTCTTACATCTCGTGGACTCTTCAAAGTCTCCGAACAGATTTTAGCAGTACTAGACGATCTCGATTCTTGCTCACATCTCCATGTCACCCAATCTCTTTCACAGATTCTTAAAGACTGTTCTAAGTTCTTTTTGTCTTGTTAATTAGAACTAATTTTGGTCTTCTTGTCGGTATTGGGTTCGTATTTCAAAGTCCCAAAGAATTTTTTGTGTTGTATTTTCTATGACATATTCTATTTTGTTCATATACCCTTTTCAGTGCTGCTGATAGTCCATGCTGTATAAAGGACTTACAGTAATGTAGGGGGGAGGGGGTAAAAGCCCCACCGAGAAGGGGGTAGATAGACTCTAGACCATATCAGTTCGTTGAGAAGATCCAGCTAAAAGGGGAAAACAAGTTCAAATAAGGCGCTTAAATACCAGAGGTCCCCTAGTGGGAACAAACGCCAACACAGCGGAAAGATAACTCTTCCAGGCAAAGGGAAGATAATCCCCTACAGTGTTATTAAAAAAAATCAGTTTCTCTCTTCCGGTTTCCTCTTCGTAGCCATGTAAAGATCATCTCATGTAAAATTTTCTTTGTCGCTTCAGGAGTTCTGAACACATCTCATTAGGGGTACGGTTTATTGTGAGGGATATGAAAAATGGTGACTTTTTCAGTGATGCTGATAGCTTTTGAATTTAGTGCATCCTAGGACGCATGTATTTGATTTGAATGAGTCCCCGGGAAATTTAATGGGTCCCAACTAAAGTTTCTTAATAAATTGCAGAATTTTTATCTATGAACAACTAAAGCCATCGAGCACCTACCTTGTATCCCATACCGTGTAATTCGTTTCCAAGAAAATATTGAAATCTATTTATAGTTAGCTGGAAATGGTGGGGGAGAAAAAAACACTGGTACGCATGGATATGATTTTTCTGCGTCCTTTTAGATTTTTATGCGTCAGTGACGCAGGACGCATACCTATCAGCATCTCTGCTTTTTCAAACTTTTTTTCAACTAGACGATTAATTTGATACATACAAAAACCATGATACATATATATAAAGGCAGTTGGTCTGTTTGTATGTATGTATGTATATATGTATGTCCGGATGAAACTACAAAAAAAACAAAAACAAACAAAAAAAAAAACTAACAACAAAGTAAATATATATGCACATTAAATATCACGTATTCTTACTTTTTGTGCAAACATCATGAAGATTTGATTTATATTCGAAGGTATTTAAAAATACATAGAAATAGCATTTGATTCTACGTAAAAATGTCGAACATTTGTGAATCTCAGAAGTGAACAAATCAATACACGAGGTATTCCCCCATCTACCCAGGCGACGCTGAGTAACCGCTTCTAGTTCAGTATAGTGGTCAAATTTTAATCTTTTGCACAATTCCCAGTGGATTACTTTTCCTACCCAGTCGTGCCTAGATTTGTATTAATTTTATATCAGTTTGATTCATTTGTTCATGTGATTAACCATTTCATCCCAGTCATCACATAACCTACACTTGCTCATCTCCTGCGTATTATAAAAACTTGCTTCGGTATAATTAGTTCTTATGTCATTATTTTGTGTTGTAAGATTCAAAGTTGATAATTGAACAACAGCTCCGACACGTTGTGAGACAAAACATTTAATAGGTGTACAGCACATGGTAACGATAAGATACATAAAGTACATAGATACATAAGATACAAATAAGATATAAGAGTAGAGATAAAAGGACACATTCATGAATGGTAAATACAAGATACAATATTTAGGTATAAACGAGATACCCAAATGTACATAAAATATAAATATTACAGATTATCATTGGAACTAAAGGATAGTCCCTGCTGTATAAAGGACTTACAGTAATGTAAGGGGGTAGAGAGACTCTAGCCCATATCAGTTCGTTGAGAAGATCCAGCTAAAAGAGGAAGACAAGTTCAAATAAGGCGCTTAAATACCAGAGGTCCCCTAGTGGGAACAAACGCCAACACAGCGGAAAGATAACTCTTCCAGGCAAAGAAGATAATCCACTACAGTGTTATTTAAAAAAATCAGTTTCTCTCTTCCGGTTTCCTCTTCGTAGCCATGTAAAGATAATCTCATGTAAAATTTTCTTTGTCGCTTCAGGAGTTCTGAACACATCTCATTAGGGGTACGGTTTATTGTGGGGGATATGAAAAATGGTGACTTTTTCAGTGATGCTGATAGCTTTTGAATTTAGTGCATCCTGGGACGCATGTATGTGATTTGAATGAGTCCCCGGGAAATTTAATGGGTCCCAACTAAAGTTTCTTAATAAATTGCAGAGTTTTTATCTATGAACAACTGAAGCCATCGAGCACCTACCTTGTACCCCATACCGTGTAATTCGTTTCCTAGAAAATATTGAAATCTATTTATAGTTAGCTGGAAATGGTGGGGGGAGAAAAAAACACTGGGACGCATGGATATGATTTTTCTGCGTCCTTTTAGATTTTTATGCGTCAGTGACGCAGGACGCATACATATCAGCATATCTGCTTCTTAAAACTCTTTTTTAACTAGACGATCAATTTGACACATACAAAAACCATGACATTGTAAAGAAAGAAGACATACAGCTGTTTTTCTTCACATTTTAGTTTTCTATTACTCGCCATTCTTATCATTTTTACTCCTTGTAAGTTTTTCACACCAGCGTTAGCTGATGGTCTTTCACTTGAGGCTGAGTGACAACAAGTCTTCTCAGGTCTCCATGACTCTTCTGAGTATTCTAGCCGATTGCAGCAGTGCAGTAGTCTGGATGGTCTCAATTCTTCCTCTGATTTCCAGATCCTCCAATCCTTTTCCAAGCTTTTTGGGACCGTTCCTAGTGCACCAACTATAATTGGTATCACTTTCACTTTCATATTCCACAGCTTTCTCAATTATCTGGCAAGGTCCAGGTAGTTATTCATCTTTTCGTTTTCCTTCATCTTCCCTATGTGATCTGCTGGAACCGCAAAGTCTACAGCTAACTGCAGGAGTTCATGTAATTATCATTATTATTAATTATAATAATTACAACATGAACTCCTGCCGTTAGCTGTAATTAATCAATATCTTGATTAATTCAGTGGATTTAACCCTGAAGATCCTTGGGTGAAACTCGAGTAGGTTATTTCTGTACACACTATAATAATAATAATATATATATATATATATATATATATATATATATATTGCGTAAAACTTTTCTACACTACTAGATCATTCTATTACAAAGATATGGACAAATTAAGCACTAAAAAATCCGTTGTTATGGCTAAACGACGCATGCTCACTGTGACAAAAAGTGAGTAAGCATTGTGTTATTGTAACAACAGAAAAGTCTTCCTACTGTAAATCTATGGATACTAAATTAAACATGTTATATCGTTTTTTTTCTACAACTTACTTTATAGTATTTCATCTAAGCGGTAGATTTTTTTCACATCTAATAACTAGTGACTAATGATGATATGAATGTTGAAACGGAACCTGTAATAAGTATATATAACCAGAATTATATGGAAAGTTTTTTTTTTTTAAAAGCTACATAGATTATTCATTTCGTATCCTGAGATCGTGATAGGTTGAGTGACGTTTTGGTAGTGAATAAAGGTAAAGAATTGAATTAAATCTAGCGTCGACATAACAAACAGTCGGACACTACCAGTTTAACTGGCTAGTTTGTATGCGGATTTATGCTGAAAAGTTAAGGGTCTTGGCATCCATTTCGTCTGGTCTGTGCGCTGATAACTGATGTTGCTACTGTCCATCCCGTTAGCATATCGGCTGACTGCCAGGAAGAACGGCAATGGAATTAGATAGCGACGGAATAATGACAACAGCAAGACAGAAAGAGAATTAGCATTTTTGTTCTTTGTGACTTGCTGATAACGTGCTTTTACCGATGTCACGTGGTTTCCCGACGACACACAGTCTGTGTTTGCCTTGAGCGCGGGAATTATTTGTGAACTTGTTTTTCTTTGGCGTCCTTTTAAAAACTATCACAAACTTGTATATTTGAAGAATTTTTTTTTTTGTTTTCGTTTTTTTTTTTTTTTATTTCGTGAAAAAAAAATTACAGTGTTATTTCAGAATATCACAATTATCCGTAATTCTACATCAATTTGTAATTCTGCAACATATTTTTGCTTATTTTGCTACGTGTTGAGCTCTCAAATATTCGAAAGCACGGCTTACGGCGAAAAACCTCACAACATTGGCAAAATGATAAGATATAGAATTTTCCGAATGTTCTTTGCTTCCAACATGGCCAATATTATTCATAATGAAGCGGTCGATTGCTGGCAACACTTGGTCGACGATGATGTAGTCTTTCGTACTTTCTATAATTAATTGGTTCATTTATAATGAAAGTTTCTCTACAAGTGAGTCGAATATTGACACAGACAATTTCTGACTATTTCCTCATCTGGCAATATTTTCGATTTAATGATTAATGCGCAAAATCCACAGAAAAATCAATGATTTGAACAAATTGCTTCAAGCGTGTTTTACTCAATATCTGAAACTGCGGAAATATATTAATATGATATGCTAATAGATCTGTCAGAGCTATATTTTACTTATCGATATTCATTTTACAATATCGGTATTCATTTATGTTCCAAGGGGAAATTATAATGAAATATCATCGAAATAAATTGAACTAGTTTAAGTATCGGCCTATGCTGAGAAAGAGGTCACGACTTGCTTCGAAGTTGCTTATTTTGCCATTAATTATAAATTAAATCCAATGGTTATAGGCAGTAATTGTTATGAAATATAATTTTTGTGGGGAAATATAACTGGTTCACTGCGTAATTGTTAGCGATCCTGCTAGTAAGAGCAAAGAAGGTGGTAAGTTAGAAAAGTTAAATCAATTAAGTTCATAGAAAGGGGCGAACTTACCGCAAGCTGAATCCGTGGAAGGTAAATTAGACTGTAACCGGGAGAAACAGATTATTCCATTATATATCAGTGGTAGGGAGGATAGACCTTTTCATTGGCTCCCACTGACTGTGGTTTCTCGATTTAAGATGTCGAGTTTTTCTTGTGTAGTTTCATTCGTAGCAAAAAATGTCAAAACTAGCAGCACGTAGCTTACAGGGTGGTAACTTGAAGATGCCGGGTTAAAGTTGGGGCTGCTATCGGAGCCGATATGATGCAAAAGAACCCGTAATCGGCAATGAAGATAGTGCATCACTGACGACCACCATGTACGCATCCATAAGATGTATCGTTCAACAAAAAGGGTAAATGTAGTTTAACATCTGAAATAAATTTTGTTTATTTTCTAATATCTGTTCTATCAACTGGCAATAAAGTCTTAGTAAAGTGCAGCGTTAATAAAGTGTTAGTAAAGTGTATCAAAATTTTAATAAAGTGTTAGTAGAGTGGGTGGCAAAGGTTCTCCATGGAGCAGAAAAAGTCACTAACTTAAGAGAAATTGCCTTGACGTTTATCTCTCTTCACTGGTCGAATAATTGCAACCAAACGGAGGGGACAGAATGCTTATAAAAAGACATTACTCATAACCTAGAGGCTGTGTGTTCAATCTCTATGCTGGGCAGTACAACTCACTCCACCTTCTCTTCAATCCCTTATAAGAGATAAGTGGACATCTTGCACACAAGACACGTGCGCGCCGAGGTAATTTGTTTTCCCCTTGCTACAATAATTTACCATAAAAATTCAACATAGAAATGGCGATATACCAATCATATTTTTAGATTATCTTGTATAATTAAAAGTTCTTGCTGAAAAAATTAATGTGGTTTTGCGAAGAAATATCTTATATTTTAAGTGAGTGACATTTAAGAGAATTATCAATTTAAACCTTTTTGTTTTTAGGTCTGGATTGTTAATCCTAATTAAGGAATAATGCTTTGTAATTATTTTACATGTATATTTTACATAATCTATACATATATAAAGGGCAGTGTGTGTGTGTGTATATGTCCAGAGGAAACTTAGAAGATAAAACAATTAATGGCAAAGTAAATATATACACACATTCACTATCAACCAGATCTTGGTTTTTGAACAAAAATAATGAAGATTTGATTTATATTCATGAAGATGATAAAAAATAAAATTCATGTGATAAGAACATGTACTTTTTGGAATTTAGTATTTTAAAGAGGAGCCATTAATTTTTCTTTTCAGAGTGTCTGTATGAACACAGGATCTTTTTTTACATAAGGAATTTAATGGGGCATCCTGCAAGGATCCAACTCGCGATTAAACAATAATGGATCTGCATGACTACCTTTATACCCCCCTCTACCCAGGCGATGCCGGGTAGCCGCTTCTAGTTACTTATAAATCTAATTAATAAAGTTGGATTTAAAGGGAAGAATTATTCTGGCAATAAAAATGACTTGTTGATTTAAAAAAAAGATTTGTATTATTTCGATTTTTCGGTATTTTATCCTTATCTTTATTGTTATATACACAATGTTTCTGTCGATGTGCTCTCCGACCTTCTTCAGGTGTTTCTTGTCGAACATTCTTATCAAACTCGGTATCCTTTATGTCGTAATCGGGAGCCTACATGGAAGTTCGAACTAAACTCTTTATTCAATTTCGCTAACCATGACTGGGTACAAGTGTTAAGCTATGTTAAGTATTCTATGTTATTATCGTCCGTGGTAAGGATTGAACCTGCAACTTACGGATGATTTTGACTTAGAACTGTATTCACTCAACCCTTATATCCCTTGCACCATGTGTCTAACTTTGGCTATCTATAGAGGACAAACAAAGAAAGTATACCAACAAGACATTATTGGAGAAGCAAGGACGAACTCATAAGCGACGTGAACAACTACATATGGATGCACCAGTATTGACCGACCACCAAAACCTACACCAATCAGCTCTGTGTCGATTCTGGATGACGTGCGAAAGACATGCCAGGGGTGTTGATCGATGATGGACTCTCCCATCGATTTCAACGTTGAGGATTCATCCCCTTACATTGTCAATTTTGTTAAAATTTAATTCAATTTTTTATTTTATTAATTTTTATTTTATTGTATTTATTCATTTATTTATTTTGCTTTACCTGTATTTGTGCCTCTCGGGACACTTCAATGCAGGCAATGACTTGCAAACCATCCTGCAGGTAATGCAAAGATGAGCGTCGTGAGGCTGAGTGTACTGGGTATTAGAAGTGTCCTTTCTTCTTTGCCTTGTCATTTTCAAGAGATCAATATTGCTGGACAAAAAATTTCGATGATCGATATATATATATATATATATATATATATATATATATATATATATACATATATATATATATATATATATATGTGTCTATTATTAAAATCATTTATAGAGAAATCACTTAATCCAGTTTTATTTTAGTAAGGCAATATCTTACACACACACACACACACACACACACACATATATATATATATATATATATATATATATATATATTAATTCCTTGAGGTCTTCAGACACCAAGTTTCATCATGATTTGCCTATATTGCAAGGAATCTGTAGGTAGAATGAGGAGGTCAAAGGGAAGTTGACTCGAATCAATTCGGCTAACGAAAGTCGTGTTAGGGGTACTTTTTCGATATCCCAACTTGAGATGTTCAGATCTTACACAAATCCAAAATTCAATTACGATTATTTGTTGATGAATATTATTAATTGGAGAAGAAGTTAGAGTAGCGTGAACATGAAGTCAACGGCTGTTGGTTACTGACAGATTTTCACCCATGGGATTCTCAAACCAAGTTAGATATACATGCTCTATTCACAATATTTGGGTACTATTTACTTATAAGTATAGCACACTATATTATATATATATATATATATATTATATTATATATATATATATATATATATATATATAGAGAGAGAGAGAGAGAGAGAGAGAGGGAGAGAGAGATAGATAAAGTTATGCAGAATTGATAGACCATTCAATAACAATATGAAGTAATCTTTCATTATAAAGTATCTTAGATATTATGATATTATTGACTTCCTTTTCTTTCCGTCCCACCGGTAGATATAGACCAATTATATATATAAGTTTGGTATTCAATGAAAATTATTGAGAGCTAGAAATGACAAATTTACCTTTTAAATAAAGAGAACAATAAAACCATAAACAAAGATTGTGTTCCGTATATGATCGAAAATATGTCACAGGAAGAAAACATTTGCAATTAAAGTTTTGTGTTTGACTTTGGATTGAAGATGTGTAGTATTATCTGCGTTATTCGGACTATTGTCCTCATCACAGAACGCAGATAACACTAAGCCTCATCTCAAACATTCAGAGAAATGAAGATGTGTAATTTCATGGAAAACAAGGAAGCTAAAAGGTTATTTTTCACTTTTATTTAGTGGCTATGAAAATCTGTGTTTTATTTTGTTATAATGGACAAAATTTCAAATGTGCCAATTCCTGATGAACCAAAACGAGACGTTATTGACTTGAACAACTTTATTTTTGCCAAGTCCTAATCATTATTTGTCCATTCTTAAAAATTAAACAATCAATTTTCTTTCATGTATCATTACAACTCGTTTTTTTTTTTAAAGAATAATTTCAGTAGCTTTTCTGATTTGCGTTGTATTCTGCAGTTCTTTTACTTTAATGAATTTTCTAACTCATAACTTTTTTTCACTTGCTGTCCAAGTATTTATATCCGGCTTGTTTCCTCATCTCGTCTGACAGTTCTTTTTTTTCAATCATTTTTTTTGCTTCACACTTTTTTTGTTAATTTCTATTCTTGATATTCCCTTTTTGTTCTCTTTATGCATTTTCTTCTTCGTTAAGTTATTTGCATACATTTCTTTTTTATTCTAATGATTCAATAATGCTCAATATTGATTTTTCAAAGGGAAAGAATTGCCTATGCAACTTATTGATTAACGTTCTAATTTTATACACGTAAAGACAAAGTCTTCCGAAGTAATTGTCCGGCCTTCTTTCACGGGCCCTCTCCATCCGCCATCCGCCATCTTATTTTCTTATTTCTGTGAGTGCTACACAAGAATGAAACTCAGAATCGATAAATAAAACCAATCTGGACTTAATAAAATCACAAGAATTCAATAAAAAAAAGAAAATACTGAAAATATGCAATTAAATACCAACCAACATTCATAATTATTCTCAGCTGCGATAGGGTTTCGACCCAGGGCCGGTGTCTACTATCCCACCCCTCCGGGCAGGTTTCATATATTTCATATGAGGTTATTTCCTATAAGTCTAACATAAACAAAGGGGAACCACTCTTGACTGATAAATTATTTATTTATTTTCCCATTAACCGAACCCTAACCCTAACCCTAACCATAGACCCTAGACCCTAACCCTAACCCTAGACCCTAACCCTAACCCCCTTCTTTTTCCTAGTAGATCAATAAATAAATAATTCATCAGTCAAGAGTAGTTCCCCTTTGTTTATGTTACACTTATAGGAAATAACCTCATATGAATACTACTTGATGAAAATTGACTTGTAGTTGAATGGAGTCCCCCGTATGATAGATTCCGGAGGGGGCATGAAACCTTAGCACCAGAACTTTCTTACCAGTCATTAAATTCATATACTTTAAAACGTACGCTAAAATCCTTGAAAAATACGCCCAAATCGACCTGTTTTGTCTATGTTTTAACGCATGTAAAAAAAACAAAACTTTAAAACTCTTGTTTTGCCTTACAACTATGAAATTAACGTCTCAACTGTTGTTTTTAGCAATGGTTCATGCCCCCACACCTTACCTGATAGTTGGTACGGTCGAAACATTTGGGAAAACTTTAGAAATCGATCTTTGAAAACTTTTTTCTTTTATATCCAAGTGCGCTATTAAAAAGCAAAATCACAAGAATTCAATAAAAAAAAAAAGAAAATACTGAATAAAAATGAATAAATGAATAAGAAACTCAATAACAATATTTTTTTCAAAATATTTATTAAGGAAATTCAAAAATATCGTTTTCGTTCATTGCTTTTGAGTAAAAAATTGAAAATGGAAGTGTTAAATGTTTATTCTTTTTTTGCTTTCCAGCTTATAATAATTAGTAATAATTAATAACATTATCATTAAAAACAATATCATAGTCATCATGAATCATTATTGTTATCATAATCATAATCATCATCATAATCATCATCATCATCATTACCTTAAGCAATATTACCAACTTGTTAGCAAGTCCACTTCCTTTTCAAACAGATGTGAATTGCCCAGGAATTTCAAGTCACTTTGATTGTCAATGTTCAAGAACTCGGTGAGGTAAAGTGAGCAACTCACAATGAACATTTGATTTTATCAGTTTAGTTTTCACTTTCTTTAATAGTAATCCATGTGAAATGGTGAAGTCAGTATATAGGAATAATAGAATTCCTTGTTAGATTATAATACTATTGATACTACTACTACTATTATTATTATTGTTATTAATATCTGTGTTTATGTGTCGTTGTCGTCTTATCCAATATGATGAGATTTATTTATCGCCATTATTTACTATACAATATATTTTAGACAGACAGGTTCAAAACTCTGTATATTTCTGTATTGTTCCATTGGGCCAATAGTCTTCTTTATGAATATTTAAGTGCAAGAAATTTGCTGTTTTTAATTTTTGTCTTTCGTTCTCCCTGAAGCTCTCTTCTTCATGCTCATACAAATAAATATACATATTATATATATATATATATATATATATATATATATATATATATATATATATATATATATATATATGGGGCTAATACCAGATAATATACACGTATATTGCATATTCTTTTGTATTCCATATACATATGAATGTAATATGAGTGTATATAAAACACAGTAAATTTGGTATCATTATAAATAAATAAAATCATACAATTATACTACTTCAAACAAGCAGGCGAGCCCCCCAAAAGCCTTCATCAGATAATCTCTCTGGGCTGAGATATTTTTTCGGAGCCGAAGCATCATTACCAATAACCCAGAGCGCACTCTTTGTACCTCTTGATACCACTAGGCTTCGTTAGATTTACGTTAGAGTGCTGTTCGTTCCCTATACTTGCAGATGTAGCTTCCGCAATATAGTAAAGCCTTTTAATATATATATATATATATAATATATATATATATATATATATATATATATATATATATATATATATATATATATAAAACTTTTAATATATATATATATATATACACAGCTATGAATATGATATAAAATCTTTTCACTTTAACAGCATATTGTGTTGTTTTCATATCCATTTATTATACTTTATATATATATATATATATATATATATATATATATATATATATATATATATATATATATATATATATATATCGTCATATTTGGACCTTGTTTGGACCTTATGTACTTAACATTATTGTAAGGAACTACTGTTGAATGAAAACATTATTAATAACACTATTTCTTTTATTACTGAACCATTTAAAATGAGTTTATTTTTAATTATATTTTTTTCATTACTTCTTTACTTTTTTATCAATTAAAATACAATAAAACTTACAATCTTTAATTGTCAGTTGCTTTTATTTATTTTTTGTTTATAATATATTTTTTAAAAATTGAACATTCTATTTATCAAGAAAATCTAAAATCTGTTCAATAATTTAAGTTTTTCTTAAAAATCAGTGATAGACACATCAACGTTGACTGTAAATATTGTTGACTGTCAATAACGAATTTTATCATAGACTTTTGATGGAGATAATTGTATATCAGTTTGAATAATATTTTCCAGGTGTTTATAATTAAGTAGGAAAATTTAATGAATTAAATGAACAAATTAATTGAATCATTTTCTGAATGAATAGATTACTCGTATTCTTTGATTGTATTCTATTGCTCTGCATTTAGAATTATCTAATTGGTGAAATATTTTGGATCATTATCAGGTAGTTTCCTTTTGTTTTCTTCCATAAGAAGAAACGTTTGAAATAATGATTTCAAAACAATGTAATGTTCTACTTGTAAATGTAAAAGGATTCCTTGAGAAAACAGTGAAGCTCAGGGTATCGTTTGATAGATCTGAAAGATTGTTTGGAAAAACTATATAAACTTGTAAAGTAAAAAGGTTCTTCAACCTAGCAAGACATTTTTGTTTATGAATAAGAGGTAATGTAGACAGGTTGGTAATGAGTGATATATATATATATATATATATATATATATATATATATATGAGAGAGAGAGAGAGAGAGAGAGAGAGAGAGAGAGAGAGAGAGAGAGAGAGAGAGAGAGAGAGAGAGAGAACGTTTGGCAGCTGTCGGCTTTTGTGTTTAAATATTAGATCATTTGGAAGACTAACCGAAGAGCAAGAGAGCATTATCGAAAATGTGTCGAATTCTTATTGGCTAATTAACAGAATGATTAGATCCCATTTGATGGAAAGAATTTGGAATATAAATTTACTTGCCGAGTGAAGAAAAATATCTTCTATCACTCACTCATCAAATGAATGATCTGAATAAAAAGAACGTTCTGACCTGTGTATACAATATCCGCCATTTTATTTTCTGTTTTTAATGATTTGGATTCTTCAAATGCCGTTTTCTTATTATAAATACGTTCCTTTTGTAAGAACGTTTTATCTTTTAGTTTTATGTACTTTCTATTTAAGTTTTGGATTTCTACATTCAATCCTTTATGGCAGTTATATTGGCATTTTTCTTTTCAGTTAGATTAGCAATTTATCGACGGTTTCTACGAAAGAATATTTATTGCTTAGGTCTTATTTCTGTGTTTGCTGTATGGAGTAATTTATAAATAGGTCTGGTTTCTTTATGAATGCGTAATTTTTAAAGCGTTTTTTATTAAAAAAAATTTCTTTTGTGTCTATGAGAACATGCAAAGTTTTATTTAGATGAGTTAGTAAAACCGCCTTTTGATAATTAACTTCTTTTATATTTGTATGTAATGTAGTTACAGAAATATTTATATTTATCTTAATATGGTTATTAGTTATTGATGAATCTTTCAAGGAAGTTGAGGTTTAGTCTTACATTATACACCGCATTTAAAACTAGTAATATTAATATGAGTCATCATTTCGTTGCTGACCAACGCAGTGAATTTGGCATTTTAAAAATAACCATTTCTTCAATCAAATATCAGCTTATCAAGTCTGCTCACATTGAAAAAGAAAAAGGTATATCCCTTATATATATATATATATATATATATATATATATATATATATATATATATATATATATATATATATATATATGATCTAATGCTGAGTAAACCCTTTGATGTTTCAAAGATAATACTTTTTGGTAACAGTTTTCAGCAATTCGTATTCTGATGTAAGGATATATTAACTTCTTTTTTGTTATGCTGAGTAGAAGAAAAGTCATCGCGCACGTAATTGAGAAGCAGTGCATTGTACTTGAATACCATTGTACAGATACATGCAACCATTGGAGCACATGTTTTCATCATAATTGATTTGATAAGAGACGGTTATCGCGGTAGACGATGATGACAATCATGAATCCTAATATAAACTAAAGAGATACGAAAAGTCAGTCTTCTCTTTTACACAAAAAAGACCTGTCGATTAGAGGTTATAATTTTAATGAAATAAACAAACTATCAAATTTAACGGAAAAGTTTTCTTACCTTGAAAAATTCAAATTCCTCTTCTTTTTTTTTTTTTTGAATACTTTATAACATTATTTACTCGGCAACCACTGATTAAAGCTGGTTCATATGAATTTCATTTATATTTTTTATTATAAATCATTTTTTTTAATCATTGCGACCCCGTTTCCTGGTAACTATTTGTGTGTAGCTGGTAGAACTGTTCATTTTGTTGTTTTTAATTAAAATTGTCCCCATCAGCACCCTCGGTAATATTTTAGTCAAATTTATTCAGCTGTGTATATTGAAGTTTTTAGGGTACATGCTGAATTGCTGTTATTGTTTTTGCCAACACACTTGAATCTTTAATTAATTTCACTTGACCGCAAGTATTGTGTGTCACGTTAAAAGGAGACGTAGTATTTATGTTATAGGAACATATTAAATAAACTACTGTTCTTATATATCTTTAAAGAATACAGTCCTCCAATCTACAGACCACTCATTTTATGTCGAGATACGAATAAACCAGATCATTTCTTTTCAATAAAGTAAACATAAACTTTTCACACTCTTA